>JBCFYV010000100.1:25158350-26391083 GCA_039000515.1 Timema cristinae | reverse complement strand
AAACCAACCGAATATTTTCTTGTTTTAAATATTGATCAATTTGACACGTTCTTAATTGGAACTATGAAAGTTTGTTATATCGATGTCTTTGTTTAAATGCTTTAATCTTCAGAAAATATATTTTGAGACACACAATCCATTGCACATATTTTATTATAAACATTTTTAGATTGACTTACTAGCTTGCCTGCCTCATCATTTTTATTATTGATCTTTGGTTAGAGTGGTCTACAGAGATATATTTTTCAGGTTCATTCTAATGTTATCCTCCCATCCATGTTTAGGTTTTTCCACTGGTCCCTCCCCGTTGGGTTTGCCAGTCAGTACCCTGAATGCAGTTCTAGAATCTCCCATTCACGCTGCATGTCCTGCCCACAGTAATCTGCGAGATTGGACTAGCCTATCATTATACAACCTCCTCCACTCCCCAGTATATTCATCCGTTTTTGGACCCAATATCTTCCTAAGCACCTTGTATTCAAACACCCTGATCCCCGCCCATCATTTGAGTGAAGAGATAATGGTAGAATAGCTACATATTTTAATTGGTAACTAGTCACATTTATTTAAATTAAAATAGGTTATCTATAAAAATACATTATCACTTTGTTTATACATTTTATAAGTAGGCATATTAATGATAACGTAAGTAGGTGATCTGATA
Organism: Timema cristinae; assembly: GCA_039000515.1. Classification (NCBI taxonomy): domain Eukaryota; kingdom Metazoa; phylum Arthropoda; class Insecta; order Phasmatodea; family Timematidae; genus Timema; species Timema cristinae. Next base: position 26,390,419 of record JBCFYV010000100.1, on the reverse strand, counting down.
TTTTTAAGTCTGAAAAGATATGTGCCATTGTTTCATTACTCTCTTGAGTGCTTGTTCAGATTTCATTAAAGGTTCACAATTGTTTATCATTTAGTTAATACATTTTTTTTAAAATGAGATAAACCTGCATACGTAAATACTGATAAAAGCGGGGATATATTAAGCCTTTCCTCTTTTTGTTATTTATACACAAATCCATTGCATAAATTACGCAATAAATAAGTAGATAATCGTTTATAGTTCTAGTCTAAAGTCTGGTCACTACTGGGGTGCCTAAAGGTAGGTAAACTGGTTGACCTGATTTAGGGCACTACCTCTTTGAAGGAATATCTCCTCAAGCTGGTGTATTTATTATGAGAATGGTAGTTCTAAAGTACAAAACACATTAACTCCCTCAGTTATCTTATGATTTTTTGTTGTGATCCTTTTGATAAAAAAAGGTTTACCTTTCGATTATTTAATTGAAACTATCAAGCTTACGATGTAAAGTTTTTAATTCAATATGCTCCTAAACTTGTTGTAATGACAACTCAATTTTTATAACGACCAACTTATGCGTCCCACCTGCTTTTAAGGTGTGAGAGTAGTTAACACGAGTTAAATGCATTATTTTTTACAGTTTATTATTCTTATCCCAAAAAATTTTTTGCTCAAAATAAATAAAATATTTCTCCATAGAAATATAGAGTTTAATTTTATTCACATGGTGATAACAACAGTTCTAGAATATATGTCAAGTGTGTCCTGGAATTTAATGACTTTTTCTCTTCATTTAAAAAGATTGTCTTCTAATGCCGCTATACTCATCACATGTATTTAACAACTGTTAATATCACCATGTGAAGAAAATTTTACTCTATGTTTCTACTTGAGTAATATTTTATTTTATTTGGGGAAAAAAAAGTTCTACTATAAAAACTGCAAAATAAGTGTCCTTAGCTCGCGTTTCTTACACGCTAACATTAATGGATATGACATTCCCATTTTTTTTATGATTTTCTCTTTTCAAATAATTTCAAAAATATTTTGCTACCCACAAAAAGTTGGCTATGGGTCGTGACCCACAGTTTGTAAACCCCTGTATAGACATGTTGATGCCTTTCGCTTAAATTTTGGCATGCACCATGTTTTAAAATAAACAACTAACCTTTTTTTTTAAATAATTAATAATAATAATAATTTTCTGATCGTCTGCAGTGCGTCTTAGTATTCCGATAGGCGGGTCCTTTAAGTTATTTTGAGCCAAACTCCACAATAAGTTCATATAAATACCCTCGTGGATCAGACAATTTACCCACCTCGGTGCTCACACGGTCAAAGGCGTAGAGCTCACACTTTACAAGCTTTCCAGTTAAGGGAATGAAAGGGTTGACTCTCAGTCTGGTGTATTGGTAGGAACATTCCACACTTTTTTTAGTCTTTTTTTCTTTCATCCTCTCTAACGCGGGTGCTCTTCCTTCAAATTTCCTAATCATCAATACCTTTTTTTAAATATTTAGTTATGATCATGGTGTTAAAAGTAATGAATAAAAATTTTACAAATTAGTTTTGTAAACGTTAAATTATATTAAACGTATTTTCATAAAATCTTGATCCTAGTAGGGTGAATTCAGTTTTTTTAAAATGGTTATACCACTCTCCTTTAACGCAAATTCGAGAGCACTTCCTCTAAATTAAACCTTCCTAATCCCTAACACATTATTGTAATTAATACATAGACATATGACCTCCACGGGTAATAAGACGCGATGCTAAGAAAATAGTAAATGCTTTTAGAAAATACAAACATATTTTTTTACGGTAAAATTGATAACATTTTACTATTTTATTAGTGCTATTTAAAGGTATTGATAATATTTATCATAGAAGGTGACCTAGTGGTCTAGGGGTAAGGTGTCGGACTTCTGTGCTGGGGGTCCGGGATTCAATCCTTGGTCCCGGCACAGATTTATCTGATTACCAAACCCTTCCTTCACCTCTGACAAGACATCTTGTGAATGTGTGGAATCCCAGGCCTCCACCGTGGATCGGATTCCACGTTAAACTGTAGATCCTCATTTCATTTCACAATCAACCCACCATCACACATTAGCGTAAGTGCGTATAACCCGAACGGGTAGTAAGACGCGGTGCTAATAATAATAATAATATTTATCATGAATGGCATCTGCGGATCACATGACTTGACTTATGAATACATGAAAGTAGATCCAGGTACCTCTTTATCTGTTAGATAAGGCCCTTAGTATGCAAATTGGGCTTTAGCTCGACGTGTGAACGCAAATATAAAAGAAAAATATGACCCACTTATTAAAATATCAGGGCACACACACACACGACTCGGTTTGTAAACAGTGTTTTGTTGCCTGAGGGCTCTTTACAAGCCATAAGCGCTACACTTATTTGTTTCTCTTTGCGGTAGTAAGGTACACCATTTTCAGAGTCGTAATTTATAACGGAAAATATCCCCCCCCCCCCCCCCAGTGGAATTTATAGTAAAATGCAAGGACAAAATAAACTATACCCTGATTTTATAAGAAGCTCAATTTCTCTGAAATTTGGTGTTTTAGAAATATTTCTTACTTGATTTTTTGATTATATAATTATTTAAGACTTATAAAAAGCTTTCAGTAATATTTCCTTATAGATGACTGTATAATGTATCGTTAAATTACTGATTAAATGGGCTAAAATGTAAATACAGTTTATTTACCCCCCCCCCACCTTTGTAGCAGAATGAGTTTCCGGTTTTCAAATAGCAGGCTTCTTTTAAAAATCAGTATATAAACTACTTTTAATGATAGGATCGTGAATATAAATTATACACCGAGTAGTTTTTGTTCTAATGATGAGTTAGGCATTTGTAAAGTGCTCAATGGTAATAACATATTATTAATGATAGGATCGTGAATATAAATTATACACCGAGTAGTTTTTTGTTCTAATGATGAGTTAGGCATTTGTAAAGTGCTCAATGGTAATAACATATTATTAATGATAGGATCGTGAATTAAATTATACACCGAGTAGTTTTTGTTCTAATGATGAGTTAGGCATTTGTAAAGTGCTCAATGGTAATAACATATTATTAATGCAGCTGTCTTGGTCATCGAGAAAGTATCAATCGCTGTCAGGCCACACGGCTTAAGATACAATGGTCTGAGTCGTTTTCCGTCACTACTTCTCTATTCTGTCTAAACTTATAATTCATCTGAACTCTCATCTACAACCACCGCTTTACTTGTCAATAATAAAGAGGGGCAAGAAAACGATGAAACTTATTATCTTAAGATAAAGAGGGAAGCTCGCTGCAAGTTATCAAATAACTTACAAATGTATGTTGTGAACCTAGAATAACAACTATTATTTGTTAGAGGAAGACTAAATTTAAAGCCCTTTTTCGTCAAGCCTGGTCTCATAGCTCAGCAAATACGCTTTAAATTATTATTATTATTAAACACCGCGTCTTACTACCCGTTCGGGTTATACGCACTTACACCAATATGTAATGGTAGGGTGATTGTGAGATGAAATGGAGGACCTACAGTTTAACGTGGGATCCGAACCACGGCGGAGGCCTGGCATTCCACACATTCACAAGATGTCTTGTCAGAGGTGAAGGAAGGGTTTGGTAATCAGATAAATCTGTACCGGGACCGAGGATTGAACCCCGGACCCCCAGCACAAACGTCTGACACCTTACCCCTAGACCTCCAGGTCACCAACTACGCTTTAAAGTTTAAAGTATTTGAAACTGAGCTAATGCCACATTTTCAAACTTCTTTTTCTATGAATGAAACTCAAACTATAGGGTTGTTATGTAAGAAAGCCATGTTGGAATCTTTTGAATTTATTTTGGCTTAAGCCTTTTGAGATAACGAATTAATTATTGCGTTAGAGCTGAACGTCCGCACCGCAATTTATTTGTTTACTGAGATGGGCCCTCAATGTTGGTTATGTCCTAATAGAATCTTTTTTTTTTGTACACTGCGCCTTACTACCCATCCGGGCTACATGCATATTTACACTAAAGGGGGTAGAGATGATGAAGGTATATTTTAACGGTAGTAGAGATGACGAAGGTATATTTTAACGGTAGTGTAACCTCATTCATTTTGATGGAGACTGGGAAACCCCCAAAAGGGAAAAAGAGCCATCGTATAACCGGTTGGGGTTTCAAATCCAACCTCCCCGTTACTGTCCGAGTCAGACGACGAGATGTTACACCCTTGTACTCGTGTCCACCGGTACTGGTAGTTGTAAGCAATTCTATCAACTGATTGGTACTTAACCTAAGGAATAACTATGAGAGTGAAAGTTAAGGAAAACCACTTGCATTTACCTTGATAAAAAGATGGGGGGAGGGGGGGGGGGCGAAGAACCCTGCACCGCTGCACACGCGGTTTAGATGTCGAGCTCATCTAGTCAGGTTTTCTCGACAAGAAAAGGTTGGGTTTAGATTCTCGGTCTGTTATACAGTATACTAAGGAGGCTTTTTTTTACTCAATTGTATCCCTCTCTACATAACCTCAAATGTAGGTACATTTACTATAAATTATTCTTTCCTACCTCACCATTGTTACGAAATGTGTATAGTCCAGCTGGTTATTAAGACGCAAAGCAAAATAATTAAATAATAATATTAATAATAGAAAATGACATTTTTTAAAACAAGCCCCTATAAATGTGTATCCTGAAAATGGACATAAGTCGTTATGCTTAATTGGAGTTTAAAATTTAATTACACATCTCACCGCTAGAAAGCACTAGTACGATGGTGTGACTGATAAGGGAGCTAGTCGCAATATATTTTATTCATCTTTTCCTTAAAGTTCGTTGGCTAGGAGGGGAAGAAAAAGGAGAATTTTAGTTCAGGGGGGGGGGGGGATCTATGGTTTTAAAACACTCTCAATCCTGGGGAAGATATATTCATTATTAATTAAAAACCGTCAATATGATTTTCTGAGCTGTTGTATATCTGTACGTTAAACGGAGCCACATTGTTTCTACTAAGCTGGGATTATTTCCCGACCTCATTGCTTACCAGGCTTCAAGTATTAAGTAATAGTAAGTAAAGTCTGTTCAGCGTAGGAATTGTTTTCTGGAAGACCATTTTCTCTATCAGAAATCTATTAAATAGTAGGATATTGGTAAGAAAAAAGACCTTTCAGAGAGTAATTCTTACTGTGAATGGAGTTATATATTGTAGAAAGGTTTAATATTTTAACTTACCCAAACCGGTGGGAACGCGGGAAAAACCACCAGTCTTGTCTTGTCTGGTTAGTCAGTGATTGCGGGGGGGGGGGGGGGGGGGGGGGGGGGCTACATTTGGTTAGAGTCTTGGCTGGGTGTACTGAAGTAGTTTTATAATTTTTTAACTATCCCTTCATCCTCAGAATCTACTTTCATCATTCCTATTTTGAGGATAATTCGAACGGTTAGCAAAACGTGAAGCACGGGAAAAAAATTCAAAAATTCCTAATGAATGTATGTGTGTATTGAATATAAAATCCAGGTTTTATTCAAGGTGGTCTGTAAAAGTATTTTGCATACAGGTATCTGCTGATGAATTTATTTAAATCACACCTTCTACTCCACAGGTTGGTTAGTTTCAGCGAATAGTCACGTGAATATTTATTTAGTTTTTATGTTTATTGTAAAGGTTATTAACGAATTAATTCAATCGGGAACGAACAGGTTAGGTTTTGAGAAATATTTTTTTTTTAAAAAGGATAGAGAAGTTCTAGTTTGGACATGTCTCTTGCAACGGCGAAAGGTGAGTCTAACGCCTTAGACTGCTTGCCTATCGTTACAGCCGTATCTCTAGTACCCGTGACGTGCGTCGCTGTGCAAGATTGTGTTAATATGTAGCAACCATTAATGATATTTATTGACAGCTCTCAAGAAAGCCGCGGGGATTTAATTGATTGGGGTTTTGAAGACTTGACCTTGAAATGCTATTGCCGCACGTGTTATTGGGGCAACAACATTAGTACAGTAGGCTATCTATCATCTCACAATTTCTGGAATTAAATATCAAGATACGTAATCTTGACTAACACATCTCAACGATAGTAAGATGCAATCTTTTAGTGTTCGATTGGGCGCAGAGAGCAATAGAACAATGCGCCCGATGATCCACGCTTTATTATGTTTGCATATTAAATATAAATTTCCCTTAATTCGAGTCTGGAGATTGGGATTTAATCCCCGCCTGAAAGGAGGCAAGGTTTGTTTTAGTTACATTGATCTTCTCTTCAGGGGACTCTGGTACACTTCACTAAGATAAAAGATCCTAATTTGGTTTTCCTAAATTAGATAGATTAAGTCGCTTTGTTACTAGGGCTATAGGTTACAACGTGCACTTTCTGAACTAGCTACCTATATACCTAAATATTGGCTGTCAGAAGTCAGCTGTGAGCTGTCAGACAGCACCAAAGAAGCCACGGGGCTACTGTAGTTTAGCTACAGAATAGTATGTGGTATCAATATGGGATGACAAGAGTGGAAAGGGGTTGGAGGAAGTAGATGGTATGTGTGGGTGGATGGTGGAGAGGGAAAATGACAAGGGGGTATAGAGTGTGGATGAGGAAGGGGTCAAGAGGCGAAAGAGGGTAGAGGGGGAATTTGATATGTGTGGAAAGAAGGTGGAGGGTAAAGATGACAAGGGGGTATAAAGTGTGGATGAGGAAGGAGTCAAGGGGGGAAATAGGATGGACGGGAAGTGTACCAAGGGGGAAAGGAGGGTGGAGGGGAAGGCGACAAATTTATATAGCCACGCCTCAGAAAATGAGCTTCAATATTTTATTTGGTTAAAACTATTTGTTTTAAAAACATATACCAAACATCTGTAATATATAATTTTTTTATATAGAATTACTTTAAAACTTATCACCCATGTCTTTAAGATGATAATAATAATAATTTCGGTGACCTTGTGGTCTAGGGGGTAAGGTGTCGGACTTCTGTGCTGGGGGTCCGGGGTTCAATCCTCGGTCTCGACACAGATTTATCTGATGGCCAAACCCTTCCTTCACCTTTGGAAAGACGTGTATTAATCACAACTTGTGAATGTGTGGAATGCCAGACCTCCACCGTGGTTCGGATCCCACGTTAAGCTGTAGGTCCTCCATTTCATCTCACAATCACCCTACCATTAAACATCAGCGTAAGTGCGTATAACCTGAACGGGTAGTAATCGCGGTGCTAATAATACTAATAAGAATGATGTTGATGATAATATATTTTTATTTGGGTGAGGCTAGGGTCAGTTTTCATACATCTATATCCTCCTAACTTATACATATTCGAGACCAAATATTTATTATAAAACTGTATTATTTGAATTTTCTTTATACTGAACCATTTTGTTCATCTATCACAAGCGTTTACTACCAAACCCTGATTTTATAGGAAGCCCACGTTAGAACATCAACATTGATTGAAAGTCAATAAAATTTGGTATCCTAGAAATATGTATTATTTGATTTAGTAATTATTATAAACTTAATCTAAAAATTTATCAAAATCTTCCAATAATGCTTCCTTATGGATTACTTTATCATTTATTTTAAATAATTAACTAACTGGGCTGAGAATATAAACCCTTTTTTCCCCCTCCATTCAATATGAGTTTCAAGTTTTCGAGTAACGGGCTTCCTTTGAAAATCAGAATGTAGCTAACATAATTTCAAACATTTATACGGTTACTATATATTTATTACTAAATAACAAACTATCCCAAGAAATATTAAAATTTACACTTTAATTCCGAAACCATCCCTAAACCTATAACAATACTAAACGCCAAACCTTAAACAAGGTCAATGGTTTTCAACCCTGGAGTACATGTACCCCCAGGAATAGGTGGCGTATTTACGCGAAAATAGTTTAGTAATGGGACTATCTTATTTGCTCTTAGTTCAAATAATTTGAATAAAGAATTTTTTTAAAAATTGCTCTCTGAAACAAGTCCAAGAACTTCATAAATTGTCGTTAGTAATATGTTTGATTTATTTTAATTCAAATATGAATTTTATATTATAATAATTTGTTCTTACTATTTTTGTATGTACAAGCTGCAATTACATTTTAACTAAATAACATATGAATTTTGTAAAAAAAATTACGGAGGTTAATATGTGTATTGGTGTTAGTTAATAATAAATTATAAACTCGCTTCAATGGTCGAATGGTTCAAGACAACTGCCGATGACAGAGAGATCGGGGATCAGATCCCGATTGGGTGTAGAGGGTGCTTTTACCTACATTGTTTTCTATTCTCCCTCCACACCAAAATGGTTGCCTTCTGATTGCGAACAAGGAAAAATGTGTCTAAATTGAGAACACACCCAAAATGTGTGGTCAACTAACTATCTAGATTGTGAATAAGTATTATTATTATTAATATTAACACCGCGTCTTACTACCTGTTCGGGTTATACGCACTTACCGCTAATGTGTAATGGTAGGGTGATTGTGAGATGAAATGGAAGACCTACAGTTTAACATGCGATCCGAACCACGGTGGAGGCCTGGCATTCCACACATTCACAAGTTGTGATTAATACACGTCTTGTCAGAGGTGAAGGAAGGGTTTGGTAATCAGATAAATCTGTGCCGGGACCGAGGATTGAACCTCGGACCCCCAACACAGAAGTCCGACACCATACCCCTAGACCACCAGGTCACCCGTGAACAAGTAAAAGAGCAACTCGCGGGAAGCATTTGTATAAGTATGTATGCGTATAACCCGAACGGGTAGTAAATACGCGATACTAAATAATAATAAATAATTCTTGATATTTGTAGCCAGACACAAGCAAAATAACAAATTGTGACTGAAGAAGCATTTTAATTAAACTAACACATATATTTCCAAGTTAAGTAAATAGTTTTAAAAAAACACTATTACAATTAAGAAGAAGGATTTGGATTAATTTATAATAAAAATTCTTGGAATAGTTGAGATAACGGTTTTTCGAGTAATGAAGTATTCTAGGTTAAGTTAGTAAGCATTGTATGGTATAGTCTACTTGTTTAGAGAGTGCAAACATGCGTGAAACGTACAACCTGTCATATGTTTTCGTTCGCCCTAGTTTACCAAGTGTTTAAACACTCCTTAACCATTATATCGAGTCTGTACATTTTTTACGGCACCGAGAGTTTGTGCGGAGAGATTACGAAGATAAAAAACGTTTTTCAGTCTTGTCTGCGACTTGTCTTTCAGAGTCTCACACAAACATGACGCAGTATGAGGTGAGACAGGGAATATGATAAGGCTAGTGGAAAAAAAAAAAAAAAAAAAGATCGTTAGTTGTTGTTTTTTAATATATAAGATTTTTTTTTTTTTTTTGCTCATGCGCAGAGTAGACAGATGATCGTGACCGACGATGGGTCCGCCAAAGAGTTTGTTTTCGTATTGAAGATGTGAGCAGGCAGGCCACAGGATACACACATCGACAGTCGCGGATCAGTTTCACACGTGTGTGATGTTCATATGGGATTAACTTGTGAGCTGTGCGAGTAGTGAACCAACCGCTTCCGAAGTGCGAACAAAATACAATTAATGCTAGTTTCACAATGATAATGAAAGTTTTTTTTGTTTTATTAAAAAAAATCAAGTTGTTGAGTTAAAACTAGTTTGAAACAAAATTTGTGAATGTTATATAAACAAATTTTGATCTTTTTTTTAAATGTGCTAAGGCACATTTACGTTAATTACGTTAAATGTAAATAGTTGTTTGACATTTTGAGGAAAATAACCATGCTTTTCTCTCCGCTGTCAACCAATCACAAGAAAACTAGGATTGTTTATCCTGGAGGAGTGCTGAGGGTAAGCAAAATAACCCAATACATACTCTACCTAGTGTCTCATTGATTTTCGAAATATTTGGATATTGATTTAAGTACTCTTATCAGGGAATAAATAATCCATCCACATTAGCATTTGAATATCATCTTGACATTATATAAATATTATCATCCTCTTTATTATTGTGAAGTTGAGCACTTTACACTTAACCACATTTATATAAAATGTAAACACACTTATAAATAGGTTATAACCACGGTAAGATTCTGGTATCAAGAAAGGTTTATAAAATACAAACTTTTTACGGTAAAAATTAATACCTACAAACCATATTGTAAGTTTTATTATAAAGGTAATGAAATCATCTATCAAAACGCCAGTTGTAGATCACATTAGTTGACTGATGGATATTAAAAGTCATTTTAGTGACCTTTTTTAATTCTCAGAGGCTGTTTATTCTATTAGAATCCTACTTTATTAATAAAATAATTACAAACCAACTAGGGGCCATCCTTAAATCAAATAAGTCTCTTTTCTATAATTTTCGACCCCCTCCCTCTTAGGTAATTTTTCTACGATTGGCTAAATTACATTATTTTAATCGTTTATTACCAATCCTTGTGTCTAAAAATATCTAAAGTAAGAGGGGAAATTTTATAATATTTTAATTGCAGTAAAATTTGGTATAAAACGTAGGTAAAATATAAAATATAAGTGAACTATTATAAATTAATAGGTGACCTGGTGGTCTAGGGGTATGGTGTCAAACTTCTATACTGGGGGCCCGTGGTTCAATCCTCGGTCCCAGCACAGATTTATCTGATTGCCAAAACTTCCCTCAACTCTGACGAGACGTGTATTAATCACTACTTGTGAATGTGTGGAATGCCAGGCCTCCATTGTGGTTCGGATTCCACGTTAAACTGTAGGTCCTCCATTTAATCTCTCAATCACACATTAGCGTGCGTATAAACCGAACTGGTAATAAGACGCGGTGCTAATAATAATAATAATAATAATAATAATTATATAATATATAATTTTATATATATTTAGTTTTTGTGACACCATAAACATTGATAACAATACCTTACATAAGATGGATTCTAACTACCCCTTCTCCATCACATCGTAAAAAACGTAAGAAAATACGGAATCACCCCCCCCCCCCATCTAACCCCTCCAAAAAATCCTTATGTAATTTAAGGATGGCTCCTTATTGTGTCTTCTACAATTTTCTGATTACCAAACCCTTCCTTCACCTCTGACAAGACATCTTGTGAATGTGGAGAATGCCAGGCCTCCACCGTGGTTCGGATTCCACGTTAAACTGTAAGTCCTCCATTTCATCTCACAAGCACCCTACCATTACACATTAGCATAAGTGCGTATAACCCGAACGGGTAGTAAGACGCGGTGCTAATAATAATAATAATCTACAATTTTTTTAGTTAATTCATAAGTGTGTACATTTTTTAATAAATTATAATATGAATATTTATGGCAGTATAATTAAATTAGGAAAACAAAACAAAAAAGAACAATTCCTTTTAACCCTACTAAACAGTTACATTCATGCGCGCGCGCCACACACACACACACACACACACACGTACAATATTTACATAATAATTTGGGCATTGGGTATTCTTACAAGACAATATCTTATTAGCTAAATTATTGGTTAAAATAGCAATGTTGAAACTACTACTACTGGTAATAATAGTTATCACGGTGCTTCCCACACACAATCACACAGCACCCTCTCCACCCACTAATCCATCACTGCGTCGTCCGAGACTAGGGCCTTCGGATTATACGCTTATGTACTAATTACGTTAATGGTTTTAGGGAGGAGGAAGGTTATATTTATATGAAGTGTACGCGATTTTCCAGGAGAGAGAAGTGTAAAACCAATTTTGTTTTAAAAAAAACCACCTTCAGTACACCCGAACGAGATTCTAACCTCGATCTCTCTCATCGGCAGTCACGAGTCAGTCATGCGGCCACCGAACGAGTTATATTTCAACTCAATATCGACTGATCTTAACAGTCGGACAAAGTGTATCGTGTTAGATGGATAACTCCCCCTTAACTAAGGTAAATGAACGATAAAATACAAAATTAAACTGTTTCTAAGCTACTCACTAAATAAATATATTCCACAATGTCTATTTACTATACAATGCACACACAAACTATCTGACTTTTTTCCGTAGCTACCCTTTCAATTTAATTACAATAATTATTACATTGGCTTTGGATGGAGCCCGCCTCTGTAGTTTAGTGGTCAGATCTTCTGGATACGGATCCAGAGGTCCCGCGTTTATCCCTGGCGCGTCCAGAAGCAGTGGATGTGAAACAGCGTCAAACTTAACCTCGTGAACACAAACGAGCTACTTGTATGAAAAGTAGTAGCTTCATCTAGAAAACTAAGATAACGGCTGGAGGGTTCGTTATGCTGACCACATGACACCCTCTACCCTCAGAAGTTGGCACTCTGCCAGCAGTCGGTGGTGGCCGCTCTATTGCGGGCTGACGCCATGGAGTTTTTTTTTAAATGTGGTATATTAGTTCATTCATAACTATTTAAATAAGTCAGTGCTTCAATTTTGTTGCAGCCTGAACCTCACAAGTTTAGTTGTTTAGGTATTAAAATTTAAACTTGAATGGGTAGTTATACAAACAATTTAAAAAATTACCATGATTTGTATTAAAGTTTTTTGAGTTAAATCAATTTGTATTGCCCTTAAATTATATCTAATAGCTGTGATTTTTTTTCATACGAGCTTTTATACAATAGGTACTACTTTATATTTTATAAGATGGCTAAATCTGTTAGTATCCCATTGAAATTCCACGTTATAAGCAGAATTAAAGTTCAAATAAATTGAAAAGCAACACCTTGACACGCAAATCAGACCCCTGCTCAGGTGCCTTTTTCAATGTATTTGAATATAATTCATTACGACTGATTTCCGTCATTATAATCATTAATCCCCCAAACTTCGCCTTCCATGTATACTTAAATGTATCGCATTGCTTTTATTCCATAAGAATTAAAGTTGGAGTGGAGCCCTCAACGAGCAAAGCAAGTCTTAAGTACGAAGCTATATTTCATCCCAGCTTTGTAGAACGCATTGGGTGACCTGGCGGTCTAGGGGTAAGGGTTCGGACTTCTGTGCTGGGGGTCCGGGGTTCAATCCTCGGTCCCGGCACAAATTTATCTGATTGCTAAACCCTTCCTTCACCTCTGACAAGACATCTTGTGAATGTGGGGAATGCCAGGCCTCCACCGTGGTTCGGATTCCACGTTAAACTATAGGTCCTTCCATTTCATCTCACAATCACCCTACCATTACACATTAGCGTAAGTGCGTATAACCCGAACGGGTAGTAAGACACGGTGCTAATAATAATGTAGAACGCGTTCTTTCGCTAAAATGTTTCTATGCATTCGTAGACTAACATTATGTATTTGGAGTCGAATTGGTCAGGCGACGTTGCCAAAGATACAACTTGAGATTGTATGGGGCTTGTCTGGTTGGCTCAAGCACATCTATATTTATTTCTGTCCGTCCTTTTTTTTTTCTATTCTATTTTTTTAATTCTATTCTTTTTATACTTCCACTCTTCGTAAAGTCGGAACTCATCAAGAACTTGATTATTGAAGGGGATATGATTAGATTGGGTTCCATCCGAGTTTTCTCGTGGGTGTGGTAATATAATATTGGGAACACTATAAAAAATAAACGTGTGACGTGCGCGTGCGCGTGCACACACACACACACACACACACACACACAATATATATATATATATTATGTATTAAGGTGTGCGAAGTCCACTTTTCAATTTGAAATGAACTCTAAATTAAAAATATGTAATATTCTAGAAGCTTAAAAATATTCTTTGTTCATTATTATAGGCTTTAAAAATATTTAAATATTTTGCTTATTTATATAAATTTTTGCATTAAATTAATATATAGAATGTTTTAAAGCTAAATTGTTAGTGGCATTTCGTTCTTATTAGATAAATTCAGTTATCACAACATGCAATTCAATTACTTTAGATTTTTTTTCATATGAAATATATATATTTTAATATAGGTACACAATAGCTCAGGATGGCCATGATTTAAGATAATTTGATTATATTTTCTTGACCTCGGTGGTCTTGGAATAAAGTGCTCACCTCAGGACTCGATGTTCGTGGGTTCAAACCCAGCTGGGTTGGAACGATTTTTCTTGAACGATACAAAAATCCGTAGCGCAATTTCCTTCAGAGGAGACGTAAACATACAGTACTCCTTAATTTAATTCATTACTTTTAAAATAATCATCCCTTTATTTAATTAAATATGTAGATTAAAATACTTAGATTAATTTTAATGATTAATCCCTCTGGCTGTTAATCTCAGCTTTCTAGACCGGACCTCCTACTTTTTTTTATATACAGGTAGCTTATTATTGGTCATTAGAGGCTCAGTTGAGCCCATTCCAAACCCGACCGCTACTTTACAAACAAATCGAATCGAAGCCGGTACCTCTTTATTTGTAACCAGTAGCTCCGAATCTGACCACTATACACCACCCTCACCACAGGTGGTCTTTTAAATACTTCATAAAATATGGTTATTTTGAGCAGACATAGATTTTGTTTTGTTAAACTCGTTTTTCGTTCAAGAAAGAGGGAACATGTTTTTATTTCTTAGCGTTTATGTCTCGACGTATCTCATGCAGCATCTCTACCAATCAATTGTCAAGTTGAAGAAATTTTTGACTTATTATATTTTCTTAATTCCATCATAAGTATACCTACTACAAACATTAGAACCGTTTTTAGAGCAATTATATTTTCCATACGTCAGGTGCAGATTTTTTTTTGTTACATATTGATCATGGATGATAAAATCGAATATTAAGATCACATATCAGTGTATTAAGAAATTCGTTTTCATATCCAATTTGTTTACAAATTAATTTGAAATAGATTTAAAAATTAGCGACGTGGATTAGCTCAGTATAATATCATGTATTACATGCCTTCAAAGTATCAAGATATATTACAGAGATGAAATATTGAGATAAATAACTCTTTCTTTAGACTTTATTTAAATTAGAGTGTTTTATTTGCATTTTAAAGTCTCATTTTTGTAACAAACGTTATACATCACATCAACTACTTTGTATTCGTTTTTTCTTATTTATTTTCTAAAATTATTTCAAACGCCTTTATCACTCTGAAACGGTCTTTTAGGATTATGTAGCCTATTAAATCTTGTTAGTCTGTAAATAATTTTATTATAATGAGTTTATATTTTATTATTTAAAAAAATGTGCCTTTAGTTTTCAGTTAAAAATAAGTTTAAGTACCTAGTCAGTTTAGGTCAAGAAGTAATTTTTTTGAAATATTATAGTTATTTTATAAAATATTTCAGTGGCGCATAGCCCATTTATATATTATTATTATTATTATTATTATATATATTATTATTATATTAATCGATTCTAAATTCTGTATGTATGTGAATTCTAGTCTTTTCTTTTAGAAAATATAAAATTTTATGTGGGTTGCGAAATACATTTCCGTAGTCGAATTCATTTTATTTGACGCAAATCGTTGAAAATTGACTATTTAAAAAAAAAAATAGACCGCATTTGAGTGGACCATTTTGACTGAGTAATAAAAAATGGATCTTCGAATATTTAGAAGCTATCCGGTCTAGACAGTTGCAGGATTCACTCACGGGGATGTTGGTGACTTATTTTATCTCAGTAGGAATGAAGAGTCGCGAGAAAAGGTTAGTATTTTCGCAGTTTTTATCAAATATTGCTCCAGATTAAACACAGAGTTTAATTTTCTTCAGACGGTGATATCAACAGTTGTTGAATATCTGTCAAGGATGAACTGGAATTTAATGACAACTTTTTCTCTTGATTTAAAAAGCTTATCATCTAATTTCGCCATGCTCATGATAGATATTCAAGAATTGTAGATATCCCTTTGTGAAGAAAATTATACTCTTTTGATTCTATTGGAATTTCTAAAAATTTATTTTGCAAAAAAAAAAGTTTTGCTTTAAAAATGGCAAAAAATATTTACCTTTTCTCCTGTCCCCTACACTCTCACCTTAAGTAGGTTATGTTTTAGCGCCTCATACCACCCATTCTCGGGTGTCTTTATAGTTGGATAAGTTTGAGGACGGTAGAATTGATAGGAAATTAACCAAAATTTTGCGTTAGGGAAAGTGGGAAACCATTTAATATAAGTCATCCTTAGTACACCTCGCCGGGAATTGAAGCCTGACCTCCCGATCACCGTCAAACCAAAATTAGACGAACTTGAAGTTTAGCAGACGTGCCCACTTATGTGGGACGCTCTAGATTAAAACAAGACATGTCGTGTCAGAATCCAGCGTACTAGCCGTATGACGAATACCACCTTTTGAGATTAAAAACAGGAGGAAAAAAAAATTGCATTAAAAATATGTGGTTAATTTTATATCTTGATAAGGAAAATACAGTGGCTAGATTAAAAATAAAAATGTCGTTGCTGAATCAAGTTCAATTTAGATTAATACCGATATAATAACAGAATAAAATAGGATATTTTCCATGTCGTTGATTAGATAAACCGATACTCTGCCAAATTAATTAATAGCTTGAAGGAAAACTTCCATTAGAAACACAATTTCACTTGATTAAAATTCTGATTATATTCGTGATAGGAATCCACCAAATGTTCGCAAGTTCGTTAGGGTGGGGGTATAGGGGAAGCGAGAAAAGGCAGTTTATATAGAAAAACTTGTTTTGGTAAAAGTAATTAAATTAATTCTCCGGTACAAACATAAAGTTTTATTTTCCGCAGGAAAGTTTGAAAATTAAAATACTGCAAAATGTAAATGCATTAAAAGAAATACAATAATATCCAAAATAATTTAAAATTTATAAAAATTGTAATAATTCTGTAATTATTTTGACTATTAAGTTTTTATAAACACATTTTTATTCATTCATACTGCTAGAATATACAAACATGCAAGTTTCAATAAATTGCATTTTGGAAATTTGATTTATACAATTATTTAATTAGCTAAAATCTGAAAATTCAAATAAACAACTTGCACTAACTCTTTAAAATCACAGAATCACTTTTGAACTAATTCACTTTAGTGTTATGTTAATTTTCTTTAGCTTAATGGTAAGTTCATTGAGAAAATTTCATCCTCCCCATGTGGAAAGAACATATCTGGCCAGAGCTGATATTGGGCAAATCTGGCATTCCCAGATTTAACCAATTAAAGTTCTGGCATTTTTCCACGTGGGTCCATAATTGACACCTCTGGATGTATGTGCATGAAGCCCATTAAGTCTTTCTTCATTTGTAGAGTTCCTTACCCCTTGGCTGCGCCACTGTTCACATGTTGATATCAACAATTGTTGATTATCTATCAAGGATGTCCTGGATTTTAATGACAACTTTTTCTCTTTATTTAAAAAGTCTCTCATCTAATGCCACTATGCTCAAAGTCTAATATATATATATATATATATATATATATATATATATAACGAACTGTTGATATCAACATTTGGAAAAAAAAAAAAAAAACTCTTATGTTTCTACTGACCAAAAAAATGTTTTGATATAAAAACTGAAAATCATCGACCTTTCCTCGCGTCTCATTTCCCCTCTTTTAAGTGTGTGATCCCAGAGCTATTCAGACTGAGTTCAACTACGTGTCTTGTACGTCTTGTGGACCCTCGCGACCTTCCTTACCTGGTGACGCATTTCACCCTGTCTGCACGCGTTCGTCCTCTGCTGACGTACTCTTTCTTGGTTTCTTCTTCCACGGGTTCTCTCATCCCATACGTCACATTATGATACGCGTGGGGACAACTTTTTGTTTTCTTTAGTCCTGGCTTTGCTTCATCATTGCCCTGAAGAATTAAATTATTCAGACCTTTTCTTTTTCTGTGTATAGCTATCGGTTTTGTCGTTTCATCGAGTGGCTTGAGCTATTTTTAACTCACACGAGACTTCTTTTTTTTATGTCTCTCAACCAATTATAGTCCTCGCACACTGTCCCTGTTGCTAAGACACGACTTTCTTTGAAGTATATATAATTCACTATAAATAAACCCTGTGAGCGACTTTATCAAATATTCCTCTGTGGGCTTTGGTTTTTATATTTAGTCATTTAAAACCCTCGACGGGGGTCACGTGTTGGGCTCGTATTGTTTGCCGTTGACGGGAGGTCGAGGAATCGAATCCTGGGTGAGATGTTGTCAGATCAAATGGTTTCGCACTGTTTTTTGTGTTTTTTTAGCACCTTATCTTTCTACTCGTTCGGTTGTACTAAATATAGGGGTGGGGGGTCCTCAGAACACCTGATTGGGATTCCGACTTTGATCTATCCATCATCGGCAGTTTATTATATTACTAAAGTGATGCCTTAGAGTTTAGACCAGTGATTTTCAATCTTTTTCCATTCACGGCACACTAAACAAGGCACACCATTAGTTTTTTTTAAGTAGAAATGTTTAGATCATAAAAATAATGAGTGTTAGGATTGTGTTTAAAAGTTCAATAGTTAAAACTATACTAATTATTGTATTATTAAAAAAATTGATCATGGATTTAAAAAGATCAATTTAACTCTTTATTTTTTTTCTCTTTCGCTTATCTTTGATGTTCTACCTAACTTTTGCGGTACACCGGTTGAAATACTCTGATTTGGACCATTAGGTCAACGAAGTGAGCTGTTTCCCACTATCCCTCCACGCAAATGCGGGTACCTTATCCCATACCTGGGAATATACGGAGATACGATGCGTCAGACACTGCTTCGCAGTGAGGTATTAGCACGTGCCGTCTGTGACGCAATATGGAATGTTTGTTTCGGGGCCGCGTTATCTTGGTACTCGGAGGTCTCTAGTATTTGTTTTACACGTGGAAGCCCAGTACACCTGTCAGACGGCCTGACCCCCTTCCCTAAGTGTGGGTTACTAACCTCGTGACGACTCGCGAGTGTACCAGGTGCACGTCAATATCTAGACTACCTGTCTGTCACTCACTCACCTGATGACGTTTTTTGTAATCATCTCGTCAGAAAAACGACATCGCCCTTAAAGCTGTGAACATGTGGTTACCCACTTATAGTCTAACGTGCTACTCTCGCAGTAGGTATATTAGACTGCCGGAGATGGGGAGATTGAGGTTTGAATCTCAGTCGAATGTATGCATTTTTTCCTAAATAGTTTTTAACTCTATATCTCTATCTCTCTCTCTCTCCATGCGAATGTAGGTACTCTTACTCTGAATATAGCCTTCCGAATCCATAAAAACCATTGGCGTAATTAGTACATAAGTGTACAAACCGAACGGTTTGTAAAACGCGGTACTTAAAAAAACTAAAACAAGTGGCTAAATAATAATAATAATAATATAATAATAATAATAATAATAATATTTTAGCACCGCGTCTTACTACCCCTTCGGGTTATACGCTTAAGTGGCTTATAAGTGGTCTTATTCATAATATCTATTATTGGTCACAACGAAATAATACCCAATTATTGACTTTGCCATTTTGTCTGAATGCCATAACTTTTATTCACTGGTGTTGAGCTCGACTGCTGAGGACGGGGATCGAGGTTCGAATCTAGGTCGGTTTACCTAAATGGTTTTCCACTCTCCCTCCACGCAAATGCGGGTTCACTTCCTCTAACTCAACATTCCCAATTCCTAATCCATTAGCGTAGTTAGTACTTAAAGCGTATAAACCGAACGGTAGTAAGACGCGGTGCTAAATATTATTATTTTATTCATTGGGATTTGAGAGCTAGGAATCAATATTTTGTGACTTTGACACTTTTAAAATTAATTAATTAATTTCCAACAAATGAAAACAAGAGTTTTTTTAAAGTATTAATTTATTTTAGTACAAACTTTGTTTTGTATTTGAAACTCCCTTTCCCACGGAGACTTATCAATGTTTGTGTGCTTCCAAACCACTTGGCTCCAAGGAGGCGTATACATTTAATAAGAAAAGGTTAATACGTAAGCGTTGCTATAAAGTATCAAAAATATTGATACTTTGATCAACTAAACCTGTGATGATCTAAAGTTTCGTCGTGGAATAAACCTGTCACGATCGAAAGATTCATCATGTAATAAACATATTAGGCTCGAAAGTTTCATAACATAGTAGACTATTAGGCCTGCTATTAAAAGAGTTATCAAGAAACAAACACATCAAAATTGAAAGTTTGATCGTGGAATATTCATATTTATTACTGTCGGTGAGTATCGAAACTAGCTTGTTATTTGCTCGTGAAGAAGTCGTATCTAGGTGGAGTGTCATAATCCTCACTGACATTTAAAATCTTTACTGTAATAAAATGATATTTAAAACTGCTATCATACTGTTATCTTTTAATTCATTAGCGTGTTTTCTCAGCACTAGACGTATCACACTTGGTTTCGAAACAAGGACACTGTATTTTTATCGCATTTTATCTGGTTTCTTCTTTCGTTCCTTGACTCTTCCTACCTGGTACAAATATTTATTATAATTAGGTAGAATAGGAAAGGTAGAGTTTATATGAATTGTATTCACATTTGCTTGGAAAGGGAGAGTGGAATGCATTTAGAATCAAACACAGTTCATTACACCTGGCCTAGATTTGAAACCCAGCCTCCGAGTAACAAACTGACCAAAAAAACGAGACTGGCGCCTTTGTCTGCGTGGCCTCAGATGCTGGTTCCAGCAGGTATTATTTGTGAAAGTGAGTGTGATATTTTTATTTTTTTTTTTTATTTCTTATGACAGTATCAATAGAATTCGGTCTTATTTTATGAATTGCAAAGTTGTATTGAACTTTTCCAGTCTCGCATGGATCTGATAGTGTCACATGTGGTTGTAATAATAGTTTTTTTATTTTTTATTGGAGGCTTAATAGTTTCATCTGGTCGAGACATCAGCGTGCACTTGTTTACCACTCGACTGCAAAGTTCACAATTGTTTTATTAGGGCCTGTCTATCATTTCGAGAACTTTAACCTTATTTTTATTGATTGTTGTTTTATATTTCCCGTCACGTTAGCGTTTATAATTTGCCATGATACTATAAGACTAATGATCTCTTCCACTGGTGATAACTTGGGAAAAAAAGTCAGTGTTTTTGCAATTTTTATTGTAAAAAAAATGTTAATCCTAAATAAATCAAATAATTCCTCAGTAGAAACAAGAGTTTAATTTCCTTCACACGGAGATATCAACATTTGTTGAATATATATTATGAGCATGGTGACATTAGACGACAAGAATTTTAAATGAAGAGAAAAAGTTTCCATACTAGGACATCCTTGACAGACATTCAACAACACTGTTGAGGTCACCACGTGAAGAAAATTAATATGTTTCTACTGGAGAATGTTTTTATTTATTTTGAACAAAAAAAAGTTTTGCTATAAAAACTGCAAAAACACTAACCTTTTCTCGCGTCCCCTACATCTCCACCTTGAGTCTTCAAGCTCGCAATATTGGATTTCGGATGACTCAGAGGTTGAGGTTATAATCTTTGCTCGGGTGGACTGCGGGTGATTTTTTTTATATAGCACTTAATACTTTGATTTTCCCTTCCCCTATCAATGCTAATTCGGCTACATGCCCTCTATAAAATATTCTTTCTCGTCCCTATTCATTCGATTAATCTGCTAGGAACTCTTGTTTTGAACGTAATAATTGTAGTTAAAAGATGCTTAGAACAAAGTTTAGACACGACTTATTTCTAAGGTTGAATAGGGTTGTAAATAAGTACTCTAATTCCCATTAATGTTCACATTGTCTGACACGTCATTCTCGTGTTGAACTGAATTGCTGATGATAGAGAGATCGGGGCTCAAATTCCGGTTGGATATAATGGGTGTTTTTTTACATTAAATGGTTACCCACTACCTTCACGAAAATACGGGTACATTTTCTCTAAAATTATAAATCATTTGCTATTAGCCATAGCTCAGTACATTCACCAACAAACTCTTTGAGACCATTCAAGATGGTACAAAGATGTATTAGATTCAGTTGACTTAGCTCTTGCCTCCAGACATGCAACATTAAAGACAAGATGAGCGCCTGAGAATAGTATTGACGCAAGAGAGAATTTTATTCAAATACAATGTTGTTCTTGGTGACAGAATGACTTATTTAACTAAAAAACGTTTGAGCTCTTTGGTATCTTGAAATTTATTTAAGAAATTCAGTACACTGTTAATAATTATTATTCATAAGATTAAGGTGAGAGTACAGGGAACGTGAGAAAAGTAGACTTTTCTTTTACAAAAAAACATATATAATGTATGTATGTGTGTGTGTGTGTGTGTGTATCCACTGAAACATATAGTTTAATTCTCTTAATATTGTAACCTCAACAGTTGTTGAATATATCTCAAGGGCGCCCTAGAATTTTATGAAAACTTTTTCTCACCATTTAAAAAAAGTATTTCGTCAAACGCTAATATGTTCATGACATATAACAACTGTTTATATCACCGTGTGGAAAATATTAAACTATTTTTTCACTAAAACAATATTTGGTTTGGTGACCTGGTGGTCTAGGGGTAAGGTGTCAGACTTCTATGCTTGCGGCCGGGGTTCAATCCTCGGTCCCGGCAAAGATTTATCTGATTGCCAAACCCTTCCTTCACCTCTGACAATACATCTTGTGAATGTGGGGAATGCCAGGCCTCCACCGTGGTTCGGATTCCACATTAAGCTGTAGGTCCTCCATTTCATCTCACAATCACCCTACCATTACATATTAACGTAAGTGCGTATAACCCGAATGAGTAGTAAGATAATAATAATAATATTATTTGATTTATTTTAGCCCCCCAAAAACCCATAAAAACTGCAAAAACACCGGCCTTCACTTTCCCCCTAAGATATGGATTATTAAAATAAAATTAAATCATCTCAACTTAAGATAATACAAAGTAAGCCTACTCTTTCATCCAAATGGAAATGCTAAAATTTGTTATTTTAAAAATAAATTTTCTACAGTATAAACAGATTTTTCCTTGCCTTTACTAATCACACTCGTAACTGTCATTGACAGGTTAACCAACAGTTTTGCGCCAATTATCTAAAAAATAAAAATGGTTTTGGCCACAGTTCTCAACTAATTGCGAAACAAATTCATTGTGTTATTTGGTTGTTAAACTGTACACAATTGTTCAAATTAAAATGCAATTAGAATTTCTACTTAATTATGTTTAATTATTCTATCACTCTAATCGCAAAATTTATTCTTATTATATAGAGTTGACAAAATACTTTTTAATTTTAGAATGATATAATTATCAGATGTTTTACATATGATGGACAGATTTTTAATGATATCTTGTTTATTTTAAATTTATATTTGACAAAATTATATCATAATTATTTATCTTGTTTGGCAGCGCGTTTACTTGCTGAACTAAGAGTCCACGGTTCAAGTTCCACTCTGGTCGAAAAATGTATTATTGATGAAATAGTGATTTCTCCCTTGTACAATAATAATGACAAATGGAGACTGATTGTTGTGTTAGCTATATAATTAAGTTAACGTGTAAGTCACGTGCTGATTCTATAATTTGGTTCAGAAAGTACATTTTGAGTATCTCAAATAAAAATAAATGGTACGGAACTCCGCACGAACGTTCTCGCTCTATTTTTTAGAAATGGAGATAGATGTTTACTCAAAATTCGTAATATAATATACACTAGCAAACCCGAGAACAAATTGCGCTAGACATACATAAAAAAAAAATTATTCAAGGTTTTAAATTTCATAATTTTATTTTTAAAGAATTAACGTCTTTACTTGTATATTTGGATCAATACAAAATATCTATATTAGGTTAAAACTTCGTATTAAAAGTTTAACTTCCGGTTAAAATTTTCGTCATTTTACTAGGGTATATCTCATGGTAATTGTATTGCTATTAACTTTCTCTTTTATAAATTTTGACCAACTAAATAGGTTGACTATTGAGTCTAAAATGAGAGAATAGAATCGCTATAGCTGATTTTGAGGAAATGAATTTTTCTATTTTCACCCTTTAGTAAACTGCTATTAATTTTAGGGTTAGACAGACACACAAGACAGACGGC
The DNA here is from genome assembly GCA_039000515.1 of Timema cristinae. Taxonomy (NCBI): domain Eukaryota; kingdom Metazoa; phylum Arthropoda; class Insecta; order Phasmatodea; family Timematidae; genus Timema; species Timema cristinae. The sequence continues at coordinate 26,366,439 of JBCFYV010000100.1, read as the reverse complement.
GTTGCAAAAACAACATTTTAGGGTCCGGGGAGTCACGAGACCTCGACATCCATCAAAATCTCGAGTTCAATTTGTTTTGACGATCACAATACTTTCTCTACCTGTAAGATTGCAGAAATAAAAATATGACACAATTATTTTATAATAATATTTTTTTTTTTTACATTCTCTCTACTATCTGAATTTAATGGGTCAGGAATGAGGAAGAGTATTATTTAAAAGTAAATGTAGCCTGGAGGGAAAGTGGTGGAAAAGACCTTCGATGGAAAAACACCATGCCAGGGTTTGAATCCTGACCTATCCATTACAAGCAAGCTATACCAAACGGGCTTGACATTAAATTTTAGTATTATTTTAATTTATTTCTTATTTTTATCACCGCGTCTTACTACCCGTTCAGGTTATACGCTTTAAGTACTAATTACGCTAATGGATTAGGAAGTGGGAAGGTTGAATTTAGAGGAAGTGAACCCGAATTTGCGTGGAGGGAGAGTGGAAAACAATTTAGGAAAACCACCCCCAGTACACCCAGCTGAGATTCGAACCTCGATCTCCCGTCCTCGGCAGTCTAGCTCAACACGACTAGCGCGTTAGGCAACTACGCCACCGAGGCGGGTGACTTTAGTAGACGTTCTCACAAATGCGGATAGTATATCCTATTTAAATCAGCAACAATACATTTCACACCAGCTTCGGTGGCCGCATGTTCTAAGGCGCTACTCTCTCAGTAGACTAGAACGCCGATGACGGGGAGATCGAGGTTCGAGTCTCCGTTTGGTGTACTGAAGGTAATTTTTCCAAAATGGTTTTCCACTATATCTCTTACCACGCAAATGCGGTTACACTTCCTATAAATAATACCTTCCTTATCTCTAAAACCATTAGCATAATTAATACATAAGCGTATAACCCAAACGGGTAGTAAGACGAAGTGTTAATATGTATAATTATATAGTACGTCTGTGTACGTGTATGTGTATTCAAACTCGCTTACCCCCCCCCCCCCTCCTCCCCCAGTGAGTTTTATTTGTAAGTGGATGTAAACTAATGTAATTCCAGAGCCGTTTTTAGATAGGTCTTAATGTTTAGCCACAAGAAACCTCCAAAGAAAGATCCGCACCGAATTTAAAGTTGGTTCCCCATTTTGAGTGTGTTTTCGGGGCTATAAGCTATAAGTTTGCCAAATTTCAAGTTCTTATCTCATCTGGAAGTGGGTAAACATTAATTTCAGTGAGTGAGTCAACCGTGTGGCTTTATAGTAGTTAATAATATGTTGTATGTATATTATTATATATATATATATATTGGAAATGGTTGATATTATGCCAAAGTTGTAATTTTCCCTTCGATTGTTGGAAGTTGGTTGTGTGGCTGTTATCGCCTGTTCTAATACATGACACTATTTTTTAATAAGTGCACCTTGTAATTGGGTCGAGGCAATAAATTCTGTTTATCGCCAGCGGTGGATTTATCTTCGATACGCCGGTCATGTGAACTTGATTAACTGTTTATATGTGTTCAACTGGTGGTTTGTTTGGATTTGAAGAGTATTCTGTAATGCTCATTTTGGACTGGAATCTCCTTTTTTGTCTCTTTCTAGATTTTATTAGTTTTATTCTGTCTGTTGTGTTTGTTCAATTGTTGGAACTCATTTATGCTATAATAAGCGGCCTTTGTTCATTTCCCAGCGAGGATCAGTTTTTCTTTTCTTTCACTAGTTGTTAAATTGATGGGCTAATATAGTAAATTTCATCTTTTTGATGTGTTCGTCCTAAAATTAGTTTGGGTAGGTTTCCTAAAACTTATTGACTTCTTAGTTTAGTTGGTGGCGTGTGTATCTACTGGGAAGGATCATAGGTTCGCTTAACAACGAGCGGGTTTTTTTTTCCCAGAGGTTACCCATTTTACGATGAAACTGAACGCCAGAGAACGGGTTCCTTTTTGTTTTCAAGTTATTTTGTAAGTCGTAAGTTGTAAGATAATTTTGTTAGTGAAATGTACGTTTAATAAATACTCTTTGTAGTAAAAGAAAATAATTATCACTAGTTAACAATACATCGACACCAAAGCATAATAAAACAAATTCTCATTTTATTTTAAAAGGACGCTCTTCTCAGCACACGACATACAAACTAACTTAACTATAGGATACAAACCCGCCTTGGTGGTGTAGTTGGCTAACGCGCTAGTTTCGTGTTAATCTATATTACCGAGGACGCGGAGAACGAGGTTTGAATATAGGTCAGGTGAACTTCGAGATGTTTTCATAAATAGTTTTCCGCTCTCCCTCCACGCAAATGCGGGTTCACCTCCTCTAAATTCAACCTTCACAATTTCTAATCCTTTGCGCAATTAATACTTTAATATATAACCCTAACGGGTAGTAAGACGCGGTGCTAAATAAAAATATAGGATAAGAACAGCATCGTTGGGCACGTGGGATTAAACTTAAAGCTCGTCTACTCTGGTTTGCCGATAACTGAGAGGTGGGGGGTTAAAATCAAGGCCGAATTTATTGAGGTGGTCCCCCTCCCCCAACTCCCACCTCAAACCCTCTAAATGGTTTCTAACTTTTCCTCCACGCAAATTGTCTCTTAATTCTATTCTCCTCTTCCCTATCCCATTAGTTTAACCCAAACTGATAGGCGTGGTGAAAATATACAAATTGGACCGAACAGTGAACAATCCTAGCTTCAAGAATTCGAATACCTAATTAATTAAATTCAACCAAAAATAAACACTATTATTCTAGCCATCGTTTGGGATTAAACTCATGCTCACTGGATTAAAACCCTAATAACGTATTTAAAGTAATATTTACGCTAATATTAAAAAAAAAAATTAGTGCATATAAAACAGTACTTTTACTTCCTCTCGACTCCTCGGAAAGAGAAGTATTTGGATCGTAAAAGAAATATGACCTAAAGATTTTAATAAAATCATTGTTGACGTTTAATGACCCCTGACACCGAAAACTTGGTTTTCGCGATGTTGTATTTCTGACAAGTGTGTTTATCATCTGTCCCGTCCCGACAAAAAAGTTAAAAAGATATTGACATAAAATATATATTAAGTTATTCATTTTATGAAATATATACCTACTAATTACACTAAAAGGGATGCACAAAAGGATTATTATAAACTACACAAGTTTATGATTTTTTATATATGTAGGCCTCTGGCCTATACGTTTTTGTTAATTTGAAAAGTAATACATTATTTATTTTTCAACTAGCACATCTTAGGTTAAGATCCTTAAAATGATATTCTTTCAAATGACCTTGGAGTCAGGTCAACTTGGTGGCCTCCACCTGATTAATAATTTCACTGAATAATGAAAAATATTTTCGTACCGTACCTCTTCCGGCGGTTTGCCAGGGCATGGAGAAGATGCCAGAGGTCTCGAGTCCAGATACAAGCCCTCTGTTACATCACCGGCCATTAACTGTCTTTGACATGTTACACAAGTTGTGGCGATGTCCATCTTATTGTGCACACTGCAATGACTGCGAGGCGGACTCGTATCAACAGAACTGTTTAAACCAGTCGGCCAGCTTACGATGCTTGGTTTTCGGCACGGTTTCAGTTCTTAAGGCTCTTGGCCTTGTAGAGTGCAAGTCAAAAACCTATGTTGTGGTATGGTACGCGGGAGGGTGAAAGGCGTGGCGTGGCTTCACAACCGACCAAAGTAACCTTCACGTCAACAAGAATAGATGGATCACGGAAAACGTAGATGGCGCTAGCATATGAATGCCTGTTAAATGTATAATACTTATCTACTTGGAACATTTTCTCAAATAATTCATGGGTTTATTTTAACTTTTGAGGTGGAATCGAAGAAGACGCGTGAAAAGGTACTTTTTCCCTAGTTTTCATAACAAACCTTCCCCCCCCCCCCCCCAATAAAATCAAATATTGCTTCAATAGAAACATAAAGTTTAATTTTCTTTATATGGCTATATCAACAGTTGTTGAATATCTGTCATGAGCATAGCGAAATTAGATGATAACTTTTCTTACAATTTAAAAAGTTATCATCAAATTCTATGACAGCCTGGGCAGATATTAAGGAACTGTTGCGATTACTATGGGAAGAAAATTAAACTCTAGGTTTCTAGTAAAGAAATATTTTATTTATTTTGCCGGAAAAAAATTGTTATGAAAACTACAAAAAAATTGCCCTTAACTTAAAATCCCTACCATCCCACCTTATGGGATTGATCTTGTGAACTAGGAATTTCCGTGTTCAACCCCGTGAGCATCCCCCCCCCCCCCCCCCCCCCGTTCCTCCACACCTCCTTCTCCATCCTTCTTACAAACGTGTGTGCATGTAAATCAATGAATTTGGAAAGCAATCCCCACGGTGGAAGTGCGACCTAAAAGCCATCCATTGTTTATTTCCATTGGCAGTTGTGTAAAGTGTTAATTCTGCTCTCTTATTTCTATTTTGAAAATGGTCAACTTTTATTCGCTCGTTATTTTATTTATTCATGCCTCTTTCCCCTTAATCTTATTTCATTTACATATATAGTTATTCTTAAAAGATGTTTTAGTTTACATCTCTCCCTCCGACCTCGCGTTTCGTGATCTTCGCATTGATAGGACGGTAAGGTGAGAATTTCGTCGCCACAAGTTGTTCCAAGCTCCCCGTCGAAAACTACAATCGTTCCATCTTGAGCACATATCGTTAATTAAATCACCCCACGCCGTGTCTTTGTTGCAAGGACGACGGATAGGCCTACATGTCGAGAGAAGTTGACGGGGATTCATTCAAAGAAGCTTGAATATGTTTAGGTTGCTCTACCCCATTCACCGGAGCTGTCAGCGCATCTGACGACCAAACAAGGTCTCTTGACACGTGATGTTTGTAGTCTCTCTGAATATGTAGTCAAATTATCATAGCGACAGCGTTTTAGAAAAATAAAATATTGTGGTCAACCTTTATAGCTTTTTACTATTTTATTAATGTTATTTATAGATATCGATAATACTCGTGTGTATTGTAATATTACTGTTGTTTCTAAACTAGGTAACATTATACATCTTACTTTGAGTTGTATCAATTCGTGGCATTATTAAAGTTTTGCCTTTTCTGAAACTCTTTATCAGCTTCCAAACTAGCGAGCCGAGCCGAGCCTCGTTGACGTCGGAATGCTCGCAGCAAACCAGTGAATGGCGGTATTTTGACGAACATCAAGGGATGTTACGAGGCTCGTGGGCTCGCCAAAACACACTGGACGGCGCTGAGCGCCGAGCCTCGAGTCGAACCACTTGCAACTTTAAATTATTTATTATTTTTAACTAGCCCTCCGTATTATCTGATCAGTTGGATGTTGCAAATTTTACTACACCTTGAAATTTTGTTTGATTTTTTTTTTAAATTGACATATCACATATTAACTACGAATTCGTTTTATAATAATCTGAGGGAAATAAATAATAATTAATTTAATTTTAAATATTAGAGAGTTTATTAAAAACAATACTTACAGTTACATAATTACTCGCGTGTTGTAAACTGTACAACGATGGTAATACTTTTTCTATGAAAGTTTGTTGCATACTTAAAATAAGTTTGAAACTGTCTCTGGGGAGAAGGGGTGAACAAAGAATAGACCGTCACCCAAGGTAGATTTTGTTGGTGGCAACCCACTTCAATGGTGTAGTGGTCTATCGCCTCAATCTGGTGTTAGACTGGCGCTCAAGGTGGGGGATCGGGGTTCGAATTCCAGTCGGGTCTATTGAGGTTGGTTTTACCTGTACGGTTTTTCACTCTCCTGCCACGCAAATGTGGATAGATTACCTCTAAAATGATTCCTTCCTCATACCTACTCCATGAGATTAATATAATAATTATATATATATATATATATATATATATATACTCTGTCTAGAGACCTTAAATAGGTATTGCGGACTGGTGTAAGATTCACCGGTTCAGAAACGTAATGTTATTGCGAGCCTTTCCTGCACACGTATGGATTCTCTTAGACGTGAACTTTTTTTTTTTCACTTTCGGTCCAATCAAAATAATTAGATGCTTAATCACTTGGTGACATTCGAGTTGAGTTTTTGTATTTACCACTAATTTCTTGAAATTTATATTAGTGGAGCCTATTTCCACTATATTCCGTTCGTCTTAAGTACATTAGAGTTTGCCACCATCGTTTGTCCTGTCTTTTTTTTTCTTTGTTGTAAGGTGTGGATAAATTATGCAACAGCACCTATTTTAAATTTTTTCCTGTTCATTACGAGTGTCATCCAACGAAGTACATAACTTTATGAAGCAAAATATGGCTCGCAGAATGTTGAGGTTCGGCTCGAGGCTCGGCTCGCTAGTCTGGACGCAGCTTAATATGTCACCAGACACGAGATACTCATATTCTTTGTTCTTATCTAAACGCCAATTATGCAGGAATTCGACCCTGTTGGCTGAACTTAAGCTGATACGGTAGGTGATCCCGTATCCTACACAGGCTTGCTACCTACATCTCTTTCTTTTTATATAAGTCATGTGACTGTCTAGGCGTCCAGTGATTGGTTGAATAAATGCTAGGATGGCAATGATTCAGTGGAGTGAGAAGAGTCACGACACAGAAGTGAGTGGTTGTTCTAGCACTAAGTTACTCTCGAATTGATTGTAATGTGTGAAACACGTCTGGTGTCAAGCATGATATAAAGTTATAATTCTAACAATGTAAAATACTCTTTCATATTAGATAGCAAGTGAAACACACGTATGTGTGTCTAGCGCGATATTATCATACTAACAATGTAAAAGTGTTCATCAAAATTAACTTGCAACTAGAAAAATCGTATGCCAAGTCATCTCAAACTTATTATTATATCAAATCTCTTCTTTTATTTCATAATAATTATTATAGTAATTATTCTAAAAGTGACTGAATATTTTAATGCTAATTGAGGTAACCTTAAATAAAATGTTATCTTTGCTGGGCGAACCACGAAGAGAACTTCAAAGTGAAGATGAGTTTCAAGCTTTCACAATTGCCGCCCTCCACGGACATGGTTATTAATAGGCGACATCATCGTGTTGTCACAAATGTCTCCCAATCGTGGGTTATTCGTTCGATTAAAAAAAAATTAGAACGTCCCATGGCACTTCAATTGCCACCTTCCACGGGATAATATACAACAATTTACACATGATATTTGAATTAGTGCCCAACGTGGGGCATTTATTTTAAAATTTAGAATTGAACATTTCTGTGATACTACAATTGGCGGCCAACGTGAGGTCTTAAGATATAATGATCCGCGACACTAAATTTGTCGTCCTCCACGGGGTATTTATTTCAAAATTTACAAGGGAATATTTCCATAATACGTTAATTGGCAGCCAACATGGAGCATTTATTTTAAAATTTAGGAGGGAACATTTCAGTGATACTAAACTATCAAAAGTGACAGATGTAGATTACATGACTTGGCCAAGGTATACGTGAAAATAAATCTAGTAACATTTCTAGCCGTCAGATAAGGCTCTTCTTATAAAAATTGACTATACCATTGTCGTACGAGAGTGATTCTTCTGCAAACATTTAATCATCAGGCATCAGTTTGTTGTTGTCTGGATTGCTGGTAGTGAATAGGTTAGGGTTTGAAATCCGGCCGGGTGTTCACAGGGTTTTTCCCCCCACCTAAATGTTCCCCGCCCCCTATTTGATTGCGGGTGCATTCCCTATAGATCCTATCTTCCTTATTTCTACCCCATTAGTGTAAATATGTCTATAGTTCAGATGGGTAATAAGACTTGGTGCACGCTATAAAAAAAAACAAGGTCTGTACATTCAACTTAATGTGATGTTGTAATTACGAACAAAAAAAAATATCCCAGGCTGCAATTGAATGAAATCTTATCGCATTAGTATGTTCCCTGATGATATCTTATTTTTATTGAAGAGATGAAAAAGTTAGGAAATATTGGGACGCGGAGAGGGGTCGCCATTTATAAAGTGATATTGCAAGAGAGTCGAAAGATTTTTAAATGTTTAAATTGTTTCGTCAAACTAAGACACATTTAAAAATAATTAGTTCCTTTAACTTCTGATGCGTAGCATAGGGCGGCAGCAATGCTTCGCCTCTTTGGCTATTCCTGGCCGTTTCTTTGATAGGTTAATTTCAGGTTGAGCGGGATGTCAACCCAATCATCCATGAACTTCTTTAGAGCGAGTGAGAAAGACCCTAAACATTTTGCTGGAAAGATATTTTCACTTACTTTTCAGGGATCTTTTTACACGACACAATCGATATTGAGCCACCCGCCTCGGTGGCGTAGTTGGCTAACGCGCTAGTTTCGTGTAGAGCTCGACCGCCGAGGACGGGGAGATCGAGGTTCGAATCTCGGTCAGGTGAACTGGGGGTGGTTTTTCCTAAATGGTTTTCCACTCTCCCTTCACGCAAATGCGGGTTCACTTCCTCTAATTCAACCTTCCCAATTCCGAATCCATTAACGTAATTAGTACTTAAAGCGTATAACCCGAACGGGTAGTAAGACGCGGTGCTAAATATTAATATATATATAGATATTGAGCCAATGGCCTTACTTCCCCTCTGAAGGAATTCTGTGCTATTGATTTTTATTTCTCAGTAAAAATCCATCGACCTCGTCATGGTTTGAACCCATGAACATTGGCTCTGAATGTCGAGCGCTTTACTCCAAGACCACCGAGATCTTCATAAATATTACTTACGCCAAAATGGAGGTGAAAGGTATCATCAACATCATCCATCATTATCAAACATCAACATTTAAAAACACACTAGTAATTTAGATGTTTTAATATTTTAAATAAGTAAACTATATGAAAATCTAAAGTTGGCTTACTTTCAACAAGTTTTACGTGGAGTGTCACAGTTTTGAGTTTAAGGTTAACAATGACAAAAAAACAATAAGACTTTTTTAAATTAATTCATGAAAGAAAACATTGAAATATTACACTGTGATATTTCCCTTTAGGTAGGTGGTGCCCTCATCACAGTAATAACATACGTTTTTAAAAGAAAACTCTAACTTTATCCAGCTCACACTTTAAAATGAATTCTGCTTATACACATGCATGACACATACATATTAAAGGATTGCCAAAGTGGTAGATAGTCAACTGCTACATTTTCGTAACTAGTACAAGAAGCTTGGGACCATATAATAGTTTAACACGATTCCTCCCTTCCCCTCCACTTTATAGGGGTGAAATCCCTCTAAATAAATCTTCCTCATCCTTAACTGCTTACAGCAGACCCGACATTAGTGACACATTCAACCACCAAGCACTGTAACACGCGAGAGTGGCCGAAAACTAGAATCGCTATTATTGGTTTTATTTTAACTTATTTGATCATGTTTCTAGTGTTAATATTCTTAAGATGATTTAAACTGAAATGGAAACTGTCATACTGAAACATTTTGATGGCATTTATTATATTTAATTAGTTGGGAAAATTTTCTAAAACAACTTCAAGGTTATTTTTCTATAGTCCCCATTTTTTCAACCAAGCTCCCAACAATCCTGCGTTGGATTTATTAAAAATAAAATGATATTTTTTCGAGAGTGACGAACAAACCCGTCACCTGGGACATGTGCTCCACTTCACCTGCCCAGTTTGAGTGGCGCATTGCTGATGCTTTGTAGGTAAAGTAAACCCCCACCTTGCTTGGTCGATACGCTATCCCCTCCACCCTTTCTAAAGGCGGGAGGAGGGGAGAACTGCTAAGCGTCCCCTCGTCCATTAGCTAGTGACACTCAGTGTTACCAACTGTATCATTTGGCTACTACTTGTGTTAAAATTTCACCCTCTTTACGATCCCAGTTCCACGTTGAAATATTTCACTAGACATTTTTAATTCTCTTAAGAAACCAATTCATCACGTTTAGGGTAATTTTTACTTTTTCTTATTCGGTAAATAATTTTCAAACTCTTTTTTTTTCCTTTCAAGTATTTTTATGGGCACTTCCTACATGTGCTTTTAAGTTTAAAACAAACTAAACTACAATGTAATAATATTCTTGTACGAAAAACCTTTTATAGTAAAAGGTGCCTGGAATATAGGGGTAAGGTGTCAGACTTTTGTGCTGGGGGTCCTGGGTTCAATCCTTAGTCCCGGCACCGATTTATCTGATTACCAAACACTTTCCTCACCTCTGACAAGACGTCATTAATCACAACTTGCGGATGTGAGAATGCCAGGCCTCCACCGTGGTTCGGATCCCACGTTAAAATGTAGGTCCTCCATTTCATCTCACAATCACCCTACCATTATACATGAGCGTAAGTGCGTATAAACCGAACGGGTAGTAAGACGCGGTAGTAATAATAATAATAATAATAATAATAATAATAATAATAACAATAACAATTTTAGAGTAAACTTTTTTTTAGGTCAACTTTGATAATATTTTATCTCGTTATTAGTATAATTTTATAGACATTTTAACTATCCATCAAAATGAATAATCAAAGATAATATTAACTGACACATGGATATACAATGAAAAAAGGTTTTAGTAACTTTTATTACCGTCAAAAAAAGGGTTCTTTTCCTAATGAAATCGTAATTGAGTGAGCTTAGGCTACACACATTTACTCTTCGGTGTCAAGCACCTTTCCAAGGCAAAACATTAAACACTTAGCTAATTAATACTCTTCAAGGCAGAATAGTGGGAGTTTAGGGAACGCGAGAAAAAGGCAGTTTTATTTTAGTTTTATTGCTAAATATTTTTGGCCAAAATAAACAAAATAGTGCTTCAGTAGAAACATAGTTTAATTTCTTCACATGGTTATATCAACATTATTTGATATATATCATGATTTTAGCGGCATTAGATGAGAAACTTTTTGAATTAAGAGAAAAAGTTGTAACTTAATTCCAGGACAACCCTGAAAGATATTCAACAACTGTTGATATATCACCCTGTGAAGAAAATTAAACTCCACGTTTTTATTAGAGCAATATTTTGTTTATTTTGTCAAAAAAAAAAGTTTTTATTTGCAAAATCACATTTTCTCGCGTCTCACGCTAATATCCCTGCATTAGAGTTGGCAGCCCTGGCGGCGGCGTACGCGCTGTTCATCACGTAGACAAGTCCTCATCCCTCTATTTCCACTACTTGGATCATCCCTGACATGCTTTATTTGAGTGAAAGGGGGAAAGAGAAGTTCTAATTATTTGATTGTCTCCGAGGTATTTCAGAATGTCCCGCTTCAAGTTATAAAGGAAAGTTGGTCCAAGTAAAGTGTGAGGCGTATGATTCTTTAATTGAATTCTTAAAGTCGCCACTAACTTTTGGTTTCACCTCAAAGAGTTTCACTAATTAATGATACAAGTATCTTTTCAACCTACATAATGTTTTAATATTTTAAAATTTAATGTGAAAAGCTGCAAGTTAAATTATTTAAATTGTCATTAAATTTGTACATTTTTTTTTATCGTACTTAATTAACTATGCTACACTTTGTTGTGGTATATTATGAGTGTTTTCTAAACTTTTTCTACACTCATCTCTTTAATTTTAATGCTCAATTTTACATCAAGGCTATCAATAATTTAATATAAGGGATGTGGATGTGGAATTTTGGGGGATCCACATAAGCCCGGAGATGAGATGGGAAAACCCGTTATAAATCACAATTATAAAACTGCCTCCAAGTGCACCCAAATGGGATTCTAACTCAGTCCTCCTTGTTACTGGCAGGCCATTAGACAATATTGTTAGTCTGAAGCCATTTACCGTGAAGCCATAAGGGTGGGGTTGACTTAACGCATTGTACGATTTACAAACTATCCTAACATTAACAGTAAACTTCAGTCTTATATCCCAGATTGAGATTTAGCTTTTGAAATTTCAGTCTTGCTTTAAGATAAGCTTTTAAAACAATTAGCACTCTACACATTTTTTACTTTTTACGAAGCGACCTCTACCTACCCATTTGAATGTCAAACTCTTTATCTTCCAATTTATTTTCATTCGTCCTTATAATTAAGATATTGGTGTCAAAATGATAACTTTGTTTTTGTTAAAAACACTTAAAAAATAATATCCAAGAGTGTTGGAGAGGTAAGTAAATCACATGATAATCACCTTCCTTCAACAAACTATTACAGTTTTGGATCTAAGTGTTGGTGAGTTTATATATTTGAATAGTAAGTAGGACAGGGGAGGAAGAAGGGGAAGTCAAATTTAAACTCAAATCGAGTTAATACTGCCATCTGCTAGAAAGCTCAGGGGATAATCAAGATACCTTTCTAATTAATGCGGTTTATATAGTGGTTAACAGAGGTCTGTATCATATTTTTTTAAAGTAGGCTTACTTGTATGTGATGGGGTCCTTCCTTAGGGGCCATTGTTATATTACGTAAGGGGTTTTGGGGGGAGGGGGGTTATGTATTTTTTAAGTTTACTTATGAAGAGGGTGGGATTGAGTATACATCTCACGTAAAGTTTTTTTTATCCATGTTTATGATGAGACAAAATCTAAAAAAAAAGTGTCTTTATATAGATATATTAATTCTAAAATTTATCTTGTATTTTATTTAATCTTTTGAATTAAAGTATTATAAAATCTCATATACCTCACTTTTTACCAATCCTTGTGTCTAAAATTAATTGCATGATTAAATTAATCTAATTAACCAAATTGAAAAAATAATATTAAAAGGGTGGGGGGCTGACGAAAGATCTTATCCCCTACGTGGTGGGAGAGAGGGGGGGGGGTCAAAAAGTATGAAAAAAAAGTCCTAGATAATTTAAGGACGTCACCCCCCAGGGGGTTTGAGATATAAAAGTTGCTATTCTGGAAAATGTATTTAATGTGACTTCCACCCTTTTCCCCTGTACCTCTCACTAATAATAATAATTGGTAGACACATTCTTTTTCTTTGGTTTAGTGATTCATATTCATATTCGGGATGTTTAATGAAGGATATTAATTTAATTCACAGACAATATGTTTGGTTTCATTCTAAAGTTGAAACATACTTTGAGTGGTTTTCCATCCAAATTAAGTGTCACAATAATTAAAATCAAATATAATTTGAAAAAAATATTATTTTACAAAGCATTAATATAAATATAAAATTACTATGCTATCTCTAAAGCCTAGTACGCACTTGGGAACATTGTTTGCCAACTTTGATCGGAAAATGTTTGCGCACTGTTGGCAAACGTGGGAAACAGTATGTTTGGAAACAGCTGAAAAACATTGTTTCGTTTTCAGACTACAATGATGAAACATGGTTTCCCATCTAGAAAAAACAAAAGAGGTTTGTACCCAAACCACTTCCACTTATTTGAGGGGGGCTCCAATTTTTTTTAGAATCTAAAAATTGAATGTGCTCTTTTCGAAATTGAACATGAAGGGCCTTTTACTTTTTTTTTCCACCTCACTTGTACCAACTGAGTAATTTTCGCCTATTCAATTATAAATATCTCATTTTTTTTACGTGAATTTTATAGTCCATGGATGTCACAGCCTTCAACAATGTGTTTGTGTGAAATATTTCTATATAAGTTACATTGTCTTTTCGATGGAACATGACATGACAAATGACAAACCAGGAACTGATGTAATCTTTGTGAACAACAGACACAAACTGGTCCACATTGTTTGTTGCCGGAATGTTGGCAGACACGTTTATACAAGCAAACATTGTTTCTTGTAAACCATTAGAAATGGATGACAAGAAACATAGAAGATACTATTTGTTTGCAAACTATTTCCCAATTGTTAGCAAACTGTTTCCGGCGATTTGTTTCATAGTGCTTACTAGGCTTTATAGTGAAAGTAAAATTAATATAATGTGTCTGACTGCTGAAAAACATGTACTAAAGTACAAGTACTAAAATATACACACCCACAGAAAACTAAACTGCGTCGAATACATTTTTAAATAACACTAATTCTTAAGGTGGGATGGAAGGGGACGCGAAAAAACTTCAATGTTTTTGCAGTTTTTTATTGAAAAACTTTTTTGGACAAAATAAATAAAATATTTCTTCAGTAAAAGCATATAGTTTAATTTTCTTCACATGGTGACCTCAACATTTTTTTAATATCTTTCAAGAATGTCCTGGAATTTAATGACAACTTTTTCTCTTCATTTAAAAAGTGTGTTAGATAATTCCGTTATGCTCATGACAGATATTCAACAACTTTTGATATCACCACGTGAAGAAAACTAAACTTATATGTTTTTAATGAAGCGCTGTTTTATTTATTTTGGCCAAAAAAGTTTTTCAATAAATACTGCAAAAACACTTAACTTTTTTCGCGTACCCTTGAATTCCACCTTAAGGGCAGCGTTTACATAAAGGTAAATTTGCATACATTGCAGTATATCCTTTGGAAGTTGGACATCCAAACCACTAGAACAATCCTCAACGATCTCGGAATTCTCTATTAAAATATTTAATCCTATTATTTTTATATATGTTTCAAATCACTTACCTTAATCTCAAAACTGCAAAATTGTATGAGAAATTATTAAAATTTAGCTACGTTCACGTTTTTATGAGTTTGGAAAAAAATATAAAATCAAAATGAAAGAATTGTTATCTTATATAAATATGCGGGTACCACCTCAAACTGCTATTTTGGAAATAACAAAACATTAATTCTTTGATAACGCAGAATTTCTGGACGTCTTAAACGAATCCGAGAACGCCATCCTTCCTTGGATCACAAATCTGAACTGTGAATATATTATTTAAATCATACCTGCTTTGGGGGCTGCATGATCTAAGGGGCTACTCTCGCAATGGACTACAGTGCTGATAACGTGGATATCACGTTTGAATTCCAGTCGGGTACACTGAATGTGTTTTTTTTTTTCTAAAATAGTTTTATACTCTTACTACACTTCATATAATCATAACCTTACTAATACCTAAAACAATTAGAGTATTTATTAAATAATCTTATAGCCCTAATGGGTAGTAAGTTGCGGTGGTAAAAAAAAAAAAAATGACCGTAAAAATAATATTTATCTGTTCTAAAAAAAAGTTTATCCTGGCAAAATCCTGCCAGACATCCTGGGTCATGTGTTTTTTTCTAAGCCGCTAAGCCGGATATATTTTGGTAACATGTCTCTCAGTGTTGTTTTTCGTCCTTGTCTGGATCACTGCCATGCCCGTGTCCAGCTTCAAACAATTTAATACTCTGGTGACCCATTTCCACGACACGGATAAACAACAACACACGGTTTATATTTCCGGGAGGGGCCTGAAATAACTTGAATCGTGTCTGGGTTCGTGTTTTGACTTTGGTGCTCCGTGTCTTACTACCCGACCGAGCTGTCATAACGTTTACACTCATGGGGTAGCTATGAAGAAGGTAGAATGTAGAGAAAAATCACCGACATTTCCGTTGAGAGAGAGAGAGGGGGGAAGGAGGAGAGGGACAATTTAGGGAAAAATTAACCAAATACTCGCGTCCGGGATATGAATGCACACCTCCCCGCTGCTGGCAAACCAAACAAGACCAGACTGACACCTTTGTACACGTGCTCTTTGGTACGAGAGCTTTGTCTTACTGCTCGATCTGGAATAAGTAGGTAAATATACAGTAGGCCCATGGCTTCTTTGGTGCTGACTGACAGCTCACAGCTGACTTATGACAGTCAACATTTAGGTATATACCAACATTTTGACCGTCAGAAGTGACAACTGCTAAACATATGTTTTGTAGATCATATGGTTCGGCGTAGGGATACATAATTTGGTCTGGTAACTTTTCAAAGCTTTTAGCTGTCAGCTGTGAGCTGTCAGTCAGCACCAAAGAAGCCATGGGGCTACTGTAGTTTGTTTGTCGTATACTGAGTGTAATTTCACCCACGCTTGTGTTTTCATGGTATAAGTCGTCAGACACCGTAAAATGAATTGTTGGTGACTAGTATCACTGTAGTTTTTCAATCCGCTCCTCACGCTAACCCGTTAATGACCATGGTGTAAAACGCATCAATAAAACATGAAGAGCTAAGTATTTAGATATAAAGTGCACATTTATTATCCAAATAGTATACAAAATAGTTTAGTAAAACACTTCTAATTTATATACCCACCTCGGTGGCGTAGTTGGCTAACGCGCTTGTCGTGTTGAGCTCGACCGCCGAGGACGGGGAAATCGAGGTTCGAATCTCGGTCGGGTGAACTGGGGGTGTTTTTTCCTAAATGGTTTTCCACTCTCCCTCCACGCAAATGCGGGTTCACTTCCTCTAATTCAACCTTCCCAATTCCAAATCCATTAGCGTAATTAGTAGACTACTTAAAGCGTATAACCCGAACAGGTAGTAAGACGTGGTGCTAAATATTATTATTTTTATTATTACTTCTAATATACAAGCTACTTTAATTTTTATACACCCTTATCAGTGGCCACCTGGTCTAAGGCGTCACTTTCACAATAGACTAGATTGTCGATGACGGGGAGATAAAGGTTAGTATACTCTCCCTTCACGCAAATTCTGGTACACTTACTCTAAATATAACCTTCCTCATTAGAAAAATTGTACATATACGTATAGCCTGAAAGACTAGTAAAACGCGGTGCTAAAAAAGAGGGGGATGTTTAGAAAATACAAACTACTTAGCCGTCAATATTGACAACATAATAAAACATTGTGCGTTTTATTTTATATACAATAGTTTATCGTTACAGCATTAGCTGGAAGTTATCGCGTTAAAATTGATTCGAAGCTTTTTACTGCACACTTTTTTTTTGTCAGCCATGTTCCTGGCGCAAGTCCCGGGCGCTGGTAGGGGAAGGGTTACAGGGCGAAGGAGGGGGGGGGGGCTGACGCCACCGTCGCTTCTATGGCTAACATGTCCAACCCGTGGCCCGCCAGATCAAATTGAAATACTTCAAATTGCATAAACAAACAACAAATTAGCTGACTAACTACCATTTAGTTTCCAGAAGTGTAAATATGTTACTTGCGTGTGTTTTTTTTTATTGGGGTATACCACCAGGGTTTGTTGGGGTTGGACCAGCATGTGAGTGCTGTTACATCGTCCCGATGAGATATGATGATGATGATGATCATGTGGTGCCAGATTTAATTCTTTATTTATTTTTGTAGTACAATATATATTTTCCTTAAGCTTAATGTGAGTACTTCAGTAGCTTTCCCCCAGTTTATGAAAAAGATACAAACATATTTTTATGGAACTGTGCGCTTCACAGTGCCAGCGACGTGGTGTTTGAATGTTGTGCGCATGTGCACAAAGGAGGAGGGTGGGGAGGAAGGCGGGACTGTCAGGTAGAGAGAGCACTGTTGCTCTCGGAGTGCCGGTTCTGGCGTGATGGTGGAAGGAAGTTTTTTTTACTCTGCGTGTGTTGTGCTTAAAAACCGTGTACCTTATTCTTGAATGTGATAAAGTGTAAAAGAATGTAGAATTAAATTATTATTCTGCTTCCAGCTATTCTATTTGATTCATTTTTTCTGTTTTTTATTTAACAGAAAGACTAAATACTCTTGCAGTACTTTCATTGAAGAAAAATTTCCTCAATTGTCATCCAGAGATCAAGGGAAAAATTATTGAAATTTTTGCTCAAATTAAAACAAGAAGAATGGATTTCATTTTTAAATGAATAGATCAAGCTTGAACTGTAACAATTTAAGTTAAAGTAAGTAAAAAAAATGATTTTTCTTTGTTAAGATTTTATCAAGTTCTTGAATAAATTTTCTTTTGATACATGTTTTTTTAAAAATCCTTTTACACAATTTTAAAACAAAGGCTAAACATTTTATAGAGCAGTACCCCCACTAATTTTAGCTACGAGCCGCCACTGGGTATGGGTGTGTATATGTGTAAACTATATTCTCTGGTCAAAGTATAGCAACTTTTTTTTTTACAGGTGTGAACTTAGAGGATCTTTTTAAGCAATTGAGTATAAGTTAGATGAAAACTTTTACTTAACTCAGTTTCCTCCTCCTTCGGCCTCTTCCCACCATCCTACAAATCTAATACAGTAGACCCTCTCACATCCAACCTCTGAATATCCGTCGCCTCGACATATCCGACCATTCCGACTATGGACATATTGTGGTTAAAGAAGTGGAGACACTTAGCGCCAAGGTTAGGATTTCGTCTTTAAAACATAAAAATATTACAGACTTTTTTTCACCAGCAATAAATATATGTTTTCTAATCAAATATTTCATTTTGTGTTGCCTTAGATAAATTATTGTAGACTGTGTGTAAAATATAAACCCTTCCATTTTTTTTTTTTTTTTTTTTTTTAGAAAACCATATCATTTCATGTTTTTACTTGCTTTTTGTGTTTTGTTAAGGTTTTTTTTTGCTGCTATCACAATCCGACCTTTTTTGTGCTCTCATTCCCGTGAGTGAAGGATAATAGGAGGCCCACTATACCTAATCTTATCTTGTGTTTAATTATTGTTTTAATCACGTCTTACTACCCATTAGATATATACGCACTTGTACAAATTAATCTAATGTGTTAGGGACGAATAAGGTTGGATTCAGAGGAAGTGTACTCGTATTTGCTTGGGGAACCATTTAGAGGAAAACACCCTCATTACACCTTCCCAGGGTTCGCTCACCAATCTCCTCGTCATTGATAAATCCACTTTATTCCGAGATTGATGCCTTAGCGAGAGAGTATACGCCTTTAATTTTTTAGAGTATTTTTCAAGCAGTTTCTAAACATTGTGCTATATTAACACGTGACTTTCAAACCAACTTGATCTAGAACCTAGTCACTAGATGAGATGGACGAGTGGGTCTTGGGGTGAAATTGTCTCGCATCAGGAGCCGATGTTTATGGTTTCAAACCCAGTTGGGCTCTACGGGTTTTTTCTTGGTGATAAAAATCGATAGCCCAACTTCCTTCGGGTGGGCAAGTAAAGCCTTCGGTCCCATATCGATTGTGGCATGTAAAAGATTCCTGGAAGGTATATGAAAATACCTTTCCCAGCATAATTGGTAGGCCCGTTCACTCTCGCTCATAGAAAATACACGTGCTGATATAATCAGTCGGTTCAGAAAGTGCACGTTAAATACTTTAAATAAATAATATATAATTAGTGTGATTAAACAGCCGTATATCACGGATTAGTGCCTATAAGGGGGGGATATAAAGAACAATAAATGTTAACCACGACCGGCGCGCAGGCAATGCCTTAAATGACGTCACGGGCAACGGACTTCCAGTCTATTCTATTGCTAGGCTGACGCCTTATAGAAGATCGTGTCACCACCAATGCGTGTCTTTGTTTATTAAGTCAGGCACACTGTCAGTTCGTCCAAGGAATCGTTAAATTGACAGCCTTGCTTATTTTTTTTACCAAGGCGTGTTACCCAAGTTATTTTATATTATATCGCGCCCTAATTTAGTAGCCTGTTCTTTTTTTTAACGTCTCCCTCCCCCTCCCCCTCTCAGTATTCCCGCCGTATAGGCAACCCGCTACGCTTACGTATGCCGCCCCACATTCCCCATCCCCTTCCCCAACTGGCAGGTTGGTTTAAATTTCATTACCTTGTCTTGTCGTTGCGGAGGGTGACATAGAAGAGCCCATTTAGAGGTTTACCCATCATCTCCTTTCGGTCCTGGGGGTGCACTTGGGAGATTGCGCCCCGATATAGCGTGATCCTTCTTCCCTTTCCCACCTCATCATCATACTTTCACCCCTAGACGCCCCTTCTCACCCTCAACATCACCACGTCGCGGGGGAGTTATGCACTGACAGAACTTGTGTAGCTTCTTTGTATTATACCAGAAGCACTCAAGGTAGGAGCAACAAAATCGGAGCATTGTTTGTAGTCTATGAGCCCTAAATGGCAACACCGCTTGTTGGTTAGTTCACAGGTTCAATTTAAGTTGTATTGTGTTCACGTACTAGCTAACCTAAACTAAACTAGCTTAACCGTGTAGTTTTATTATTTTGTTGAGTTTTTCTGGTTGGTTTTTTAATAGTATGGCACATATGACGGGGGAAGACATGACATCCACTTCGGTCGCCTGAATGTAGACTATTCGCCACTCTGGTGGGCACCGAGCGTTGCCCAGGGTACACCTATAGAGGTTGTTGTCTACACGTCGTGCCCGCAATGATATGATGAGATAATAGTGAATATGGAGGTGTGGGCCTGTGAGAGTCTTAATTCTAACTTAAACGTAATTTACCTACACCTGGGGACCGTTGGGATAATTCCTCTTAAGAGAGATATACCCAAGGTACAAGCTGGGAATCAAACCCGGGACCCCTAAGTTAGTATTCAGGTGCACTGACCACTACATCACGGATACGGGTGTTATTTTATTTTATTGTAATTATCATTGTTAAGAGTAAGGGGGTGTTTCACAATAAATGTTTGCCATGTTGCTACGTTATGCAGATTTTGTTTTTTTTCTACGTGCGCTTTTGATACAAAGTCTAGGTGCGTATTTGATACATATCTTCTTGCATTTTTGATATGAGGTCCTCTGATGCGCTTTCGAGGGGATGGAACAGAATTGCCGGCTCTACATGCCATTCATCTTGATTAAGTTTGAAAGGGGGGAGAGTATGATAAACCGAATATCATCTCTGAGGTTGCTTTGTTATTCTTGAGAAACAACGTTGCCATTCCCTTATTTTTGTGTGGTTAGCCTTCCCTCAAATGTAAGACACACTTCGCAACGCTGGTTCGTAGATGCCGTAATTATTTTCTTCTTACCCTAGCACTTCACTTTCAGCATAACTGAAAGAGAGGGGATTTTGTAACAATTAACCGTGGGAGCGAAGATAATTTTCTCCTTAAGGTGGTAGTGTAGGGGAAGCGAGAAAAGAAGTTATTTTGCAGTTTTTACAAAAAAAAACTTTTTTTTTGTCAAAATAAATAAAACATTTCCCCAGTAGAAACAAAGTTTAGTTTTCTTCACGTGGTGGTGTAACAATTCTTGAATATCTCTCAAATCTGCTTCGGTGGCCGCGTGGTCTAACGCGCTACTCTTGCAGTATACTGCACTGCCGATGACGAGGAGATCCAGGTTCGAGTCTAGACTTGGAGTACTAAGGATGGTTTTTTCCAACATAGTTTTCCACTCTTTCTCCATGAAAATGCCGGTACACTTCCTCTATATGTACTCTTGCTAGTTCCTAAGGCCATTGGCGTAATTAGTACATAAGCGTATAACCCGAACGGGCAGTAAGACGTGGTGCTAAAAAAAAATCTCTCAAGGATGTCTTGGAATTTAATGACAACTTTTCTCTTCATTTGCAAAGTTCCTCAACTAATGCTAGTTTTATTTTTATTGGTATCAAAATGTGAAGAAAGTTAAACTATACAAGTTGTCCCAACTGAAAACTTCGCCTTCTTTTAAAATATGAAGTTTTAAGTTGAATGTAAATTAATTTATTAAACAAAATATTTTTTTTATGCAAATATGAGTAACCTGAAATAACATAAAATTTTAAATTATACATTTTTAATGACAAATTATATACTTTAAAATATATTCTATGTGGCCTATTATTGAACTTCTTCATTAATTAGCCAATTCTTCTGATAAATAAATGAGAGAACCTCTTTATATTTATTTTTTTATTTTATTATTTAGCACCGCGTCTTAATACCCGTTCGGGTTATACGCTTTAAGTACTAATTATGCTATTGTATTAGGAATTGGGTAGGTTGAATTAGAGTAAGTGAACCCGCATTTGCGTGGAGGGAGAGTGGAAAACCGTTTAGGAAAAACCACCTCCAGTTCACCCGACCGAGATTATAACCTCGATCTCCCTGTCCTCAGAAGTCGAGCTCAACACGACAAGCGCGTTAGCCAACTACGCCACGAGGCGGGTAACCTCTTTATAAACAACGTTGTTTGTGTAAAACACAGTGTTCTCACATCAACTATTTTTTCCTTCGATCAAGAATATTTTCACGCGTGAATGAGCGGGCTCGGCTGAGTGCGACGTATAATTTGCCCACACGCAAAGACAGGTTTAGGCAACTTTTATAATAGTTCAACTTGACTCTTATTAATGGTAATGGCAAATGTCAACGGGAACTGCGTGCGTTGTAGTTTTTTAAGGGGTAAAAAAAAAGTTTTCTGAAAGAGATATTTTCATTCTGGGAATAATAACTCTTCGTCGGCTACCTGGTGTTTTAGGGGTAAGGTGTTAGACTTCCGTGCTGGGAGCCCGGGGTTCAATCCTCGGTCCCGGCACAGATTTAACTGATTACCAAACCCTTCCTTCACCTCTGACAAGACTGTATTAATCACAACTTGTGAATGTGAGGAACGCCAGGCCTCTACCGTGGTTCGAATTCCACGTTAAACTGTAGGTCCTATATTTCATCTCACAATCACCCTACCATTACATGTTAGCGTAAGTGCGTATAACCCGAACGGGTAGTAAGACGCGGTGCTAATAATAATAATTGATTGCAACGTATTGACTATAGAGCATCACGGGTGGGAAACCGGTGGATGGGGAGGCGGGTGGAAGAGTTCCTCTTCTTCTTATTATTATTATTAACACCGCGTCCTACTACCCGTTCGGGTTATACGCTGAGTTATTGAGCATATTTTTCACTCGCATTCTGGTACCATTTATCAGACCAATGTGTTAAGTTAAGCATAAGAGACACAAATGCGTTTTCTTTGAACTCCATTTTGTACGTGGGTGGTCCACTTGATTCCAGAATGTTAATAAACTACTGTATATAGGAACCGGTGGCCGTTCACTGATATCATCGCTAACAACACTACTGTATATAGGAACCGGTGGCTGTTCACCGATATCATCGCTAACAACACTACTGTATATAGGAACCGGTGGCTGTTCACTGATATCATCGCTAACAACACTACTGTATATAGGAACTTGTGGCTGTTCACTGATATCATCGCTAACAACACTACTGTATATAGGAACGGTGGCTGTTCACTGAATCATCGTAAACACTACTGTATATAGGAACCGGTGCTGTTCACTGAATCATCGTAACAACTACTGTATATAGGAACGGTGACTGTTCACTGATATCATCGCTAACAAGACTACTGTATATAAGAACCGGTGGCGTTCACTGATATCATCGCTAACAACACTATATAGGAACTGGTGGCTGTTCACTGATATCATCGCTAACAACACTACTGTATATAGGAACCGGTGGCTGTTCACTGAAATCATCGTTAACAACACTACTGTATATAGGAACCGGTGACTGTTCACTGATATCATCGCTAACAACACTACTGTATATAGGAACCGGTGACTGTTCACTGATATCATCGCTAACAAGACTACTGTATATAAGAACCGGTGGCTGTTCACTGATATCATCGCTAACAAGACTACTGTATATAGGAACTGGTGGCTGTTCACTGATATCATCGCTAACAACACTACTGTATATAGGAACCGGTGGCTGTTCACTGAAATCATCGTTAACAACACTACTGTATATAGGAACGGTGGACTGTTCACTGATATCATCACTAACAACACTACTGTATATAGGAACTGTGGCTGTTCACTGATTCATCGCTAACTACACTACTGTATATAGGAACCGGTGGCTGTTCACTGATATCATCGCTAACAACACTACTGTATATAGGAACTTGTGGCTGTTCACTGATATCATCGCTAACAACACTACTGTATATAGGAACTGGTGGCTGTTCACTGATATCATCGCTAACAACACTACTGTATATAGGAACCGGTGGCTGTTCACTGATATCATCGCTAACAACACTACTGTATATAAGAACCGGTGGCGGTTCACTGATATCACCGCTAACAACATTACTGTAATGACTCTGAATATCGCCACGAAATATCATTAAGGTCTTATATTTAAGAAGAATCAGTAAATGAGAAAGGGAGTTCCCTCATTATACCTAAAATTAATGTAAAAAACACTTTTTGGTCTAATTTTCACAAGTAAGTCATTAGACCTTTCCTGATAACCGTATGCCATCTGAACATATCGAATTCTAAAATGTAACACTGGGAAATGGAAGAGCTCAAAATTGATACATCTTTTATAGAACACTACTTTTCTTTATGGTTTTGATTTCTTTTAATCTTTATTATTTTTATTAGATTTAATTTTGGCCCTTTTTACCAAATTCCCTATTTTCCTTTATTACCTTTTTTTTTATCATTTTAACCCTATTTTGCCTTATTACCCATCCTTTTTTTATAAAAAGTTTAAATTTACCCTTTTCTGGGCCCTATTTGACCTTTTTTTTAAACTTTTTTTACCTTAAAATATTTCTCGCTGGAAAAGCCAATTATCGCAAAAAGGTGTGAAAAGTGAAAAAGGTTAAAATGCATATATTATCAAATTAAATAAAAGGGTAAACTGTTTTAACATTGTAATAAGGATTAAAAGGGCAAAACGGTCAAATAGAACTAGAAGGGTAAAAAAGGGCATAAAGTGGATAAATAGGTTAAAAGTGCAAAAAGGATAAAAGGGTGAAAAGGTATAAAAAGAGTATAATCTCTTTCAAATGACAAAAAGAGTATATTAGGCAAAATTAGCTTAAAGGGCAAAAAAGAAAAATGTGGTAAAAAAAGGCTAAAATGTACAAAATGTTTAAAAAAGGTAAAAAGTGAAAAAAGTGTAAAAAGGATAAAAGGGGTAGCTTAAAATAGGTAAAAACATTCTAAAAAATTAGTATTTACCTTTTACCCTTTTTAATCTTTTTTTACTATTTAACCCTTCTTACCCTCAATAATATACTTTTTTTCTCTTAATGTCCTTCTACCATTTTTAGCCGTTTAAACCTTTCTAAACTGTTTAACTGTTTTACTTACCGTTAAAAAAAATATTTATTTTCGCCTTTTTTGCTCTGATTTATCGGTATACTACTGTTCCAGGGCAGGCTGTGTACGTCATAATCGTTACATTAATAAAGGAACATCATAAGAAAAACGTAATGATGAAACGGAAACCATTGTGTTGAGAAGCGATACAGAGTGTTAAGAGTTTATGGGTCATTTAGTAATAAAAAATAAGCTTTTTACCACAACTCTACCAATCTGAACCGATTGTAAATGTTGAGGTCTTAATTTTATTTGTCTATCAGTGCAGTTTTGCAAATAATGGTCATAAGGTTAAGAAATATATCCAAGCAAATATCAGCTGACCTTTTTTTATACATCCAAAAACTTTATGTTATATTAAAAAGTCACAAACTTTTTATTTGGAGAAACTTTCAAAGTTTTGACAATTATTTGCAAATTTGCACGTTGGGGTGAACGGATTTAAGACTTAAAACAGTTACAATCGGTTCATAAATATAGGAGGAGCTGTGATGACAATTTTCTCACTGTAGAGGTTTAATATTATTATTATTAATACGTCTTACTACCCGTTCGGGTTATACGCACGTACGCTAATGTGTAATGGTAGGGTGATTGTGAGATGAAATGGAGGACCTACAGTTTAACGGGGATCCGAACCACGGTGGAGGCCTGGCATTCCCCACATTAACAAGCTGTGATTAATACACGTCTTGTCAGAGGTGAAGGAAGGGTTTGGTAATCAATAAATCTGTGCTGGGACCGAGGATTGGACCCCGGACCCTCAGTACAGAAGGATGACACCTTACCCTAGACCGCCAGGTTACCCTAGAGGTTTAATAATATAGATAGATAGATGTTGCTACTGGAACAATATTTCATATTTTATATATGTTGGCCCAAAAAGTTTTCTTTGCTAAAACATTGTTCTTTTATCGCATCCGCTTCCACCCACGATAAAAACTGCAGTTCACCTCAGAGGTGATATTCATTGTAGTCATGCGGCTAACAGAACAGGTAAAATGTATGGCACTTACAGTCTCACACATAGAAATTGACTGATGGGTACCTTTAATGACTGGTAATGTGTCTGGCACGAAACCAGATATCATTCGGTTCCTCAATTAGGACGGAAACCGCAGCGCAAAGAAAATAAACATATCCTAATACAGGCGGTTCTGATTGAACAGCGGTATTTATGGTCATTCAGGCGTTCTGACGCTTGCCTACCTTGCTCAGGCGTCAATATCGCAATAGACTAGACTGCCGATGACAGGGAGATTGGGGTTCAAGTCCCGGTCTGGTGTATTAAGGGTGGTTTTTCCTCAATGTTTTTCTACTTCCCTCCACACAAATTCGGGTACACTTTATCTAAATTCAACTTTTCTAATCCCTAACTCATTAATGTAGTTAGTAAATATGCGCATAACCTAAGCAGTTGGTAAGACGTGGTGCTAAAATATATGCTTTATATTCTTTAAATTGAAAACTGACACCTGGACACGGGAATCGAACCCAATACCTCTGGCTTAGGACGACATTGTTCTAACCAGGAGACGTCCCGTGCACAAGGCTATTCTTCACTCATATTTTAAGTCAGAGTCTGTGATGAACGTGCGAAAATAGTCGGCTACATATGAGCGATCAATTAAGATCACAAGTTATCAGATCATGCAGTCACCTTCGACTCGGGAGGGCTTTATTCTGCCAATAGTACAATTACAATTGTACGAGTGCCCATACATATCATGATGAACTAGTTAATAACCAAGCTATTAGTTTGTTAATTATGGTTATAGCTCGGTGATTAGAGCATTGGTGCACTAAGCCACATGTCCCGGGCTCTATTCCCGTGTCTACGTTCTATTTTTTCAATTCAAGAATATGATATAACCGTAATTAACAAATATAATAGCTTGGTTATTTATTATATTAAACATATTTTTTGCTACTCACTTGCGTCATATGGTCTAATTAAGGCGCACTTCTTGCAATAAATTGGAATGTGATGTTGGAGATGTCGGGTATCTACAGTTGCCCCATGGCTTCTTTGGTGCTTACTGACAGCTCACAGCTGACTTTTAGATATATACCTAAATTTTGACTATCAGAAGTTACAGCTGTTAAACACATGTTTTTGCAGATCATATGGTTCGGCGTAGGGATATATAATTTGGTCTGGTAATTTTTCAAAGCCGTCAGTTGTCAGCTGTGAGCTGTCAGTCAGCATCAAAGAAGTCATGGGGCTACTGTAGCCTGGCTGGGTACATGAAGGTTTTGTCTTTTTTTTTACGCTCTCTCCACTCAAATGTGGGTACATTTATTCTAAATGCAACCTTCCTCATCCCTAACACATTGTCGTAATCAATACGTGTGCGTATATTCCGAACGAGTAGTAATACGCGAGCGTATAACCCGAACGGGTAGTAAGACGCGGTGCTGAAGAAAAAAAAAGTAAATCGCGGTTCTAAAAACAACAAAAACCCAAAGTATTCAAGTATATTTTTCTGAAGAGGGATATTAACTAAAACCTTGCATAGTTTTTGTGTTTCTTCTGCTAACGTTGTTTTCTTTCATTGAGCTTACATTGTTAAAAGAATAGGCTTACGTGACTAATAAAACACCAACAAGAGGCTCTAAAGTCTGACATAAGGACGAGATTTATTTTACAACCTGTCAAACGAGCGCTTTTATATTGTTCACCTACAATTTATTTGTGCTCTAATACCCAACAGATCCCGCTTCCACTACAAGGTATAAAAACGCTTTTTTATATATATACTTTAGCTCCATTGTGAATTACCTACAAAATGAACGTCAAATTGATATTCCTTGACATTTGTTGTCAATTCCATCCTAGGTAAAGAATATTTTAGTTTTTCTAAATATCTCTGGAACACTGGACAGTTGTAAATGCAATTAAACTTACATGGGCCTTCTACCGAAGCGCTGACGCGCAGAAACACCGCGTTATTTGAGAACTTCAACGGTGGTCACATGGTATAAGGCCTCACTCTCACAATAGACTAGACTGCCGATGACATGGAGTCTGGGGTTCGAACCCTGGTCGGGTCTACTGAGGGAGGTTTTCCCTGAATGGTTTTCCACTCCTATACCACGCAAATTAGGGTACAGTTATTCTAAATTCAACTTCCTCATACCTAACACACTAGCGTAACTGGTATATAAGCGTATAACCTTAACAGGTAACAAGACGTGGTGCAATAATAATAATGATATTATTATTAGCACCGCGTCTTACTACCCGTTCGAGTTATACGCACTTACGCTAATGTGTAATGGTAGGGTGATTGTGAGATGAAATGGAGGACCTACAGTTTAACGTGGGATCCGAACCACGGTGGAGGCCTGGCATTCCCCACATTCACAAGATGTCTTGTCAGAGGTGAAGGAAGGGTTTGGTGATCAGATAAATCTGTGCCGGGACCGAGGATTGAACCCCGAACCCTCAACACAGAAGTCCGACACCTTACCCCTAGACCGCCAGCTCACCTGGTGTAATAATAAAAAGAGGAACGAACACATCAGTACATGAAAGTATATCTAGTTATTTTTCTAGCTGTCAGATAAGGCTCTACCTTAGGAAATTAGACTGAAATATATATATAACCTTTGGTAACAGATTTTTTAATCGCCCCGTCCTACTACCCTTTTGGGTTATACGCACAAATTTATAGAGATGGGTAAGGTTGAATTTAAAGAAAAAGTATGCGTATTTGCGTGGAGAGAGAATGGGAATTAATTTAGGGAAAAACACACAACTGCGATTCAAACCCCGATCTCCCCATTATAAGCAGTCCAATACATTACGAGAATGATGCCTTAGACCACGTGACCACCAAAACTGATAAAAAAAATTGAGCTAAATGAGGATTTTATTTTGGTGTTTTGAAGAACTACTACAATGTGAGGGTATTTTCTTTTAAGTAGGCTTAAAGCTGGGTGGAAGGGGACGCGAGACAAGGCAGTGTTTTGCCCGTTTTTATATCAAACCCTGTTTTTAGTCAGAATGTATAAAATATTTCTCCAGTAGAAATATAGATTTTAATTTTCTTCTTATGGTGACCTCAATTGTTCTCTAATATCTGTCAAGAGTGTCTTCCAAGTTAATTACAACTTTTTATCTTCATTTAAAAATTTTATCATCTAATGCCGCTATGCTCATGACAGATATTCAACAATTGTTGATATCACCATGTGAAGAAAATTAAACTCCATTATTGCACGGGAGCAATATTTTATTTAGTTTGACCAAAAACATGTTTTCCACTGTATAAACATTGCCCTTTTCTCGCGTTTCCTACACCTCCGCCTTAAGTGCAAAGCAAGCGATACTAGTCCCAAACATTGTTAGATAAAGCCTGGTTATTTTCCAACACAAAATATCTCGCCATTCAACAGTGTTGACCCACTTAGATAGCAGTAACAAGGTGGGTCGGTGTACATAGCTTACGCAACGCTGGGAGTAGCAAACTACATAGCATTGCTCTTGGAACGTCTTGTGACGTATTATTTATTATCATCATGGTTTAAATTTATTGCCAGAACAACTTATGTTGCTAAAAATTTACATCTAGAGCGCTAAAAAAAAACTGTAGCGTCAAATCACCAGAGAAAGGAAAGCTTTTAAAAACTTCATTAAAACAAATTATATAGTCAAGGTATATTATAAAATCATCAAAAAAGATTTAAAAAAATCAATCTGGGAGTGTAAGATGGACGCGAGAAAATGCAAGTGTTTTTATTGTTTTTATAATAAAGCATTTTTTTTTTGTTAAAATAATTCAAATATTACTCAAGTAGGAACATAGATTTAAATTTTCTGCACATAATTATATCAACAGTTGTTGACTATTTGTCATGAGCATATAAACATTTGATGAGGAACTTTTTAAATAAAGAGAAAAGATTGTCATTAAATTCCAGGACACCCTTGACAGATATTCAACAACTGTTGTTATCAACATGTGAAGAAAATTAAACTCTCTATGTTTGTGTAGAAGCAATATTTGATTTATTATGACAAAAAAAAAGTTTTGCTATAAAAACTGCTAAAACATGTTCCTCTTCACGCGTTCCTTTCATCCCTAACTCTTATTTACCTAGCTACGATAGAGAGTGACAGTGACAAACTGAGACAGTGATACCAATTTTTCATAGTTTCCTTTCTATTTTAAGTTTTCACAGCTATAGAAAGTTCCCGCATCAATGCACATGCAGACTAAAGCATCAAGTGGTCTCGTTTGGCTTTTTGGTAAAAGAAAGGTTAGGGCTCTAATCGTTTTTGGGGAGTGTTTTCCCCACACTACTTTTAATGCAAATGCAGGTACATTTAATCTTAATTGTATACTCCTTAATCATAGCCCATAGGTGTAATTATATAACTGTTTCCCAAATAGGTAGTGCATAATTATTTCACAAGATAATTAGGAATTAACAGCCTACATCGAAATTCCACTTTTTCCGGGCATCACCTGATGATATAACTGGGGTTTTTAAAGATAATATTTTTTAAATGTAATATTTTCTTCATAAGCTAGGGTCATAATGAGAAAAACTCGCCATGAAAACAGAATATGGTGTGACCATAAAATAACATGACACTATAAAAAAAAACACGATCCCTTCAAAGGACGTGGGCAAGCGATAATAATTAAAACATTTTTATTATTGTACTATTTCATGAGATAAAATAATCCCCAGCTTTGACCAGAACCGTTTGAATACCTCGTAAAAAGTATCTCTCTTTTAGTTCCGAAATAAAATGTTTATGGTAGCTCCTCCTTAATATGGGGATATTTGGGACGCAATAAAAGTTTAGTATTTTATTCCAGTTTTCTTACTATAACATTTTTTGATCAAAAAAAATCAAATATGGTAACAGTAGAAACATAGAATGTAATTTTCACCACATGGTGACCTCAACAGTTGTTAAATATTTATCATGAGCATAGCGGCATTATATGAAAAACTTTTTAAATTAGGAGAAAAAGCTTTCATTGAATTCCAGGACATCCTTGATAGATATTCAAGAAATGTTGAGGTCACCATGTGAAGAAAATTAAATTCTCTACTTGTATATAAGTAATATATTTTTTTAATCAAAAAATGTCTTGCTTAAAACTTAAAAAATATTGACCTTTTCTCGTGTTCACTTCATCCCCACCTTAAATCACACAAACGCGAACCTGCATGGTTCGAGACGACTGAATTGTATCCATTCTGAATGGTATCCATTCAGACATTTCTTAAACAAGCACCACAAATAAAAAGTCTGATTTGTGACCATTTTCATAATATCCACAAAATCCTGAATTGTATCCATTCTGAATGGTCTTCATTCAGACAGTTTCCAAATAAATGACTTTAACAAAAATCCTGATTTGTATCCACTGTAATTATTTGCATATTTCCACAACATTCTGAATTGTATCCATTCTGAATGGTCTCTATTCATTTTCTTAAACAAGCATTACAAATAAAATAGTCTCATAATATCAACAGAATTCTTAATTGTATCCATTCTGATTTGTATCCATTTAATTGTGGTGCCACTTGTCTGATAGATGGCAACAGCAGAGACTTTCCTTAACTCATTCCGTGCTACTAGGAGAAGCACTATCTCTATTTTAATATATAAAATATATTTTTTTACTTATCATATTATTTTAAAATATAAACATGGATTTTAAATTATTAGACTTATTTTTATAAACATTACATAATATGTATAAGAAGCTTGTTTTGTACACAATGATATATATATCTCTAGTAACATCTTGTTGGCGACCCTGTAGTTAAATACTATATTATTAGTTTATGACAAATTGACAGCATTAGCTACTTTAACAACGCCATTTTACTAAACTTTTGTAGACGCAAAACTATTACCCACTCGAAGCAAAGATTAAAATATGTTATATCTCACACAGGGCATGGCAATAAAGAAACAATGTTTTTGTAATTGTATGCTTTTAATCTTCATAGATTTGTATTAAAGTGTCATATCCTATTATCTACCGATAATTTCATCAGTTTATAATGTAGTGCTACCTGGGTTGAAGATTGATTAAGACATCTTATTTATAGGATATCATACTCAACTTGAATACAGGCCTACGTTTTATGTACTAGTTTTGTTAAGTTTGATTGAAAAAAACCCAAAATTTTTATATTAATCACTCTCCGCAACAGCTATATGTCCAGACAATGTGAATTTATCCACATTAGGCTTACTATGAGTAGAAATGCCTAACCGTTTATCCAGCTGAAGTGAAACGAGAGGGAAGGCAATGTTAAAAAATAAAAATCTTCGCTTTTAACTGTTAAATAATAAAATTCATCTTGTAGTTTTAAGGGAATTCTTGATACTATGTACCAGTAAGCATATAGTTAAGGATTTATGTTATTTCTATAATAGTAGGTATAAAAATAGAGCGGGATTCCTTGTTTTTCTTTGTCATCATATGACAAGTTTTATACATATCTACACACAGAAGCAAAATAAATCCCCAATGATAACAGAATTAATATTGTAAAATAAATTAGATATAATCCAAAAAATCAACAAAACTCTGATCAATCACATAAGAACGTTATCCATAACATGAATATTCAAAGAATGTCACAACATGGCACCAAAGTATATAATAGGCAATAGTTAAAATTTGTAACATTATAAACGAACCGACCCGAACAAAACTTAACCTTTCAGGCGTCAACACATTTTTCATGAAATTTCGGGATCCAAAAATATGACATTTTTCAAACTATTCAAAATATTAATTTATTTTAGGAAATGCTTCGCCATGTACCAATTTTAAACTAGATCATAGATATTATTAAAATCAATCTATTTATAAAGTACCTTTATATAATTATTTTAAAATAAACACGAATAAGTATCTTTTTTTATATATTATCGTAGGGAGTGCTGCTCTCCAGTAAGCACGGAATGAGTTAAGGAAAGTCTCTGCTGCTGCCATCTATCAGACAAGTGGCACCGCGATTAAATGGATACAATTCAGGATTTTGTGGACATTATAAGAATGGGTACAAATCAAACTTTTTATTTGTGATGCTTCTTTGAGAAATGTCTGAATGGATACATCGATGATACATAGCTTCACCCCACCCCCCCCCTTCCCCTCCCACAGTTCACCTGGTACCAGCGTGTTCCACTGGCGTGTTCAGTTATGATACGAGCGGCCAAGATTTAATTTGGTTTTTCTTATTGTTATTTTCACATAGGTTTTCTAACCCTTTCTTTGGCGGATACCGGTGGATTTCCATAATGCGATTTTCCTTTGACCCACTCCGGTGATTGCATGGTTTAAGACGTCGCGCCTGCAATAGACTGACTGCTGATAAGAGGGTGTCAGGGGGATCAGGGTTCGAATTCCAGTCGGGCGTACAGAGTGATTTTTCCTTAATGTGTTTCCACGCAAATGCGGGTACCCTTCCTCTAAATCCAACCTTTTTCACCCTTAACTTACTATCAACCGTCTCTGTGATCTAATGGCCAGAGCTCGTGGATTCATATCTAGAAGTCCCGGGCTGCAAACCCGGTGCGTCCAGATTATCTGTGAAGTGGAGCGGATCAGTAGCCTCATGAGGACAAATGAGCTGCTACTTGAATCGAAAAGTAGCGGCTCCGGTCAAAAAATCTGAGATTAATGGCTTGTGGGTTCGTTGTGTAGCCCACATAACACACGCTATCCTCATAAGTTTTCATCATCTTCGTCAACAAAGGGCGGCCGGTTGGTCGGTATGGATCGTTTGCCAACTAATGCCATGGAATTTTTTTTACTAACTCATTAGCGTAATTTCGAGAGTGACACCTGAGACCACGTGGCCACCGAAGCAGGTTTCTAAATGTTCCCTTCCACCAGAACCCTGCTATTGATGTGTTGTCTGTGACGTGTCAAGCGCAAGATAAACGACACTTCGGAGGCTTGTGAAGTAACGAAAAAATATTCCCCGGTGGAAGAGACAGTAACTAACTCCATCTAACACTGTCCACGGCTCTCGATGGGACCAACATGATTTACTGACAGAATGACCCAACCGTGCGTGTCCTTCATGCTACTCATAAGATCCACAGGGATTCTCTATCTATTTTTACTCTCTTATGTAAAGAGAGAGTAATTTTTTTTTACTTCCAAATTTTTCGAAAATGGTCCTTAAAGATTTTGTTTGAAATGCATATCTAAGATTTGTATGACATGAAAAATAGCACGTTATACTTTGTTTTCAGTAAAAAAAAAAAATCTGTAAAGGATCGTTTATTGAGGAGCGATTTTTGAAAATTCGAATTATTTTGTAAATGACTAAGACGATTTTGGTTAAAATGTATATCTGGGGTGTTTGATATTAAGATGACAAAAAAAGCTGTATACCTGTTTTGGGAAGGAAATTTGACTCTTTTTTTTCTAAATTTGAATAGTATTATTATTAGCACCGCGTCTTACTACCCGTTCGGGTTATACGCACTTACGCTAATGTGTAATGGTAGGGTGATTGTGAGATGAAATGAAGGACCTACAGTTTAACGTGGAATCCGAACCACGGTGGAGGCCCGGCATTCCCCACATTCACAAGATGTCTTGTCAAAGGTGAAGGAAGGGTTTGTAAATCAGATAAATTGTGCCGGGACCGAGGGTTAAACCCGGCCGCCAGCACAAAAGTCTGACACCTTACCCCTAGACCACCAGGTCACCAATTTGAATTTAAAAAAAAATTAATGACATTAGCGGTTTAGTTTTGGGTATTGGGAGACTATTTTACATATCAATAATAACGTATTTTTATTTACCTACAGTAAATTAATTTAAGGGAAGTTTAGTTACACTACATTATATAAAAGTAGAATGTTTTGGAAATTGACCTTGAAGATTGAATTCAAAATTGAAGTATGTGATATATTTTTTATGATAAATAAGAATAAGTTTTTATTTTTACAAATAGGAAATGATTTTAAGGTCATTTACAAATAATTTATGTTTGAAAATTTGAATTTCTTGAATATATTTTAACAGTTTGTTTTGAAATGTATATGTAACGAGTTTTTATTATGATTACCAAGATAATTTATTTGTTTTTATGATTCAAACTTATTTAAGGATAGTTTACAAAAACCTATGTTTGAAAATTTTATTCCAAACTATAATACACGAACTGAGAAAATTTGTGCGAGTCATACTATTTATTTTTTGTCACCGCGTCTTATTACCTGTTCAGGTTATAGGTATAAATGATTATTACTCTAATGAGATAGGGATGAGGAAGGACGAATTTAAGAGATAATCTACCTTCATTTGCGTGAAAGGAGAGTGGGAAACCACTTTCAATACACCCAACCTGGATTTGAACCCCAATTTTTCCGTCATCAGCAGCTCAGTCCAACATAAGAATGGCGCCTTAGACCATTCGGCCACTAAAGTGTGTCTTTATAATATCCAACTGTATCTTGAACGTAATAAAAATAAACACGTTACGACTAATCTGTATTGATGCATTTTCATAAGAAGGACCTTTTAGAAAACACAATATATTTTTTAATCCAAAATTGGTAACATTTCATTTATATATAATTTCATAATTTTTTTATAAACTATGAGTGAAAAATGTCTTTGAGCACGGGACGATTCCTGGATAGCTCATTAGTAAAGCATTTGCATGCTTAGCCAAAGGTCCTGGGTTCAATTCGTGTGTCCAACTATCATTTTTCAAATTTACGAATATAATTTATAATTTTTATTTTATAGGTATTGATAATGCTTATCAAAAGTGACATCTTCAGATAACATGACTCGACGTTTGAATACGTGAAATTAGATCTTGTATCTTTTCCAGCTGTCAGATAAAGCCATTTCTTTTTAAAATAGGACCGTATATAGAAAAACAGGTGTTTTCTATCTCTAGAGGAGTAGAAGAGATGTTTGGAATATTCCCAGTTTAAATTCGAGCTGTATTGCTCGTAACCTTGTGTCTTGGCTTACTGCATCTGCAACTTAATGTACCCCATCCCCCTTTTTCTGCAACTTAAAGTATCCCCCTCCCCCTTTTTCTGCAATTTAATGTACCCCTTCCCTCTTTTTCTGCAACTTAATGTACCCCTCCCCTTTTCTGCAACTTAATGTACCCCTTCCCCCTTTTCCTGCAACTTAATGTACCCCTCCCCCTTTTTCTCAAACTTAATGTACCCCCTCCCCCTTTTTCTCAAACTTAATCTACCCCTTACCCCTTTTTCTTCAACTTAATGTACCCCCTCCCCCTTTTTCTCAAACTTAATGTACCCCCTACCCCTTTTTCTTCAACTTAATGTACCCCTCCCCCTTTTTCTCAAACTTAATGTACCCCCTACCCCTTTTTCTTCAACTTAATGTACCCCCTCCCCTTTTTCTCAAACTTAATCTACCCCCTACCCCTTTTTCTTCAACTTAATGTACCACCTCCCCCTTTTTCTCAAACTTAATGTACCCCTACCCCTTTTTCTTCAACTGAATGTACCCCTCCCCCTTTTTCTCAAACTTAATGTACCCCCTACCCCTTTTTCTTCAACTTAATGTACCCCCTCCCCCTTTTTCTCAAACTTAATCTACCCCCTACCCCTTTTTCTTCAACTTAATGTACCCCCTCCCCCTTTTTCTCAAACTTAATGTACCCCCTACCCCTTTTTCTTCAACTGAATGTACCCCTCCCCCTTTTTCTCAAACTTAATGTACCCCCTACCCCTTTTTCTTC
Organism: Timema cristinae; assembly: GCA_039000515.1. Lineage (NCBI taxonomy): Eukaryota > Metazoa > Arthropoda > Insecta > Phasmatodea > Timematidae > Timema > Timema cristinae. Next base: position 26,329,883 of record JBCFYV010000100.1, on the reverse strand, counting down.
ATCTTAATGTACCCCTCCCCCTTTTTCTCAAACTTAATGTACCCCTCCCCCTTTTTCTCAAACTTAATCTACCCCCTCCCCCTTTTTCTGCAACTTAATCTCCCCCTCTTCCCCTTTTTCTTCTAAAGAATAGCATGTTACCCGTACTGAGAGCGTCTGTCTTGTCTCGATTGTTTGACCGTTGACGAGTATATTAGGGTTTGAATCCCGGCCGTGTTTATTAAGGTGTTTTATTACTCGAGTAAATTTCCAATCTCCCTTCACACAAATTTGTATATGATTGGTACAGGGGAAAAGGAGGAATGTCACATTACACACATTTTACAGAACAACTTTTATATCTCTCACTCTATAAGGACCCCAACAAAAACTTTTTTTTAAATTTAATTTAAATATGACATATACCTCTATAAACCATAATCTAACCTAAATTGCATTAGAAAGGTATCATGATTTTTTAAGATGGCAGAACTCTCTCAATTTAAGTAAAAATTGGACTTGACCTGTTACCCTTTACCCTTCATAATTTAAATCTAAGAATTCAACTTTCTTTACACATTTTGGTGTTTCGCATCGGCTCGTACCACTCCTCATTGCCTCGGAAAGTATTTTCGATTTACGATTTCTCACCCCCCCCCCCCCCCTATCTCTAATTTCATACAAAATGATGTCGAAATGAACCGATTATTTGTGATATGAACTCTCACATAAAAAATACTTAACGATCCGGACTGCTGTGCGCCCGCCCTTACTGTGGATATGCGGATAGTGCGGGTGGTGGAGAACATCGCCTAAGAGGTAGAGAGAGACCTCAGATCAAAAGCTCACCTATACCTTGTATCAAAAGTGCACTTAGACCTTGTGTCAAAAGCGCACCTAAATCTTGTACCAAAAGTGCATCTAGACCTTGTATCAAAAGTGCACCTAGACCTTGTGTCAAAAGTGCACCTAGATCTTGTAGCAAAAGTGCATCTAAACCTTGTATCAAAAGCGCATCTAGACCTTGTATCAAAAGTGCACTTAGACCTTGTGTCAAAAGCGCACCTAAATCTTGTACCAAAAGTGCATCTAGACCTTGTATCAAAAGCGCATCTAGACCTTGTATCAAAAGTGCACCTAGATCTTGTAGCAAAAGCGCACCTAGATCTTGTACCAAAAGTGCATCTAGACCTTGTATCAAAATTGCACCTAGACCTTGTGTCAAAAGCGCACCTAGATTTTGTATCAAAAGTGCAACTAGACCTTGTATCAAAAATGCAACTAGACCTTGTGTCAAAAGCGCACCTAAATCTTGTACCAAAAGTGCATCTAGACCTTGTATCAAAATTGCACCTAGACCTTGTGTCAAAAGCGCACCTAGATTTTGTATCAAAAGTGCAACTAGACCTTGTATCAAAAATGCAACTAGACCTTGTGTCAAAAGCGCACCTAAATCTTGTACCAAAAGTGCATCTAAACCTTGTATCAAAATTGCACCTAGACCTTGTGTCAAAAGCGCACCTAGATTTTGTATCAAAAGTGCAACTAGACCTTGTATCAAAAGTGCATCTAGACCTTGTATCAAAAGTACATCTAGACCTTGTATCAAAAGTGCAACTAGACCTTGTATCAAAAGTGCATCTAGACCTTGTATCAAAAGCGCACAGGGATAAAGCAACAACGGCACTATCCACTTTTGTGGCCACATGGTCTTACGCGCTACGCTCGCAGTAGACTATACTGCCGATGACCGGGAGATCAAGGTTCGAGTCTCGGTCGAGTGTACTAAGGGTGATTTTTACAAAATGATTTTCCAATTTCCCTTCACTCGTCCCTAAAACCGTTAGCATAATTAATACATAAGCGTGTAACCCGAACGGGTAGTAAGACACGGTGCAAAAACAAAAACTGCATAACGGAACAACACGGAAAACATTTATTGTAAACATCCACCTTATTCTTTATAATAATTACAATAAAATAATAAAATTACAATACAATAGTGGTTAGGTTAATTTAGGTTGATAACTGGTTAAGTCACGAAACTCGTGATATTACTTCTATTTCTGAAAAACAAACATATCTTACAGTATTGCCATATAGAGATTGAAGACTACAAACAATGTTGCGCTTTTGATGCACCTATCTTGTGCGCAGCTGATATACTCCAAAGCGGGTACACAAATTCTGCCTGTGAGCTTTCAGTACGTAGCCCAGTTACGGGTATGAAAACGCTGAGCTCAAAACAAATTAATGAACTGTTCACCACCTCCAACTCAAACCGCTAGAGGCCACAATGGTTCGGGAAGAGGGTGGGTGGAATCAAAATGGAATTTAATGTAAAAACAGTTTAAAGGATAATTTACAGGTTTAACTAAAGTATAATTATTTATTCAATAGAATAAATCAGAGGTATATAAGTAATACATGGCCTTACAAGGTGAACTGAGTAGTGTTGAAAAACACACACACACATATATATATATAGCAGAGACTGCGCTTGCGCAGTACATTTGAGGACTTAATCCACAATCTCATTATATTAGTAGTCCTTGAAGAAGACTACGTTTGAAACTTATAATATAAGAGATATATAATAAATTATTTATTTATATAAATTAGTCTGGTAGAGACTCAAGACAAATAATATAAATCTACATATATAAAAAGAAAAGTCCTGACTCACTGACTGACTCATCAACACCCAGCCCAAACCCTTGGACCTAGAAAGCTGAAATTTTGCACAAAGGTTCCCTTTATAATAAGGAATAAGGCCGGATTTTTTTAAAATTCCCACGGGATAGGGAATAAAGAGGATTTATAATTAATGTTTAGTTTCAAAGATATGAGCGAAACCGTGGGTAAATACTATTCATTAATATAATAATAAAGAGCTTAAAGAGCATGAAATACAAAGGAATAAGGTATTTTCATTATTAGAATATCAACGAGCTTAAAGAGCTCCTCTACGCGGTTAACAAAGTGCCTAAATCACCTTTGTGAATTCAGACTAAACAGATCAAATTTTTAAATTTAATTAAATTTCAAATATTAATTCTAAAAAAAAAAAAATACTCAAAGGTTTGACTCCCTGACATAACCCAAACTTCTGCGGCATTATTACTTACACCAACTTTGAAGTAATTGAGAAGATTTCGATTTGTTAATATTCATCATTATAATATAAAACAAAGCAATATAACATTCAAATAATGGTAATTTCTCACTAAAAACATCGTTTATTATTTAGAGTTATAACTTATTGATTATCAAAAATAAATTACTTTTATAAGTTCTCCAAATTAATTAACGTCTACTAAATTTTATCTTTAATTTAAATGCTATCAAATTTTAAAGTTTAACAAATATTGGTAACCACAGGTGCAATAAAATTAATATTAAATTAAATATGCCAAGCAAGAAAAAAAATGGCTACCGACAAATAAGTCAAAATGTTACAAAGAGACTAGCGCCCAAGCGGTAGAAGGAAACATTAAGTGTTATATAAAACAATTTAACTTCCAAAATAAATCTTCTTGAGAGACATTACTGACGCCTACATTAACGATTTTAACCACATAATTAACTAAGCGTTCAACCACCCAAACAACTATAGGTCGTAATATTTATGTAGGCCTATTTAACAAAATAAGTAGAGTTTATATTTTCCCATCGCGGAGTGAATATGTCCACGTCCAGACGAGGGCCTCTTGTGGTTTAGTCGCAATTAATAGTCAACCATGTTAACCGAGTGCCAGCTTTATTTTGGCTTGACCCAAGAAAGGGGAAATCTTCATATTTGAAGTATAACGGTCATGTTGCGAACAAATGATAGAAGTATTATTTTATTTGGAACTCCGTTGTTTTCTGGGCACGTCATCCCGGAGATACGTCGATTTGGCAGTGTAGATTGCGTGATGTTTTAAGTCGGATGTCTAGGTCAGTCAGCGTAGTTCTTGGTCACCTCATACATATGTCTCGTCAATCCACTTTTCATAGGTGTGTTAGAATTCACTTCAGAACATAATTTGGTGTGAACCAGTCGTGTGATGGTTGTCGGTCATGGTATTCGTGCTAAGCCAGAAGATACATTGAGTGAGTAAAGCACATATTTTAGACATAGTAAGTTTTTTATTTATTTTTATTGCAGGATGTCTATGAGTATCGGCATTATTGGATGGGTAGTATTTATGTAAATTATCTAGCATTGCCAATGTAATATTGCAGGATGTCTATGAGTATCAACACTATTTGGGGTGGGCTAGCAATGCTAATGTTACAATTACAGGATATCTATGAGTATCAGTATTATTCGGGGTGGGTGGTATTGATGTAAATTAGCTAGCATTGCTAATGTTACAAGAACAGCATTTTCAAGGAAATTATCAAAACAAACGTTCGCGAAAGTTTTAATTTAAAGTACAGGCACAGACTAAATTGCCATTTTATCCCCTTAACTATATCCAATTGGTGACGAGCTGTGTGACCTCATTCTCCCCAACGTCAACTTGGTTCCTGTCACGCCAACCAATGCTTTAAAATGTCATTAATCATAAAGACAGCTAAAGACGGTTGAATCGATTTATAACAATTGAGTTTTTGTTTGGTTTTTTTCCTAACGTTAAAAATGTTTTAATTGGTTAATATTATCTTTGCTCTTAATATTCGCATCAGTGGTCGCATTGTCTAACTCCAACCTAACGTATCACTCCTTGTGTTAGACTTGATTGCCGGTGACGGGGAGATTGGAGTTAAATACCCGGTCGGGTGTACTGGGGGTGTTTTTCTCCTAAATGGTTTCCCACTATCCACCCACGTAAATATAGCTACATTTGCTCTTAAATTCTACCTGACCTCCCTATTCTACTAGCGTGGTTAATATATTCGTATAACCTACACGGGTTCTAAGACGCAGTGAAAAACCAAAACAAACACACTAATGGTTCTCAGTCCATCCAATATGGGCATGGAGTGCTTCTGACCATAGTGTACATGCTTGGTCAAGTTTAACAGGTTTTTAACGTTATAATATGCTCAACGCTGGTAATGCCCGACTTTCCACCCATCGTTGATCTTAAGGTCGTTTCTTGTTTCTAGAAATGATATCTGACGATTTAGTAAACCCTAATTTCCGGTATTTCAATTGGTAATTTTCTCTGCAAGTTTTCCTTCCGAATTATAATTTAAACCTATTTAGGATCCGCGTGGTGGATAGGCTGGGGAGCATAGTTGCCACATCGCGGTAGTTTGCACGTTACTAATATCAAGCATACTCAGTGACTGTCAAGAAATCTGGCAACGTGCATAGGTTGCTATGACAACTACCCTTGACGGATTTGTCGAGCATGTGACGAGCCTCCACTCCCCGCTCTGGCTGCGCTGACCTCAATCCTAAAGCAGTTTAAAACACAGTATATACATCTCGTGGGTATATTGTTCCCCCAGTGATGTGTTGCTAGCGTTGGAGACGATTTAACTTTTTTTATTTTAACACCAAGTCTTACTGCATGTTCAAACATACACATATGTACTAATTACGCTGATGAGCTAAGGGTGAGGAATGTTAAATTTAGAGTAAGTGTAACAGCATTTGCATGGAGGAAGATTGGAAAGCCGTTTTAGAAAAAAAAAAACTTTGTCCACCTGGCCGGAATTTGAACCTCGATTTTCCTGTCATCGGCAGTCTAGTCTGACATGAGAGTGACGCCTTAGACCATGTCACGGTTGGTTTGTCACTGCTTTTGTTATTTCTGCTTTAACGGAGCTTGGGACGGGGCCTTAGTCTCTGGTAAATACAAATGTTGGATAGTTCGAGTACTATTATTGCTTACGTCTGAATTCTAGCTCTAGTGAGAACAACATTTCCAGATTTCTTCGTGACAAGTGATAATTAAATTCCCGTTTCTCTTTGTGACAAGTGACAATTAAAATCTTAGTTATCTTTGTTACAATAGATACTACAATCTGCTGTTTTCTTAATGTGAAATTAGAATTAAAATTCCCATTTATCTTAGTGACGTGATGATTAAATTCTCAGTATTCGGCATTTGCGAGAGTGAAATTGCCAATCTTCGTGACAGATGAAAATGAAATTTACAACTCTCTTCGTGACAAGTACGAATTAAATTCCAGTTCACTTCGTGTAATCTAAGAATGAAATTCTCAGCTCTCTTCAGGACAAAGGCCAGTGAAATGCCCTATTCGCTTATTGACAATGGATAGTTAAATTCCAGTTCACTTCGTTTATCTAAGAATGAAATTCTCAGCTCTCTTCAGGACAAAAGACAGTGAAATTCCCTGTTCGCTTATTGACAAGGGATAATTAAATTCCCAGTTATCTTCGTGGCAAGTGAGAATTAAATTCTCTCTTTCGTTATAAAGGGACATTTATTTCACAGTTTTTGTCATTTAATCCACGTGCGCCTACTACCCGTCCAGTCCAGATTATCCTCACATTTACACTAATGGGGTATGAATCAATAATCATTTAAGAAAATTAATTCTCAGTACACCCAGCCGGGATTTGAACCCTGACCTCACGATCACCAGCAAACCAGACTAAATGAGGTTGACGTCTAAAGCCCTTGATTGACGGAAGTTTCCAACGAACACCCGGAAACAAAAGGACAGTAAATAGCATAACGAAGATACTTTGTTTTCACCTTGGACGATCACTTGACGTCTAATTTAATTTACCCTCAACTGCGCCGGCACTAGAGTGGCTTCAGGTTTGCGCCACGGGTAGGACGGCGCCATTCGTCGTTAGTCGGCGACGCTCTAGATATTGTGCACCCTCGGATGACCGTGATCACATTGCCATTGAGACCTAATTACCGGGTTTGTGTGGCCCGAGTAACTCGACCCGGACGAATGTTTTCATCATTTGATTAGTTACGTGTTGTTTGTGTGAGCATTTGTGTTTCTGTTGGGGGCGGTCGTTGGAGCGTTAATTTGGAAAGTACATAAAAAGGTGCATTTGTTTACGTGGTTTTGATTATATGATCAAAAAAATAATAATTGACGAGTGAAGTGGCATTTCAACAACTTTAATCAAAAATGCTTTGTAGCTTTAACCAGTTTCCCGAGTGCATACAGTCTGTTTATCGAAACTCCTACCGTGCTTGTTAGGTTTTCATTAACTTTTTTATTAAAATGACTTGTTTACATAGTTATGGCGTAGTGATTGTTGACTTATATTTATGTAAAAATATTCTTTATACTCGATTTTTAGTTTTATTGCGCCTAGATGTAGACTTAATATTCAACTATTCAAATTGCCACAGTTTTAAAAACTGCTTATTATGTGAATATAAAGCTGTCACAATAAAATTTTAGTTATAATGTTTTACGTTTAAAATCGCAAGTACAAAATACACAAAATTTAAAGCACTTGTTTTCCTGTTTCTCCCCCCACCCCCACACCCCATCAAGTGAAAATGTTATTTATTTTGTAAACCAGTACACGTGTTAAGAAGAACACTATAACAATGTTTGAACAAGTTAAGTTACATTATTAATGTTTGCACCAAAAAAAAAGCAAACCTTTTCTTATTGGTTGATTACAAAGTCACTCACTCGTGTGACGAATGTATGAGCCTGAATTAGAGCTTGGAAGGTGGAAGGGGATGCGAGAAAAGGCCATTGTTTTTGCAGTTTTTACAGCAAAACTTTTTTTTTGGTGCAAATAAATCAAATAATTCTCCAGTAGAAACAAAGAGTTTAATTTCCTTCACATGGTGATACATTCTGAACATAAGTTCTTGAATATCTGTCAAGACTGTTCTGGAATTTTATTACAACTTTTTCTCTTCATTTAAAAAAAAAGTTTCTTATGATAGATATTCAACAAATGTTGATATCACCATGTGAAGAAGACTAAACTCTATGTCTCTACTGAAGCAATATTTGATCTATTTTGACTAAATAAATGTTTTGATATAAACTGCAAAATTGCAAAAACAATGCCTTTTCTCGCGTCCTCTTCACTCCCACCTTAAGATTTGAAATTATAAATGCAATACATTCCACCCCTCGTTTTATGTCTTATTTTGAGGGAGGTCTGTTTGACCACTTTCTCTTGCAAATCTTATATTCTATATGACAAAAATGACGATTGATTGCATTTATTTCTAAATAAACATAAAAAAAATGAACTTATTTAAACGTTTGAGTGTCGAGAAATACAATAAAAATTCAAAACTACTTTTGAAAATTAATGTGTTTACGCTAATAACGTTGACTTTTCTCTGAGTTTTACGGCAGCTCTCAAATCAGCCCTTAATAATATGTCTGGGTTTTTTTTTTTTTTTTTTATATATGTTCAATCCTCGGTCCCGGCACAGATTTATCTGATTACCAAACCCTTCCTTCACCTCTGACAAGACATCTTGTGAATGTGGGAATGCCAGGCCTCCACCGTGGTTCGGATTCCACGTTAAACTGTAGGTCCTTTATTTCATCTCACAATCACCCTACCATTACACATTAGCGTAAGTGCGTATAACCCGAATGGGTAGTAAGACGCGGTGCTAATAATAATAATAATAATTTTTTTTTTTTTGTATGCTGTGATAGGAATGCACATATTAAACAAAAATATTACGCGTATTTAGTGTATCGTAAAAGAAAGCAGAAACAAATATCCTCTCTAATATGTGGGACTTAGCAAACACTGTTGGCTCTACTTGGCTAGTGGCATTGATGAGAGCGCCTGAATGAATATATGATATGTAGCACCGTTGTGTGGTGCGTGTAGAGTCTGATGGAGAGCTAAGGCGTACGAAGGGGATGCTTTGTTCGGCACTGGGATGCATGTGTTCCGATGGTTGTTTAAAAAAAAGGTACATTATATAGCAAACAGGAATTTACGTATTATTTTAGATCCATTAATAATACTTATCAATGACATGAATATATAACAGTGGATTTGTACGCTGATTTATACAGGAAGCTACTTTTGACCATTAAAATTGATTGAAAGCCACTAAAAATTGGCATTGTATAAAAATGTTTTATTTAAATTATTAACTAAGAAGTTTATTAGAAAAGCCATCAAAAGCTTCCAATAATACTTCCAAATGGATTAGGCCTAATGTATAATTTCTCTTTACTTTATTAATTATTGAACGGGCAAATAATATAAATATAATATTTTCCCCCCTGCCATTGTGGCAACAAGTATTTCCAGTTTTCAAATAATGGGCTTCTCATGAAATTCAGACTGTAGTAACTTTTCTAGCTGTCAAATAGGGTTTTCCTTAGGAAAGTGATAATGGTATAAGTACGACACCTTAGCCCAGTTGGTAGCGTGTCTTTCTACTCAGCTAAAAGTCCCAAGTTCGATTCCTGGCATGAACAAAAAATGTATCATGTGTGAAACGTGGATTTCCCCTTTCACAGTGACGAATTAAAGGCCAGGGGTGGGACTTGTTTTAGATTTATGTTAGTTTATAAGTCGTTTACTGAAATAATCAATCAGTTCAGAAAGTGTACAAAGAAAACCATATATATATATATATATATATGTATAAATATATACCGAATGTATATATTAGATATATTGTGTGTAATTTTTTTTTACTTTGTATCGTTAACATGGAAAACACAGAGCCGGGTCAGCACATGACTTACAAACAAGCTGACAACCTTAGACCCAAAACTTGACAGAACACACCCAATCCAGGCATCGGAAATATTGATATTTAGTTGATTGAGAAAATTAAGCTACACACGTAATTAAACATTAAAATCAGCACCTGGGGTCGACTAGGCCTGTTTTTATACCTCGGTAAATATTCGGCCACATTTATAAATTAGTTGGTTAGTTGGTATTCTTCTCGTGGCTATAGGTGACCTGGTGGTCTAGGGGTAAGGTGTCAAGACTTCTGTGCTTAGGGGTCCGGGATTAAATCCTTGGTATCGGCACACATTTATCTGATTACCAAACCCTTCCTTCACCTCTGAAAAGACGTGTATTAATCACAACTTGTGAATGTGGGGAATGCCAGGCCTCCACCGTGGTTCGGATCCCATGTTAAACTCTAGGTCCTCTATTTCATCTCACATTCACCCTACCATTACGCACTAGCGTAAGTGCGTATAACCCGAATAATAATAATAATAATAATAATAATAACTGGTTGTACCTTGTTGCATTGCTAAGTACATTTGCTAAATTTGATTACCAACAGATACGAAAGAATGAACTAATATAATGTAATAGCTACAGTTGTTGATTTAATTATAAGAAAATGAGAATTTTATAACAAAGTGAATATTTGTGTATAATTTAACAACACACGTATTAAATGAAACAACAGAGGATTGATAAAAGATAAAGGTTAAATAAAACATTAATAAAAATTCAAACCGTAATGTGTGAGACAATATTATTATTATTGATCTTAGTTTCTATTATTTTGAATATGGAAGAACGACAACAATATGGCACTTCGAAAGTGAATTCTTTGTTATTTATATTTTGTTTCCTTTTAATCCTTTGGGCTTGGCTGAAGGTTTTATCTGCCACTGTTTCGATAAGTTACGATGTTGTCCATCATCTTGAAGAGATGAGGTGTTGAAGGAAAATGTTAGCCATCACGAAACATTAATTTTGTGGGGAAAGAGCTGTAGTTCGAATAAAGCTCCTGAATTTTTTGTCATTATTAAAATGAAGTAAAACAATCATATTGACAGTTTTATGCATAGTAATAGACCTTGCATTGCAACAATCTACAACAACTTTTTAGAACATTACAATTTCTTATTAATATTCACCAATATAAATGGTGTGGTGCGCCACTTTTTTTTTCTCTTTCCTCTTATAATAGAGACATTCACTAAAACCTAGTACGATTTGTGAAAAATAATATACGCTGTTGGAAAAAAATTCCACCAAAGCACATGACTGAAATAATATACACTGTTACAGAAATATTAGGAAATGAGTAACACCTCTGTTTACCAAAATATATAGCTATCAATTTACATTTTCAAAAAGCTCCATTTATATATATATATATATATATATATATATATATAATATATATATATATATATATCTGTGTTGAGACGCGTGAAAAGGGACCTTATCTTTCATGAAAAAAAATGTTGAGAGTCAATTTAAGTTTGTAGGGTCAAAATATCATGTTTTTGAAACGCTTCTTAGCATCTTTCTGACCAAATAAACATTGTTTATAGTTCATATTTTACACGTTAGATAACATGCTGAAATAGGTGAGTGATATTTTGTTGTGAGTCAATATATACAAAATTAGTCGTAGCTTTCTCAAAACTGGGTTATAACTTTAAGATTTTAAAAATCATGGCTAGGCCATTTTTTTATATAAAGAAAATCCTCTACAGTCTATAAGAATCTATTAATAACCCAGTGTTTGGTATGATTTGGCAAGATAAAGTCCCTTTTCAGTTGTCCCCTCACAAATTCCATGAAACCTCGACATTTATCAAAATTTAGTAATTTATTTTTTTGACGATCACAATTCTTCTTTCTCCGAGGGGCGGGGATTGAGTAAAAATATGGTAATTAAAATTATTAAAACAATCCAATCTAACGTTGCCGAGCTATATCAAATGGGTTTGTACGGGTGTGAACAGTCGGTCTGTTTGATGTTTCAGGAGCTGGGCTCGCAGCCTCTGCCCATCATCAGCGTCACAGAAGACGTGGACGGCAACATGGCGTCTGGTCACGAGGGTGGACGTCCCCGCGCGGGTGAGTCCGGCGTCAGACTCAAACTCGGAGAATGTAGGTGGGGAAGTTAGGTAACGCGAGATGAAGCCAATATTTTTTTCTGCAGTTTTTATAGCATTTTTTACACAATAAATAAAATATCGCTTTATTATAAATATAAAGTTTAATTTTACCCAAATGATGTTTGTCATTAAGTACCGTCATTCGATGACAAACTGTAAAAATGAAGAGAAAAAGTTGTCATTGAATTCCAGGACACCCTTTAAAGATATTCAACAACTGTTGAGGTCACCATGTAAAGAAAATTAAACACTATGTTTTTACTGAAGCAATATTTAATTTATTTTGACCAAAAAAGTTTGGCTAAGAAAACTGCAAAAACAGTGAACTTTTCTCGCGTCCCCTACATCCCCACCGTAAACTGTCCATATGTTATTATTATTATTATTATTATTATTATTAGCACCGCGTCTTACTACCCGTTCGGGTTATACGCACTTACGCTAATGTGTAATGTAGGTGATTGTGAGATGAAATGAAGGACCTACAGTTTAACGTGGAATCCGAACCACGGTGGCGGCCTGGCATTCCCCACATTCACAAGATGTCTTGTCAGAGGTGAAGGAAGGGTTTGGTAATCAGATAAATCTTTGCCGGGACCGAGGATTGAACCCGGCCGCCAGCACAGAAGTCTGACACCTTACCCTAGACCACCAGGTCACCTGCAACTGTCCATATGAATTAATCTAAATAGTTCTTGAATATTTTTCATGAGCATCTTAAGAATTTTTATTTATGATAACTTTTCCTCTTTCTTTAATAGGTTTCTTGGACCGTTTAAATGGCCGAATGGCTTAAGGCGTCACTCTCATGTTGGACTGGCATACTGATGAGAGGGAGTGTGGGATTCGAATCCTGGTCGGATTTACCAAGGGTGATTTTTCCTATAAAATTTCCCACTCTCCTTCCACGCAAATGTTGGTTGATCATCTATAAAATGCTTCCTTCCTGTTCCCTAGCCCGTTAGAGTAATTATCATATGTGCGTATATCATGAACAGGTAGCAACAAGATGTGGTGATAAACAAGGGGTGTATAATCAAATATCTGGGTGCTCTTTACAAATTCAACAACTATAGAAAATTATACTTAACTTATTTACCAAGTCAATATTTTATTTATTTGATAACTTATTTACTAAGCCAGTATTTTATTCATTTGATAACTTATTTACTAAGCCAGTATTTTATTTATTTGATAAACAATTTTTTCTATCATAGTAAAATTGCAAAAATACTGTCTTTGGATCCCACCTTAACTTATGCTTCAAGTGAAATATCGTCACACCACGGTAAATCTTATGAGAATAGTAGTTCTGGATCCTAAAAACCGCTAAAATAATCCTCAATTATAGGGATATGCAAATTCCATTTTTTCAATTCGAAGCAAAGTCGAATCGAATATATGAAATACTCCCGAAGCCAAATCGAAGTACGAATATTAAAAAATAATAATGTTAATGATGGATAAAAATATTATACTTTGTACAATTATGTAAATTTAGGTATTGCATAAAATTTACAAAATGCTATATTTCAAACATAATTAATATATTTTGTCTTAAAATGATAAATTAATTTATTATCACAAAATTTAATTTAATAATTTTTGTTTTTAATATGTAAATACTAATTTGTGATGAAAATAACACCAGTAAATTAAAATAAAAAACATAATAGGCTTTTGAAAAAAAATACTTCGTAACTGTCGAATCCAGAATTTCACTTTTGAATCTTAAGTCGAAGTGAACGAATATATTAAGCCAAGTCGAAGTTTTCGAATTTCACACACCCCTACTCAATCATTTTAGAATGTTCTATTGTGAGTTGTTTTTTTAAAAAAAGAGCATATTTATTTGAGGAAAGCTAGGGTACGAACGGGGGTCTGCAAGGCCTTATTTACTGTCATAATTCTACTATATATTAGGATTTTGGTAGGATAAAAGACCTTCCAGATGTTTCTTCCTACCATGAACATGGTATATTTTATAAGTGTTTTACTTTGATTTCAGAATTGTGACATTTCGCACAAGACAACGTTTAAACTGAAATAACTAAACATTTTCATTCTTTTAAAAACAGTGTTCAAAATAAATTATAAGGGTTTTAATCTCACCTTTCACTTTAATTTGGGCATAAACCATATTTTGAAACCACTAAACCACTTCTTAAAAAATAACGGATTTTTGGACGTCTGAAACGTGTCTTACCGCTCTGATAGGCAGGTATCTTATAAGGGGACCACCTACCATTAGACTCGTTGACCTTTTATGAAGAGCACCGATACATAAAAAATATATATGTCAGGAAATCAATAAAAAACAGTGAAAGCCATTTGAATTTTCATTGAGTTTTGCATATAAAATACTTTGAAAATGTATCTATTTTGGTCTAGACAACCTAGAAAATTCGGGGTATTTCAAAATTCCCAAACTGTGCCAACGTTTCTTGTATTAGACATCTAGGTCTCCTCCGCTGCTGATAAAGGTATTGTCGCTTCCGCATTTCGAGGAAAACCTTCAAAAAGAGTTACCACCAAAGACAAAAGGAGGGGTAGACAGATTTCTGTTTTTTGCGCATGAGCCCGACATTGAACGTTGGTTGTCAGCTGTTTGTAGTTAGAAACCATTAGACGGGTTATATATATATATAATGTTGGAATAGGCTTATTTAATTTAAGTTTTCAGATATATTTGTTTATTTAATTCATGTGTATCACTAACTACATTATGATTGCACTTAGGATCAGTCCTGATATATGAACCAGATTAATTTTAAGTGAAAAAAATGGAAACTTGGACACGGGTTTGATTCCCGCGCTTATTATAGTTCCACCCACTTCAGTGGTGGCCGCACGCTATAAGGCATAATTACCGTTTTATACTGGCCTGCTGATGACGGGGTTATCGAGGTTCGAATCCTGGTCAGGTCTACTGAGGGTGGTTTTCCCTAAATGGTTTCCCATTTCACCCTCCATCCTTCATGCAAATGCGGATAGGTTATTTCTAAAATACTTACTTCCTCATCCAAACTCCATTAAAGTAACCATCAAATATGCGCTTAACTTGAACGTGTATTAAGATTTAGTTCTAACATATATATATATATATAGTATTATTTTTTTCCAACCCCCACCCCACTCTCCGCCCCACCGTTCTGGAGTTCTTGTAAACATGAACACATCGCCTGTGTGTTGGGGGGCCAGTGATCACGCCACGTCTCTCTGTCAGGTTACTGAGTCTCCCCCGTGTTCCAGGCACGTGGGGCGCGCAGTCCCGACACCTGTACGTGGGACACGGCAACTCCTCGTCGGTCGGGGTGAGCGCCGCCACCATCGCCGGATCCACCTCCTCCACCGGAAGCTCCAGCAGCTCCGACTCGAGGTCCCTGCGGCGCAAGTCTGGCGATGATGTCGCCCTACTGCAGCAGGTGTCGCACCAGGTGTCCCAGCAGGTGTCACACCAGTCGACGTTGCCGGCGTCCTCGCCGTCACGCAGGCCCGCCATCTTTGACGCGTTCCGCCCCCGTTCCAAGTCGGATGCGTCTCGCGCCAAGAAGCCTGGGACCCTTATCTCACAGATGAAGAATGTCATGCAGGTAGCTATTGGTTTGAAGGGAAGGGGTAAAAGCTTAAGATATTAGGTCTATAGATAGATAAAAAAAAAGTGAACTGAAGAATTAAGCACACTGATTCAAAGATGTCTTAGTACCCCTTAAACAAGGGCCGTGAAGCGACAAAAGATGTATTTCCCCATCAATCTTAAACCATCCCGTTTTGAACATAGTCAGCTGACTTCACAACATATTCAGTTTGATAAAAAAAAAACTCTTCTTTTCAATATAAGCTGCTGGGCACTATGGAAATTCCTTCTGGAAAACCTGATAAATATGAGGAATTTGGTAGTAAGAAAATAGTGGAGAGAGGGGAAACAAAAGGTGGATGGCGGAAATAACGCAATGGGATTCGAGTTTTGACTTCTCTATCAAAAGCATCTAAGTGCAATGTGAGTTTAGCACCTTAGACTACATAATATGTTCCGTGTGGTCATCCCACATGTATTGTTTAATTAACAAAAAAATACATATTTCTAAAACGTATTATAGTATATTTATAAGGTATAAAATAAAAATTAATATTCAAGAGCCTTGATATCTGAACGAACAGAGAGGCTATCACTTTAAGCAAAAAGTCCAGGGTTGAAGGTCCTTTAAGAGTAATTTTTCATGCATAAATATACAGCAACTTTTCTACTCTATACCACCAAAATATCTCCATAATTTGTCAAAATTATTGTTCTCATTTGATTAAAAAATAGTTTTAAATAAATAAAAAATAGTTTCAAATTTTATGACCTTGCATTATATTGTACAGGAAAGAATCAAATTTTTTTTTAAATAATTAAATTAAGTTTGGCAAATATGGCTATACAGAGATCCCAATAAATACATATAAATACTGGATTTTTGGCAAAAACCAATAATTGATTCCCTTTAGTTGATTTAATTTGTACAAAACTATTATATATACAAAGTAATTTTATGTAGAGTAGTTAGATTCATACAAATCTCTATAATGTTCCCAACAATTTAATGTAAAATTTATATCTTGACAAAAAATGGGATTTTGTTTATTTGATTAACAAAAATAGAACAATTAAAATATAAAAAAAATACTTTGGGGTAGTAATTTTTTATCCTCTAGCTTAATCCACTCCAAATCCTAAGTAACTTATTTTTTATCTTGACAATAAATAACAAAAGAATTTCAAAATAAGACCATAATATTTTTGTAATGATGGGTCACACATAGAAAGTCAAAATTATATTATTTACATAGAATCAGCAGTAAATTATGATACAAATAGAAAAAATGGGCTTATTATTTTTTGTTATAAATTAGTTATACCAATAATAAATAACCGGTTGTTAGGAATGCATTTCAATAGGGTTCTATTATGTTAATACAAGTAAAAATACAAACACATTGGGGTAAATTTGTTCTGATTTGTGACCTATATAGAGTCTTTATGTACATACTTTGAGACCAACAGACAGTTGCACAGCGAAAGTTTGTGTTATGAAATATATATTTTGGCGCTAGGGGGCAGGTCATGTGGTCTTGCTCTCTGGCTTCCACACAGTTCAACTCTAATTCACTTTCTACATTCAGTCACCTTTAGTCAGTCACTGAATTCTAGTCAGTCGAACAGGACAGTGCTTGCTAGCACCTCAAACTGAACACTTCTATCAAACATTGTTCTCTGTGGATCAGTAGTAATTGTAATGCATACTTGTTATGTTTAACAAAGGATTTCAGTCACCAATTTTTAAACGTCCAATAACCTGGCATCGAATATTGTTATTTAGTAACCGTTGGCTATAACCAAAATCAGAACGCTTCCAGTAACCAAGTGGTTAAAATGTGTAATGAACAACAGAACAAACAAGAAGACGGTAAACAAAAAACCAACACAAAATCTAAGAAGAAGGTTTCAGTGTTCTGTCCTGAATGAATCATCCTGTAGAACACACTTAGAGGAACTATGATGAAGCTTAATGTTAGGGGTGTTTCTTGAATACTATAACATATAATTACAGTTCACATAAAATTTCTGTACCACAGGTTTTAGGAATTAAAACATATATTTTATAGAAACTTTCTTAAGTCACAACATTATACATTAGAACATAGTTTTATACTATGCATAACACATAATACAAATTTTTAATTAATATGGTTAGTCCTAGTTTTGTTGGTAGGCTACTACACATTTTATTGTTTAGGCTACCTACAATTATATCTTAGACCACCGGTAGAACAAGGCAAGTTTAAAGGGGAAAAAACCGAATTTCACCTGAAATGGGGTATTGTGATGGGTAGGAGAGGGATGGAACTCACCATAAAAATCACAATGTGAAAAACCTAACCCATTGCACCATAATAGGAATTCAAACAAATTAACTTGACTCCAAGATCACAGAAAATGTTGGCCAGTTAATCAGTAAATGGATTTATATCAGCAAACTATTTTTATTTAATTCAAAGCAACCCCACACACACACACACACATGTGAGTCATAACACATGTATTACTTGAAAAAATTACACCTGGGTATAAGATTCAAGCCTGAGATATTTTGTGCTTAGAGTAATTCTTTAATAATTGTTTAAGGTGTGTTCGCGATAGCTTTGTGTTTGTGTCAACATTTGATTTATTTTTGTTGTTAAAAAACCATGTGTATTCTCTTGATTAACAAAACTTTGTTTCAAATAAATATTTCATTGCTATAGAATCAACCTCAACATATTTATGAGTGTTCATTAAATCCTTGCTAATATACCATTTAAGCTTCAAAAACGTGATTTTTTTACTATACCAATGAAAATATTAGAGAATAAGAGCCTTAACAATGTTTATTTTAGATTAAAAGTTTGTCAATTTAAGAAGCACAAATGGTTTCAGAACATAAAATGACAAGGTTTATAATAAATTTGAAAACTAACTAGGAACACACTTAAAAGAAAAAACTCGTGTATTTGTGTGATGTTACTGAAAGCAACTTAAAGTTACAGTCCAATTTCCATGTGAAGAACCTTATCTGAATCTAAAAAACTTACTAGATCTATTTTCATGTGTTCATAAGTCAGGTCTTATGATCTGCAGCTGTCAATCTTGATAATTAGTTTCAATACCAATCAAATTACACTAATAATATAGCAGGGTGTCTACTGGGTCACTTAAGTCCCGAAATTCACAAAAAAGTTACTAATTTCCAAAAAAGGTCACACAAGTCCCTGAAAAATCACAAATTTTCAATATTTTTATCATAAATCACGAAAATATTTTGGTTTGAATCTCTTGTGCATCGTAACATTACATCAAATGTTGAGCCATGAAGCCATGCACTAGCCGCAAGTTGCTGATTGTTTTTACCATGATACAAAGGACACCATCTAGTTAAAGTTTAATGTTGCATGGGAGTGCATTATGCATATATATATATATATATATATATATATATATATATATATATTAAAATGTTCAACCGTTTACTGAAGGAGTTTTGTGGTAAAAAAAAAAGTCACAAAATTTTTGCTATCCAACTTAGTAGACATTCTCTAAAGTGAAATGTAATCTATTTTGGCAGATAAAAATTATGTTTTTAATCTCTAAAAGACCCTTTTTTTGAAAATTGGACTGTATTTATGTTCACAGTTACGATGACTGGTGAGTGATTTTATCGTTCATTGTACCAATTTATTTGGTACATGTATTTTACATAAAATTATTACTAAAAGGTTGTAAACATTGTAGAAAAGTTATTTTAACTTAAGTTAAAATAAATGAAAAAATCTTTTTACAATTACCAAAGCCTGTATTTATAATAGTTTGACGTTTTTATTAATGGCGGAACAGTTCAAAAATTGTATGGTTCCAGTTCTTTCTACTTGGTTGTTTCTCTAATTCTAGTTCTCAAACAAAAATCCTAATTAATCTCACAAACTAATCGAAAGCCCCTTCATCCCTTATCCCCTTCCCTTCTTATTACATGTAAATTTAACATCCCTACTACTAACAAGTGTTCATGCAAATTATATCAGTAGAACTCTTTTAATTCAAGGTCCAAAAGGATATCTAAAAAAAAAATCGAATTGCCCAAAATTCAAATTAAACGTTTTTATGAGTATCTAGGCAGCGGGTAGTTAATAAATCAATAACCTCAACATATGCTACATATAACCACACAACATTTAATGCTTTTAAAACACACACTGTATGTACATACATGACAAAACAAGAACAATTTAAACACAAAATATAACAATCTGGAAAAATTAATATGATAAATTTGCAAACTTAACACAGCTGACTGTACAAATCACATGATTACATTGACACACAGAAACGATGAAAGTTGAGCCGAGAAACCCTCTCCGCTCATCATCGGTGTAAAGTTCCCCGCTTTATCTTTCACTATGCATCATTAGCTCTAACTTTATATGACATTCTCGGCATATGAGGTGATTTACTAAAGATTGTTGGTTGGGTTTGAAATAAATACAACCTTTAAAAAATAAACAACGGATAGGCAGGAATTGAATTATCATAATATTTCTTTATAAAATTCAAAATAAGTTAAATGTTTGTTTTTTTAGCGTTGGTTTGTATAGTAATACTATGGGAAATCATAGTGGGTTTTAATTAACCGATTTTTCAAATTACCCAGTGTCCAATTATCCAGATCAAGATTAAATAGACAAGATGAGTAGAACTGAAGAACAGAATTACAATAATAATAATAATATTATAATATTTTATTTCATAAACACTTCAAAACATATTTTCAAATCTCTCCACACTTATTGTTTATAAATATATATATAAATACTATACAAGTTATACTAGTATTTACTCTCGCATTACATAATTTTTTTTTGTTTCGTTTTTTAGCATTCTTTAATGTCCTCCCCATCAAGTAGTCGCAGTGACTCCTCATCTCACAACCACTCGAGTGGAGAGTCGACCAATCATGTGACGCCTAGTCGTCCGAGAGCAGGGTCAGACAGTTCGAGCAGGGGTCCCGTGAGCAAGGTCATGGACATGTTCCGACACAGGTCACACAGCGCTGTGTCCGCGGAAGACAAGCGGAAAGCGGTAAGTGTACCGCATGGAACCAAGGTAATGTGTGCTTTTAGTTTCTTTGTTTAAATCTTCTTTTAGTTTGCTTATTCTTTTCATCAGGGGTCAGCAAAAGATCATTCACGATCAACTGATCAATTTTGCAGCAATTTTCATTCATTCGCATAAGAAAACTACATTGTCACGAAAAGCCAAAGCTTACGTTGCCTTATTCCACTAGGGTACAGCTTATAAGATAAGGCCATAGTGCAATCCGTCAAGGTAAGACTGCTGCTACGCTTCAGGGTAGATGGAGAGTATATTTTATTAATTTTATCTATTTTATATTAAGGCAGGACTATAAGTATCGGAGGAGAGGAAATATTGAATTTAAGGAAGAAATACTAGCAGTATAGAAAAAAAGACTTAAAAGTAGAGTGGAGAAACGGAGGTTGTTCGCCGAACCTTTGATAAATTTAAAAGTTGATCGGGCCAAAAAATGTTGCCGACCCCTGCTCTACACCTTCCTTTTCCTAAAGCTTTAGCAGTAGTAAAAAAATAACTTTTTCCCACTTTTTAATTAAAGACCGGCTATCATTATAGTGTAACAAGCAATTTTGGGATGGATTTTGTTTTTCCTTTGGTTAACTTTTTTTTTCTCTAGGTGAATTATTTGATAATTTTACAAGTAGTTTTGATAAAATATATAAAAAGAAGATACTATCATTATAATAGCCATTCCATCAATAGTAAAAAAATCTATTGTAGCCATATTGATAAAAATATATTGTTTATTGTCATGGTAATAAATAAATGTTATGGTGCACAACACAGACTTTCTCGCTCTTTTACCAAAAAACAGTCATTTGCTTATTACTCAGAAACTGGTCGATACTTTCAATGTTATCAAATAGGAAAAGGCTATTTACAAGATATTAAAAGAAAAAAACTAAAAATAATTTCAAAACAAATATGGCAATCAATAAATTAAGGTAAATAACATTTTAAATCCCAAAACCAAACACAGCCCATTCATATAGCAATAAACTGATTGCACAAATGGACGTATGCCATAGAAAACCTAATTTCTAACAAAAATAGATTATAATTGAAACAAAATAATATTCACTGTGGCAGAATAAAGGTGTAGGCGGGGGGCTGGGAATGCACCCAATATCATACATGAAATAATACAGGCTTACACTGTTACAGATACACTGTTACATAAACATATTGAAATGAGAAATAATTAAATGGAACATCATGGCTCACAGAATTTTGTCTGATGTTATTTTAATTGTTCGGTTCCACCAGTTAGGGACTACAGTTCTTTCCAAGGTCGCAGTCAGCAAATAATTTTAGGGGGTGGGGTTTGTTTTGTGGGCACATCCCCCAATTGCTGGAAGCTAGAAAAAATTCTAAATGGTAAACAGTGTTAGAAGCTCTCTGAATTGATATTTTACGTGGTAAAATAAGCCCCTAGCAGCCGAAGGCTTGGAAAATTTCTAAATATTTAACACTTTTTGAAGCTCTTTGAAGTGGTTTTTTTTATAGTAAATAACCCACAAAATGCTGAATGCTAAGAAAATTTATAAATATTTAACACCCCTAGAAGCTCTCTGAAGTGGTTTTTATGGTAACACAGCCTGCTAATTTGTATTTGTACCTTAATTTTGATATTGTTTAAACCATAAATAAAGCCATATATATTTTGTTCATAAAATTTCGGGGGGATTTGAACCCCCAAAACCCTCCCCTGGCTACGGTCTTGGTTCTTTCTATTCGTTTTGTAATTTTTAAAAGTCATGCATCCCCATTTAGGAGTATATAATTTAAATATTTTTGTGATTATCTTGGGTACTTTATTTATGTAAATTTTCGACTCCTGATTATCCAGACATGTTTTATATAAAACAATCTCCAGATAAAATTAACATATCTTTAATAGTGGTAAAACTTTTCAATAATAGATTTATTAGTAGGGCTATATCAAAAAATTTCATGGACGTAACAAAATAATTAATAAGAATTATAAGGAATATACTTGGTAAAATGGCAATTGGTTAATTAGTTGTTATACTTAAGAGTCAATTAACATAAAGAAATGAAAAAGCAAAATTCGGGGTTATATTAAAAGGGGAGATTGTTAAAATATAACAAGAAAAATGGGGGGGGGGGGGGGGGGGGGTTGATAAAATAGGAAATTGTTAAAGCATTACAATCTGCCCTTTTATTAAACCACCCCTTTTTTTTCATTTATTTATGTTAATTGACTCTGAAGTGTAACAACTAATTAACCAATTGTCATTTTACCAAGTAGTTCCTTATAATTCTCATTCTTACTTCTCT
Source organism: Timema cristinae (assembly GCA_039000515.1). Lineage (NCBI taxonomy): Eukaryota > Metazoa > Arthropoda > Insecta > Phasmatodea > Timematidae > Timema > Timema cristinae. Next base: position 26,307,166 of record JBCFYV010000100.1, on the reverse strand, counting down.
TACTACAATTAAAAGGAATTTAACTATAATAATTGGTGATAACTACTTACGTAAAATACCGTCAAAGTCCTTTTACCCAGTAAAACGAGATAGTCCATTTTGTTTACAATATTAAATTGTGTGTTAATATGAATTCTAATCAAAATCGTTGAAACTGATTTCAAGAACATTAATTTGTTATATTTCTATGCTTGAGTGAACTTCTCTTATTTTTAAGGTTTGAATGATAATTACGAAAACCCCTTTGTAGAATCTCATGAAAAACCTAGATACTATGTTTCTGTCCTATCAGTAAACAATTTCAGCTCCAGGCCAATGCACAGACAGACACACGGACGGACAGACGGATAGATAGACAGACTGAGATCGATAATTGTGAAAAATACTTTTACTCTTAAGGAGATCATGAAACGTCATCAGTTATTCATTCATCTCTAAAATTCACTATCTTTGAAAAATACAATACTTCTATTTTTCTAAAGAAATTAGAAACACAGTTTTAAAATTATCTTTGGCGATGTTGTCAGTAAAAGATTGAGTGTAGACATTAAGTTGGGGATGCAAGGAACGCGAGAAAAGGTCAGTGTTTTTTTTTGCACTTTTTAGACAAAACACAGTTTTTTTGGTCAAAAATAAATCAAATATTTCTTCAGTGCAGACATAGTATGATTTTCTTCACATGGTTATTGAATATCTGTCAGTTGTGTCCTGGAATTTAATGAAATTTTTTCTCTTCATTTAAAAAGTTTCTCATCTAATGACGCTATGCTCATGACAGATATTTAACAACTATTGATATCCCAATATGAAGAAAATTAGATTCTTTATTTCTACTGAAGTAATATTTTATTTATTTTGGTCAAAAATATGTTTTGCTATAAAGACTGTAAAAACAACTGCTATTTCTCACGTTCCCTACATCCTAACTTTAAAACTAGCTTCAGACTTGTGTATTAAAAAGTTATAAGATGTCGGCATAGTGTTAAACAATGACAACAATTTATAATGTAAAATGGTTATTTGAAATATTAAAATACTTTATGTGAAGGAAGTAAGCCATTGTTGATTGTGCAAGTTTAATTAGGTTGTTTAGAGTTAATAATAAACCTTTAGAATCAGAGAACACATTTCTTTAATATGAACTAGGCCTACCTGGATATATTTGAAGTTTTACAACTATTTCAATACTGGTACTGTGCATAGTTTTTTCTTCACACAGCAAAACATATAAATGATATAAACTATTTTGTGAACATAATAAACAGTAATTTGTCTAAAGAAGTTCTTATTTTGACCACATATGGGCCTACATTGTCGATTATATCTTTTTTACCTATTTTTATATATATAAGCTAATATAGAAGCAACTACTTATTTAATACCCATTCAGGCCCCCTTTACAAAACCCATGTTCAACAATTATTTCTATTTATTTGAGATATTTAATGTACACTATTTGAACCAACTGATTATATCAGCACACGACCATTTATATAACCGAAAAAAAGGGCTTACAATTATGCTAGAAAGGTATTTTTTACATAGGCTTTACTTCTCTTCCAAAGAAAAATGTGCTACAGATTTTTATCGTTCAAGAAAAATCTGTCGGCTGGGTGTGAACTCACAAACATCGAATCATTAGGTGAGCACTTTACCCCAAGATCACCGAGGTCAACTCAAATTCAATTTGTATCTACTTTAAAATAATACTTAGTCTCTGTTTATAAACAAATACTGCCTTAAATAAATTGTTCACACATTTCATATTCAACAATTTAACAATTTAATAGGACTACACACAAGTTTTATTTCAAATTTTACTACTACAGGCTCAGTTAAAAGAGCCGCCCCATAGATGATATTTGATGTGTGAATACACTTGATATCAGCTTCGGTGGCTGCATGGTCTAAGGCGCTACTTTCGCAGTAGACTAGACTGCCGATGATGATGAGATTGAAGTTTGAATCTCGGTCGGGTGTACTGAGGGTGGTTTTTTCAAAATGGTTTTCCACTCTACTCACAAATGCGGGTACAGCTCATATTAATGTCTCTTCTTCATCTCTAAAACCATTAATGTATTAGTATAATTAGTGCATAGGCATATAACTCGAACAAATGGTAAAATGCAGTGCTAAAAAGTGTGTGTGTGTGTATATATTATTATTATAATATTATATATAAATATATTTTATATATATATATATTATATATATAGAGAGAGAAGAGAGAGAGAGAGAGCGCATCACATCTTATATATTTGAGCTATATGGTATACAAATTCAGAATAAAACATTACAATTTAGCTACAAAATTGTTTTATATTTATTTAGCTATTGAGGAAGACAAAAATTAACATTGCCATTTTATATTATAAACCAAGCAAGGAATCTGTTTACATTCAATAAGGGCAGGTGCATATCATGTTACATTTTACTTTTTCAGATGTAGATCCCAGATATTCAGTGTGTTTCTCCTTTAAGGCAAAGTTTTACAAAGTTAATTTTTAACAAACCAAATGCTTAGCTCCTTGAACTAATTAAAATTTAGGTAAAAATATAGGTACTCTACCTCATGCTCTTCGATTGGCTGCATCTAAAGGTATGGGTGTACTCGTTGTAATAAAAAAGACATTTATGAACATAAATAACAACTTTTCACTGCATTAGTGAATGTACCTACTTTAAATAAGGTTAATCCTTTAATATTCATTAAACAACCATAATTTCAAATTTATTATTATTTGTGGTCTCTATTAGACAATTTACTTAATATTGGCTTATGTTTATTGTTCAGACAGAACAATGCTAAACTAATAAAATTAATGAATTTAATAAAAACTTGAAAATGATGTAAATTTTTATTGGAAGAAAAAAATATAATTTCTATACATATTTTTTGTATATAGATATTTTTGTATTGAAGTATGACAAAAATTAAGAAATAAATGAGTTGATTATTTAAAAAAAACCTATTGACCAAAATGTTTGAAATCGAGCTATTACCAGATTAATATTTTGTGTAGATATGTATATATATGCATCGCTTAGTGCAGAAATCCACTATGTGAGCTTTCACTACATTCCTATTTGTTAGCTTTGAAAATCTCGTTGGAGTCGAAACACTTCAAGTACTGCAACATATGGTGTGTATGCTATAAAATTTGTAGTCTACATATTTGACAGTCTTGAGTGTCTTACAATGAATGCTTGGCACAAAAAAAAAAAAAAAAATGTTTTTTTCAAGCAATTAAAAGGTGTGAGTGCCTAGCACATCTGACTATAATTTACTTCACATTATTCACTTTGACTGACTTATTTTATTCACTCCATCAATAAAACAATAAAAAAAAAGTTACATAAAGTGATGTTAAGTTATTGACATCAATTTTCAAAAATGTATCTATAGTGATATTTTTTATTTGCTTAGCTTATTATTATTATTATTATTATTATTATTATTATTATTATTATATTATTATTATTATTATTATTATTATTATGGGTGACATGGTGGTCTAGGGGTAAGGTGTCATACTTCTGTGTTGGTGGTTCAGGGTTCAATCCTTGATCCCGGCAAAGATTTATCTGATTACCAAACCCTTCCTTCACCTCTGACAAGATATCTTGTGAATGTGGGGAATGCCAGGCCTCCACCGTGGTTCGGATCCCATGGTAAACTGTAGGTCCTCCATTTCATCTCACATTACCATTACACATTAGCGTAAGTGCGTATAACCTGAATGGGTAGTAAGACGCGGCGCTAAAAAAAATTATGATTATGATTATCTATTTAGGTACTCAAACCGGACCTGGTGCCATTGGCAAAGTAGGGGCCTCCTTCTCTTTGTACTCGTGTTATTCAACTTCAATGGTGGTAAAACCTTATTTGACTAGGTGAAGTTAGCAAAAACGGGTCTGGGGACCCTTCCTCATCATTGTCATTAAATATTTACAGTGACCTTCATCTGGAATTTTTTTGAGAATTAGACTCTTCTATAAGCCATTTTAAGTGATCATTCGGCAAAATCGTTTTGAAATTTTAATACTTCTCAGAAGCTATTTATTGTGACAATTTTTTTTTTTAATTGGGTGAGTCTAGAAGCTATTTAAAGTGTCCTCGCATGGAAAATTTTTGAAAATTAAATGTTGCTTGAAGTCATTTAGAGTAGACCTCTTCCGGCAAATTTTGAAAAACTGAATGCTTTCAGAATATATTTTGAATTGTCTTTCTCTGGCAATTTGTATGATTGAATGCCTCTATAGTTTATTTAATGTGGTCTTCTCCTGACACTAAACATAGCCAGAGGATAAAACTAGCGTTTACAACCTTTATTGTTATTTTATTACAATTTAATTTACTTGGGTGTACTATAGACTTTTTTTTTCAGATTATGGTAAAATGTGTTTCAACCATAACTTTTAGTTATTCATTAAAGGTAAGGATCAAAATATTATTTAAAATACATTCAAATGTTTCCTTAAGGAAAACATAATCTGTTAAGGAATAAAAAAACAAAAAAAAACTATCATATGTTATTCAATATGATTCATGCTAAACAAATTGTTTTAAAACTACATCCATAACATATATTAATATATTTAGCTTCTTATTATATTAATTTAATTTGTAACCTGGCAAACATGGCAACTTAAACAATTTTTTTATATATATATATAAAAAAAAAAACTGTATTTATAAGTCAATTGATGAGCTTTGAAAGTGGGTGATGCAAGTATTAAAACATCATAACAGTACACCTCGGTTTTTGATAAATCCTGCTTTAGTAAAGAACCCTTCATTAGTTTTTAATGTCATTTAAAATGATTGGTACACTTATACTATTTTATAATTTAAATTATCTATGTGCTTGTATGAATAAGAATAGAAAAAGAATTTGTGTTATTACAAAATAAATAAGACAAAAAATAGAACAATGGTAATTTTACATGGGCACAAGTGATTACATAAAATATCAGAGTAACCCAGGTTACTGTAATTTAATTAGTTTTCAAAGTAAAAAAATTTAAAAACTAACCTTAGAAATCTATTTGAATATTTTCTTCTTTCCACTTCAAATAAAACATTTTACAATAGTATTATAAATGTTTTTGTTAAAGTTTAATTATAAAATGTAAGAAGTTCTTCTAATTTTAAATTAACATATTTTATAATTTTGGTTAATGCTGTTTACTAGAAGAGGGCATGTGTAATCAGGCCCGGCATGAGGAATGAGGGGGACCATTGGTACCATAGTACCAGGCCAGGGTCCGAGATTCACAAGTTGTTGTTTTTAAATGTAGAAGATTAAAAAAATACAAACTAATATATGAACGTCAAGCAATAAAATGCCTATTCATACTAAGGAAATGTACATTCCCAGCCTACCAGATGGAGTTGGTTGGTTACCTATGAAGGATCTTACTGGCATTTGTCACTATTATATCATTGGTTCAGTCTAATCTTGTCCTTCATTTCGTAGTGCCTAGAAATTTCACCAGGTATATTATTTTTGCGCCGAAATTAAATTTGGCACATAAAAAGAGTCAGGACAGTAAATCAAGTTCAATTTAAATACTTCATAATGTGTGTAATATTAGTTAAGTTATGATACATATTAATTTTTGTACTTTGCTTTTCATTTCTAAAAGTTACACCAAAGTTTAAAAAAGTACAAACCCAATTCAGGAATTGGTGTAATAACTGGGAGAAGGGAAGGCTTATCTCCACTGTAAAAAACTTGCCCCTTCTATATTTATCTAGCTCCCCTCTGATATTCTCAAACATGAAGCTGAAAGCCGGATTTGTATAACTTCTAGAGGCATTCGATTTTAAAAAATGTGTTGGGTGAACTTTAAATAAATAATAGAAGTACCAGGTATCCAATCATCAAAACTACCAGAGAAAGATTATTCCAAATATATTGTGAGAATATCAAATTTTTCAAAAATTTGCTGGAAGAGGCCCACTCTAAATAACTTAAAGAGACATTTAGTTTTCAAAGATTTTCCAGGCGAGGACACTTCAAATTGTTTATATAGTCACCCAATTTTAAACAAATTTGCCAGTGGAAGTCCACTTTAAATAAATAGCTTCTAGGGGCATTCAAATTTCAAAAGGTTTATATGGAGTGACCCCTCCATATAACTTATAGGAATGTCTTATTTAAAAAAAAAATTCCACACTAAGGCCACTGTAAATATTTTGATGACATTTAATGGGAGAGGTTCACCAGGCCCATCAAAAACCCTTTTATTTTCAGTCAGCTGCCACTGAAATTGAATAATAAAAAGAGAGAAAGGGGGGGGGGGGCACGCTTTGCCCTGGTACCAGGCCCAGTTCGAACACCTGGTGGGCCTGTGTGGGATTAAAATTAGGAAAGCATATAAAAATTATAATAATAGATATATTTTTGAAGATTGTAAACCTTTTTTGATTGTATTATTGAGAAAAGAGAAAAACTTGAAAAATATCCAATCTAAATGCTTATAAAACTATATATATATTTTTTTTATTTATTCATATATTTTAAATCCCGACAGCCTAGGCCATCATCTGGGACTATTTTGTTACAATGTAGCGGATGCTTACAGTACACATGAAGTTTAATTACATAGGTACAATTAATTTTTCAAAAGTAAAATTTTACAAGATAAAGACATAGTAAAAGATTTATGACAAGATATAAAAATTACACATGGCAGCTAATGTAAATAATATCATTCAAACAAATCAATGTATATAAAGAGAAAAATATTAAGCTGTAATCATTGTATAAATCAAGGTTAGGTGTTTTTATTAAGTACACATTTTATAGACTAAATGAAGGAGACAGGCAAAGTGATTAGCCTACTAATTATATTACAGAAGGAAATTAAAGTTAGTAATTATGTGATATTATTTTTCAAAGGATTTTTTTAGTAAAGTAAAAATAAATGAAAAAGAATACTATATTTCTTAGTTATGTAGGCCTATATACCCTATATAATTTGTAGGTCCAAGCTATGGTTGTGTAGTTATTTAAAACTATTTATGGACAAAGAGTAAAGCAGAATATGAAAATATAGAAAAAAAGATAATAAATCATCAAGAGCTAGGCCTATTAGCCTACTTAATGACTACATGTTTCACCATAGTAATACAGTTCAAACAAAGGAGTTTAAAGATAAAAAAAGAATATATAAAAAGTAAGAAATAAAATAATTATGATATTTGAAACCATATAGATTTAATAATGAACATTATTATAACTATTAATATAGAGCAAAAACTTGATGAAATGTGTCTGATTAATATAAAAAAATAAAAGGCAATTGATAACTTAAACAATAAATTCATAAAAAATCAATAAATACTGCAATCTATTCTTGTCTTTTGGTTCATTTATTATTAAACAATGGAAAAATCTTATAACCTAAGAATATTATGGACAGTCATTGGCGATTCCACTATAAATTATTTCCTTTCGGGCGGGTGGTTAACCTTTTAAAATAACATTCATGTTTATATTACTCAAACAACTTCAAAGAAAGTGTTAGCTTTATATTAAAATGTATTTATAAATCCCCTCTGTAGGTAGATAATGTGAGCTCATGCTTGATTAATATTGATTATGTAGCTGTTTAAGGGTTTGTTGGGGTTTATGACACCTTATTTATGGGAAATGTGGCTTACTTTGTGTTCACATTTCATTGGTCAAAGAATTAATGTGATTAACTTTTCAAACTTTTTTTTTATTATTGAGCTGTGAACATTTAACCCTTCGCTTACAAAGTCACTCTTGGACTCTGAAGATATTTATAGAAGGCTCTTTTTAATCCACTTTGATCTATTTTTGGGTGTTGTTTTTGTGAGCGGGAAGAATCGAGAGATATATTCATTTTGTCGATGTTGCCAAGTGGCGGTGCTAGTGATTCTTCTTCTCAGGATGGTATTAATATTATTCTTTTGGGTTTATTTTTTGTGCACCACATCATACTACCCATACAGCTTTCAACATATTTACACTTAGGCTTCATAGATAATATAGGAATAATTTATATAATATATTCCCCATAGAAATACAAGGAAAAAGAATGTAAGAGAATGAAAAAGTTAAATTAAGTATTCCTCTTGCCAAAAAATTGAATTTGTTTGAAAAATTGAAATACCAATTGTGTATATCTATATATATACATACATACACACAAGGGTGTAGAAGGGTTTGGGGGATGCATACCCGCTCTGGAATATGATGGTTCCCCTTAGGGGGTTTACTATATAAATATATAAAACCCTTTTTTGCTAAAGTTATGGTAAAATATACAAGCGGACCCTCTTGAAAAACTGTCTTTCTACACCCATATGTGTATACATTGTTTTTTTTCTCTTTTTATCATTTAATCTAAGTGTACATAATTTTTGATGTATTCACCTGATCCATAATGTTTGCCACATAAAATAACATAATAAATTATCTGTCATTTTAGTTAGATTTTTAATCTTAGATTATGTAAGACAAGTATGAACTATACAATAATAAACATATTTTAAATAAGTCAATTTTTTTTTTTTTTCAAACAAAATATTACTGTTAAATATATTATCTCAAATACTAAACAACATTGATTTTTACTATACAAAGGTTGATAAATATATTTTCCTTATTGTGAATTGTTCATGTTGCATATTATAGTACTCACGTTTAGTCTTGTATACATAATATTATTATTATTAGCACCGCGTCTTACTACCCGCTCGGGTTATACGCACTTACGCTAATGTGTAATGGTAGGGTGATAGTGAGATGAAATGAAGGACCTACAGTTGAACGTGGAATCCGAACCACGGTGGAGGCCTGATTGTATACATAATAGATGATTTAGGTGTCCAATATAACAGTTTCATTTTGTCTATCTATAGTATGCATCGAGCAAATAAATGTATTTCTTAGGAAGTTAATTTTGTAAGTTATTTTTATTGAAAGAGCGAAGCAATGGTCTTTTTCTGGATCGTTGTTACGTGATAATTGTAAAATGTGTGGACTAATTTTTACTAAATTTGGCAGGAACTTTTTTTAAACGTGGGTCGAACAACATATATGTACATTATTTTTACATCCGGCTCTTTGTTTCAAGATGGTACCCACTCAAAATCTGACAGGAAATTTTTTGAACCGTGCCAAACATTGTATGTTCCTATTTATTCAATCTGGTTACTCCTTTTAACATGGCAGTCGATCAAAGGTTTTTAGTTTAATAGCTCACTTTCAACTGATTTGAATTTAAAAAATTATAAGCCATCGATTAAATATTGAAGGCATTATTTTTATATTTAGACATATATTGAATTACTTATGTCTTGAAGCAAGTAAACAATGGTTTCTCTTTATGAATAAAATGTACTTTTGAACATAGTATTAATTGGTTTTCTGTCTAACTTTATCACCAAGAAAAAATATCAACTTTAAATCCAAGGAATAGTTATAAAAGATATTTCAACTTATATCCAAATATACATTTCAAGACTGTAGTAAATATTAGAACATATAGAGAGGGAGATATATTGTTCACTGAGCTACTAGTTAAATAGTACATATTATATAGTTTAGATATAAACTAAAATTAAATAATTATTTTCTGAGAAGTATCTAAATAAACAACCAATATAATGCATTAGTATTGTCTTTAAAAAATTACTCACAAACTAAAAAAAAAGTTTTCCAAACATTTACTATGTTTATTTAATAGTTTGACATCATCATGAATTATTCTCAAAAATCTCGACCCAGGTTAGAACCATTTATTAGCAATAATAACGCGGCGCAAGTGCAAACACTTATTTTGACATGATTCCTCAATCCGAGATGAAAATCCTAAACTTGCCAAGATCTGTTGTAGCGTACAAATAACTATTAAAACCTCTATATCCACCGCGTTAAAATTTCAGTTGGAATAGCTTTTTTAAAATAACAAGAATTTAAGTATTTTAAAAAACGCTTCTTAACTGGTATTTTAAGGTGATGCTTAATACACTTTAATTACAATTTTTTCAAAAATTATAAAACATAAGCTTTTGTTGGTTATTTGATTTTAGTTCAATTTTTTCTGATTGATACTAATAATAATTATTTAATTTTTACTGTGAGCCAGGTTTCTAAAGCTCAATTGACTAAACTATTACATTTGAAGTGTACAGGGAGGGGGAAAAGGGGAAATCCCCTTACTCGAATTCAGGACAGCAACTTTTATATCGCAAACTCCATAAGAACCCTAGTAAATATTTTTTTGGTATAATTTAACTATGACAAAGACCTCTTTTAACCATAATATAAAGTATATTAGAAGGTTTTCATGATTATCTAACAGATGGCAGTACCTACTAACCCAATTTGAGTTAACATTAGACTTTCTCCTTCCCCCCTCCCCACCCCTTTTCTCTTGAACTCCTAATTTATTTTTTAACCATCAAATGTTTATTTTAAAATAGCTTTATTTATACAGTAAGTATAGTTATCTTCACTTTATTTTTTATGGTCAATATTTCTCTAACAACAAATTAGTACAGATGATTGCTATTCTACTGTCAAATTGATCTTCAATGTATTTGCAAAATTTAAGTTGTGAAAAAGTATTTGAACACTATTACCAATAATGTATATCATTTACTTCAAGCTATTCCACTAATGTTGGGCTGATAGGAGAATAGAAAACTATAGTGTGACAAAATCACTACAAAACCAACTAGTGGTAATTAACGTATACCTTCTGGGCCATATAGTCCATTGTGCCAACCACTCACCTAAACATGTCAGCAGTTTCATAGTTCCTAAAGGTCATGAGTAATAATTTTAATTGTGAGGTTTAAAAGTTTCTTAGTATATCTCAAATGTTGTAGAGTTTTTTTTCATCTTCTATTTTTTGTACACCCCATCACCCAGGCTGTTAGCATACTTAAACTATCGGGTTAGGGATAGAGGTAGGATTTAGAGAAAATGAATCCTCATTTGTACAAAGAGAGTGGAAGGGTACCACGTGTTCCAGCTAGCCACTCATGTTGCAAGCAACGTCGACAGGGCTGTTCAATAGTGCTTCATTTGTTTGTTATTGATATGCAGATACCTTGTTCAAGTCATTAGTAAAGTGTGTTAGCATCTCACGAACTTTAAATCAGTGGAGTGTCTTATAACACTTTATTTTGTAAATCTAGAAAGCTTTTATTGCAAGTACTTGCAACCTATATAGCCCGAAATGCTTGAAATTCATTTTAGTGATTTTTTTCCTTCAAAATGATATAATATTATTATATCATCATCATCATCATCACCGCATCTTACTACCCGTTCGGGTTATACACACTTACGCTGATTTGTAATGGTAGGTGATTGTGAGATGAAATGGAGGACCCACAGCTTAACGTGGGATCCGAACCACGGTTGAGGCCTGACATTCCACTCCAAACAATCTTAATTAATTGTCTGTGTTTTATTATAATTGTTATGTTACGCTATTTAAGTGAAATCCTGATCACACACAAGTTTATTTAAATTAAGCTGAGGTTGCAGGTAATGCCAGAAGAAAGATAGTGTTTTGCAATTTTTATAAAAATATTTTTTTTTTGCCAAAATAAATAAAATATTGCTTTAGTAAAAACAAAGAGTTTAATTTTTTTCACACAGTGATATCAATCTCATCTCATCCCTACTCCATTAGAGTAATTAGCATATATGTGTGTATAACTTGAACAAGTAGTACAAAAAACACTTAAATATAATATATAAGTTGTAGAGATGTGAAGAGTAGCTCAGAAAAATGCACCTAAATTAGCTCTCTGAAGAAATCTCCACTACACCCGACCAGGATTAGAGCCCCCCTCGCATCACCCCCCCCCCCCCATCATCCTCATCAACTGTGATTCGGCTTAATATCTTAAGTCACTTACCTAACCACCAGTGTAGATTGTTGTGAAATTGAGATACAAACCACTTAGCTATCTTGAAAGATAATAATCAAGTTTTGTTGACAAATGGACCAAGTATCACCATTTATTTTCTACCACTTCGTCTCACTACCCATGCGGGCTACATGCATAAGTAAAAATCTCGTTAATGCGTTATTTGTAATATATAATATAGCGTGTCGGGACTACATCACTCGTAGCCCGTAGAGGAAATATTAACCATTACCAATGTACTGTTGCCCAGGGGATGCCCGAATGTACTAATCGTACATCCTTTCCATGAAGGCTCTTTCCATGCCCAGATGATGTATGAGGGTGTGTAACCAGTGAAAACACTTAAATAGTTAAGCCTAATTAACCTGCCCAGATGATGTATAAGGTTTGTAACCAGTGAAAACACTTAAATAGTTAAGCCTAATTAACCACCCAATGTGTAGACGGTGTGTAACGTGAAAACACTTGAATATAAGCTATTAACCTGCAGATGATGTATAGGTGTGTAACAGTGAAACCTAATAGTAGCTATTAACAAACTGGTAACGTGGGTATCCTGAGGAAAAATACAAGGTCAAGCAGGAATCGGCTCACGCCTAGGCTCGTAGCCAGGTACACTGGCCACTACATCATGGAGCCGGTTATGTGCGTTGGGGGAGGAAGGTTGAACTTAGAGGAATTTATACCCGCATCTGCGTGGGGGGGGGGGAGTTGATAACCATTTAGGGAAACCAACCTCAAAACACCCGACCGGGATTTGAACCCTGATGTCCCCATCATTATCAATCTAGTTTGTTGGGTGACCCTAGACCATATGGCCACCGAGGTAGGCTTACATCACACCTTTCCACACATAATAATAGGCACTTAATGGGATTAACATTTAACAACACCCGCCTCGGTGGCGTAGTTGGCTAACGCGTTTGTCGCATTGAGCTCAGCTGCTGAGGACGGGGAGATCGAGGTTCGAATCTCGGTCGGGTGAACTGGGGGTGGTTTTTCCTAAATGATTTTCCACTATACCTCCACCAAATGCGGGTTCACTTCCTCTAATCCAACCTTCCCAATTCCTAATCCATTAGCGTAACTAGTACTTAAAGCGTATAACCCGAACGGGTAGTAAGACGCGGTGCTAAATATTATTATTATTTAACATTGTAACAAACAGCCTACATATTGATGTGCCAATTTAAACACAAGTCCCATATATTTTAATCTCGTTCTTTATATCCCAATTGAATGTGGGGAATGCCAGGCCTCCGGGGTTGTTCGGATTCCACGTTAAACTGTAGGTCCTTCATTTCATCTCACAATCACATACCATTACACATTAGCTTAAGTGCGTATAACCCGAACGGGTAGTAAGACGCGGTCTAATAATAATAATAATTTATATCCCATTCCTCTAAGCAATGTATGTGTAAAGCCGGAACGGGTATTAATACACAGTGAAATAAAGTAAATTAAAACCTCAATGAGTGGGACAATGAAGTGTGCATGACGTGGTTTCTCTGGTCGCTTGAAACTGTGCGGAACACGGCCATAATTGGACCATTTATAGTTGGTCAAATATACCAATTAACTATGTGACTAACCTCTTGTCTACCATTACGTGGCCTGACACAGGTTTCATTAGCTCAATAAGGAGCATCTCTTCCTATTTTCTTAAGAGCCTAGAGTTTAAATAATAGTTTTTTTTTAATATTATTTATTTAATTTGGAGTATTTTAAGTGTATTTATCAGAGGTGACAGATAGTACCAGTAGACTACAGCATTACTTGAAACTAACATCATTAATATCAGACCTAACATTCATTTTGGTAGCAGTGTGGTCTAAATAAAGCGTCACTCTCGCATTAGACTAGATCAGTGGTATTCTACTTTTTTTTTTTGTTCGCGTTTACCCAGATATGATTTCTCTCCTTGAGCGTAAACGCAAGTACAATTCTTCTAAAAGCTCTGCCGTCCACATCTCTACCCGATTATTGTCAATGTGTCAACGGCCCGAACGGATTGTCTTGCGTGGGACATAAAAAGTGTTATGTGTTGACGTAATTTAGTTTGAGGAATCGGCCTCAAAAGTATATTTTTAATTACATTTTAAATCTCTAAGGTATAGATAAAAAAAAATTGCTTTTGGGTTTCTACGCTCGTTCTAGGTAAACACAATTTCGAAAGAAAGTAGCCATTGCTAAAAGTATAGCCCTATTTTCTCAATAGATTATACAAACTATTCTTATTTTAAAATATTGATTTGTTACAGGTTTGTAAGAGGGTGTGTACAACCCGAACGGTTATTAAGATGCGGAGCTAAAAAAAATGTGCTAAAACATATTACTGTAATTTTTTTAAAAAAAGGGAGGGGGGGGCAGTTGATAAATAGTTACACTGATGTACCCAAGCTCCCCTCTTGTGACAACATGTATTCATGTTCTCCCAAAGTGGTTGGAGCCTAATGCAAGTTATACATATTATAATATCTACATCTACGAGAGGGAGCGATAAAGGGGGATAGGACCCTTACAGATCTTGGGTCTCTTATGGATAGCCCTAAATCTGGCCTTGATTATTCAGTGTTTATCATGAAATAACATATTTTTAAATTATATGTACTTCTTAAGATATCTTTGCGCACCACAGATTGAAACCACTGGACTAGACTGCTAATAACGGGGAGATTGGTGTTCAAATCCCAGTCGGGTGTACAAAGGGTGGTTTTTCTCAAATTATTTTTCACTCCCCCTTCCACTAAAATGTGGGTAGACTTACTTTAAAATTCAACCTTCCTCATTACCTAATACACTAGCCTAGTTTGTATTTATGCGTATATTCCGAACGGGTAGTAAGACGAGGCGAAATAAGAACCAACTTTTGTAACTGACCATATTGTTTGTTCCTATCTGAATCGGACTGTACGTTATCAAGACAGCGCACCGGTGAAGGTCCCGCCATTGGTCCGGTTGGGGGCCCGTACGAACTTCTCTAAACTGCTCGCTCCCTCTTCAGTCAGTTCTCGTCAAACCGTCGGTCCGGTAACAACGCTAGTCTCGTCCTTGTGAGGTCTTAGCGCACCGCGACGTCGTTAGAGGAATACGCCGGTTGTGGTTGGTGAAACATAAAATACGTTTAGTGTTAAATTCTACTTCGACAAACAGATTTTTCTTATTTAACGGTAAAAAGTGACAAGCAACCTGTGAATAATTGGCACCACGGCCCTCCAATTATATTATATGGGTGTGTTTCACTGTTGTTTTTTAAATTGAGCTTTGAAGGTGTGTCTTAATCGTTTCGAACAGCCCGATTTGTATAACTGGGTTTGTTCAAAAAGTTTTATTTGGACGTTTGGAGACTATAATTAGTTTATTTGTTTTCGTTATCGATTGGTTTTTTTCCTTTCCCCAGTTGTGTCCTTTGGCAGTCAATGTCCCTAGAATGGTCATCGTGTATTTAGGTGAGAAATCTCTTTTGGCGAGAGTGTGTTGGAATGGGTTTCTTGTGGAGGAGGGAATTCGGTCTTTTAAGTACACTTTTAAGTCAGCCACACGTTAAAAAAAAAAAAATTCCATTCCGTATAGCTAAAATAAGTTTTTTTTTAAATGCTGAGTGATTACAACATTAAAGAAGGACCCTTCTAAAATATAACCGACCGTTTGTTAGCCAGGTTAGGATGTGGGTTTTTGGAGAGACTTAACAAAAAATTACCCATTTTACTTCCTTTATTTTTCAGTTTTATTTTTTTTTGCTAAAAAAGTAGAAATGAGACATGTAAATATAAAATGAAATGAAAAAGTGAAATGACAAATTAAATTGTAATCCGGTAAGTTGACATTTCGTATTTGTAGTATCTTATCTCTAGGTTTAGATCTCTTATCAAAAAAAGTTTGATTAAACTGTGGTTCACATTCTACAAAATAACTGGTCCATGGTTTAGATGTAAGTTAAAGGGGAAATTTTTACTTTAAAAACAGTTTATAAAGTCATCTTCAAGACGATTCATAATAACTACACTCGAGCAGCGAATAAATATAAATAAAATTAATTTAAAAACAGCTTCTGGTGCCTCGCCTACATGATACGTGACAGTAGTAAATTATAAAATGAATAATTATAAATTAGGTTTGGAAATGTTTTATGCTTGGATTTTTTAAAATCTAACTTTATATATAGACAAAGGCACCAGTCTCGTCTAGTTTGGGTTGTCGTTGACGTGGAGGGTGGGCCTTGAATTCTGGCCTAATGTAGGGAGACAAGTTTGGCTTAGTAGTTTTACCACTCTCCTTGCCATAAATGCGGGTACAATTCCTCTAAAAGTTCTACCTTTCTCATCTCTACCCAATTATTGTCAATGCGTGAAAGGCCCAAACGGTTGTCTTACGTGGGACGTAAACCGTTTCATGTGTTGACGTAGTTTAGTTTTTAGGAATTGGCCTAAAAAGTATATTTTTAATTAAATTTTAAATTTCAAATGTACAGATAAAAAACCCTATTTTAAAATTTTAGGTTTCACACACATTCTGGGTAAAAATAATTTCCAGAGAAAGTATCCAGTGCTAAAGATATAACCCTACTTTCTTATTAAGATTATAAAAAACTATTATTATTCAAAAATATTGATGAGCTACTTAATAGGTTTGCTAAAAGGGTGTGTGTAACCCGGGTATTAAGATTTAAGACGCGCTGTTGAAAAACAAAACAAAAATTTGTCTTAAAACGTATACCGCTAACTGTTATTACAAAAAAAAAAGCATATTAATGTTACTAGTTTGTAAAACCCAGTAAACTAAAATCTGTGTTATGCAACACTGATGTACCCACCCTGAGCGCCAATTTAAGATGGGGCACAAGGGGCACGTGCCTCCCTTAGATAGAATATTTAATTTTTTTTCGACTAATGTAAGTGGAGGGTGAGGGCTGTGGCGGCGACCAATGAGGTTGTATATTAATCTTTGGGGTGGAAGAATAGGTTAATTACTTGTGGAAGTGAAGTTGGACTTGAAATCAGCATGGACGAATGGACGAGTTGTGGATGGAAGGGGAACTGTTCCATTCAATATAGTGACCTGGTGGTCTAGGTGTAAGGTGTCTGACTACTGTGCTGGCGGCCGGGTTCAATCTTCGGTCCCAGCATACAATTAGCTGATTGCCAAACCCTTCCTTCACCTCTGACAAGACGTGTATTATCACAACTTGTGAATGTGGGGAATGCCAGGCCTCCACCGTGGTTCGGATCCCACGTTAAACTGTAGGTCCTCCATTTCATCTCACAATCACCCTACCATTACACATTGGTAAGTGCGTATAACCCGAACGGGTAGTAAGACGTGGTGCTAATAATAGTAATAATAATCCATTCACTATATATGTGCCCCCCTTTTACAATTTCTAAATTCGCGTTTGCCCACCTTCCCCTCATATAACACCATGTAGACATTGAGCTCATCCCTTCCCCCTCTGAATAGCGCGGCGTGGTTTATGGATGACTCCTAACCCATCAAGTCAAACGTTTATCGCTGATTGTACAGTGTTCGCGAAGATTATTTTTTTGGGCGCTACCAAATATTTGTAAGACCTTGAGGCAACCGTTTCACACTTAATAAACACACTATCTGCTCGCTGGAGGTGTGAATGTATGTGTAATGATTGACGCACGTGGTCTGACAGCACAAGTTGCGAAAATTTTAGTCCTATGTACAATATGTAGTACTTCATTAATAAACCATACTGTCACGTGTTTATTTTCCATCCGTAGGTATCGCTAACTTGAGGGTAGGTTGTTTTTTTGTTTTCCCAAGAGTTTCACAAGCCGCTCGGATTATAAGCTAGTGGGGTAGAGAGATAAGGAAGGTACAATTCAGAGGAAATGTATTAGCATTTTCCTAAAGAGAAAGTTAGAAAACATCTAAGAAAAAGCCTAGTGAGAACATATGGCTGAAATTTGAACCCAGTCACAGCAAAACAGAATTAAAGAGGTTAACATTTATGCCGGGATCACGATCAACTTAACGTTAACTTAACGTAACTTAATGTAACGTTCACTTAAAGTTAACTTAACTTATGTGTGATCACGATTCACTTAACGTAACAACTCGAGCCCAACATATGCAATCTCGAGTATGATCTGTGGTTTTGTACTATTTGTAAAGTGATGATCAGTGAATGTTTACAGTTTTCAATCAATATAATAAATATCTATTACTAAACTTTTTTGATAAATTTAATTCCCTATTTTAGTTTAATTATTTTGTTTCAATGTCTGATCACTAGAACTTACGCTAAAGAGTAAACCTTGGTCATAATACCAGCAAATGAATTACTAAATAGCCCTGTTGACGTCACTCGCATAATGATTGGCTGGCTAGATCACGTGATACCCTTCAAATAACGTAAAGTAAAGTAAAAGACCTCCCAAGACATCTCTTACGTCAAGTTAACTGCAAGTCAACGTTAAGTTAAGTGCATCGTGATTGCTTCCATTTAAACACATGAGGTCCTTTACGTTAAGTTACGTTAAGTTAACGTTAAGTTGATCGTGATCCCGACATTGTACCTCGTTTCCACCGCCACGCAGGTTTGAGTCAAGTCGAACAAGGTCAAATGGGAATGGTGGGTGGGCCTCAGGGTTTAGGCTAAGAGACATTTGACTACAAATCTAGGGATTAAACTTCAATTCCAGGTACCGTATAAATGTCGAGGACATCTTGTTATCAAACACTTTTTATTACATTTTCACTTAAAGTATTTACTACCTACACAGCTAATGGAATAAAACTCCAATCCATCTTTGGGGAAATCTGAATTTTCCCTTTCATAATAATGAATTGATAAAGTAAGATGGTTAAATTATTTGACAAGTCATGTGAGGATATTGCCGTTAGTATTTTGGCAAATTTTAATTTAATTAATATTAGAAAAAAATGTTTTAAGAACCAATGATAGGATTTTATGAGTGTAAGAAAAATGTAAGTAAAGATATATTTAACGGTCTATTAGGCCTACATTATAATTACGTAGCAAGTAATTGCAATGCTAAACATTGCTCAAAAACTAATTAAGTTTATTTAGGAAACTCTTAAAAATCGACATTGTTGAAACATATTTTTTAGTACCCTTTATTAATATCAATTCGGGCTATACGCTTGAAACATAATTAATTTGATCATTAACATAAAATGATATGAAACAATTCATAAGCTACTATTTTACATAACTTTAGTTTCACCACTTGTAAGTAGAGGGGCTTATTTTTAAATTTCAGAAGAATTAATTAACTTATTTTGGAGAACATTGATAATTATATAAAAAGATTTGTTGGCATCCACCCAAATATCCTTGTTTATTAAATAAACATAATATGTAATAAACTTTGTAATTTTTTCTAACAAAATTGTTTTATAGATTTAAACTCTTAAAAAACGGATTTTTTTTATAATACATTCATCCCTTGAATAGTAGGCTTCCTGCTCTCAAAATATTGTTTATTTAATTTTTAAATATTATATTATTTAACGTTATTGCGTGTTATCTTCTCAAAAAAAATCATGTAATTATCAAGAGCTATGATTATTAAAAAAATATACCTGGGTTAAAGATATAGCCTATATTTTAGTGTTTGATAAACTTTTAACAAACATAAATCAACTTAAACAATATTAAAATTAATTCATTGCCGAAGTGTCTGAGAAAAGGGGAATATTTTTTTTATGGCGCTAACCTATGAAAGACTTTTGCAATAGTTTCCCCTTCTGCTCTCACCTGTGACCTTTTGACCTTTGGTCCTTACTCTCGTAAGAGGAATAGCTATAGGTAGTCAAATTTATAGTTATCAAGAACTATATTTCACCGGCGGAGTAAACTCGGCGTCAGTATTCTTGACGATTTCGACTGTGTATTAGGGTTCTTACGTGTTTACATGTTTTCCCATCCTCTTTCAAGGTGAATGCTAATGTATTTTTTTGAATTACGCTCCTCTCATTCAATGTTACTAACGGGCCATTACAGTGACAGCCTTTAATTTTATTTTCTCTTGAAACATTTGATTGTTTATAAAGAAATAGGACCCACGTCGGTGGCCGCATGGTCTAAAGCACTACTATCGCAATAGACTAGACCCCCGAAGACGGGATATTGGGGATCGATCCCGGTTGGGTGCACTGAGGCTAGTTTTCTTAAATGGTTTTCAATTCTCTTTCCACGAAAATGCGGGTGCATTTACTATAAATTAAACCTTATAATCCCTAACACATTAGTGTAATTAGTACATAGGCGTAAAACCTGAACGGGTAGTAGACATGATGCTAATATATATATATATAGTAAAATAACTAAAAATTACTACGCCTAATTGTTTCTGATTGTGTTAACTACAATTAAATGGCAATGAAATTTAAATAAATATGTTCATTTTAAAGAATACCAAGGCACTTATCTCATATAGTAAATATTTAATCACGGTAGAATCCTCTTATTTTAGTAACGGGTTCCATTTCATTGTCAAGTCCATTATTTGTATTTATACAATTTGCCAGTTTTTAAAACCGGATTTGTATTCAATTTTAATAAATTCAAATTTTAACATGGAGCTTACCTGCTGAAGCACGACCCTAAGGGGGCCATCCACCGGATATAGAAATATATGGTAGACGTTATGAAAATCCTCATTATTTAAAAAATGGGTTTGTTATTTCAAAATATGGTTGACGCCAAAATGTCCCTATTGTTTTGATTACCCTGTTGTAATTTATTTCCCATTTTCACTTGGCTGACCCTAATTAAATAGTTAAAGCAGTAGTACTCAAACAATGGTATGCGAGTGACTTTCAGGGGTAAATGAGCAGCTCTCAAGGGAAGATCGGCCAAATTACAAGACAACCAAGCGCTCTGGGGAATTTTCAAGGCAACTGAGGGAGGTAGTTCTCTTCTTTGATTGATTATACGTTATTTGTAATTTTGGGGAAAATGTATCGTTGGCGCAACTTAGTCATGACCAAGAGGTACAATCTTAAAAAAGTTCGAGAACCACTGAATTAAAGGATATACAAAATTTCGAAAATTGTTATGTACCATTTCATTTTCAAGAAATTTTATATTAGGAGGTTTTCAAAGCTGGTAAACAAGATTCCGTTATTTGTTTTACGAAATTCAAACCGACTGGCCTTCAATAAGGTATCCAAATGGAAGATAATGGAGGGAAGGGGAAGAATATAATTAGAAAAAAAAAAACCTTTAGGGAGTAAACTAGATTTCCAAGGAATGTAGAGAGAACATTCCAAATAAAATTAATGTTTAATATTTTATCTTTATTTTAAGTGGGGGATGGTACAATGAGGGAGAGGGTTAAGTGGTTTCCAAATTACCCAAATTAAAAGAATAAACTACCTATTAATGTGTTAGGGGATTGAAATTTGTCAGGAATGTGTAAGGACTACACCAAAATGAAGATCTTAAATTTAAAAATAAATGATCCTAAAATGGAATACGGTTTCCCTCAAAATTTCTGAAACTTAAAAAATAAAATTTGGTAGTTACAGTCCAAAATTGAATTTTATCTATCTCATATAAAGTATAAAACCTAAATAATCGGAAGAGATTGAGCATTTAAAATTCAATATAGGGGTACGATAAATGGTTCGGGCTGCAAATGACAAAATTAAAATGATCAACCATTTAACTAATAGTGGGTGACCTGGTGGTCTAGGTGTAAGGTGTCAAACTTCTATGCTGGCGGCCGGGGTTCAATCCTCGGTCCTAGCACAGATTTATCTGATTACCAAACCCTTCCTTCACCTCTGACAAGACATCTTGTGAATGTGGGGAATGCCAGGCCTCTACCGTGGTTTGGATTCCACATTAAACTTTAGGTCCTTCATTTCATCTCACAATCACCCTACCATTACACATTAGCGTAAGTGCGTATAAACCGAATGGGTAGAAAGACGCGGTGCTAATAATAATAATAATAATAATAACTATATTAGCCCGTACAACCGAATGATGTCTGAATAAATGGAATTTCAAACTTGTAAAACGGGAAATGTAATAGCTCGAAATTGATACCGCTAATGTAAAACAATAATTTCGGTGTGGTTGGAAGTTTAAACTAGACATGCATTAAAAAACATGATAACCAAATAAGTTTTAAAATTCCAAAATGGGAATGTGGGAACTGAAATGGGTGTAGGATAGGCTCAGTAGCTTGAAAGCTTTCCAAACATTATTATAAAATCTACCTTTCGGCACGGAAGAAAAATTTTGATTTGGCAAATTGGTAAAAGGATCACCCCATATAACATATTAATTGGAAAGTTTGTATGTAAAAAATAAGGGTTTTTGAAATGTATAAAAAGTGGTGGGAGCCTCAAAACTGCTAAACTAATAAAAACAAAAAAAATGTTTATGTGGTACACAGTTTTAATTTTGTAGAAAAGGAAAATGAAAAATAAAAAATAATAAAAATAATAAAGATTACCTTAAAAGGGATCAACAGCTCTGCTATTACAATATTACGTACTTATATATCGTTGGATAAGTTATCGTCTTTACAGGAGGGATGATAATAATAATAAAAATAAACAACTTCTGGTGGCATAGCTTGGTGAACCACTGAACCAGATGCTTTTTTTGGAAACTACGATGCTTATTTATTCCATATATATCTATTTTATTTAATTATTTTATAGTCATCTTTAATTAATAATTACCCGCTTCGGTGGCGTAGTTGGCTAACGCGCTTGTGTTGAGCTCAACTGCCGAGGACGGGGAGATCGAGGTTCGAATCTCGGTCGGGTGAACTGGGGTGGTTTTCCCTAAACGGTTTTCCACTCTCCCTCCACGCAAATGCGGGTTCTCTTCCTTTAATTCAATTTTACCATTTCCTAATCCATTAACGTAATTAGTACTTAAGCGTATAACCCGAACGGGTAGTAAGACGCGGTGCTAAATAATAATAATAATATAATTAATAATAGGCTCATTTTATTACTACATATTATGAGCAAAAGCTCCTTGGTCAAGACAGATTTAAATATAATTGAGGATATTTCTTAGCGGTTTTGAAGCCTCAGGACAGCCATCCTCATAAGAAATACCGTACTGTTAAGACATTTCCCTTCAAATAGGCGGTGCCCTTGAGGTGGAAGTTTAAGGAACGTGTGTTAAGGGCATTGTTTTTGGCAGTTTGTATAGTGAAACTTTTTTTGTTCAAAATAAATACAAAATTACTTCAACAGAAACATAAGCGTTTAATTTTCTTCACACGGTGATATCAACAGGTTGTTGAATATCTGTGATAGCATAGAGTTATTATATGACAATTTTTTTAAGTTAAGAGAAAAAGTTTTCATTAAATTTCAGGACGCTTTTGACAGCTATTCAAGGACTGTTGTGGTAACCACGTAAAGAAAATTAAACTCTATGTTTGTACTGGAGAAATATTTCTGACCTTATCTCGTGTCCCCTACATACACTAGCCCCATGACTTCTTTGGTGCTGACTGACAGCTTACAGCTGACTTCTGATAGTCAAAATTTAGGTATATACCTAAATGTTGACTATCAGAAGTGACAGCTTCTAAACACATGTTTTTGCAGATTATATGATTCGGCGTAGGGATACATAATTTGGTCTGGTAACTTTTCAAAGCCGTCAGCTGTCAGTCAACACTAAAGAAGCCATGGGGCTACTACTGTACCTACCATAATTCCGCTGGAGTGGATCTTGGAACTTGGTGTTTGACCTGCTTAGGTTTGGCACCCGACTATACTATCCACATTGCCAATAATGAAGACTTTGTCTTATTTACACTAAAATGTTCACTTCAGTATACCTACGACCTTGGCATAGTTCTTTTAAAATAAAAGAACCCACCTGATTTACAAGCTAGCGCTGTTTGTGCCCTGTTTCGGATGATAGTCAATTTCCTGTTATAATGCGTTTTCCAAACGTTCGCGTTATGTATTTTTTTTAACATCTCCTCCAGGCGTTAATGCGGGTGCAATTATTCTAAACTATCTACAACATCTCTACTCATTATAATTAAACGTATGCTAATAATTAAACAAATAATTTAAAGACTGTATTTTATTTACGTATTAAAGCATTTCCAATTTGTTTTATTGACACTTTGAGTTTTACAAATCATTCGGACTATCTACGTATTTACTTTAGTGGAGAAAGGATGAGTAAAATAAAGGAAGCGTAACCTCATTTGTGGGGGGTAGACATGGAAACCCATTCAGGAAAAATCACCTTCTGAGATTCAAACGTTTTGTCTAACAGTCAATATCCACTATAACGCAAGCGTAACGCATTAGACCATGCAACGGTCCTAATACTTAAATTAAAACGTTAATATTTAATTAATGATAATGATAATAATATATTCTATTTTGTCGACCTTGTTTAATTGACTTGTTTTCTCCTTAAATTGAAATGTTGTTTAATTTGATGTTTGGGCTTCTTTCCCCCCCCCCCCCCCCCCCCCCTCTCAATCTTGTTGATAAGGACACCAGAAACGTTGTCAAACATATGATCACGTGTGTGTAGATATGTGCTTGTGGTCTATTTGTGTAACAAAGGTTCTGCATGTTGACGAGACCTAATCACTTCTTATCACTGTTGAAGAGTGAACATTTACCATCAAATTTATTCAAGCAATTACACAAATTGACTCAAGAAAATTGTAATAATCATATTATTACCTTAATCAAAAACATTCAACTCATTTGAATGCCTCTAGTTCGAATCCTTGTTTAATTTGTATTTATTTATACGAATAATATAACGATTTTCCATACGTTTTAATTTTCCTTCGGGCTTTCAGCACATTACACCAATTTAAGGATAAATTATAATGAAGGTGAATTTTGTTAAAGGGTACTAAAATTCTTCTGACGAGAGGTCGATAAGACCACTAGTAAATTTAAATTATGTAATAAAGCCTTTATTAAACCAGATAGGTCCAGTGTTTCTCAAACTGGGGTACGTGAGTGACTTTCAGGGGTAAATGAGCAACTCTTTAAGGGGAAATGGCAACATTACAAGAGAACCAAACGTGTTGGGGAATTTTTGAAATGACTGAGGAAAATTTTCTCCTTAAATTGACTACCTTATATCTGTGATTTGGGGAAAATTTATCACAGGGGGTACAATAGACATTTTGTTATAACCAAGGGGTAAAATCTAAAAAAGTTTAAGAACCACTGTGATAAGGGATTAAACACTACAATCTCCGGTCTATCGCTGAGCTAACTCTTGTCTCGGCTAGAAACGAAGGGTGAAATTAATCGGGCAGGACGGAAGGGGAGGGGTTTCGCGAGATGTTTCGAGATATATTACTTTCTGTAGGTCCCAGGTGCTGATATTGCCGGAATGTTCAACCCCTTCAAAACAATCTGTGCTTGAATGGTCTCCAAGTGAGGCGTCATTCTCGTATCAGACTCGACTACCGCTGACGGCGAGATCAGGGTTCCAACCCAAGTTGAGAGTATTGAGTGGTTTTTCTCCGATCAAAAAAAAAGTGGGGATTCATTTTATTTAAAGTCTACCTTCCTCATTCCTACCCTTTTAGTGTGTCTGGGTGGTAATACGGGATGAACAGTAAGACGGGAAAACACAAACAAAAAAAAAAAGAAAAAAATTGTAAGAGGATTTGGAACTAATAAGGTGGTGTTTTAGGGGACGCGAGAAAAGTTGTTTTTTTTTTTGCCGTTTTTATAGCAATTTTTTTTATCATAGTAAATGAATTATTGCTCCAGTATAAACATGGAGTTTGATTTTACTCACGTGGTGACATCAACAGTTGTTGATCTCTGTCATGAGCATAGCGGCATTAGATGACAAACTTTTTTAAATGAGAAAATACTGTCATTAAGTTCCAGTGCATCTTTGAAAGATATTCATAAAGTGTTGAGGTCACCACGTGAAGTAAATTAAACTATGTTTCAACTGGAGCAATATTTTATTTATCTTAGCCAAAAATTGTTTATAAAAACTGTAAAAACACTACCTTTTTTCGCGTCCCAAACATCCACACTTAGGTTGGAAAAATCAACTTGAAGGCAAGTTCAGGACCGTGTTCTGGTTAGGAGGCTATGTAGTTAGAGTCTCGTGATCTGTGACGGTTTCTATATCGATAGCGGATAAGAGTGAATCTTTCATCTATGACTGATCACCTCTTGAGATTGTAGGCCTCTTATCTTACAAAATGTTTGACAGCTTGAAAGATCGTAACGTACTCGCCGGTACAGCCTCTACGACGCTAATTACACGTTGCTTCAAAGCGGTTCGTAAGGTGAGAACGAGGAAACAAATGCTCTTTTGTCCACTTTTATATGAACAAGACACCGTCAAAGAGGTAGAAAATCTCTCGGGAGGCCACTATCGAAAACTATACTCTATGTTGAGCTTGTTTTACACTAACATATTCTCGCATGAAGAAGCTTCGTGTGAAAGCGTTTTAGAATGGAAAGCCTTGAATAGATCTGGTGGACGAACAAGCTTTATTTTTTGAATTCTAGGTGCAACAGAAAATTGTAAGAGCCAGTGATGAAGAGGTTTGCTTTGAGAAAAATGCACCCACACCGGTGACTTGCATGGTCTAAGTTAGATATGTGCAAACTTACTTACAGAGGAACAAATGAAAGACATATATATTATATATTGGCGGCTCAAATACTTTGATTAGTTAATTTTTTTAATGACAAAACACACACAATAGATGGACAGGAATAAGTTTAAGTACATTGAAAAACAAAACAATAATAGATACCTTAATGGCTTAGTATGTTTTTTAAATTACTTCAACCTCCCTCGGTGGCGTAGTTGGCTAGCGCGCTAGTCGTGTTGAGCTAGACCACCGAGGATGGGGAGATTGAGGTTTGAATCTCGATCGGGTGAACTGGAGGTGGTTTTCCTAAATGGCTTTCCACTCTCCCTCCACGAAAATGTGGGTTCACTTCCTCTAAATTCAACCTTCCCAATTACTTATACATAAGCGTACAACCCGAACGAGTAGTAAGACATGGTGCTAAATTAAAAAAAAAAAATCAGGAAATGTATATAATGAGGAATGAGATTAGTGAAATTATGAGGTGATTCTCAAAAGAGAAGACAAATTCTCATCAGTAAGTTGGTTTCTAAGATCACTTTGCCAAAGTTTCATAGTTGAAAACACTTGTTCGCATGAATATTAGGATGTAGAATGTAAACACTGTCAATATTTTTTGATATGATTTACCAACTTTTGTTTTAAAAAACCTACTTCACAACGCGACACATTTTAGTTATTTATCTCGCGGGCTGGATTGAACACACCGGTGGACCGTAGTTTGCACATCCCTGATCTAAGGCGTTAGACTTGGGTCGCTCTTGTTTGCCGTTAATGGATAAAATATAATTCGCATCTAGACTGGAAACCTGATATTTTATTAATTTGTTATCCATGTGATTTTTAAATATTCCTACAAACTCTAATCGATATATCTCAACAAAAAGATCTGATACTTCCTCTATCTTCTTTTTCTACTGTATATTTATATTATATCTCCCTTGAAATTAAATTTGGTTTAGCTCGACCCGCATCGATGGTCACATGCTCTAACGTGTCATTCTCGTATTGGACTCTATTACTTCTGACGTGGAAATCGGGGTTCGAATCCCGATCGGTTGTACTTGGGGTGTTTATTCTAAATCATCCCCCTCCCCCCCCCCCCCCACACACACAATATTCTACGTAATAGCGAGTACAATTTCTCTAAAATGTTACCTTCCTCATCCCTATTCCATTAACGAAATTCATGCCAAAAGGTTACTAAGACGCGATTACTTCGGTGATCTTGGGGTAAAGTATTTGCTTCAGGACCCAATGTCCGTGGTCTTAATCCTAGCTGGGTCGATATATTTTTTCGAGTTATGAACATTCGTTGCACAACTTCCTTCGGAGGGAAAATAAAGCTGTCGGTCCTATGTCGATTGTGGAATGTAAAACAACCCTGGAAAGTACGTGAAAATACCTTTTACGGCAAGATTGGTAAGTCCTTTTGCTCTCGCTCATAGAAATTCTCGTATACTGATATAATCAATCACTTGAGAAAGTGCACGTTAAATACACCAAATAAATATCTATTTTATCTATGCTTATACATGACCGAAAAGTTTTTTTGTATTCGTTTGGCTAAGTAGTTTTATCAAAATGTTGTTATTAGCTTCTGTAAGCTTATTGCTATATTGATTTCTAAAAGTTTCACACTATTTAAACGTATAGTTCCATTTAAAAGACCCTATCTAGGATTCAAACCTGAACATTGGAGTTGATGGTAGATTAATGCTTTAATTGTGTTCTTAAACCTTCATCCACATGCTTTTTAGGGGTTTTACACGGATGCATGCCATTTATTCTATAGATCTATTTATCACACGTTTAGTATAATCGGTCTTTTAATTTTGTATCGTACGCTTTAGTGATATTTATTAACTACTATCACCGATTTTCACTTTTATGACCCTTCTGACACT
Source organism: Timema cristinae (assembly GCA_039000515.1). Lineage (NCBI taxonomy): Eukaryota > Metazoa > Arthropoda > Insecta > Phasmatodea > Timematidae > Timema > Timema cristinae. The sequence continues at coordinate 26,278,727 of JBCFYV010000100.1, read as the reverse complement.
GCATTTCAATCGGTAGTGTTGAGGACATCCTTAAATTACGTAAAGCTTTATTTTTTCCTGATTTTTGAACTCTCCCCTCCCCTAAGATTTTTCTTCACCCTCTTCCCTCCCCCCTCTATATATTACGTAATTGTTTACGATTTGTTAAATTTTGTTATTTTAATCGTTTTGTTATTTTGACTTAAATGGTATGGGTATATTATGAATATGGATAAAGAAGATACCAAATAAAATGGTGGAAATGAAGTATGTAAGAAAAAGATCGCAAAAGAAGCCAAGAAAGAGATGGAGGTGCAGGAAACAAAAAATATCAAATTGAGAGGGGAAGAATGGAAGAAATTAAATGAGGAAGAACGTAGGAAGAATAGTGAAAGATAGAGGCAAACTGACCCGGCCATGAAGAGATGCTATGAGACTAGGCTTTACGAAAAAAAGGGCGGGGAGTTAATCCTCGACCCCTTCCCTAATAAAAGTGGATTATATTGCTATCGGATTATTTATCGCTTCCTTGAGGTGTCGTGGAGGAACCAGTCTATAGCTTTCGGATTATTTATCGCTTCCTTGAGGTGTCGTGGAGGAACCAGTCTATAGCTATCGGACTATTTATCGCTTCCTTGAGGTGTCGTGGAGGAACCAGTCTATAGCTATCGGACTATTTATCGCTTCCTTGAGGTGTCGTGGAGGAACCAGTCTATAGCTATCGGACTATTTATCGCCTCCTTGAGGTGTCGTGGAGGAACCAGTCTATAGCTATCGGACTATTTATCGCTTCCTTGAGGTGTCGTGGAGGAACCAGTCTATAGCTATCGGACTATTTATCGCTTCCTTGAGGTGTCGTGGAGGAACCAGTCTAGAGCTTTCGGACTATTTATCGCTTCCTTGAGGTGTCGTGGAGGAACCAGTCTATAGCTATTGGACTATTTATCGCCTCCTTTAGGTGTCGTGGAGGAACCAGTCTATAGCTATCGGACTATTTATCGCTTCCTTGAGGTGTCGTGGAGGAACCAGTCTATAGCTATCGGACTATTTATCGCCTCCTTGAGGTGTCGTGGAGGAACCAGTCTATAGCTATCGGACTATTTATCGCTTCCTTGAGGTGTCGTGGAGGAACCAGTCTATAGCTATCGGACTATTTATCGCTTCCTTGAGGTGTCGTGGAGGAACCAGTCTATAGCTTTCGGACTATTTATCGCTTCCTTGAGGTGTCGTGGAGGAACCAGTCTATAGCTATTGGACTATTTATCGCCTCCTTTAGGTGTCGTGGAGGAACCAGTCTATAGCTATCGGACTATTTATCGCTTCCTTGAGGTGTCGTGGAGGAACCAGTCTATAGCTATCGGACTATTTATCGCTTCCTTGAGGTGTCGTGGAGGAACCAGTCTATAGCTATCGGACTATTTATCGTCTCCTTGAGGTGTCGTGGAGGAACAAGTATATTGCTATCATCTCCGTGTAGGATCTCGACATCTCTGATAAATATTACTTGTAAAACTGATAGTTATATAGATATCAAACAAATGCTGCCTTAGAAGGCCATGTCTTTGTTTTCAAGATTGCAATTTGGATTGATTTAATATACTTCAAGTTGACATATTTAGTAAATGGGTAGTAAATTGTAACTACTTTTGAATTTGAGTTTGTTTTATAAGAGTGTTTAGAGATCGTGAAAGCTATCAAATGGAATTCTGGTCACTTATAGTGAATATTTGTTTTCATCCACGCCGATGGACACGTGTACAAAGGCGTCAGTCTTTATTTGTTTTATTTACAGACTAAAGGTAAGTTCAGGAATAGTCCTTTTTGGGTGTAGCTAAATATCGTTTGGTTTTCAAATGGTTTTCTACTCGTTCTTAAAGTTAATACGGTTAAATCTCCTCTACATTCTACCTTCTTCCTCACTAAATTATTAATGTAAATACGCGAATAGCGTAGACGAGTATTAAGAAATGGAGCACACAAATAATTTGTATATAGTCATAATATTGTGTCAAGGTTGACATATTATCAGGATAAATATTTTTCACCCAATTCGGTGGCCGCGTGGTCTAGGCGTCACTCTCGAAATATTTTGTCTTCCGATGACTGGTAGATTGTTGTTCGAATCTCTATCAAGTGTACCGAAGGAGGTTTTCCCCTAAACGGGTTTCCACAATGCCTCAACGCAATACGGGTACATTTCCTATAAGTTAAATCTTCCTCGTCGCAAACACATTAGCGCAATTATTTCATAGGTTTATAGACCGAATGGAAAGTAAGACGTGCTGGTAATTTTTTAATTTATTTCCCCATACTTGAAACTCGTGTGTGTGTGTGTGTGTGTGTGTGTATATATATATATATATATATATATATATATATATATACACACACACACACACACACATGAGTTTCAAGTATGGGAAATAAATTAAAAAATTACCAGCACGTCTCACTTTCCATTATAATATATATATATATATATATATATATATATATATAATATATATATATATATATATATATATTATACATTATAATATTATTGAGAAATGAGAAAATCAGTTAAATAGGAATACATACATTCTTAATTATCTTACTTTGGTTGGAATCTTAAGTTTGATTTTCATGGGGTCTTTTGAGTCACTAATAGCTGTGTTAAGATAATTGGTAAAAAAAAAGTCATTATTACGTCATGAAATCTCGTTTGTTTAGATCTTAAGACTCGCTGTGCATTCCGTGCTTGTGTACTTAAAACCTCCAAAGTCCGAATGTTATTTGGGCCTAAATTTTGGACTACTTTACCATTAAAATCTATGATGCTAGTAATTAAATTCTTTTTAAATACATATAATTTAAATTCTAAAACGTTTTATGTTTTTCTAAAGCATAACTTATATAAGTTAAACTATATTTTGTCTAAAGTTACAAAAAGTAACAGTATAGTTTCAAATTATTTGTTTGTTTATAATTTGGATGATTTTTTTTTCTTCCTCACCTGTCATCTAAGGTAGTATAATTCAACCTTCTTTTTTATTGTTCGCGAGCACCCAGATATAATTTCTCTTCTTACTCTCAAAGTGTTTGATGCATAGTACAAGTTATACTTATATTTCTAAAATAAAACTGCTGCTCCCAGATCGCATGTCCTTACGCCCGGGACTCTTTTGGCTAACTATATACGTATATGTGGTATGTACACATAAATATACACATACATATTACATACATACATACATACATACATACATACATACATACATACATATTACATACATACATACATACATACTATCTCTACGTACCCACTAAGATGTCTTCGTGTTTTCCCGAGGGCACGCGTACCCCAGGTTGAATACTAAGTCTTAAGGCATCAAGTTAGCAAATTATCTGATTGCCGGTGACAGGAATTGATGAATCTTGACCAGTTGAGCAAGATGTGTTTATCCATGTGATTTTTTTTTACCCCCTCTACAAGCACATCATCTAACACTATTATTTAAAAATATGGTTAAAAAAATATTATTAGAGTATTTTCTATTCCAGAATGTATAGATTATTTTTTTATTTAGCAACGCGTCTTAGTACCCGTTCGAACTATACGCTTATGTACTAATTACGCTAGTAGTTTTAAGGACGAGTAAAGTTATATTTAGAGGAATTGTACCCGTATCTGCATAGGAGGGTTGAAAAAACCATTTTGAAAAAAAAATCTGTACACTCGACCGAGATTCGAATTTTTATCTCCCCCATATCGAAAGTCTAGTCTACTCTGAGAATCATAGATTAGTACTTGCTTAAAACTTAGGTGTAGTGATGATGGAAGACGCTTAGAAAAAATGCTTAGGCTATTTATTATCGTGCAGAGAGAATGGTGGGGAAAACTCCCTCAATGAACTCAACCAAAATTCGAACCTTGACCTGCAGTCACCCACAATCAGAAAAAAAATAATCTTATGTACCTTTGTCTAAACATACTATCGATTCTGAAAATTGAAAAAATGACACCTGGACACGGGAATCGAACCCGTGACCTTTGGCTGGCCCGTGTCCAGGTGTCATTTTTCAATTTTCAGAATATGATATCTAGATGAAGCAATCCTCACTAAAAGTATAAATAATAGCTTTGGATATTTGATTCCTACTTTGATTGGTAAATCCTTAATGCAGGTATATTAGCATAACTATAGGCCTATTAATAAGTCGCAATCATAAATTGCATCCAAGTCCTCTTGGTAATTTGTTGTCGCACATGTATAGCTAGACATCTTCAATAGTAATTAATAAACCATATGATTGGGCTTAATCGCAATCTGGTATTTAATTACAAACACAGCTCATTACGTTTCCTCTTGAACAACTGGAGACTTAAGTTGGGATGGAAGTGAACGTGAACGCGAGCTAACGTTCGTAGCTATGCAGTTTTTTTTAACGACTAAAATTATTTTTGCTTATATAATCGAACTATTGCTTCGTTAGTGATGTTTAATTTGTATTCCCCACGTTCTTGAATATCTGTCATACCAACATTTGAACAGAAGCTTTTATTTTGTTATCGTTTTATTTAAATTTTTTTGTTTAAATGCCTCTCACTGGTCGTGGAATACGTTCAACAGCTTTTGAGACCTGCTTCGGTGGCCACATGGTCTAGAGCGACCCTCTCGCAATAGACTAGATCACCGATGACAAGGAAATCGGGGCTAAAATCCCGATCGGATCTACTGAGGCGGTTTTTTTCCAAAATGGTTTTGTGCTTTTCCTTCACGCAAATGCGGGTCCACTTCCTCTAAATTCAGCCTTCCTAATCTCTTACTTATTAGAGAAATTAATACATATGCATATATTCTGAACAAACGGTGATTAAAAAAAGAGATTTTGAGAATACTGTGTTTAGAAAATCAAACTAAACATTGCTACAGAAATATATATTTTTTGTCATAAAATAGTATTTTATTTAAAAACTACTAGAACATAAAATTTAGCTTTGAATATTTTCCACCTGACCTCTGATTTTTATCCAGTTCATGTCACATTAATTGTCTAACCACATTTGTATCAACAGGCGTGTTTCTGTAACTCAACCAAGCACAACCCCTACTCCTACACAATTTAAAAGCATATACTTCGGTGGCCGCACTGGCTAAGGCGTCACTCTCGTGTTAGACCTGATGATGGGGAGATTCAGGTTTGGATCCCGGTCAGGTATTAAAGGTGGTTTTACCTAAATGGTCTCCTATCCCCCTACCCCATTAGAATAATTATCATATATGAGTATAACCTGAACAGGTAGTAAGACGTGTAGATAAAAAAATAATCTTGAAACTACACAGGATTATAATATGTAGCTAGTGACCTGGTGGTCTAGGGTAAGGTGTCAGACTTCTATGCCGGCGGCCGGGGTTCAATCCTCGGTCCCGGCAAAGATTTATCTGATTACCAAACCCTTCCTTCACCTCTGACAAGACATCTTGTGAATGTGAGGAATGCCAGGCCCCACCGTGGTTCGGATCCCACGTTAAACTGTAGGTCCTTCATTTCATCTCACAATCACCCTACCATTACACATTAGCGTAAGTGCGTATAACCCGAATGGGTAGTAAGACGCGGTGCTTAATAATAATAATAATAATAATATGTAGCTAGTCAGACTATTCGATAAACAAATTAACTTACTTTACTAGGCTTCTTCAATAGCTGCACATGGGCCCTTTACCAGCTCCGTCTTCTCCTAACCACGTTTCTATGGAAAGGTAACTGGGTTCATACCAAAACACAGACGGGGTGTTATGTAAACTGTGCCAAGTAGGACACTCCAGTGGTTCTAAATATACAGGGTGGCCCACGGAAAATTAGCCCGCCTCACTCTGAATTGGAGGAGGTCAATCCCCTTCCACCCATATTGTTACATGAAGAATGAGCAAGTGAACTGCTTCCCTAAAGCTTTATTGACTCATTCTTCATGTAACAATATGGGTGGAAGGGATTGACCTCCTCCAATTCAGAGTGAGGCGGGCTACTTTTCCGTGGGCCACCCTGTATAATCCAAGGCATCAGGCTATAAACAAATGTGTTTACGAGAAATGTCGTGGTTTTACTTTTAGTCTGGTGCAAATAAAGTCGAAAGATTCAAAATACCTCTTTCTTCTTAACAACCCCATAATTTGAGTTTTATTAATAGAAAAAAAGTGTGAAAATGTAACATTCATCTCATTTTCAAATACTTTTAAACATATTTTTGGATATATGAGACTAGACTTGATCAAAAAAGGGCAATATTCAGCCTTACTCTAACAAATAGGTTACAGTAATTTTTTGATAGGCTCAAAAAAGAAAATTTTAAGGTGTGGCAGAAGGGAGCGCGAGTAATTTTACAGTTTTTAGAGCATTATTTTTTTTGGCTAAAATAAATCAAATATTCCTCCAGTAGCAACATAGAGTTTAGTTTTCTGCACATGCTAATATCAAGAGATCTTGAATATCTGTCTCAATGGTGTCCTGGAATTTTGTCAAAACCTTTTCAATAAAGAGAAAGTTTTGACAAAATGCAATGACACCGTTGAGAGATTTTTAAGATCTGTGGATATTAGCATGTGCAGAGAACTAAACTCTATGTTGCTACTGGAGAAATATTTGATTTATTTTAGTCAAAAAAATATAATGCTCTAAAAACTATAAAATTACTCGCGCTCCCTTCTGCCGCACCTTAAGATGTTTGAGAACTAGCAGTGAGCTTTTCTTTTTACCTTGAGATAAAAATTTTCGTAGTTTTCTTTCTCCACTTTCCTACTAACATGAAAAAGTGTGATTTAGGGAGTATAATTCTAGACAGAATAGAGTAGTAGTAGTAGAAAATGACACAGACTATTGTATTTTAAGCCGTGTAACCGCTCAGCGATTGAAACGTTTTCACTGACCGAAGCGGCAACCTTAGGGTGGTTTTCTACACGTGATTTTCTTATCACATTCCTACTAACCCCCATACCACAACCATAACTACACAAACATCATCATCCTTCTACATTTTTAGACCGTTTAAATGCCTTTAGTGCTAAAATTTACAATGTTATGTAGCGTACTAAGAAATTTACTTGACTTGCTTACTTGACTTGAATGGGAGTTTATATGTCTACTTTCAAAATATATTATTTATTTATTTTTGACTTATTTAGAATATTGTGGATATATATTTTAAATGATTAGCGGTACACTTAGCAATATTTAAACCTTTAGCTTACTTAAACATTAACGACATCAGCAGAATGCAGTGCTTCATATTGTCCTATTAAGGTAGTAATCCAAATCTTTTGAGCTTTTATTAAAAGTACACGTATCGGCGGTCATGCTGACTGGATGTCAGGCCGTCTATTCTGATTTGCTGGTGAATCCAGGCCTTGTGTTTGAGGGTGGTTTTCCTAAATGGCTTTTGATCGTAAGATTAGTGAACATGGTGCAAAAAGATAATTAAAAATATTGTTTATTTTGTAAGTTAGGGATGGGGGGTCGGAAGGGCTTATTTATTCTGTTTCTTGCCTGAGTGTACCATTGTCTTGTTTTCTTAGATTGTATTGCCGCTAGCCAATGACTGACACTGATGAGTTTTTATGTTTGTTGTTTCAAACGTTTGTTTGGGCAAGTGATCTGGCAACCAATTTTACTAGAGGTGTGAAGGGTAGACGCACGTATATCCAGAAAAAAATGTAAATATTATTTAGGTCAACTTTTAGGTTGTTAATTACAGGTTAACTAGGTAATCACTAATCACTCTGTCACTTTCCATTTCTGAAAGGGGATTAAATTAATCAATAGGAATCAAATGGTGTTAACTATCCCTTGTTTGTTTGGTTTGTATGCTCTAATCCTATCTAGCGTGCATGTGGGAATGTACTTGTTGTGTGTGTTGTGTGTGTGTGGGGCGGAAGATTGGTAAAAATATAGAGGGAACTTTCGCTGCACTAAAACGAATTAGCAGTCAAACATGCGCTGTGCAAATGGAACTCACCATAAACAAACGGTCAACATTGGCAATAGGTCATTATTTATTTTGCAGATGTAAGAATCACAAACCATCACTCAAACGCTACGCCATCAGAACGCACGGGCTGGTACATGAGTACATCAATTGGCGCCTCACAACATGATACTTCTTTTAGAAATATCATTCACCTAACTCGCGTTCCTCAGACTCACACCTGAACCAGATTCGAACCTTGACTTTCCGATTATTTTATTAAAATTGAAAAATGATACCTGGACACGAGATTCAAACCCGGGACCTTTGACTTTATATGCCAATGCTCTAACCGCTGGCTATTCAGGAATCGTCCCGTCACCAGGGTCATTCTTCACTCATATTTTAAGGCAGAGACTGTAATGGACGTGCGGGAATCGACTACAAATGTGTGATTAATTATGGTTACGAGCTATCAGATAACGCAGCCACTTTCGACTCGGTAGTTGGCTTATTGCAGCCACTTGTACAATTATTATAATTGTAAGGTCCACGGTGGCTGCGTTATCTCATGGCTCGTGATCTTAATAAAATCACACATTTGTAGCAGACGATTTCCGCACGTCCATCATAGACTCTGCCTTAAAATATGAGTGAAGAATGACCCTGGCCATGGGATAGCTCAGTGGTTAGAGCATTGGCGTACTAAGCCAAAGGTCCCGGGTTCGATTCCCGTGTCCAGGTGTCAATTTTAACTTGTCAGAATATGGAGTAATCCTCACTAAAAGCATAAATAATAGCTTTAGTTATTTGATTCTTCTCCATTATTGCCAATACAGTCAATTTCGGGACGGCGGACACCTAGAGAGGGTCTTGTGCACATAGGCGTGAGTCGTTCATTAAGAATAATGTTTCCATCGGTCACTTTGTGTGTGTTTTAATGACACTCGGCGGAAGGTTATATGAAGGTTAGAATAAAGATTTGATTCACACGTTTCCCGAAACTAGAGCGCAGAATCTGTTTGAGTGAGGCAGTAATTCACACGCTATAATGTTGACCCATGATGCATTGCAAATCAAACTTAAAACAGTTGATTACCAACATATTTTATTTTCTAGTGGATGAACACATATTTTAGCTTTTTCTCGCGATGGATGTTTTTAAAATTATAATTCTGTGTCTTGTCGTTCATGTAGTTTTCTCTCTTTCTTTGCTTATAGGATTATTTTCTGACACAAATAATTAACATAAAATGTTTCACCAACTGGAGTGTGTTTTTCGATCAAATAAATCTATAAATTAAAAAAAAAATCGAATATAAAAAGAATTTGCCGTCGGCAGGCTAGGATGCATGGTCCTTGACCCTTTTGACTGGGACTCCATCTTGACCTGATAAAATGGGGATAATCCACTAGAGTTCTACATTTTTGGTGCAGTTCTATTTTCCTTAGCTAATTTATTTTTATAATTTGGCCTTTTGAATCCATTTTCAGTTTTGCTGACATGATTTAAGTCGGAGAATAAATATAACTTCGTAAAAATTGTGTCAGATGTAGTTACAATGGTCAAGAACAAACAAAAAGATTTAATGATGGACTAAATAGCCGAGCTTTTGTATTTTTTTTTTGTTACCGTTATAACCGCATTTAAATACCATATTCTTTAAATTGAAAAAATGACACCTGGATGCGGATATACTATAACTACAGTAGCCCCGTGGCTTCTTTGGTGCTGACTGACAGCTCACAACAAGCAGACTTATGACAGTTACTAAAACACATGTTTTTGCAGATCATATGGTTCGGCGTAGGGATACATAATTTAGTCTGGTAACTTTTCAAAGCCATCAGCTGTCAGTCAGCACCAAAGAAGCCATGGGGCTACTGTAGCAAATATAATAACTTTGCTATCCAACCCATCATGATATGCGCACTCGTACAATTGTAATTGTGCTATCGGCAGAATAAATCCCTCTCGATTTGATGATGGCTGCGTTATCTGATAGCTCGTGATCTTAATTGATCACACATATGAAGCTTACCATTTTCACACGTCCATCACAGACAACGCCTTAAAATATGAGTGATGAATGACCCTGGGCACGGAAAGACTCCTGTATAGCTCAATGATTAAAACATTGGCTTACTAAATCAAAGGTTCTGAGTTTTTATTCCCGTTGGTGGACATGGCGTGGGTTCGATTCCCATGCCCAGGTGTCATTTTTCAATTTAAAGAATATAAAAAGATTTAAGCTATATTTAAGCTATCATGAATTACCTTATTATAGAATACTTTACTGGTTGATTTAAAACTTATTAGCTCTAGAATTTCTATCGTATTAATATAACAATAGTTTCCAAAATTAATTTGGATTGAAATATTACTTAGGGTTATATCTTGATACCTTGATTTATTAAAAATTTGTTTAGGTTATTCTACAAAAATGTTTGCTATTGTAAATCAAGGAACTGAGCTTACGTAATAATTAAAATATCAAAAGGACTAATATGTCTGATTTTGTCTTAATCTTTTTCCTTTTTTTTTTTGCTTAGCACCACGTCTTACCACCTGTTTGGGTTATAAGCCTATGCACTAATTACGATGTGTTACGTATGAGTAAGGTGAATTTAAGAGGATGTGTACCCGCATTTGCGTTGATTAAGGATATAGTAAAAATCCCTTACGGTACACCCGACGGAATCGAACCATGATCTTCCCCGTATTCAGCAGCCGAGTATGTTTCTAGAATGACGCCTTGAACCATGCGACCATCTAAGTGGGTCCTTACCACCTGTCCCGGCAATACTGATTTTAATCACGCTAGACAAGGTAGTAATAAATGGTAGGTAAAATTTAGGGGAAATAAACCCGCATCTGCACACTCCTCAGTACACCCGACCGGGATTTGAACCTGGCTATCTTGTCACTAGCAGGCGAGCCTGACATTTAGTCCAAGTCTCCACCTTTGTGGGCTACGCGATGCAATTTTTTTTAAATTTGAGGTATTTATCGTTCACGTTTTTAAGGTGGGGATGTAGGGGACGCGAGAAAAGGCGAGTGTTTTTTGCATTTTTTATAGCTAAACATTATTCCATAAGAAACAGTTTAATTTTCTTCGAATGGTGATATCACCCGTTCTTGAATATCTGTCAAGGGTGTCCTGAAGTTTAATGACAACTTTTCCTCTTCACTTGAAAAGTTTCTCATCTAATGCCGCTATGCTCATGATAGATATTCAACAACCTGTCGACATCAGCCATGTTTCTGCTGGAGCAGTAATTTTATTTTATTTTGAAAAAAAAAAAATTGATGTAAAAAACTGTAAAAAAACACTGACTCTCGCGTCCCTTACATCCCCACCTTAACTCGACAGATTATATCAAAGCGCGATTTATAAACTAACTTAAATCTAGAACAAAATCAAAATCCAGACCCCCTGATTGTTAATTCATCACGTATTGCTTGATGAGTAATCAACCTGAAAGTTGATTTGATTTTATACATCGGTAGTTGGACATGCGCTCAACCTTTTGGCTGGTTAGTGCTGCCTGTGCCATCTGGTAGAAAGCACATGTAATCGAGAAGTTTAGAGAGTGTGTTGGTTCTCGGTGGTCTTCCGCACTGAAATTCTACAAGTAAGCGAGAAAGAGTCCACCAATTTTGCCAGGAAAGATTTGTTTTAAATACTGTCCAGTATTTCTTACGTCCACAATCGACACGGGACCAACGGCTTTATTTCCCCTCCTAAAGAAGTTCCTACAGTATTTTATCGTTCAAGGAAAATCTATTGATCTCGGCTAGGTTTGAAATCACTAACACCTGGTATTAAGGTGAGCACTTTGCCCAAGACCACCGAGGTAGACTAATTCATCGCTGTAAAAGAGTAAATCTCAAATTTAACAATAATAAATATTTTGGCCATGATTGTAATCGACCCTTAGTTCTGGTCAGACACACTATACCGACTGACCCAAGTTGTTAGACAATTCATTATTAAATTATTAACAATCGATATGTGTTACAACGAAATAGCAAACGACATTGAGATCGGTCTACAATTACGACTTATTCTATAAGTTACATAATTTCCGTGCCACGTCCTTGCACCTAATAACCTATTTATTTACATTTATCTATAATGTAGGCAGGACAATAGCTTCACAAATTAACAATTAGCATTTTTCGCACGTTTTTTTTAATATCGCTCTGTTAGGTGACTGGTTACTTAAGTATGTAGTTCTTGATATTCTTGTTGATTTATCTACATTTTCAACCTTGAGCTTTAGCATTGATTAATTTGTTCCAAATAAATATATTGTTTGTCCCTATGATCCATAAACTCCGTTTTAAGGATACTCAAACTTGCAAGATATGAAATTTCATTTTAGGTTTGAAGCTCAAACAGTTATATAAATAACCTGCTTCATTGAGCTCATGGTTTAAGGCGCTATTCTCGCAGTAGACTACACTATTAATGACGGAGAGATCGAGGGTCGAGTCTCGGTTTGGTGTACTAAGGTTAAAAAAAACTTTTCGACTGTTCCTTCACGTAAATGCGGGTACACTTCGTATAAATATAACCTTCCTACACCCTAAAATCATTAGCGTGGTTATTAAATACGTTATGATCCGAACGAGTAGTAGGACGGGTGCTAAAAAAAAGTTATATAAATAAGAGATCATTTTCAAGGTCAGACTACAAATACTTTTGGACGGAACTTTTTTTTCTAACGCACCTAGCGTGTTACTTTCTGTACTGTCCATCATAATTTTTATACTAATCGATTGACATGAGGAAATTAATGCCTGTATTGATAAGTAAATTAGAATAATTATATTTAATTACTTTTTTTTAGCACAGCTTATTACCTAATACCCGTTAGGACTATACGCCTATTTACTAATTACTTTAATGTGTTGAGGATTAAGGAGGTTGAATTTAAAGGAAGTGTATCTAATCGGGATTTAAATTTCTGTCTCCCTGTCATCGACAGTCTAGTATATTGCCATATTGATGCTTTAGATCAGGGCTGGCAACTCTATGGCGCGCGTGCCACTTGGATGGCATGCGAACATGTTTTAGGTGGCACGCCGACATGGAAAAAATAAAACACTAAATGCAATTTTTTTACCAACGTGATATATTTGTTTGAAGTAAGTTCTATTTCAACAGCCCTGCCATTCAATCACAATGGAGTTTTGTGAGGTTAATGAATATTATATTATTATTATTATTATTATTATTATTATTAGCACCGCGTCCTACTACTCGTTTGGGTTACACGCACTTACGCTAATGTGTAATGGTAGGGTGATTGTGAGATGAAATGGAGATCCTACAGTTTAACGTGGAATCCGAACCACGGTGGAGGGCTGGCATTCCACACATTCACAAGTTGTGATTAATACACATCTTGTCAGAAGTGAAGGAAGGGTTTGGTAATCAGATAAATCTTTGCCGGGACCGAGGATTGAACACCGGACCCCAGCACAGAAGTCCGATACCTTACCCCTAGACCGCCAGGTCACCCTTAATGAATATGTCTCGTTTCATCTTGTATGCTATTGAAGACATTTAATATATTGCCTGACAAAATACAACATGTTTCAAATTATCATGGAAAAGATTATATAAGTTTTTGATTTTATCATCTATATCCATTTGTTTATTTTTATTTCCATGTTTCAGCTTTAAATTATTTAAATTAATATTGTCTAATATTGTTTAAGCCCGATTATGTGGCTGGGTGGTTTAACGCGCTACTCTCGCAGTAGACTAGACTGCCAAAGACGTGTAGATCGGTGTTCGATCCCGGTTGGATGCACTGAGGGGGGTTTTCCTAAATGATTTTCCACTCTCCTGCACGCAAATGTGTGGGCACTTACTCTACATTAAACCTTCCTAATCCCTAACACATTAGAGTAATTAGTATATTGGCGTATAACACGAACGGGTAGTAAGAAGTGGTGCTAAAAAAATTTGTCTAGGATACTCGCTTCGAAACAATTTAATAAGATTGTCTTCTTTAAAACTGTCATTATCAAAATCTGTACAATTTTATTTGAGCTATTTATAATATTTAACAAGTTTCTATTTTTAAATACTAGTTTTAAAAAAACGTAAATAAGAGATAGCACACCTCACTATTTTAAAACCCAGCTGGTCCTCAATTGGCACACTCAGAAATGTTTCGCCATTCCCGTCTTAAAACATGCGGCCACCAAAGCGTTTAGCGGCTAGTAGTTTAGTTAAAATATTTTTTTTTTTGAGATTAATGATGAGTTTTTTAAATCCTTCTCTCTGAAGTTTTAAAGGTAGTGAAACTTATTTCTCACTAACATGAACGGTATTTTCTTGACAATACTAAAACTAATGATAGTGCATTTCTGGTCAATCCATTCTGTGTGTATACTATACTATTGTTTGTGGTGTATTTAGAGGAAGTGTTCGTGTATTCACATAGTGAGAAAGTATACCCATTTAGGAAAGAGACACATCGGTACACCATGACAATACCTGGCTTGCTGAGCACAGTACGAATATCAATCTTACTATTTCTTTATTTTCTTATGACCGCGTATTACTACCCGTTCGAGTTATACGCTTGTGTACTAATTATTCTGATGGTTTTAGGGATTATGAAGGCTATAGTTAGATGAAGTGCACCCGCATTTGCGTCGAGGTAGAGTAGAAAACTTATTTTTTAAACCATCCTTAGTACACTCGACCGAAACTCGAACCTCGGTCTCCCCGTCATTGGCAGCCTAGTCTACTGCGAGAGTAGCGCGTTAGACCACGTGGCCACCGAAGGGAGTATCAAGCTTATTTATTCTGGATTGGTGGTGGCGTTAAGTACGGGCTCGAATCCAGGTCGGATATACTGAGGGTGGTTTTTATTTGTTTTTTTTTTCACTTTCCACGCAAATGCATGTACACTTCCTCTAAACGCGACCTAACTCATCCCTAACACATTTGCGGGACTGGCACAGGTTAGTTAGTATAACCCGAACGGATTAGTGAGGCCAGTTGGGGGACGGGGGGAGAGCCATCCGTCAAGGATTCGAACACAGTCATCGGCAAACCAAACTAGACAACACTACGGCTCTGTTATTCACAACCACCGGTACGAGTGATGCGATGTCGACAATAGGGGCGTCGCACAAAGTATATATTGAAAGGGGTGGCACCCACCCCCCTCCCCAGACCCTACAAGCGCGTCCCTATGTCCTACGTACGGGTGTCCGTCCCTCAGTGCGCGCGACACTGTCTCCTGCTATCGGCGGGTCCCATTACACGTTTTATCGTCCCTGCGTGCGGAAAATGTGCGTACGTGCGTGCTTCAGGGCCGTTCGTCACGGCTTTCCTTCTAGTATTCGGGCCTAGGTCAACTTCAACATCCTCTGTTTCGGAATGAAAAAAAAACGAAACACAAGAGCCTTGGAAATAATTAATGTATTTATATATTTTGTTTATAAAGTGTTAGCGTTTCGATGCAAATAAGTTATGTAATAGTCGCGCGTTCGCACTCGTCTCTCTTGTGCTGTAAAGAAGAGAAAGAAAAGGGGGGGGGGGGGTTACTTAATGTGGGCCAGAGTTCATTGGGCGCTGATTTCGAGGACGCTTCTGTTTGTGTTGTGAGCTTTCGATTGTGCGAAGGTCGGTCGGTACGTTCCTTTTTGTCCCGGAAAGATGAAAAGTGTTATTTAAAAAAAAAAATAATAACGTTCAAATAAATCTGGAGCTTTGTTTATTTATTAGTTTATTGTTTCAAATGGTTTAAATGATGTAAGTATTCAAGGTGAATAATAAAATAATAAAGAGTAACGTATTTAAAACATAAATAGCCTTTATCATAAAGATAAGTAGTTTATTCTTGGATATTATGAATATTCACGTTTTAATGTGCTCCCTGAACCCAAAATGTCTGTACAGGGGGCTGAGCTAGGATCAGTTTGATGGATTTATTTCGAACTTTATATATTGTTGATGTATGGTCAAACTCCACGGATTTAAAAAAAAAAAATGAATTATTAATTTTTGTAAATTCTTTTCCGGAAATGGCGCTAACGATTTAGTTTAAAATGGGTTTCTGGGAATTCTTACATAATCAGAATATATTAGATTACTATAAATAAACATAATTTTATAATTTTAAGGTAGTTTACAAATCAATATTTTTTGAAAATTTGAACTTAAAAAAAATGTTGGATTTTTTTTACCCATAGTTTACAAAGGAATGTCGTTATAATGTTTAATTGTGTATTTCTTTTATAACAATGCCAAATTCACTTATTTAGCCTACACTTTGGAATGCTTTGCGCACTTTAAATTATATTATGTAAATTAAAAATAACATGAGTGTTATCTTCGAAGTAGATTAGATTAGAAATAAGTTTAGAACAATTATTTTGTGAAAGTGTCAGACGTATTTATTTAATTCTAATCTTGTAGCGAACTTTGTACATGATAAGCGAGTTTAAGGAACTCTATATGAATAATTATATAACTTATCTTTAGTTTGAAAGTTAATTTTTCAACTACAGAACATGTAACATGGTGAACAAATCGTGTCACAATTTGACTTAAGTTTTTGGTTCTACTTTGTTACTGTATCGGAATTCGATATTTTGAGCGTGATTAATGATATTTTATAGATACCAGATTATAGTTATCCTCGTAAAGACGTAAACTATATACATATTTTAAATATAACATATACTCCAAATTCTATGCCCATAATAATTAGTATAACACGAGTTTTGATAAAAGACAGACCCAAACAAAAGTATTAAATTCTTTCACACTGCCTGAGATCGGACAAAATACCTCAACTCTCAGTTAGACCAAGTCTGGGGGACGTGGCTGTAGAGGTTTTTTGATTTATTTGAATATGTGTATGATATAAAATTAGTAATGAAAGTAAAAAGGAGGCAGAACGAGAGGTGATATTACTAGAGAATTTTTTATATCTTTGTTATCACTCTTTTATTTTTCATTTTAGTTCAGAGAGACTGCATGATTAAAAAACACTTTAGGTCGAATTTTATAATAAGAGACAAAATTATACAGGTAGTTGCGTAGCAATTTTACCATACCATTAGGCTAAATTTACAAAATAACTTAAATATTAAAAGTAAGAAAAAATGTTGGATTTTTTAAATAAACAACTTTTTTTTTTTGTGAAATCTCATAACTTGATTTTTTATTTTCATATCTCAATAATTTTGTATACAGCTAACAAATTGATGTGATACAATTTAAATTGTTGAATAACAAGCTATATATTTTTGTCAGTTATTCCCTCCCCCCGCCCCCTATCCTGTGTCGTTATCCGTTCTGGTTGTAAGCGTATATTCTTGCCCCGAGCAAGACCACGACGTCTCAAAAATGGTTACACTGCAATAAATGACAAAGTAAGTTGAAAACAATAACTTTAAATGGGAGATAGCTTGAAGGTTTTTGGACACTTTAGTTTATAAATGAACGTAAGCTTGATCTATATGTTATTTTATTCAAATAACTACAAGTAGTTTAAAAAAATATTTATACCAGTAAACCCTTGCGAAACTTTCGCACATTCAACCTTCCCCTCTCTCCCCCCCCTCCCTCCAAAACAAAAATTTGGTTTTTTGTTGGGTTGTCTAAATTAAATACTCAGCGAAGTGTATAAACAAAATAGCAGAGAGTTTATTTTCGGTAATTGATACAAAACTATTGTTACATTTTTCTTTTAAATTAAATTTAAAACAAAAAATGTGTTTTAACGTAAACTGAGTATGCTATGTAAGAAATCGGTAAAAATCATATCCACTGATAACTTATTCATCCCTGTAAGCTTTAAGTTGAAAAAAAGGTATTCTGACAACGGAAATAATGTATAGGATAGGCCTTAATTTGTCGCAAATTACCTTAGCAATTCTTAAAATAAGTTATACTAAATATTAAATATCATAAGTTGAGCAATCCTTTTTTACATGCAGCACAGTGCAGTATAGAACTGTAATGATTAAATTTAAGAAGAATATATTCGTCACCGACTCAAAAAGCTTTAAATTTAGCTTTAACAGTCTTGTATTAGGTGGTTGATAATACTATTACTTACATTGATTTGCTAGGGATGATGAAAGTATAATTAGGACAAAATGTATCCTCAGCTGTGTGAAGGGAAAGTAGGAAACCATTTAGGAAAAAAAAAAATCAACCTCAGTAAACCCTACTGGAATTCGAACCCTGCAAATCAAACTACACGTTCTTTTGTCATTTAGAGCGCGCGCGGTGCAGCTCGTTTATTATCTCATATCTCTCTTTCTCTTTCTAACAGCTCACAGCTGACAGCTAAATGCTTTGAAAAGTTCCCTACGCCGAACCATATGATCTGTAAAAACATGTGTTTATCAGCTGTCACTTCTGACGGTATATACCTAAATGTTGAGTGTCAGCTGTAAGCTGTCAGTCAGCACCATGGGGCTACTGTACATCACTAATATAAAATCTTAAGAGGGATGAACACAAGTAACAGGTTAATTATTTCAAGAGAGATTTTTTTTATCACCGCGTCTTACTACGTATGCATGATAGTAACTATGATGGAATAGGTGTTAGGAAGGAAGCATTTTAGAGGTGATCTAACCGCATTCGCGCTGAAGGAGGGTGGGAAACCATTTATTATTATTATTATTTATTATTATTATTATTAGCACCACGTCTTACTACCCGTTCGGGTTATACGCACTTATGCTAATGTGTAATGGTAGGGTGATTGTGAGATGAAATGGAGGACCTACAGTTTAACGTGGAATCCGAACCACGGTGGAGGCCTGGCATTCCCCACATTCACAAGATATCTTGTCAGAGGTGAAGGAAGGGTTAGGTAATCAGATAAATTTGTGCCGGGACCGAGGAACCATTTAATAAAAATCACCAGTAGCCCGACCAGGATTCGAACCTTGATCTCTCCGTCTTCATCGGACCAGTCTATCATGGGCTGACGCCTTAGACTATTCGGCTACTTGAAAACCACAACTTATGGCTCTCCAAAAAAATTAAAAAATCAACCACTTTTCAACTATTTACACGTATTCTGTACGAGCTAATTAAAAACAGTTTTTTATCCGTTATCAAGAAGTTATATCGGTAAAAAAAAGTGTTTTTCTACCCAAAACAAACATATGGTCGAAGTGTCCTTGAAGCGACACTCACGTTCATAAACTACTTATTGCCCGGAGGTGTGTAGAATCCGTTGTTTACACGAGAACGATACATTATTGGTTAGTTTACGTCAAGATGTTCTTCTCGGGAAATCTTTGTTTGACAAATATTTGCTTCTCCTCTGGTACATGGTGTGTGTTTATCACACTGTTTTCTTTCATCTTTTCTGCACAACACTTTACACCCGCCGAATGGTGTGTGTTATCTAAACGTTTGCCTCTCTTTGAATACAAATGACGTGTAGCCCGACTCTAAATTGAATCCGTGAGTTGAAAAAAAGGATAACATTCCAGTTTACTTAGTTCTCTGTAAAACGATAAACAGTTTAGTGACAAAACCATAAGTTTTTTCGAAAAGTTTACCATTAGGCAATTGTAGTCCCAGTCAATAAGTATTCAATCCTAAAATATCAAAGTTAAATTCGCATTAGTTTGTAAGTAAAGTTGTTGGAGTGTAATCCTTTTTTCCACTCAATGCTTTGACAGCAGGTAAATAAGCAACTAATAACCATTTTATAAAAAAAAAATATTTAATAGTGAGTCAAAAGTTAAAAATAATAATAATTTTTTAAATTGATATATATATATATATTTTTTTAAATTGGCAGCAGAAATATGGAGACCCACAGGTGCGGTCAGTAACGTTCTTTAGTCCTCTGCTCTCATGTTTTCATAAACTTTAATATTTGATAAGGAGCCGCTACTTGATAATTTTGTATGGTGGCAGTATTCCTCCTAAAGAGTATTATCTTCACAATATTTATTTATTTATTTTTATTTATTTAGCACCGGGTCTTACTTTACGTTCGGGTTATACGCTTAAGTACTAATTACGCTAACGATTAGGAATTGGGAGGGTTGAATGTAGATGAAGTGTACCCACATTTGCGTGGAAAGAGAGTGGAAAGCCATTTAGAAAAAATCACCCCCAGTTCACCCGACCGAGATTCGAACCTCGATCTCCCCGGCCTAGGCAGTCTAGCTCAACACGATTAGCGCGTTATCTAACTACACCACTGAGGTGGGTATCCTTACAATAACAAAACGTATTATTTATAGTGTCTTGGGAACATATTATGTTATTATACTCTTACTTGCATTTTATTTTTTGTGTTGCAAAAACAAATAGAGGCCTTGTTTTCAGTATTTCACATTTAATTAGTTTAGTCCGGCTTTGATTACGTCATTATACAGCGTCACACGTGCAACGACAGTGAAAATGAATAGTCCAATGTTATTAATATCAGTTTCCAGAGCTCGCCGTTAAAAGTTAACATTCCAGGAATCTTATCCTTTTTCCACTCGACGAAATTTCAAGGCCAATTTTAAGCATGATACGAGAGAAAAATATTTACCTTTTTTCATTCTTATAAAAAACCTTCCAATGGGTATTTCAGTTTAATTTACCATAATTATGGAATGTTATCCTTTTCCCGATCACCGATTCAATTATACAATACTATGTACGTTCGTCTCTGATGTATACGGTCGAACTTTATTGCCGAGTTCCATAAACATTTAAGCAGAAACATTTTTTTCGATTGTGGACGCTTGCTTAGCTATGCCATTCCATCTTTCTGTGGTGATCTCCCGAAAACTTGTGATTAGAAGGGGAGGGGTGTGGGGGAAGCGATAAAAGTTCATTGTTCAAGTTCTTATATCAAAACTTGTTTTTTTGTTGTTTTTTCAAAATAAATCAAATATTGCTCTGTTATAATTGTAGAGTTTAATTTTCTTCACATGGTGATATCAACAGTTGTTGAATATCTGTCATGATCATAGCGGCATTAGATTACAAACTTTTTAAATGAAGAGAGAAAGTTGTAATTAAATTCCAGGACACCCTTGACAAATAATCTACAACTGTTGATATCACCATGTGAAGAAAATAAACTCTTATTTTTGGAGTGAAGAAGTAGTTTATTTATGTTGACAAAAAAATAGTTTTGCCCTAAAAACTGCATAAACGCCGATCTTTTCTCGCGTCCCTTACATCCTCACCTTAATGATTATTAAGGCGTTTTGCGTTGAGATCTTTTTAATCTGTGTCACGTGCTTTACTATCAATCCGGACTACGAATATTTACTCTAGTTAATTAGGTGAGAGATGATATTATTTGCCTTTAAAGATTAATCTATTGATATCACTCTTATAAGATACACGACCTCATTATGTTTACGTCATAGCAGCTGCTTCATCCATTGTCAATTATTGATCGATTTACTTATCACTTTTTAAAGATATATTTGAGAAAATATTATTGACTTATTCATAAAGGTTTTTGTTGGTGTAATCTTCTCAATAAATAATCTTTTCAATACATCAAAACTATCTTATCCTATGAAACGCACATACAGTTTTCATCTAAAAATCTCAATCGTTTTGTCTACACGTGACATGAAGGTGACATTTTAAAATGTTATGACACTTTCTCGTGCCTAGAATATTAAGTTCGAGTTTTGAACAGTTAAGGTTGAAACTTTCATGTTTTGTGTGCGGGAGTAATAAAAGATAGCTAAGGGAATTCTTAAAAAGTTTTTTTCGCTTCAACTTTAGAAACGTGCTTCCAGGAATCATTTCAAACTTTCGAATTTCTCTGGATTTTATCCGGTATGATGACGCAACAAAGGCTGATTTTGCTAACAAAATATATCTTTAAGTTTTAACTAGTTATTAACCATCACATTTTGGTTTCTTTAGAAAGTTTTTTTTTTGTTATTTTGCAACAGCAGCTCCCAGCAAATAATTTGTTTTTACAGACTTTTAAAGGGCAAAATTTCAAGTATATAGTTGTATTCTATTGTTTTTTTAAGAGAAATATTATGTTTGATTTAGTGTGAAATTGCACCACTATAATTTTAATGAGTTGTGGTGTTTGTTTTTGTGTGTTATATTTATGAGTACACTGCATGAAGAACAGTAATCTAACGTGCCTAAAAGTTATTAGATCTACTTTCACATATTCATACGTCAAATCATGTGATGTGCAGATGTTACATTTAATATATATTATCAATATCTATTCATAACATTATTATCGTAAAATCTCAACGACTTTATGAAGTTCTACGAACTAGTAAATTTTGATTCATACTTAAACTATTTAATTAAATCAACTTTACCTTCTTATCTTCCTCTGGGGCCGCATGGTTTAAGGCGTCACTCTCGCAATTAGACTAGACTGCCGATGATATGGAGATCAGGGTCGTGTGTACTAAGGGTAGTTTTTCCTATCCACTCTCTCTCTCTCTCTCGACGCAAATGCGGGTTCATTTAATCTAAACTCAATCATTCCCATCCCCAGCACATTAGCGTATTTAGTTCATATGCGTACAAACCGAACGGGTAGTAAAACGCGGTGCTAAAAATAAATCAATTCTTATCTAAATAACATAAGAATAAACTTTTATTTTTAAATGTCCTTTCATAAACAGGATGATCCGTAGCATGTGATATCTACCTCATTGGTGGACAGGAGACACAAAAACAATCAAAAAGTGTCCCATTTGCCTTGTTTCCGAGATACAGCCTTGTTTGTACTCCGGTAATGTGGAGCTGTGTAACATCACAGGGAGTGATCGAAATGGCCCGCTTTGGGTTATATGCAAGCCTGCAGTCTTCGTGTCATAGAATGCCTCAATGATTTTGTCAAGAGAACGAACAGGAATAACCCATAGAACATACCTAGTCAACAGGTCGAGAGATATCGAGTATGGTGTACCAGCAGTTTAGTAGACTCACTTGGCTATAGCTCAAAAACAGTCAAATGGAACACATACATTTATGAACATTTTCATTGTTTTGGAGTGTCCTCTCCACCGCAGACGTGAGTCTCACATGTTAAGGTACACCCTATATATATATATATATGCTTGTGTAATCCGTGTATATATATATATATATAAAATATATAGATGCTTGTGTAATCCGTGTCTTTCAACCCGTCAGGACCATCCGCTTACCAAGGTAAGGAGATCCGGAGGATGAAGATAGAATTTAGAGGGAATTTGCCCTCATTTGCGTGAAAGGAGAGTGAAAAATATTTGGGAGAATGAAAAATAATTTAGACAAACCCACCTTTGTACATTCGGTTGAGATTTGAACCCTGATCTTCACGTAACTTCCATACCAAACGAAACTAACGGCTTTGTTCGCATGCCTACCGGTGCGAGTCTTAACTGTTGTTCTTTTAAGCCTTTGTGAACTAGTGGTTAGAGTTCCTGGCTACAGATACAGAGGTCCCAGGTTTGATCCCTGTCTGCTTCCAGAGTTTCAGTGAAGTAGTGGATCTGTAACGAGGTTAAAATCAGCCTCGTGAAGGAGGAGCTACTTGAATAAATTAGTAGCAGCTCCGGTCTATAAAACTGAGATTAGTCGCCCAAAGGGTGCGTTATGCTGACAACATTACACCTATATCCGTAAAAGCTGGTAAATTATACTATCTTCTGCAACAGGCGGTGACCGCTCGTTTGATTTGGCTCGATTACGGGCTGACGCCATGAGAGTTTTTTTTATGTAATGAATTAGGAAATTAATTTCACTATCTTCTAATTTTCAAGTTCGAGGTCATATAGCTATTTCAGTATGTGATGAGAATAAGTATATGTGTAGTATTTTTTATGATAATCTTCAAATTATTTAATGGACCTAAAACAAAAGTATTTTCTGGTAAATAAATAATGAATGAATTACAAATAACTAGTCAAGAGTTATTTGTAACTTTAAACCCGTGGGCTATTAACTATTATTATTATTATTATTATTATTATTATTATTATTATTATTATTATTATTATTATTATTATTAGCACCGCGTCTTACTACCCATTTGGGCTATATGCACTTATGATAATGTGTAATGGTAGGGTGATTGTGAAATGAATTGAAGATCCTACAGTTTAACGTGGAATCCGAACCACGGTGGAGGCCTGGCATTCCACACATTCACAAGTTGTGATTAATACACGTCTTGTCAGAGGTGAAGGAAGGGTTTGGCTATCAGATAAATCTGTGCCGGGACTGAGGATTGAACCCCGGGCCCCCAGCATAGAAGTCTGACACTTTACTCCTAGACTTCCAGGTCACCGGCTATTAACAGATTACAACACATTAAAATGTTAGTGTCTAGGAAAGTAGTTTAGAGGAAGAGCAACCGCATTGGCGTGTGTTGAGTGTGATAAACCACAATAAAGAATCGCCTCCATGTTTGTCCAACCAAGTGCAACGACGTAAACACTTTAGATCTCACCAGAGATAGCTTTAGTTATTACTTAATTTTAATTATGGCTCATTTCCTAATATTTACTTACCTTGAATATAGTATATAGGTTTTCATTTCCAAATTGCAACTATACACTGTCCAAACTAGAGTAATAATTTTGTAGGAAACTTTTTTTTAGACCATACAAACCTATTTTCCGTGATCAACATTGATAACATTTTATCAAATTATTAGTGTTATTTTATATGCATTAATAATATATATCACACGCTTCGGTGGCCGCATGGACTACTTTCGCAGTAGACTGGATTGTCGATTACGGGGAGATTGAGATGCGAATCTCTATCAGGTATACTGGGGGGTAGTTTTTACAAAAAAAAAAAAAATGTTTTCCACTCTCCCTCCACGCAAATGTGGGTACATGTCATACAAATATAACCTTCCTTATCCCCAAAACCATTTAGTGTAATTAGTATATAAGCGTGTAAACCAAACAGGTGCGTAAAAAAGATGTATATATATATATATATATATATATATATTTACTGTATATCAAAAGTAGCAGTTGGTATCACACGAATGGACTTATAGATACGGGAAAGTAGATTTAGTAAAATTACAAATTATAGCACCGCATCTTACTACTCGTTCGGGTTATACACTTAGACTAGTCTAAGTACTAATTACACGAACGGGCTAGGAATTGGTAAGGTTTAATTTAGAGGAATTGAACCCACATTTTTGTGGAAGGACAGTGGAAAACAATCTAGGGGAAAAAAACCTCAGTTTACCCGACCGAGGTTCGAACCTCTATCTACCCGTCCTCAGCTGTCTAGCTTAACACGAAACTGGCGCATTAGCTAACTATGTCACCAAGCTGGGTTAGCTTTAGTAGCTTTTCTAGCGGTGAGATAAGGTTCTTCCTGTGAACATTGGTCTTTGTATCCTCTTGTAGAATCCGACATTTAACTATCGATAGGTAAATCACCTATTTTAAAATTAAATAAAACATTTACTAACTTTATATATAAAAATTAGTTGTTTACCCATTTGCGTTCTACTTCCGTCTAGGCTAAACGCATTTAATTACGTTAATAGGTTATAATTAGGTAAGTATACTTTATAAAAGGTGTAGTGAAAATATAGTGAGAAAACATTAAGGAATAAATGGCCCTCACTGTACATGACCGGGATTTGAAACCTGACCTCCCCATCACCATAAAACCGGGTTAGACTAGTTTGACGTTTAGTATGCATTCCCGACGTTGCGGGCAATACAATGCTAAAAACTAGAAAGTAGGCTATAACGCCTGTCCTCACAACTAAAAACTACGAACATTGATGTAGCTTGGTGTACGATTCTTTGCGCTTGTGCGCGTATTTAGAAATCAGCCTTAACATGAAAGTATTTCAGGATGAGTAGTCAAATGGGGGCCTAAATATCCGAGGCATGGATAAAACTTTGATAAATGAATCCCACCGGAGCTCGCCGATTGTAGTAAAATGTTCGCTTAACTTTGGTATAGAAATGGCGTTGCATCGGGCATTTGGACTGATACGAATAAGTGTTTGTTAAGTGTGTTTCAAAAATAAAAGTGGAATACAACCAGATATATTTGGCTCTTAGTGACTAGTGTAATCTACGAGTGAAGTGTTGGGAGGGAATGTGTTGTGCCCTGGATGGTGTATGTTGCGAAAACACCGCGAGCATGGCCAACTATTTCCGTTGGATGAAGAACAAAGGTGTAGGCAGTACTGCAGGCAAGAATGAGGACTTGATATTCCAGAAACCTCGCAGCCGCTCATTGGACGCCAGGGCTCTGGAGAACTCCGGCATACGTCTGTTCCAGCAAAACGTATGTAAACTGCACTCTTCAATGTCTACCCCTTCCCCCAGCCCTTTTTGGGGTTACACGGCACGTTAAAAAAAAAGTGAAATGTTGGTCCAAAAAATGCTCCTTTCATGTCCTTGGGATGTTCATTTATTTTTCATTTTCTCATATAGAATTTTTCCCCCCACTTATTTGAGGTATACAATTTGCACTTTCTGAACCGACTGATTAAATCAGCACATGACTTATAAGCTAATGTAACTCTAGAACAGACACAACATCTAGCGCCCGACCGTTAATTTATCACTATGAAAAAGGGAATCCCACATGACTTTAACCTAGTATTTTTTTTCTTCCATTAAAAAAATAGAGGTATTTAACGTGTAATTTCTGAACCGACTGATTATTATCAGCATTTGACTTGTAAACTAACTTAAATCCAGCCCCCCACAACACCCAGCCCCCTACCATTTTAGTTTAGTAGACAAGATACGCTATTGACTGAGCTCAAGTTTTGGACTCTCTCATATAGAGAAAGTAGGTTATTTTATTCGTGAACATTTTTTGTTTTAAGATTATGTTTGATATTGTCCCAAACTAAAACAAGTTTCTTTTACAATAACATTTACAATTGTTGGGAAAAGGGGGGAATTCCCATTACACACATTTTCCATAAACACAACTTTTATATCTCAGCCCCCTTAATACCACAACAAATAAATTTAAAAAAAATTAATTTAAATATGACAGATCTCTTTTAATCATAATCTAACGTGCATTATTAAGGTCCCATGATTGTCTAACAGATGGCAGCACTAACTCGATAAGAGTTAAAATTGGACTTAGACCCTTGTACCCTTCAATTACAAATGTAAGGTAGAAAGAAACGTTAAAAAAATTACATTTGTATGCGCTCAGCGTTTGATGACATTATTAGTATTATTTTATAAGTGTGAGTATTAAATATATAAAATGACAGATGCAAATCACATTAGTTATATGGATATATTATTTAATTAGTTCTAATAAACATGATGTAACTCTCAAATACGGTGTTTTCATTCGTGTTCTTATTATATGTATAAAGTTGATGGATACATAGTTATATAAATGTGAGTTTGGTATTGATAAGAAACTGGGATAGATTAGTTGGTAAACCAAGGCTCACTAAGCCAAAAGGCAAATAGCTTAAATTATTATTATTATTATTATTATTATTATTATTAGCACCGCGTCTTACTACCCGTTCGGGTTATACGCACTTACGCTAATGTGTAATGGTAGGGTGATTGTGAGATGAAATGAAGGACCTACAGTTTAACGTGGGATCCGAACCACGGTGGAGGCCTGGCATTCCTCACATTCACAAGATGTCTTGTCAGAGGTGAAGGAAGGGTTTGGTAATCAGATAAATCTTTGCCGGGACCGAGGATCGAACCCCGGCCGCCAGCACAGAAGTCTGACACCTTACCTCTAGACCACCAGGTCACCAATAATAGCTTAAAAATCATGGATTTTCAAAGCAGAGCGCCGCGAAAGTATGGGTGGTTTTATACAAATCAGCAGGTGTTGTCACACATCCATCTCTCGTGACTTCTAAAACGTGAGTAGCAATGATTGATTCACCGCCGAACTTGTGTTACTTGCAATCCCCGCGGAAAGATAAAATCAATCAGGCTCGGGCAAAAAAAAATTCTCCTCTAAAAATAATTGTGTCAGGGCTTCGTGTTCGAAAAAATTCCGTCGCGGGTAAATAAATAAGTTTGTGACCAGGAAAACGCGTTTTTTTTTGTCTTGTCCCTCATTTCGGCCTTTTCTAGTATCTAAATTTAAAATTTAAGGTTTATGTTCTCTTCTTAATAGTTACCATTCATCTCCGTAATTAGTTTATTTTTTCGAATTAAGGGTGGACTCAGGGTAGGGAGGAATGGTTTTCATAAGGCTCTTTCAAGTATGCATTTAATAATTATAATTAATACAAAATGTATTAAATCAAGATTCTAATTTTTAATAATAATAATTTCAATTTACTTTATTATAGTGCTGGCCAACAGTCGTAAGACCTATAACAGACCAGCACTGAAAGTACACAAGCACCTTACGAGAAAAATAAGATAAACAAAAATGGCTAAATAATCATATATACTACTGAATAGTTACGAAAAATAGTAAATAAAAATGATAAGAATATAAAATAGAAATAGTAACAAATAACTTGAGTAGTAAAGCATTATATTTTTAAATCAGTAACAATATGCAAAAAATAAATCAGAATATTGTACATTTAAATGTTATAATAGGCAGAACCTTTACATGATAAATTATTGATATGGGAGTTCCTTAAATAAGAATAATATTGCGTTTTTTAAATAATTATATTTAATAATTATAATCATAGAATTAGAACTTGTAAGAAAAAACACACGTTTGGTTAAAAAATATTTAGTTAAACAAAAACATAAAACAAGAAGTAACGGTCACAGTAAGTAATAAATATCTACATTAATTAGCCTAAAATGTTTTATCATCAATAGAAGAAATATATATTTTAATACAAATAATTGGCTATCATACTAAACTTATTGGAGAGTTTTATTTTGAAGGCACTTGTTTTTTTCTAGCATTAGAGCTAAGCTGAAGGATCTCACCCCCCCCCCCCCTTCCCCCTTGATTCCGCCACTGATTTGGTGTGAATGGGATTGACGGCCGCTCTAGTTTTGGATACTCGGAGCGTCAAGGTGTTCAAATTAACCGTGAACAATCTCTATAACAAAATACATGTGATGTATATTTGTTTATCTGTTTTTCAGTCTCTCCAGAGTTTTTCTCAATCTTCCCGATAAGTTACAAAGCTGAAACCTCACACACTGATTCCTACTCAAATGTTGTAGATAGCTCCAAAATTATTTAAACTTTTATTTTCGCAAAGGGGAAGGGGGGGTGTTAAGTGCACCGCGATCCCCGGCTAGTACTATAAATATAGTTTTGGTCTATGGAGCATGCCATATTTATGAGAAAAAAAAAAAAAAAATTGAAAAAAAAATCCTTTAACCTGGTAGAAAAATCTAAAAATATTTCAAAACAACATGAAACCAACTTCACGTGAAATCCAAAATTGTGACTGTCGGAGACCGGCATAACTTCTAGTACATTTATAATATAGATATGTACACGATTCGGTGGTCGAGTGGTCTAACGCGTCACTCTTACAATACACTATACTGCCGATGACTGTCGGAAGTAGACCCTACTAGAGATGTTTTTTTTCCTAAATGTTTCCTCACCCTCCCTTCACGCAAGTGTGGGTATTCTTACCGTAAACTCAACCTTCATCATCCCTAACACACTAGTGTAACTAGCACATATGTGTACAACCCAAACGCGCGAGGATGTGTGATGAATATATATGTAGGATCCCTATAGTTAGACAAAGTTTTTTGCCGAGCTAAATAATTCAAATTAAATCTATAACCGCTAAGACGGCAGCCTCGCTGCCAAGAGAGTTCATATCAACACACACATACATGCTATCCAAGAGTGTAGAGCCTTTTGGCGTTTAAAGCGTCACTTCACAGATTCCTCATAAGACCACACACTTGACGGGCCTTTTGAGAATGTATAAATTATTATTATTATTATTATTACTAGCACCGCGTCTTACTACCCGTTCGGGTTGTACGCACTTACGCTAATGTGTAATGGTAGGGTGATTGTGAGATGAAATGGAGGACCTACAGTTTAACGTGGAATCCGAACCACGGTGGAGACCTGGCATTCCCTACATTCACATTCACAAGATGTCTTGTCAGAGGTGAAGGAAGGGTTTGGAAATCAGATAAATCTGTGCCGGGACCCCGAGGATTGAACCCTGGACCCCCAGCACAGAAGTCTGACACCTTACCCCCTAGACCACCAGGTCACCCATTGTATAAATAAACGATGAACATTACATAATTGAGGAAATACGCGAAAAGGCCGCCGGCTCCTGTTCCTACGATTTACGATCACGCAATTAGGGCCATATTTTAATTAACACCGCTATCTTTATTCCGGAGAGATATTGCTACAGAGACAAGTAAATGATGATCTTTCCTTTTCCACGTCCTTCAGGACAGATACAAACATTTGATGCCAATAATTCAATAATTCAGTATCTGCCACGTTTAGACGCTTGTAGCAAGAGTTCGCGGGGGATCTCCTTCCAAGGCTATCGCCATCACGATGACTAAGTTTTAGTAGCGTCCATTTGATCTGTACGGCCACTTTATAGTGGTACATCGCGTCTAATGGCGCGCGTGGACGCTCCAAAGAGGAAATCTCCAATTTACCAATAAGTATAATATTACAGCGGGTTGCACAACGTTTAGGAGTCGTATCCATGCCTGATGGCCTGTTAACGACTCTCTTTGTAGGTGAGGGGGAGCGGGAAGTGCTTCAGCCCTTTCACTCTCTCTCTCTCTCTCTCTCTCTCTGCCTGGGCCGAGTTTTCTACTTCAATAAAAATAACCGTCTTATCGTGTCCGTGGGTTGATTATTCATTCTTGAGAAAGGCTCTCTGGGTGGGATAGTGCCTTATTATATGTTGCGCTTAGATTACATATTGATAACACTTTTAAGGACGTTACCCACCTGTGACGTCACGGTTGGTCAAGATAGGATTTCCCATGTTAATGAATTTACGTTCTATTCAGCGAGTTTTAAAGATAAAACGTAAAAAAAAAAAATCATAATTTCTTAATTAATAATTATTAAGATATTCCTAAAGTGTCACAAAATTATTATATTTATTTTATGGTTTTTTTTGCAAACGTATTTTTTTATAAGTAATATACAACTATTTGTCTAATAAGCTATTTGTCTCGGTCACGAAAATGACCTGTATAAGTCTTCCTGCCAGGATGTTTGTTGTTGTTGTTGTTGTTGTTGTTGTTGTTATTATTATATTATTATTTAGCACCGCGTCTTACTACCCGTCCGGGTTATACGCTTAAGTACTAATTACGCAAATGGATTAAGAATTGGGAAGGTTGAATTAAAGGAAGTGAACCCGCATTTGCGTGGAGGGAGAGTGGAAAACCATTTAAGAAAAACCACCCCCAGTTCACCCAACCGAGATTTGACCAACGATCTCCCCGTCCTCAGCAGTCGGGCTCAACACGACTAGCGTGTTAGCCAACTACGCCACTGAGGCGGGTAGGATGTTTATTAAAATAGTTCGTGGTAACATGTGTCTATCTAGAATAGGAAACAAGAGAAAGGTAATTATAAAAACAAGTCAAGGTTTTCAAGGCGCAAATAGTACAGTAAGCGTGTAAACTCGTCAGAGGCAGAGGGAAAGTGTTAATCAGTAGATAAACAAGAGCCCGCTTCCTTCCTTCTCTTTATATTTTGTACATTGACGTCTTAAGTGTGATGGTGTGTCAGGTTAAGATTAAAATCGCTTCAAAATCTCCAAGTAGGCAACGTCATCAATAGTACATGAGTTTGGTGTTTACTGGAATGAACAGAACACTATTTTCTATGACTCTATTCAGATAAAGGTGTACCCCAACATGTGGGCGCTGGGCAGGAGAGACAAAAATAAAATGTGCACATACAAATTTGCCCCATTTGACTTTGTTTTCAAGATACAGCCAAGAAGAGTTGAAACCACTTGATTATTCAACACCCGTTGCCAGCATTGAAATACTTTGTCAACGTATACAAGAAGGCGAATCAGACAGACAAACACCTGGTATCTTTGAACTAGTGCGGCATTCTACTAAACGACGACTGCAGCTTCCTATAATGTTAAACAGCTCCACATTACTATGACTATAGCTCGGAAAATAAGGTCAAATGGGAAACATGTTTATATGGACTATTTTCATTGTTTTGTGTTTCATGTCCACCTGTATAATGACTTATAAACCTACGAGTAGTTTATTTTTATTATTATTATTATTATTATTGTTATTATTAGCACCGCGTCTTACTACCCGTTCGGGTTGTACGCACTTACGCTAATGTGTAATGGTAGGTTGATTGTGAGATGAAATGGAGGACCTACAGTTTAACGTGGAATCCGAACCACGGTGGAGGCCTGGCATTCCCCACATTCACAAGTTGTGATTAATACACGTCTTGTCAGAGGTGAAGGAAGGGTTTGGCAATCAGATAAATCTGTGCAGAGACCAAGGATTGAAACCCGGACCCCCAGCACAGAGGTCCGACACCTTACCCCTAGACCACCAGGTCACCCACGAACAGTTTAAAAGTTGACATTGTTCACTCTTCAAAGTCCAAAACGCGTTGTGTTTTTTGTTGATCAAAAAACATAAATTCTCGGGAAACTTTATGTAACTGTTACAGAAGCATAGAATGAATATTTGAGAGTCGAATGATGTGGGTCACCACATAAATTTTATAGATATTTGTATTTTCCTCTTCTCCTGTTTGTCATCCTACTGACAAGACAGCTCCACACAATAACTGTAACGTTATAAACCCACTTGGATTATGGCGTTAATGAATTCCTGCTCTACTATTCTAGTGCCTTAATCCGTGTAAAAGGAGATTGATTGTTTAAAGATTGAGTTTTAACACAATTAAAAGATGTCAACTTTCAGGCATACAAACTTTTACTTTGTCAAACTACACATTTATTCAATACTATTAATTGTATTTACAGAATTTAAGCGTTCAGACAAAGTAAAGCAAGTCTTGAGCAAATGCATTGATGACTTTTTTTTACTGAATTAAATAGTTTACTGCTATAATTATTACATTACATCAATTATTATTTCCAGCCTGTGGCCTGAGTCAGTTCTTTACTTCATATATTTTCCACTACTGCCTTTCTAGGCCTGTCGTAGCTTCATATGACTTGCAATCTATCTTAAGACTAGGGCAGACACAACATCCAGTCCCCGGCCGTTAATTTATCACTGTTAAAGTTTAAACTCACATTTCACCAATGATACCTTTTTCAGACATCTGGTGAATCGAATCCAGGACCATTAACTTAGTAGGCAGACACGATACCGACTGACTAAGGCGTTGGATACTGCTTCAAGTATTATATTATACTAGATAGCTGTTGCCCGCGGCTTTGCTCGCGTGGAAGTTGATTATATACAAATACGAAAATATACATATGTATTTACAGATTAATTTAAAATATTACGTTACGTTGATGACCATAACTTGACCTCAGATCAAAAATAATGCAAGTCCGATAGAAACTTTCACCCCCTTTTTCATCCCTTATTAAATAAAATTTCCAAAATTCCTGAAACACGTATTTATTTGTTTTACGTCAATAACCGAAATACAAAATTTTGTTTATGTAACTTTCAAAATGACGGACTTTCATACATATTATCATACATATTATCATCCCTATTTTGACCCCTTTGGGGTGGAATTTTCTAAAATCCTTTCTTAGTGGGTGCCTACATAACAAAATGAATATACAATCCGAATTTCATGCTTGTAGCCTTGATAGTTTGCGCTCGGCGATGATGAATCAATCAGTCAGTCAATCAGGACATGTTATTTTATAATATTATATAAATATATTATTTTCATCGAATGTAACTCGTTTCACGGAAATCTTGAATAATCGCGATCTATACTAACATATAATTAGGTGACCTGGTGGTCTAGGGGTAAGGTGTCAGACTTCTGTGCTGGTGGCCGGGGTTCAATCCTCGGTCCCGGCACAGATTTATCTGATTACCAAACCCTTCCTTCACCTCTGACAAGACATCTTGTGAATGTGGGGAATGCCAGGCCTCCACCGTGGTTCGGATTCCACGTTAAACTGTAGGTCCTGCATTTCATCTCACAATCACCCTACCATTACACATTAGCGTAAGTGCGTATAACCCGAATGGGTAGTAAGACGTGGTGCTAATAATAATAATAATAACAACATATAATTAACTTTATACCACCACTTCTTACTACCCGTTCAGCATAAACTCTCAACATATAATTGCATGAAAATGTATTACACTAATGAGCCCCTTTTATCTCCCCGAAAAAATTTAGTACTAACCTTGTAGAAACTCAATTTGTTTGTATTTCTCGTTTGCAGGCACGATAAATTAAAGAAGATAGTGAGCTAATGTCAGACAATAGTTAGAAGAAGTATTGTTTACACACTGTTGCCTGTAATTAATAACATAAAAAACACTTATAACCCAAACGGGTCGTAAGACGTGGTGCTCAAAAAACATCAAATTTTGTTGTAATATCCATAACAATCTAAACGCCTCCTTACATTTCACCTCCCCCCTGAAAACAAAAAAATCGCCCCTGTGGGGTGGTACCGCTGATGTTGGGAAAGACTAACCTAGATTAAAATGATAACTGACTTGGTAGAAACTCAACACCATCGTTATTCACGACTTAATCCAAAGGATAGGAGTTAGAAGGGTATGGTAAAATGGTAAAATAGCCAAAGTGACAAACAACATTTGGAACCTCTTCCCCCCCCCCCCCCCCCCACCCTCCCGACCCAGTGCACCCAGCTCAGGTTTTAATCTTGCCCTCTTTACTGGAAATAACGGCGGAGACCTGTCATTCCACACATTCACAAGTTGTGATTACTACACTTCTTGTCAGAGGTGAAGGAAGGGTTTGGTAATCAGATAAATCTGTGCCGGGACCGAGGATTGCACTCCGGACCTCCAGCACAGAAGTCCGACACTTTACCCCCTGTAACAATTTTTAATGTGATTGGCCAACTTGGTTTCAAGCTGAATTACCACATTTTTCCAAACATCTCATCGTATTTATGATTATTAAATTTTGTTGTACCTGATACTCATTTCGTGCTCTAGTAGCAGCTTTTGCGCTATGAAACTACGCTGATTCCAACGCGCTGATGTTAAAGATTGTAAACACATCCGTCAAACATTTCCGCCAAGCACTTTTTTTCGCTCAGGACGATCGTCAAACAGGTTATTTTCCTCGACGCGTTGACGAAGCTCGTGACTTAAAACGAATCATCCATCACGTTATTGGTAACAGGCGATTGTTCGATGTCTTGTGACTCTGCTATTTCCGGAAATGGTGTAACCACGTGTGTGTTGAATGGGGGGACCTATACGTTACAATGGAGGTCTCACGTGAGTCATGATAAGGGAGGGGAACGGGGTAATGACTGGGCTGTAATTATTGAGCGGCTATTATTTATATTATACTCGTGGGCATATCTTAACTATCATCATTTATTACGGGATGACGACAGGCTAGTAACGGAGGAATGGCTTTATTTGGAACGTTGATTTCTTACAGATTGGGTGGTATCAACACATGACTTACAGGCTAGCTTAATTTGGTACAAGACTTGTATTAATCACAACTTGTAGAGAAAGACACAGAAGAACCCCCAAAGCCTTATAAAAAATAATATTTTTGCCGTGTTTAATATAATACGTCATGGTCTTCAATTCGTATAAAATGTTCCTGACAATGTATTTCAAGTTATTCATAGGCGTGAACACTTTTATGTGGAATCATCTAATTTTGTTGAACAGAAATAAACTAAAAATGTAAATGCATATGAATACTACTACTTAAATACTATGGTTATCAAGGTTTGTTCAACACATTTTTTCCTTAATAATTCTTGTTCTTAATTATATAGATCAGGGGTTGCCAAACTGTGGTTCGCGAAATCTTCCGAGGGGTTCGCCAAAATATTTCTGTAATGGCGAATGTTTGCATGACTTTGTGAGGAAGGGGAAGCACTTTCAATTGTTTATCGTCTTACACTGAAGTCGGGTGGTTATCTCGAGGTAGAACTCTTAAAAAGATTGGTGACCTGGCGGTCTAGGGGTAAGGTGTCGGACTTCTGTGTTGGAGGTCCAGGGTTCAATCCTCGGTCCCGGCACGGATTTATCTGATTGCCAAATCCTTCCTTCACCTCTGACAAGACGTGTATTAATCACAACTTGTGAATGTGGGGAATGCCAGGCCTCCACCGTGGCTCGGATTCCACGTTAAACTGTAGGTCCTTCATTTCATCTCACAATCACCCTACCATTACACATTAGCGTAAGTGCGTACAACCCGAACGGGTAGTAATATGAGGTGCTTATAATAATAATAATAATAATAATAATAATAATAATAATAATAATAAAAATAAAAAATCTAATAAGATTGTTTGAACTTAAACACGATGTTTTTGTTTTTCTTACCAACCAACCCTTTCACAAAGCAAAATGCATGCAAGATCAAATGTTTCTCCAGGCTTTGGCTTATTTGGCAGACATTTTCTCAAAAATGAACTGTTTAAAACTCTCTTCAGGGGTCAAATATTAACGTTTTTAATGTGTAAGAACGTATCTAGTCGTTCATAAAAAAGTTTTGGAAAACGTGTTTAATTAGCAATCAAACCGAGTGCTTTGATACCCTTCACGACTTCATGGTAGAAAATCAGCTTTCTTGGGACGTAAATGTTATAGAAAGAACACTTGAAGGGACTTAGAGAAACCTTGAGAGAATATTTCCCAGCCATGTCCAATAATAACAATTGGATTCGCAATCCTCTGAAAAAGATAGCAGTTTTGAAATCCTCCACATGAAGTGTGAGTGAAAAAGAGCAGGTCCTTGAAATCTCCACTGATTTTGAATTAAGAAAAAGTTCTAAATCTTTGTCATTAATTGGGTTCTGGATAAGTTTAAAGGAGGAGTTCTTCTCATTGTTAGAAAATAAAGCAACTACAGCTTTGTTACCATTTTCTTCTACGCATTTGAGCGAGAAACTTTTTCTTCATATGCCTATTTAAAAAATAAATAGAGAAACAGGCTCAATGCTGAAAGTGACTTAAGACTTTTTTTATCGTCTGTGGTTACTGACTTTAAAGCTCTTTGCCATTCCAAAGCAAGCGCATCCTTCTCATTAAGTCACGTGAAGAAGTGAGTAACTGTTGAACTAGTTAACAATTTTGAATCTTAAATCGACAAGGGATTTTGTGATCAAAGGAGGGTATTTCTGTTATGTCAAAGCAGAAATTTCCAGTACCACTTTAAAAAAACATGTGAAATGTAATAATATTGTGACAGTAAAGGTAAGAAAATGTTAATACAGTACTATGACTATTTAATTTAATTTTCAATTTTTAAAACAAATGTATAATTATTTGAACTTGTACTTAAGTAGTTTCAATATTATTCCATTATATTTGGTGGGGTATCACAAAGTACCTACTGAGCTATAGTAGGCTAATTTAAAGGTATTAAACATTTTGATTACAATTAACGACTAAGTTTAGTAAAAATTAGGTATAAAATTAAATGAGTGGTTATGGATATAAACTGGGGGGTTCGTGCAGCTCAGATGTCTGTGAAAGGGGTTTGCGAGTCGAGAAAGTTTGGGAACCGCTGATATAGATGAACATAACTTATACATAATCTGGTTCATATTCATTTAGGTTATGTATAAGTAATGTGCATTGATTATGAAATAAATAAATAAACACAATTTTCTAAACATTAGATAATATGTACAAAAATATCGTTTCTATGTATCGACGTTTCTTTATATCGAATCTTTTTTTATGGAACCATCGACGATGTATGGCACCTACTGTATCTATATAAAAACAGTAATTTATTTTTATACATGCGTCTTACTACCCATTTGGGTATGCGCCTATGTACTAATTACGCTAATTGGTTAAGGATGAGTAAGGCTGAGCTTAGGAAGTATATCCGCATTTGCGTGAAGGGAGAGTGGAAAACCATTTTAGAATACCCACCCTCTCGGTACACCTAACCGGGATTTGAATCCCGATATCCCCGTAATTGGCAGTAGAGTCTCTACGATATCTTTGTAAATATTTTGTGTAGAGTGTCACCGCCATTTCGGTATTAGTCTATGAAATTATTTTCTTCATTATTTTTTAAAATTTATTAATTGTCAAAAACGTTTGTGGGCCGTCCATTCCGCGGGCTGTATTTTGAGGATCCCTAGTATTAGGCGTCATTCTTCCAATAGGCTGGATTGCCGTAGACAGGGATTTCGGGGTTTAAATCCCGGTAGAGTGCACTGAGGGTATTTTTTTACTAAATTGTTTCCCATTTTCTCTCCACGCAAATATAAATACATACACTCTAAATTCAACCTTCCTCATCCTTAGCACATTAGAGCAATTAGTACTTACGCGCACTCTCCCAGCTAGTAAGGCGCAATGGGGACCATGGGGAATGTATTATGAACTTCTAAATTCTTCAAAGTACATTAATTCATTGGCGCAGTCAAGGAGACAACCAATTCACCTCTTTCCGCTCCAATTTTCCTCTTTTAGCCCTCATACCTTTCCCCCAACAAAAATTCACCTCATGGTCCTCATGGTGTAAGGTGTCACTCTCGCAATAGACTCTACCTGCCGTTAACAGGGAGATCGAGGTTCTAATCTAGGGTGTATTAAGGGTGGTTTATAACTTTCTCCACGCAAATTCTGGTACAATTTCCATAAATTCAATTTTACTTCTAAAGTAGCGTAATTAGTATATATTATGTGTATAACCTGAACACACAGGTAGTAAGACGCAGTGCTTAAAAAAATAATTAAAAGACCCGCTGCGGTGGCCGCATGGTCTAACGCGCTATTTTTACAGCAAACAAAACTGCCGATGACAAAGAGATTGAGGTTCGAATCTAGATCGGGTGCTTTGGGGGTGGTTTTTTCCCCAAACTGGTTTTCCAATATCTTTTCACGCAAATGCGATTACACTTACTGTAAATATAACTTACCTAATCCCAGAAACAAATTATTTAATTAATACATAAGTGTATAACCCAAACGGGTAGTAGGACGTGGTGCAATTTTTTTTTAAATAAGTTAAATATTCTTGAACTATTTAAAAAAAAATGTAGCACCGTGTTTTACTACCGGCTCGGTTTATACGCTTAAGTACTAATTACGCTAATGGATTATTAATTGGGAAGGTTGAATTTAAAGGAAGTGAACCTGCATTTGCGTGGAGGGAGAGTGGAATACCATTTAGGGGAAAACCACCCCAAGTTGAATTAATTTGTTATGTAAAATGAAACAAGGAAATATTTATTACTCAGAAGTGTTTGGAATGGTTCTAGTTTCGTAGAAATAGAATACAATAAATGCACTTGGAGGTTCATAGTTTAGTTTATGGTGCTTTTTAATAAGAGCTAAATTGTCACGGAGATAATAATTCTATAGTTTACCTTTGTATTAAATTCTCGCTACACCATGTGGTACATTTCCCTTGGGAGCCATAATTATGTCAGTCAACTATTTCAGCCAGGTTTAATCTATTTTTATCACTTCTCATTAGCGGTTATATTACCATGTCACTTGTTAGGTTTACCATTGGAGTGCCTTGTTTGTTTTCTTTGTTTACTTTGCAAAGCAGCAGTATAACACATAGGACAGTTACAAAAACAAACAAAACAATAATATCGCTCAAGAAAATATCAAACTATATAAAATAACGTGTTGAGTAAAGACAATTGGCATTTTGGAAAGGATTTGGCACTTGTATTGTAAATCAAAAAACTCTGTATACTAATATAAAAATAATAAATAGTAAAAATATAATCATTAAGTAGTACAGTTGTATTTAGTAGTGAATATTACACTGCTACGTGTTTTTCTGTGTGTTTTTTATACCTATTTTATTGCCCATTCGGGTTATAAACATTACACCAAGAGTAGAAACCCGCTTCGGTGGGTGCATGGTTTAACGCGTCGCGTTACTCTTGCAGTAGACTAGACTGCCGGTGACGGCGAGATTCGAATCTCAGTCGGGTGTACTGAGTTTTTTTCCAAAATGGTTTTTAACTCTCAATCCACGCAAATTCAGGTACACTTCCCCTAAATATAACCTTCTAAATCCTTAAAACCGTTAGCGTAATTGGTACATAAACATATAACCCGAACGGGTAGTAAGACGTGGTGCTACAAAAAAAAAGTATAAATAAGGATGGTAGAGTTTGAATCAATTTATCCACACGTATCTGGAGATAAAATGGATAAACGATCCATTTAAAACCACCCGACCGGGAATCGAACCCTAGTCTTCCCGTCACTGGTAATCCATTCGAACAATGATGTGAATGTTTTACGTGGTGTTCCACCACACTTGATATCTTACTAATATTATAAATGCGAAAGTTTGTGTGTTTGAATGTTTGTTACTCAATCACGCCAAAACTGCTGAACGGATTCGAATAAAACTTTGTACGTTGGTAGAGTATGTCCTGGAATAACATATAGGACTATTTCCAACCTTTGATTTTAAATAATAATAAATATATGATTATAATGTGATTGAAACGATGTTATTTAAGAATTTGTGATTTGATATTTTGTAATTAAAGTAAATAGTAATTAGTGTGACGTAGTTTCATACTAATAAATAATAAATATGTGATTTTAGCTATGTAGTTTGATTTTTTTATTTAATTAAAGATGTTATCAATTATTGCGGGCGAGGCCGCGACGGGTAGAAGCTAGTTATACATATTTTTTAAATTTTGGTATGAGGAGTGTTGATGCGCGTTAAAATAAAATGAAAAAGAGCCCCACCAAATGGCACGCTAACAAGCCCTGAAGTCTGTCTGGACTAAACTAGAATGTTATCTCAAGACATTGTGCGGCGTTAAATTAGTGTTTTTCATCACACACAAATATATTTATTTTTTAGTTATTTATTTAGCACAGCGTCTTACTACCCGTTCGGGTTATACACTTAAGTACTAATTACGCTAATCGGTTAGGAATTGGGAAGGTTGAATTTAGAGTAAGTGAACCCGTATTTGTGTGGAGGGAGAGTGAGAAATCATTTAGGAAAAACCACCACCCAGTTCACCCGACCGAGAATCGAACCTCGATCTCCCCGTCCTCGACAGTCTAGCTCAACATGAAACTAGCACGTTAGCTAACTCTTCCATTGAGACGGGTCACAAATATATAAGTTGCCGGGTGTGATATAATTATTACGTTTTCAAAAATGTATTATTTTAAATTTGTATCGTGTGTTCAAAGGCGTTGGACTTGCCCTCCACTTGGTACCCTTTGACACGGTGGTAGTGGTTAATTCAAATCCCGGATGGTTGAACAAAGGTTGATTTTCACTTTTGTTTTTCCAGCCTTTCTCCACGCTAAAGCTGGTGCACTTCCTTATCATTCCTGCTCATCCCTAAGGTCTACTCAAATTGAGCCATTCTTGTGTTAAAGGTCTCACTAATAAAAATAAGTTTTAAGGGGGTGGTTTTTATTGAACGAATTAATAACACGCTGCAAGGTAAGAAACTTGATAAAATACGTGCGCGCGCGCGCACACACACACACACACACACACACACACACACACACACAAATTGGTATTTCATAGTAACAACTGCAAAGAAACCCATGGAATTATTATTATTATTATTATTATTATTATTATTATTATTATTATTATTATTATTAGCACCGAGTCTTACTACCCGTTCGGGTTATACGCACTTACGCTAATGTGTAATGGTAGGGTGATTGTGAGATGAAATGGAGGACCTACAGTTTAACGTGGAATTCGAACCACGGTGGAGGCCTGGCATTCCCCACAACTTGTGAAAAGTTGTTATTAATACACGTCTTGTCAAAGGTGAAGGAATGGTCTGGCAGATAAATCTGTGCCGGGACCAAGGTTTGAACCCCGGACCCAGGGGCACAAAAGTCTTGACACCTTGACACCTCCCCTCAAGTTAAAAACTCTAGTAAATACTTCTGCCTCCAGCCCAACCTTCTTTTTTCAACTCACGTTACATTGAATGAGATCTTCAGTTTTTTAAGGAAATATTTTACTATTTATTTAAGATTGTGTTTGGAAAATAAATAAAATCCTAACAATTGTATTATTTAAAATTTTTTAATATTAATCATTGATTTTTATCGCTAATTTTCTTCAAACTACTTCGTCACACCTGATGTCCCTTCGCGGAACACAAGTTGAAAAACTCTGCTCTAACCGATATATTTTATTCATTGGTTCAGATTGGTCAAATAATTCACAAATTAAAATCATTTTCCAGGGCACAAACCCGTGCCACTAGTTGGCGTGGACCACATATTATGCTTGTCTATTCTGGTTTGTCGGTGATTGAGAGGTTGGGGCTCTAATGCTGGCCGGCAGTTTTTACATCTTCTGTTAGGTGGCGGTTACCCCCTCTCCTATGGGGAATTAACTCCAGGTCTGACCACAGGGATGATTGAAATGACCTGACCGGATTCGTTCTAGACTCGGTTCACTCTGACCACTTGTCTAATTTGTAGTTTTCATTTCCCCACAAGCGAGTGTTAGTATGTTCTTCTAATTAATACTAACATGGCCCTGGATTTTTATGACATAAATTAAAAAAGGAAAAACAATATCAATAACATGATACCAAACATTCTTAAAATTTACCTAAACTTGACAAATAAATTACTTTACAATTGCCATCCCAGAGTTGTAGTAATATTAAAAACCAGAAACTTTTATTTGAAATATATTTGTTAAAAATCAACATTTTCAGAGCTATTAGCCAGTATATTTGTTAAAAATCAACATTTTCAGAGCTATTGGCCAGTATATTTGTTAAAAATGAACATTTTCAAAGCTATTGGCCAGTATATTTGTTAAAAAGCAACATTTTCAGAGCTATTGGCCAGTATATTTGTTAAAAAGCAACATTTTCAGAGCTATTGGCCAGTATATTTGTTAAAAATCAACATTTTCAGAGCTATTGGCCAGTATATTTGTTAAAAAGCAACATTTTCAGAGCTATTGGCCAGTATATTTGTTAAAAATCAACATTTTCAGAGCTATTGGCCAGTATATTTGTTAAAAAGCAACATTTTCAGAGCTATTGGCCAGTATATTTGTTAAAAATCAACATTTTCAGAGCTATTAGCCAGTATATTTGTTAAAAATCAACATTTTCAGAGCTATTGGCCAGTATATTTGTTAAAAATGAACATTTTCAAAGCTATTGGCCAAGTTATAATATTGTATATTAAAAAGCAACATTTTCAGAGCTATTGGCCAGTATATTTGTTAAAAAGCAACATTTTCAGAGCTATTGGCCAGTATATTTGTTAAAAATCAACATTTTCAGAGCTATTGGCCAGTATATTTGTTAAAAATCAACATTTTCAGAGCTATTGGCCAGTATATTTGTTAAATTAATGTCTGTGAAATTGATTGTTATGCTCTTGGGAACTGACCGAGATGAAACTTTTTTTTTTAAATGTGTCTGTGACAGTATAATTTTTCTTGTG
The DNA here is from genome assembly GCA_039000515.1 of Timema cristinae. Taxonomy (NCBI): domain Eukaryota; kingdom Metazoa; phylum Arthropoda; class Insecta; order Phasmatodea; family Timematidae; genus Timema; species Timema cristinae. Next base: position 26,235,255 of record JBCFYV010000100.1, on the reverse strand, counting down.
CTCTTTGGTGCAATGGGGTGCTCTTTGGTGCAATTTGATGCACTTTTTGCCATTATATTACTACACAAATGTAAATTATTTCAGTTTTCATATCTTACGGAAGAGAGTGAATAATAATGAGTGGTGCAAAATACCATTTATTTGGAAATGTATTTGTGATGATTGGTATGGTATATCTTTCTAGTTTTTGTTTAGTATGTTGTAATATGTGTGTGGTAGTTAGTGCTCGATATTTGGTGCATCTGCTTTGTAGTAGCATTTCCTTTGTTAGTTATATGTGCATTTGTATGTATGTTTGTTTGTTTGTATGTGTGTTATGTTCAATTTTACCATTTGATTTAATCGCTCTAATTTGGGACAGCTGGCTTTAAAATACTAAGGAGGTCAATATTAAGAATACACACAAATGGGTTTGATTGGAGGTATTATGAAAAAAAAAATCTTAAAAAAAAAATATATATATATAATGCACTTAGTTTGAATTGAACCTAATCCCCTTCACTCAAAGTTCACCAGATTAATTGTGAGGTCGGTCATGCCGTTTGAATTTTACACAAGGTCATGAATAGTTTGTGTGATACCCTGAAGATGGCAGTGCTCGACAACATCTAAAATGTGTTTGGTTTGTTTACTTCCAGAGAGCAGCAGCGCTTCATCAGCAACAGGTGGCAGCACAGAGTGAGTACTTACCTAAATATTTTATTTTGTCTCCTTTTACCCTGAAAAGCTAGCACGCACTTTTTCACTACGGCGTAGCTTATAACATCGGTTCCCTAACTGTGGTTTGCGAACCTACACGGGGGTTCGCGAAATCTTCCAAGTGGTCCGCCAAAATATTTCCGTAATGGAGGATTTTTAAGGAACAGTTTGTGAAATTTGTGAAGCATATTTACAATATTCTATTATATAAACCTAATGAAGTTTCTGTCCATTATTTCTTCAGAAAACTACGCTTACTTTTTCTACACCCCCACCAATAGTTTGTTTCAATTTCCACATCAGAAACAGGATCAATGCTGAAAGTGACTTGAAACTTTATTTATCGTTTGGGGTCCCTGAATTTAAAGCTTTGTGCCATCCAAAGCAAGCATATTCTTCTCACTAAGTCCCGCTAAGATATGGGTAGCTGTTAAAAACTCGTAAACAGTTTATGAAACTTAAATCGGCATGGTATTTTGTGATTACAGGAAGGGATTTCAGTTATGTCAAAGCAGCATTTTCCAGTACCACTTTTTTTTAAAAAAAAAAGAAGTGAAATGTGATAATATTGTGACAACAAAGATAAGAAAATGTTACTATTTTGCTTATTTAATTTCAGTTTTAATTTTTTTAATTAAATATATCATTATTTGAATTTATACTCGCGTAGTTTCAATGTCCTTGCATTATTTTTGGTGGTGTATCCCACAGTTCTATAGTGGGTTAATTTAAAGGTACTAAACCTTTTGATAGCAATTAATAAATACATTTTATAAAAATAAGGTTAAAAAATAGTGCGTGGCCATGTATCAGGGTGTTGGCGTAAACTCAGATATTTGTGAAAGGGGTTCGTGAGTCTAGAAAGTTTTGGGAACCACTGGCTTATAACATCAGCCATATTATAATTCTTCAAGGAAAGACTGGTCCCTTTGGTTATAAACTGAAAGTATATTAAATTATTATTATTATTATTATTATTAGCACCGCGTCGTACTACCCGTTCGGGTTATACGCACTTACGCTAATGTGTAATGGTAGGGTGATTGTGAGATGAAATGAAGGACCTACAGTTTAACGTGGAATCCGAACCACGGTGGAGGCCTGGCATTCCTCACATTCACAAGACGTCTTGTCAGAGGTGTAGGAAGGGTTTGGAAATCAGATAAATCTGTGCCGGGACCGAGGATTGAACCCCGGCCGCCAGCATAGAAGTCTGACACCTTACCCCTAGACCACCAGGTCACCTATATTAAACAATAAAGTAGATCTATCATACAAATTTTTTCATTTATGCTTAGAAATAAAAAAATATCCATTAATAATAGCTTTAATATGTATATGGTAACACTAATTTATTTGATCAGTACCCAACTTTTTTTCTAGCTCTTGGTTGGTTATAATTGGAAAGAAATGTTTCATGGTAAAAAGTTTTTATTTATAAAATGTAAGAAAAACTTTTCATTTTCTTTTACCGATAGGGAGCCGTCCTTACGAAAGGCTGCTTTTCATGATTTTTACCCCCTCCTCTTCTTGTGTAGGCATCATTAGATTTCCCTTCACCACCCGCCCTACCCCCCGATTTATTTTACGTCCTTTTTTTTACGATTTGGTAAATTAGATTATTTTTTATAGTTTATTTATTTTTCAAAGTAAGGATTGATAATAAAGCGAGTGATTTGAAATTTTAGAATAATCTAATAATTGAAATGTGCATTTCCATAACGTTGTAAATACCACTAGGACTAAGTTCGTTTTTTACTTAAAATGGGTTGTAGATGCCATTTTTTACTATTGTAGTAAAATTAGATGTAACACATCATAACTCATAAGTAAATTAAATTTTTTACATCCATTATTGTTTACTAAAATCCTCGCCCTTCACCCCCCCCCCCTCCCCCCCACACACACATACTTAAAAAAAAAAAACCTTACGTGATTAATTTTAAGGATAGCCCCTGGGTAGTTTTGTACATCGTAAGGAATACATTATTGTTTGTTAACATCGAATGAAAACATTGTACAAACATTTGTAAAACATTTTTTCCAAAACATTGATTTATAAAGCAAGATTTTTTTAAAGGGTGGGGGCTCAAATATTAGCTAGCAACCATACATACAAGAAGTTTATTTGAGTTTCATTAATGAGGGTTAAAATTTGTTTCAATTAATCTCCTTATACATTAAAAATTCAAATAATACTAAGCCGTTGAGGTAAATTACAACTGTAGATATTCAAATATAAATGGAATTTATTTCGAATACTATCAAATATTTGATCTTCTTATCTATAAATAAATAACTTAATAACTAAAAGATAGATATAATTTAAGCATAATATAATGGTAATTTAATCAAGGTATATATTACCTAAACATAAAAAATATATAAAAGAAAGTTTAATTTAATGTAATGATCTATATTTTACATACCGATGAGTGATACTACGTTCTGTATTTTTTTACAAGCCAAATACTGTAATTACCTCGAATTTCCAGTTTTTTAAACATGTGTATTCCCTATTGGAGTGTTGTTTAATTTTAAATTTTGTGTTGTTCCACAAGTATGTTAAGTTAATGACGTTACTTATCTGTATGTAACGGCAGGTCAAGATATAATTTTCCATGTTAATGTATTTACGTTTGTATTCGACTAGTTTTAAATATATAGTATTGAAACAAAAAACACACATTCTTAAATAATCTTCAAAATAGCCTTACATTGTCACGAACCAATTTGTTTGATCTAGAAGTAGTTTTACTGTAAACTTTTTTTTTGATCGTCAACAAATTAAAGTTATGTTTATTTACGAAAATATCCAGTAATAATTTTACTGCTAGAATGTAGATTAAAAAGGTCCGTGTAAGCATATGTATATTCAAAATAGGAAACGGGAGTATATTTTGAAATGTCAATGTTGTCTATACGCAAATAGTAGAATGCGTGTTCATATACGTCAGCGGAAGAGAGGAAGTGTTATCAGAGGTTAAACAAGAGGCTTCCCAGGGTAAATTCTTTTCGTCCCTATATTTAGTGTATTGGCGTATAAGTATGATAAGTATTTGGAGTGCTTAAGTGTGTCGTCTGTGATACGATTTGAGAGTATATACGTCTATGTCGATATTATCTTTCATCGACAAACAGTTAAATATGTTTTAATACGGCGCTAAGTTTATATGCCGTTCTGAATTTATGTTGGCTATTATTCTTCATTTTATGTATCTTACACCAGAGAGGTTTATGAAACTACCAACAAAGCTAATCAACGTAAATCTCGAATGGGTAGCAAGACGTGGTGCTATAAAAAATTGTTGATTACTTCTGGGGTATTATTTGAAGGTTGCTTATCCGAACCATTCTCTAATCTAAGCCTCGTATTCTCCTGGATTTTATTTACTAAAGATAATTTTTTGTATACATTTCAGGAGTTCGTTTTGCATATGAATGTACTAATCTACGTGCACTATACATACACACATACATGACATACTAATTAGATAATAGAAGAGGATTTCAAGTTGAAATACATCCTGCAATTTTATTTATATTTCAAGTTCAGATTTTTTCCGTAACTTCTCCTTGGGTTTGGTGATAAAGTTCGACAAAACAAGTTAATACAGTATTCATTGGTACATTGACTCCCCTCAATGGTTGAATGGCTTAAGGCGTCACTCTCGCGCTGGACTAGAGTGCTGATGACAGAGAAATCATGGTTCACATCCCGTTAGAGAGAACTGAGGGTATTTTTTCTTGAATGGTTTTCCACCCTTCCTCCATGTAAATGTGGGTACACTTCCTCAATACTTCACCTTCCACATCAGCTTATACAACCGTATAAACCGAACGAGTAGTGTGTGGGACGGGGTGGGAAAATAAAGAGTAGATCCTACATTATATGGAAAGAGTAGATCCTACATTAATGGAAAGAGTAGATCCTACAGTTATGGAAAGAGTATATCCTACATATATGGAAAGAGTAAGATCTACATTAAATGGAAAGGTAGATATCCTAAATTACATGAAAGAGTAGATCCTACAGATATGAAAGAGTTAATCCTAGTATTGGAAAGAGTGTTCCTACAAAATGAAAGAGTAGATCCTACAAGTATATGAAAGAGTATATCCTACAGTATAATGGAAAGATAGATCACATTTAAATGGAAAAGTATATCCTACAGTATATGGAAAGAGTATATCCTACAGTATATGGAAAGAGTAGATCCTACATTAAATGGAAAGAGTAGATCCTACAGTATATGGAAAGAGTAGATCCTACATTATATGGAAAGAGTAGATCCTACAGTATATGGAAAGAGTATATCCTACAGTATATGGAAAGAGTATATCCTACAGTATATGGAAAGAGTAGATCCTACATTAAATGGAAAGAGTAGATCCTACAGTATATGGAAAGAGTACATCCTACAGTATATGGAAAGAGTAGATCCTACATTATATGGAAAGAGTAGATCCTACATTAAATGGAAAGAGTAGATCCTACATTGTATGGAAAGAGTAGATCCTACATTGTATGGAAAGAGTAGATCCTACATTAAATGGAAAGAGTAGATCCTACATTGTATGGAAAGAGTATAACGAACTGATGTCCAAGCGGCTTTGGTGGCCGCATTGTCTAAAGATTCACTCTCGTATTAGACTAGACTGCCGATGACAGAAATAACGGGGTTCCAATCCTGGTTGGGTTTATTGAGTGTTTTTTTTTTTCAAAATGCGAGTACACTTCCTCTAAATTTAACCTAACTCATCCCTAACTCGTCAGTGTAACTAGTACATATGCATATAACCTAAACAAGTTATAAGACACAGCTTTAAATAAAGGACAAATCCGGGTAATATCGCAGTATAAGGTAATTGTTTAAATGTTTACATAAACCCGCCTGGTGGCGTAGTTAGCTAACGCGCTAGTTTATGTTGAGCTAGACTGCGAGGACGGGGAGATTGAAGTTAGAATCTGCTTGGGTGAACTGGGGGTGGTTTCCTCTCGATGGTTTTCCATCTCCCTCCACGAAATTCGGATTCACTTCCTCTATATTCAACTTTCCAATTCTAACCTATTAACCAATTAGTACTTAAGCGTATAACCCGAATGGGTAGTAAGATGTCGGTGCTAAGTATTATTACACGAAGTAATAATATATTTAAAAGCAGTAAATTGTTACCTAGGTAAATACTTTTGTATTTAAGGTCTTCTTTTAATGATGTTTCACAGTATAAATGTATCGGAAAGAGAGCAAAATTAAAAACAATTTTATTTTTGTGTGTTTCGAATAATCCGTTTAGTTTCTCAAGAGTACCCGTTCAATTTTGCAATACTTCTCAAGATTGTTTCAAAATTTTCTAACATTATAATAAAATATTACAAATGAATAAAAATATTATTTATAGTTACTTTTACCTAAGAAAATATTTGTAATTATTAAAGAAAAATATAAATTTGTATTGTATAACAAAACAACACTAAAATAGTAAAGACTAATATCTAGTTATTATTGAAGAAAATTAAGGTATACATTTGCATTTTATAACAAAACAATAATAAATTAGTAAAGACTAAAAAAACTTATTAGCATTTTTCTGATTTCAAAAACAAATGTTTTAAAATATAAATAGTTTAAACATGATCACTATGCCGCTATCCGAAAAAAAAAAGTTTTTACTTTAAGTTATTGAAATCAATATTGTATAAGACACTAACTTTGAAAATTTAATTAATTTCCCTTATTAAAGTTAAGACTTTACGAAAATATTGATAATTTTATTCGAGGAATTCATTATATTAAAAAAAAAGTATTCTTTCATAAATAAACGCAAATAAGTGATGGGCTGATGGCACACTATACTAGTTCGAAATTCAGCTAATCCTCAAGTAGATCGCTGGTTGGAAAAGTTGCACCCGTCTTGGTTTAGCCACACTAACACACTTCTCTCTTATTTATATGAAAATATACACCTTTAAACATGTCTGTTCGAAAATGTAAACGCGACACATACTCAGTGATATATATTTGAGTTTAAAATAATATTATTTAAAGTTTTGTTTGTTTAACCCCGCCCCTTTGTTGGTTTGTAATAATTTGGGGCTGGGGGTGTCCAGTTATGTCGTATAACAGCTCCAGCACAGGATCATCCATCCACCGTGTAGTTCCTAGTTGCTACAGTAGCCCCATGACTTCTTTGGTGCTGACTGACAGCTCACAGCTGACTTCAAATAGCTTTAAAAAGTTACCAGACCAAATTACGTATCCCTACACCGAACCAGATGATCTGCAAAAACATATGTTTAGCAGCTATCACGTTTACAGTCAAAATTTAGGTATATACCTAAATGTTGATTGTCAGGTCAGCACCAAAGAAGCCACGGGGCTGCTAGTAGTTCTCACGTCAGCCGGTAGATGGTGGGTGCGTGCGCAACTGCAGCTGGAACTAAAGTTTGGCGCTAGCGTGTTTATAATGTCGTTCGGTCATGTGTCCGCAGTCACCCGCTGAAATCTTACGGGTTTTTCTCGGTCGTGTCTTTGACTCCATCTACCTCTTTCTGTTGACAATAAAAACAGTGCGGTCAGATCAGTGCTCGAAGGGGGGTTTAATATATTCTTTAAAGTATTTGATCTTCGCTAGTGTTATCAATATACTTAGTTTCACGAATATGTAAGTTTTTTGTTGGCGGTGTTGTTGTGGAGAGTGGGAAGTCGAGTGCGTTAGCCACATCCTCTTCATTGGGTATGATGATGATGAAATAAGTGTTGGGGGTATAGTAAAGCTTAATTTTTTTTTTTAAGTTTTAATTGTAATTTTAAACAAATTAGATTTATTGGGCTTCCTTAAAAGACGACCATCTTAAAATGCTAATTAAGGCTCCCATTTCTGTAGTTTTTTATAAATAAAATGTGTAAAATGTGTAAAATTTTAAAAGAAAACACAGTGTTGGGAAGCTAGAGTTTTAGTTTGGCCAAAGTAAACTTTGTGCTTTTTTTACCTTAAATGTTGAAGAATTTTATTTTTTCTAATTGTGGCCGCCCTACAGAATATCTGATTTCTAATGTGGCCCTTATGATCATACGAGTTGGACAAGTCTGCCTAAAATCATACGACCACCGAAATTTGGTAGTAAGCAATTATGAGTTATAGACGTTATTCACCTGCAATTGAATTCAGCGTGTATTGAAAGTCTAAATGCGTATTTTATTCTAAAAAATAAAACGCATCTTAGTTAAAAACAATTCAAAAATCCAAACCCAAAGTCTTAAAAGTCTCGTGGTAGACCAAATTATAATTATTTATTTTCTCAATGTATTAGTTATTATTATTTATTAGCACCGCGTCTTACTACCCATGTATTAGTTGATGATTTAAAGATCGTTAGAACAAATTATGTTAGTATGTTTTGTTGTCAGAACTAGTTAGCTATCAACATAACCTAACCCGCCTCAGTGGCATAGTTAGCTAACGCGCTCGTTTCATGTTGAGCTAGACTGATTAGGACGGGGAGATCGAGGTTCGATTCTCGGTCGGGTGTAACTGGGGGTTGTTTTTCCTAATTTATTTCCACTCTCCCTCCACGCAAATACGGGTTTACTTTTTCTAAAATTCACCCTTCCCAATTTCTAAGCCATTAGCGTAATTAGTACTTAGTGTATAATCCGAATGGGTGGTAAAACGTAGTGGTAGATAAATAAACACTGGTTAGTTATCAACATAACCTAAATAAAATATACCATATGCGTCTTCTATATTATAGTAGGTGTGTGGCTGATATTGTTACAGGGCTACCAACTCTGCGATGTAACAAAGAAAAAGTGGTGTAGGTCTCAATGGTCTATAAAAGAAGGCATTGAACTTTTTTTTGTTTTTTTTTACAAACGTTAATTGCACAATTTGCTTACATCCCTTTTATTTTATCTATCTAAGCTGGTATTATTGACCCCAAGTAATATTTAAATCTAAATTCTAATTTTTTTTCTACTAACTAGTTTTGTATCATTGTTGAATTGTATGAAAAATCACAAACTGTTGCTTGGCGTTACTACAAACCTCACTACCTAAACAAGTAATAAAAAGGATTTGGGCGACTATTGGCCTGAGTACGGTGACTAGTTGAAATGAATCGTAAATAGTTTGTGTAAACTCTTTTTGAAGAGGAATAATTATAAACAGGTTTGTTTTTAACTTTAACCAAAAGAGAAGCCTCAAATAATCTGGAGAACTAATAGCATTTTTTATATTGGAAGGTAGCCTTAGAACATAAATATATATTTTTTAAATTGCTCTCAATATTGACAAAATTAACTATTGCTTGTTTTTTAATCAGTATTAAGGTAGGTATGTAGGGAAGACTAGAAAATGTAAACAGATATTCAACAACTGTTGATATAACCATGTGAAGAAAATTAAACTCGTATGTTTATACTGAAGCAATACTTTATTTATTTCTGACAAAAAAAAGTTTTGATTTAAATACTGCAAAAATCATTATTTTCTCACGTCCCTTACATCCCCACCTTAATAATAACTGTTTAGTGTTTGTTGCAGAACATATCATTAGACGTATGAATGTAAGAAAGTAGCTTTAGTAACAACGTAAATTTCGGATACCTTTTCTCCACTAGATTAAAGTAGGCCTACGCATTCAATAATTTTTTGAAGGAAAAAAAAATCAAATCTTTAAAGTTTTACCGGTTTAAATATAAGAAAATTATGATCACACCACATCACTAATATAAATAAATGTATTATAGATTGAAAATACAAAATGTTCACCGTCGGTGATCTTGGAGTAAAGTGTTCACCTCAGGATCTGATGTTCGTGGGTTCAAACTCAGCCGGGGTCGACAAACGTTTCTCGAGTGATAAAAATCCGTAGCACAACTTCTTTCGTAGGATTAGTGAAGCTGATTGTAGTATGTAAAATAACCTTATAAGGTGTGTGAAAATACCTTTCCTGGCAATATTCGTGGACCCTTTCGCTCTCATATAAATTCTCGTGTGCTTGTATAGTCAATCGGATGAGAAAGTGGACGTTAGATACCTCAAATAAAAAAAAACAGATTAAATCTAAATATCAAGTTTGAACGAAATCCATCAGACTACTTTTACTATAGCGCCAGGTAGAGACAGACAAAATTGTTATACTCACTTTTTTTTAGAGTAAAGATTCGTCATAATCTCCAAGGAAATTTTTCACTACTACCATAATTTCTCTAAATGAGAAAGTAAAATTATGTGTTTGACGAAATGAGTTGAGAAACATATGAAATAACTAAGTTTGGTTTTTGCGCATTTTGTTCAGAGAACAAACGTGTCATTTTTTGTCCGAAATATATTTTAATACTAGTGGATGATTGCAGCGATGTCTGTAAATCATTGCACCAAAACGTATTCTAAACTTATAGTTAGGAAAAGTTATAATAAGCCCTCACTCGACTTTATTTCAAGTTTACTCGTCAAAGGCCATTAACTTGTTGAGTTTGAATCAAAACGTATATTCCCCCCCTCCCCCCCTCTTTCACGCCACGATGAGAAATTTAAAACTGCCCCTCTTGCAGCTCACTATCTATTTGTTGCACCAAACCACTCCAGTAAGAATTGACCTGTTATTATTTTTAACAAGAGATAAATATTTTATATGCCGACATACACTAATGCGCAAATCAGGGTTTCCACTGTGATCCAAATAAATAATGAAAAGCTGAAAAATCTCTAAGAAAATCAAATTTTCTATGGAAACTACTATATTTCCTGAGATCCTGCCCCCGCCCCCCCCCCCACCCCCACCCCCACCCCCGGCCAACCTTTAAAATGAAAGGTCGACTGTCAAAATCTCTTCAGCCATTTCATTGCAATTTCTATTAGCATACACGAGATTATCATATTATATATGGGATATTGCGATGATATAATGTAAAAAGGGCTTTAATCAGGAATGGTTAGGAGGAATTTGCTAAAGGAAATATGTTGATATACGAGAATATTGGTTTGAAGGAAGAGCAATGGAAAATATTTGTTTTGCATAATGCAATAGTAGTACTTTTCTTATAATACGTTGCAGGATGCCTTTGGTCTGCTATAACAAATGATTGGCGTTATTAACTGTCAATAATAGAAACATACTAGACATGACTAATGCTTAGGGTATATGACAGGATTCATAAGTACTACATTTTCTAGAGATACTTTTTTTATATCATATATTCGTAGATAAACTCATATTTTATGCTGATTAATATCAATACCGATAAAATAGTAGAAATAGTTACCACATTTTGTCAATGTTTACAAATGGAAAATCTAAAAATAGATTCCCAACGGTGTATGTATATACCTCTCCAGAATATTTTATGTACTTCCCGTTGAGTTAGAAAACTTAAAAGTTGGAACAATTTTAAATTCTCTAACCTGAAACACACAAATCCTATAATAATGCACTGACACGTTTGTTTTCATTAGTGTATGTGTTATTAATTACAAACTAACCGAACAGCTTATAAGGGTTATCTTCTGTTAGGTTGGGTAGTATTGTTATCATTTGTCTGCCATAGACAGACTTAAAACTCATTATTATTATTATTATTATTATTAACACCGCGTCTTACTACCCGTTCGGGTTATACGCACTTACGCTAATGTGTAGGCCTAATGGTAGGGTGATTGTGAGATGAAATGGAGGACCTACAGTTTAACGTGGGATCCGAACCACTGTGGAGGCCTGGCATTCCCCACACTCACAAAATGTCTTGTCAGAGGTGAAGAAAGGGTTTGGCAATCATAAATCTGTGCCGGGACCGAGGATTGAACCCCGGACCACCAGCACAGGAGTCCGACACCTTACCCCTAGATCGTCAAGTCACCACTTAAAACTCAGTGGATGTGTAATTTGTATTAATTCGTTTTTTTTAGCACTGCGTTTTATTACCCGTTCGGATTGTACGCCTATGAACTAATTACACTGATGAGTTATTGATTATGAAGGCTTAGTTGAGAGGAAGTGCACCTGCATTTGCTTGGAGGGAGAGGGGGAAAACATTTAGGGAAAACTACCCTCATTGCACCCGACCGGGAACGAACCCCGATTTCCCGGTTTTCGGCAGTCTAGTCCAACACTAGATTAGCGTGTTATACCAAGTGGCCACCGAAGTGGGTTGTAAATTAGGGATGAGATACTTAAATCCTCTATTCCTCCCCTCAGATCTTAAGGTATTCGACAGAGTTGCTCAAAGTATCTCGACTACATTGCCTTCTAATAACAATTTAATTGGTTAAAGAAGCATAGACTTGAGTATCTTGAAGAGTTAAAGTAAATAAAAATAATTATATAAATGTAAGATAATTGTTGTATACAACATAAGATACATGACAATCGACATAATTATCATTGATCAGTGACACCAAGCCTTTAACGACTTATTTCAGATTAAATTTTAAATATTGTCAATTTAACTAAGATTGCACATATTAAAACATTCGAGAATTTGAATTTGTAGTCTAGATTCGAAAGAAAATTTAAGATTGGCATTCAAGATATATAGGATTTGACACATATCTAATATTTATATAGTTTGTGTGCGTGCGCTCCAAACCTATACTCCATTCACGATAGGCATTACTCTCTGAAAGGTATTTTTTCCTACCAATATCCTACTATATAATATGATTCTGGTAGGGTAAAAGGCCTTTCAGAAAACAATTTCTATGATGAACAGACTTTACCATCGTTCCTTAATCATTAAACTAACAAACGCTAAAATTTATTTGCAACCGCTCGCATCCTTGACGCCCTACCAATCATTGTAGTTTTTACATAGACCCGTCACGCCCGCAAAGTTACTTCTGAAAACGCGTGATTCTCCATGAAAGAAGTATTAAAGGAAACTTTACATACAGTTCCTTAAGGTGCGGCAGAAAGAAGCACGAGTAATTTTACAGTTTTTATAGGATTACAGTTCTTTGGCCAAAATAAATCAAATATTTCTCCAGTGGTAACATAGAGCTTAGTTTTCTGCACATGCTAATACCAACAGATGTTGAATATCTGTCAAGAGTGTCTGGAATTTTGTCAAAACTTTTAAATAAAGAGAGAAAGTTTCGACAAAATTCCAGGACACCCTTGACAGATATCTGCCTCACCTTAAATAAAAATACACTTCATCCATGACTTTTTGAATATATGAAAGGGGTCCAAAACAGTATAATTACATGTATAACTAAATAAGCACATTCATTATAGACTACACCTTCATTTTTAATCTGAAACCCTTTCTGGAAGGCCTTATTTCGTACCAGAATCCTACTCCATAGGAGTATTCATGTAGAATAGTAGAATAAAAGCTTTTCAAAAGGACGTATTACCGTTTTGGAAGGCCTTTTATCCTACCAAACTATTAAAATACGGTAGGATTCTGTTACGAAATAAGGCCCTCCCTAACGGGCTTCCTACCAACATTACTCAAAAGAAACATTTAGTCTAACAACCATCAATAATAACTTATTGATCACTTTGAAAGAGAAAGATTTCCCCAACTTCCTTTTAAAAAAAAAAAAAGACCACGCCGAGATTTAAACCCGAGCTCTTGAGTTCGGTCGATAGTGCTATACAGCCTATACTTGGGTTCGTCCTTAAATTACGTAATGCTTTTTTCGTGATTTTTTTTAACCACCTCTCCTCCCAATGGAAGGGATTGTAAGATTTTCCTCCCCCCCCCCCCCCCTATCTATCTTAGGTAAATTTTTTATAATTTGATAAATTAAATTATTTTAATTGTTTTTGTTATTTTTATACACAAGAATTGGTAAAAAAAAAGCGAGTGATAAGAGATTTTATAATACTTTAGTTGCAGTAAGTAGATACAAGTGAACTTTTATATATATTTATTTTCTAACAAAAAAAATAATTTTTGTTTCACCATAAACATTGAGACTGAACATTACTTAAGAGGGATTCTGATCCCCCAAACCCGCTTCTCGTAAGAATACCTAAGAAAATAAAACATTGTAAAACATTGTCCTCTAACCTGTTCCCAGAACTTTTATTACGTGCATTTCCTCGTAAATGACCGAGTCACTGTTCCTCGTATTGCAGCGACAAGATTGCACGGGATGGCATCATCAGGAGGCAATCTAGGCCGGCTATGAGGCAACTTTCGTCACGGTACATCGGTCGCTACCCTAATTACCGCATCACCGATTTCTATTCAACATCATACTTGACGTGGTAGTCTTGGGGACATGAGTTAAGGCCACTGTTTTTGTAGTTTTTATAACAAAACACTTTTTTGGTCAAAATAAATAAAATAGTGCTCCAGTAGAAACATAAGAGTATAATTTTCTTCGCATGTTGATATCAATAATTGTTAAATATCTGTCATGAGCATAGCGGTATTAGATGACAAACTTTTTAAATGGAGAGAAAACTTTGTAATTAAATTCCATGGCATCCTCGACAGATATTCAACAACTGTTGATATCACCATGTGAAGAAAATTAAACTCTATGTTTCTACTGAGCAATATTTTATTTATTTTGGCAAATAAAAAAGTATTTTGATATAAAAACCGTGAAAATACACTTCTCTTTTCTCGCGTCTCCTTCCACCATCCCATCAGTAGCGTATCCAGGATTTTCGTGAGGGGGACTGGTGGAGGTGCTATCATGATAGGCAGAGGAAGGCTCTCGTTTGGGAAATCCTGTCGAAAAAAATCCTTTAAACTTTGAGAGTAAATTTGAGAGTGATTAGAAATTAATTAGAAAATTTTAAAAGAAAAGTTTATAAGTTTATCGTTTATTAATATGTTTTTAATTAGTTAAATTATATGCTAAAATTTGTAATCAATTATTGACGGTGATTGTCATGCGAAGCAACTGACTAGTGAGATATTGCGTGACGGGACAACTAGCAGCAATTATAACATAGATTAAATTGGTTTAATTTTTTAATAATTATTGTTAAAAGGCTCTACTAAACATTTCTTGAAGGGAGGCGCGCGCCCTCTGCACTGCGCTTTAAATAAGATTTTTTTTTTAGATTTTTCAGCGTTCATCATTATTATTATAACAGTATCACGTTGTACCATCACACGACTTTAAATTAACCTAAATTAACTAGTTTTTGACACTTAGGACACAATAAATCAAATCCCAGAAAGAGGTTTTACGCTAAATAAGATATTAGGATGAAACTAATACCTATTTCCTTTAGAAACAAACCTCCCCATGGGATTGAACTAAGACTCCCCCAAGATTGGTAGTCCTGGCTTAGTTACGCTATCACGCGTAATGGAAGATAAACCAGCAAGTTAATTAGCAGTCTAAGCTTTAGTGCTATACACCTAATACCAGCCCTTGGATGGGATTTGGGGGGGGGGGGTTCCTTTTTTTGTTCACAAATTCTCCAACACGGATGGTGGAGGAAACACCGAAGGGAGAGACGAGGAACAGGAGAACAGGAGGTATCCTAGTAAGTCCGTCCTTCTGTGTTAGAGATAAGCACAATCCATTGATAAGGAAGGCCGGTTAGAAGAATGAGAAACTTTAAGCACATTTGTCCTGAAGTTATTTAGATTGAAAATGTTGGCAAAGGTGTTTGGGTAGATCTGTTACTCTTGTCATAAAAAAAAAGGTGTGTCCTAACAAATTAATATCGGTAGTTGTACCAGAATCATTTTAACCTTTCTATAGGTGCACCTTTTAATAATTATATTTCAGAGCCTAGAAATATTAACAGAAATGTGCCACCTCCAAAAACCACTTTGAAAATATTTTTTGTTTGTTTGTGCATGATAAAAATTTTCTTCGTACGCTTTCTTAGCGCCTAGATAGATGCCCTGTGCTCTTCTACCTTAAAATAATTCATAGCCGCTAGCCTTTGAAGAGAAAAAAATAGTAAACCCGTTCTAAGAGATCATAAAAATCAATCATACTTCTTCATAACAAGATATAATAATTATTTAAATGCATGTAGGCCTATAATTATGGATGCATTTCATATACACTTTAAAATACAACCTGTTTAAAGTCCCACAAAAACACGTTGAGGATTAGATAAAAATTAAAGTAAGTCAGATTAAAAGTTAAATTTATTCATAGTGAAAAAATTACCACAGCAAGATTGAGAACCAAATTTACCAAATCACACACTTTGGGTTCTTTAGATTGTAATGATCCTATAATGAAAGTCTATTTTCCCATTATATCTCGGAAATCGAAAAAAAAGTTTATTTAAATATAAATTGAATCTGCGTAATTTTTTTTTCTTTCTTCTCAACATCTTACTAAATCTATTCGCCATAGAAATGGTATGTATTTGCTTTGACTAGCGGTAGGATTAGGTAAAATAATTTGACTTGTCTTTAATTGCACAAAACTGACACTGACAGAAAGGGGTGTTTCCTAATGTTTTTCCACTCTTCCTTCACGCAATGTGGGTACACTTCCTCAAAATTCAAGGTTCCTGATCCCTAATACATTAGCGATGGATTGTTAATATGCGTATAACCCGAACGGTTAGCAAGACGCGGTGACCAAAAAAAACCATAAAACCACGATGCCGAGATGTTTAATAAATAAATGGCAACGTATACTAGAATTTTAGTAGAAATGAACTTTAAAAAATACACTTTTTTTGCAGTCTACAAATATAACATTATTATCATCATCATAATATTAGCACAGCGTCTTACTACCCGTTCGGGCTATACCTACTTATGCTAATACGTAATGGTAGGGTGATTGTGAGATGAATGGAGGACCTACAGTTCTACGTGGGAACCGAACCACGGTGGAGGCCTGGCAAATCTGTGCCGGGACCGAGGATTGAACACCGGACCCCCAGACCAGATTTCCGACACCTTACCCCTAGACCGCCAGGTCACCCGATAACATTATATTATACTACTATAAACCACACGGCTGACTCACTCACTGACATTGTTTACCCACTTCCAGATGAGATAGAAACTTGAAATTTGGCAAACTTATAGCGTTTAGACTGTAACCGACGGGAAAATTCCAAAAAGTTAAAAAAAAAATTAACTTTTAATCCCCGAAAGAAATTCAAAATGTCAGAGCAACTTTAAAGTCGGTGCGGACCTTTCTTTGGAGGTCTCTTGTGGCTAAACAGTAAGACCTATCTAAAAACTGTTTTGGAATTACATTAGTTTACATCCCCTTGCAAAGAAAACTCACTGGGGGGTTTAGGGGTGGAACCCCCAACGATCAAAGCGAGTTGTCATACATAACTAAAATTACCCCACGTTTCCCAGGATAACCACTCAATTCATTGCGTTGCTACCCTGGGAAACGCTTTTCTTTGCTTAAACCAAACAGAAAATAAATCTCTCAATTTTATTTCTCCCGGCCCGGTTTTTAATAAAAAAAAACTAATCAAATTTTTAAATTCCTGCTTCTAAGTTCACATGTTCGTGAGCAGGGGTTTCTATTTTAAAATGGCAGACCCTTGCCTACGGTAGATATCTCGCAATGTTCATGACATACAAACTCATTTTATTAATATAAATGTGTTATATTTATAGTTTTTTTTATTAACATTTGCAAATCACACGACTTGACGTATCAAATCGTGAAAGTAGTTTTAGTAACTTTTCTATTTGTCAGATGAAGCCTTTCCTATTAAAATTGGATTGTAGTCACGAAACATTTGCACAAAATGGCAATCGTGCAACAACAACAACAACAACAACAACAAAATTTTCTTAATGTGTGCACATTCAACGTACATTTCTATTAGCATGTTCAGATAACAAAAATCATAGGTCGCTATACTTTCTATATTTAGAATACGCGAGAAATAATATCAACACACACATAAATAAAAATAGATTGTAAGGAGCGGAAAAGCGGTCGTATATAGGAATATAGGAATATAGTATGCCTCTACGTGATGTAGATCCAGAAACTGAAATGTCGATAAGTCACCAACACCGGATCTACAATCTTTTTAGAATACTCCTTAACAAACACTAAAATATTACTACTATGACAATTTTTACAGAATTTTACTATTTTACAAGTTTTATCAACTATCTAGATGTCAACAAACGTATGTAAGCTTATAGTATGATTTTGGAAAGAAAAAACTTGGAAAAAAATACTAACTTATATTTTTTTAGTCATCAATAACATTTTACTAGCGTATATTATTAGTGTTATTTCTTAGATATTGATACTGTTGATTAAAAGTGACATCTTGACTTGACGTATGAATACGTGAAAGTATATCAAGTAACTTTTCTACTTGTTAGATAAGACCCTTCATAATAAAATTGAACTGTAGTTAAAAGCCTGCTGCTATAATAAACTATGCAAGCTATGCAGTCTGCTAGTATAGAGCTCGTCATAAGTCTCCATAAGTTCTCCACAAGGAAAACAAACAGTTTGTCAATTTTTATTTTTATTTTGTTTATTTTTGTATGAAGAGAAATAATTTGTTAATTGAAATGGGCTGGCGAATATTATTGCACCTTAAAATAAAGTTAGAGTAAATCTGAAAATGACCCGCTCGGTGGCTACATGGAGAGTTACTCTCGTATTAGCCTGGGCTGCTGATGACGGGGAGATTGAGGTTCGATCCCGGTCGGGGTGTACTGACTGTAGTTTTCTTAAATGGTTTTCCACGCTCCCTCCACGCATCATATTTTGGTTCAACCTTCTCATACCTGATCTTAGTAGATAGGTCTATAACCCGAACGGGTAGTAAAACGTGTAGCTAAAAAATCAAATAAAAAACTGAAAATGGTTCATTTATCTTAGGTACGTAACATTTGAAATTTTTAATAATATTTACTATGTCTTTTAAATACTTAATGTTTTCATTCAACTGTTTTTATCCATGTACCAGTAATAAATATATTATAATTACTAATTAGAATGTCACCTTTTCGCCCAGCTGCGCGCTCTTGAGGAACAGTATATTTATTTGTTCAAAGTGTTGGGCGATTTTTCATGGTATCCATTCATCCACCTTCTCCACAACCATTCTCTTATCTAAAATCTGTAACCTGTAGGCTCTCAGACAAAAGGCTCCAGTCTCATGTGGGCTAAAGCACGTGGATGAATCTGACCCGGCGTCCTTAGTTCGGATTCTGACCGGGTTAGTATACGTCCTGATCACCCTAGATTCAGATTCACGTGCGTTAGTTTATATCACAGCGCCAGGTAGTTTCACGTTCCCTGTCAACGATTAGACTGGGTTTGATTTAAATTAAAGATACCAGATTAATAATTAGGGTTAATTTATTCCACACCTTGATTCTGATTAGCATGTGGAGAAAGAATATAAATAATGTAAGTTGAGTTGGAGTGACTATAGGCAGAGTTTCTTATGAAGAACAGTCAGTATCTGGTAGTTAGTAAATTATTATTATTATTACTATTATTATATTAGCACCGCGTCTTACTACCCGTTCGGGTTATACGCATGCTAATGTGTACTGGTAGGGTGATTGTGAGATGAAATGGAGGACCTACAGTTTAACGTGGGATCCGAACCACGGTGGAGGCCTGGCATTCCCCACATTCTCAAGTTGTGATTAATACACGTCTTGTCAGAGGTGAAGGAAGGGTTTGGTAATCAGATAAATCTGTGCCGGGACCGAGGATTGAACCCAGGACCCCCAGCACAGATGTCTGACACCTTACACCTAGACCACCTCAATAGTTACTAAACATGCTAAAACAATATTTATATATTCATACATCAAATCATGTGATATGCCTGTCTTTTTGATAAATATAATTACCTATAAAATAACACAAATAAAATAGTGAAATATTATCAATGTTTGTCGCAAATAGATAAGTTTGAATTTTCTAGACTTTTCTTCTAACCAAACTCAGGGTTAAGTTCCTCTCCAACCCTTTGACTGCGCGAGAGTGTTTAACTCACCTCCGATATGTATGATGGTGTGATCGAGGGTGATTCTACAACGGGAGCCGTTCCCACCCTCACGTGGCCCAAGGGATCGTCCACCCTCCTTGGGCGACATCCCTTGCGAAAAGGGAATAGGCCAAAGTAGCTTTCACTGTCTTAAAAAAACCTGAAACATGGGACAGGGAAATCTGTTTAAAATTTGTTATATTCGTAACAACTAGTTTTTATTTAAGGATCGTTAACTAAAAAAATAAAAATCTATTGTAACCTTGTTTTCGAAAGTGAGAATAAGTGACGCTCCAGTACGTCCTTCAATGTAGCTCATAAATCCTGCAAAAGTTAACATGAAATATATGTTATGCTTCACTGGATTAACATGGACTGTAATCTTGGGAATGTGAGGAATGCCAGGTCTCCACCGTGGTTCGGATTCCACGTTAAACTGTAGGTCCATCATTTCATCTCACAATCACCCTACCATTACACATTAGCGTAAGTGCGTATAACCCGAACGGGTAGTAAGACACGGTGCTAATAATAATAATAATAATAATAATAATAATACATGGACTGTAAAGTCAGGTTTCGAATCCAGGCCATGTGTATTGAGGGCAGTTTCCCCTAACCCATTAAAAAAAACTTTTCCCTCACTTTTCCTCGATGTAAACCCGGGTACACTTCCTCTAAAATTCTACCTCTCTAATCCTTCTTCTATTAGTGTAGAATCTACTTCCATCCCAGATGGGTGGTGGTAAGACCCACGGAATAAAATTGTCTATAAACATTTTATTTACTCTCACTCTGATCCCGAAACGCTGTACGCGTATCACACAATTATATGCA
Source organism: Timema cristinae (assembly GCA_039000515.1). Lineage (NCBI taxonomy): Eukaryota > Metazoa > Arthropoda > Insecta > Phasmatodea > Timematidae > Timema > Timema cristinae. The sequence continues at coordinate 26,214,818 of JBCFYV010000100.1, read as the reverse complement.
TATGACACATCGGCCGAAGGGACTTGACAGCTTCCAACGCCTCCTGCGAGGATAGCGCCGCTCTCCTTTCATTTGTTCTTACGTTTCTGAAATGGCGTAGCTAGAATGTCAATGGCAGGTGAGACTACAGTCCAATTTTCAAATAAAGGGCCTTTTAAAAGAATACTAACACATTTTTCTTTGCGAACAAAATTGATAGTATTTTATCTATTATTAATTTTATTTTATAGGTTTTGTTAATATATATCAATAATGACAGCTACATATCACATGACTTGGCGTATGCATACGTGGAAGTGGATACAATAATTTTTCTAACTTTTATATGAGTATCTTCAAATGAAAACGGGACTATAGTTGTAGAGTTCTTTTATTTCGACCACTGCTGTTTATGGCAGCTTGTCAAGCCGCACTAGTTGGTTATAGTATCTGTCCTAACCATTCTACTCCCATCTCATCCCCCCCCCTCATGTGTTGAAACTAGGGAGTGAGATACTGGCTGTTTCCGGCGCGCCTTGTATTGTATGTGTTGGAAGCTAGCACTCTTGAGTGAATCGATTTATCTGGATCTGGAGGGGGTTGAAAGGCTGGCGTGCACAATTAGGGAGTACGACAAAATAGAAGAGATTACAAGTACATCTGCGTCTCCATTTGACACAACGAAACTGTATGGCATTAAGTTTGGTACTGTTTAACATAAGAACTAAGAATTGTTTAAAAGTGTAATCTTTGGGATAAGGATGACAAAGTTGGGATGGGATGAGGAGATGTAGATAAAGGATGGGGAAACCAGTGATAAATCACAAGGTAAACAACCAACTTTTGCTATTTGTCTTGTGTATAATCTTGACATTTTTTAAAATATTCGTGCTATGGTGGTAAAATGGGGGGAGGGGTAAATTGCCCTCCCCCTTGAAATAATAAGCCCCTACCCAGGTGCGTATTTGGTTGAGGGGGGGGGGGGAGTCAAAGGGTAAATTGGTCAATTGACCCCCTGTGAAGGTTAGAAAATTATTACAAAAAACAAAATTAAAGTTCGAATTTTAGAAAGAAAATACAACACAGATAAATCATACAATTTTTTTTTAAAATCTTATTACCTGCAGACACCTCTTAAGCCGTGTCCACACATGCGGTATTCGTCCACGTTTATTCAATGTCCGACATGACTCACGCAGTGTGAAAAAAATATTCGTTTTCATGTACGACAGCAAGCTTAAGGTGAGGATCACTCTAAATAGCTTTGAGCGGAATCCAAATTTCAAAAATGTTTAGGTGGGGAACACTTTAAATGGATTATAAAATAATCTCATTGAAAAAAGACAAGGTGAAGACTACTCATAGATTCTAGAGTAAACATTTTTTTTTTAAATTGTTAGAGGGCCACTCCAAATAGTTTGTATAAACTATCTGATTTAAAAAAATTGAGGAGGATGAGCATGGTTTAAAACATACATACGATTAAATATGAATGAGAAACTATTAAATGGCTTTAAACAGAAATATAACATTGTAAGTAACTATGCTATTTATAATTATGACCGCCCTAGGAAAATGATCTGGATCCGCCCCTGCCTAAACTGAGATGCAATTTTTGGAGAGAAAAAAAAAGCTTACAAGGTATGCTAAACAATATGATCCAATTTTTAAGATTGTGTTGTACCATTTATTTCAAATTGAATGATAGTATGAAAGCACTACCCTGTTGTTAGAAAAGTTACTAACCACGTATGAGAATACTGCGTCAGAAGCAATGGAACATAACGGCCTTGGTTTTCAAAACATAAATACACTGTTCAGTTCCGTTGATGATGATATGCAACAGAAGCACATGAAACAAGCAGGGTGTGACGAAATGTCGCGAAACCTAGGGATATTATTTTTTTTAAAAAAAAGGAGTTATAGTTACTGTATGTACAATTCGTTAAAGGATAGATAAATATAAGTTTTATTTCTGATAGTTATATTTGGCTGCTACATTACACGAAAATTAAATAGCCTATATATTAGTGTGTGGCATTGAAAGATATAATAGAATAGGCCCTAAGTCTATTTTTATATTACTGAAAACTAAAAAAAAAAAGTTTATATAAAAAATAAGAGCTCAAAAATCCTTTTGAAAAAAGTAAAAGAAAAATCACATTCTTACTAAACATCACATTAAGGTGCTTCTTTTTGTTTGATTAGTTTGAATTAAGATTTCTTTTTTTTAAAAAAAGGCTTTTCAAAAAAAAATTCAAAAAAATTTTAATTAGTTTTTTGAAAGGAATAAGTTGATCTTAATATTATATATTTACAAACAAACTAGGGTTTTCTTTTTAACAACAATATAGCCCTTGCCATGAACGATAGCATTGAGACGCTGTGTTTCAAACCAGGACCAAAGCCTTCCCAAAAAACCTTATTGATTTAAATTCGAACCCCGAAAGAGATCATAAATAAATCCTTTATATGATGCGAAATTAGTAATGATTCTAAAACTCTTCGAAAAGCACGCGGACCAGATCGTCTAGTATGGTTTGCCGGTGACGCAGAGATCGGGGTTTGAATTCCAGCTGGATGTATTGAGTTATTTTTCCTTGATGGTTCCCCCTCCCACTCGCTCCCCGTGGAAATGCGGGATCATATCTTTTAAAATGAAATGTGCATTCAGGTTTAAGCGTGCTGATGGGAGGTTTACTTTTTATACTGTATATATATACTTTTAATTAACAAATTTTTATTAAAAAATAAACATTGTCGCTGATCTTTCTAAACATTATATTGCTATAAAAACACAAACGCAATTATTTAAACTTAGAGAAGTTTTTATTTAATAACTCAATTAATCTTATCATTACAATGGCAATATTAGGCCTAGAGAAGGGAAGGTCACCATCCCCACCATTCCCCCTCTTCCCCTAAGTAAAATAAAGGTTTAAAATAATTCAGGTCAGGCATGGAGAACACTCTCAAGTGTATAATATCAGTCATGGTTCTAAATGCCCCACCCTGCTAGAGGGTATGATTTATATTGCTTGGTGTGCACTGTGCATGCTTCATTTCTATCAGCTCCCAGCACAGCTTCGCGTGTCCTTTACTAGTTACTACCCTTATCAAGCAACCACAAAAAAAAATTGCCCTTATCACGTCACCTTCATTACCCTTCACACAGCTTAACCTTCACCTGTTCGTGTGAAGGATACACGCTGGACTGCATGCTCGGACACATGCAGTCTGTTATTATCATCATCATCATCATCATCACCACCGTGTCTTACTACCCGGTTCAGGTTGTATGCACTCACGCTAATGTGTAATGGTAGGGTGATTGTGAGATGAGATGGAGGACCTACAGTTTAACGTGGAATCCGAACCACTGTAGAGGCCTGGCATTCTCCACATTCACAAGTTGTGATTAATACACTTCTTGTCAGAGGTGAAGGAAGGGTTTGGCAATCAGATAAATCTGTGCCGGGACCGAGGATTGAACCCCGGACCCCCAGCACAGAAGTACGTACGACACCTTAACCCTAGACCACCAGGTCACCCCATACAGTCTGTTCATCATAGGAATTGTTTTCTGAAAGGCCTTTTTCCCTACCAGAAATCTATACTAATATTATAAAGAGGAAAGATTTGATTTTTTTGTTTTATTTGTAATGGATAAACTCAAAAACTACAGGACCGATTTAAAAAATTCTTTCACCAATATAAAGCTACATTATCAGCGAGTAACATAGGCTATATTTTATTTTGAAAATTTAATTTATTCCTCATAAAAATAAGATAGTTTTACACAAGGTATAATATAGCTATAGTTATTGACATAATCTGGCTTATAATTACGTTTCAGAGATAACGTTTCCATTTGAAATCGGGCACCATGGGGGGGGGGGGGCTTATATAAATCTTGATACTACAGTGGGTCACAGGTAGCGTGGGGGGGCAAGTGAGGGACTTATATAAATCTTATAACACAGTGGGTCATGGGCAACGCCGTGCGGAATTGTCTAGTTTATTATATAGTAGGATATTGGTAGGGAGAAAGATCTTTCAGAGAGTAATTCCTACGGGGAATGGAGTATATACAGCATTATGCCCTGAAAAAATCTTGCGGTGCTCAACTCACCCTCTCAACAACACTATGACACACCCTCTCAACACACTGTGACACATCCTCTCAACACACGTTTCTCGTTTCAGGGTGATGACTCGACGGCCAGAGGATTAGTTAAACCTCAAATTACTCTTACTTTTAAATGCTTTCGAACAACGTCCAGACTAAATTTTAACGGGGTTCCAACCAGTCAAAAAGAGGTGATACTATTATATATTATTTCTGTGTTTTAAATATTTTACAATATAACTGATATTTGAGAAACAAGAGTTGGAACCCAAGTGAGGTATAATAGAATTTCATCTTTTGTCCAATATTAGTTTTGTACACAAATAGCCCAATGGCCGAGTTGTTCGACACCTGGTTTGACCTTTCCACGATCACATTTAAAAATTAGTTAATTAAATTAAATGTAATTAACACGCCACAACTTTCAGACATGAATATGTATGTACAAGATCGTAAGCCTGCCCCGTCATCCGAACTATTATTAGACCGTCTGTTCGGCCCAGTGAGTTGATAAATAGAATCCCCAACCTCCGGGACCATTAAAACTTTACGTTAGACATAAACTAGACCACACTCATTAACGCCCAGAAACACTCGAGCTAAGCTCATAGGAACATCCTCGTAGTGAAGGTAACTACAGTCTCCATTTTATAAACTGAAGCCTTGTATATTATCTAGCCCACACAGTAATTCCATTAACATACTTGAAGATGTAGATACATTATGAGAATGTTCGTGTTGTGCAAAATCACTAAAGTAAAAAATTATGTTAAGAGAATTTAGGCTACAGTTTGTTGGCATTGAAATTAAACTGAAAATAAAAAAAAGTTACGACACTACATCAAAGTTTTCTCATATTGTGTATTTATTGTAGCTTTGAATTTCTTTTTTTTTCAAAAATAGGTTTTCGGTAAACTACCCTTAAATAAATTTTATTCATATACACAAACACTTCAGCTTATAAATCACAATAACCATATATATATATATATATATATATATATATATATAAATCACAATAACCATATATATATATATATCATACATATATATATATATATATCAATATATATATATATATATATAATATATAAACAAGAATGCATGCACTGCTTACCATCACTGTGCAGTCCCCGTTCATTAAGAGTGAGAACGCAAATAATAAAAAACAAATAAAATTAGAAACGCAAGTGTACTGTTATATCAAATAATCCCTAAATATTTGGAAACTTAACCTGCTTATTGCAGTGATTTTATCAAACGCAACAAGCGTCGCCTTAAATCGTGATTTCGAACTTAGGACAACGAATTCCGCAACATTTCTGCTAGGACCCGCCTCGGTGGCGTAGTTGGCCAACGCGCTGGTCGTGTTGAGCTCGACTGCTGAGGACGGGGAGATCGAGGTTCGAATCTCGGTCGGGTGAACTGGGGGTGGTTTTTCCTAAATGGTTTTCCATTCTCCCACCACGCAAATGCGGGTTCACTTCCTCTAATTCGACCTTCCCAATTCCTAATCCAATAGCGTAATTAGTACTTAAAGCGTATAACCCGAACGGTAAGTAAGACGCGGTGCTCATATTATATATATATATTTATTATATTATTTCTGCTAGGTCCTTCCTTATATTTTGTTATGCACTCACACGCCACTGTAGTGATTTTTAAAACCCTTGGATTAAAATAAATAAATATTGAAAACGTGTCTTTATTCAAAGGATATTGCTTGTCCTTAAAATTGAATCTCTGGATCAGTTCATCAATACTCGAAGCATCTTTGACTTTAAATTTTTCTGCCTTTGAGCCTGAAGAAAATTTTGACATAACGGACCAATAATAATCATCAGTCATCATTATATCCTAGCGCTTGATGCTTTATATTGTCCTCGCTAGCACCCAATGACTCCTTAAGAACATTAATTGACTTTTTCTCGCCAATATAGCTGATACTATTAGGTGGTATTAAAAACTCCAGAATACCATCCTCCTCATCCATATGAGAATCAGTCACTTTATCAGGTGACTTTTGAGCACAATGTAAGTACACTTATCAGTTTCCACACTTCCAAAGACTATAGAACAACTTTCCGTGAAGGTTGGTATGCAAGAACGTATAGTGAATGCTTAGTGGACCGATAGTGTGGTCCCGAGCACACTATCGCTCCACCTTTTAACTTATGATGACGCAAGCAAACACACGATAGTGTCCACTAAGTATCCACTTAGTCAAGTTCTTGTATGCCGCCCTAAGTATGCAAACAGTTGGTACATAGTCAAAAGATGTCACACTAACTGATTGAGCGAGGTCAGCGCCGCCCCTGTTCTCAATCAACCGGTCAAATTCATAGCTTTCATTATCTTCTCCCCTAGTTTTACTGCCACTTTATTCATGACCATTTCCCTTTATTTGGTTCCATTCTTTCCCCTCATTTGCACACTTTCTGTTATCTGATTCCCCCCCCCCCATCTCTCTACTCTCTCAATCAACAATATGGTTTAATTTGACCTTATTCAACTTGAACTGGGTGGCCGACACATCTTGTGTACAGTGTACAGTGTACAGTAAGAGAGCACCAGAAGCACTGAGCATCATCGGTGTACAAATATACTCCCCATGGAATATTATCTAACGTCACATTAATATGCAACTAAAGTGAGTCATCCACCTTTGGAATAGTATATATAAACGAGCAAACACGCCAAAATTGTGATAATATAGAGCTTATTTTAATTTCCCTCTTCTGACTTGTAACCATCCGGTATTTTGTTAAGTTTGTTAACAACAAATTCTTTGTGATATCTGGTGTGACAATGAATAGCACTACTTAGCTAATCTGTGAACTGGGACAAAAATATTGTCCTATTTTCTAATATTTTATTAACACTATCTTCTCTTACCATAAACAACACACTCGTCCACCACCTATGTTAGACGCATAACGAATATCATGTGGTACCACAGCATTGCCCAGCCTAACCAAATAATCATTCAACACTTTTAACGAGAAAAAAATGGTGTCCAAAACAAAAGCCAGATTACAGTCCGGCCCACTTGAGTGAGTGTACTCCATTCTTGTGGAGAACAAAACATCTAAGTACACCAGTAAATAAATACAAGCAAAATATCCTATTAGTTAATGTAACTCAAAATTCACGGCGTGTCGGACAACTTTTAACAGGCAGCGTTCCACACACGTGACACGTCCACTCGCTGAGAGAGCAATATACAGACTTTTTTTTTGTTCGTGTTCACATAAAACGTAAACATTTGTCAAAATCTCGAGATTGATTTTTTTTCACGATCACAATACTTTCTATTAATATGAGAAAGTAAAAAACTAATAGACTTAATTAACTGATTACCTTTACAAAAATTTGCAGTTATGTTCCAATGCCAAAACTTTCATATACTGAGATTTGAGAGATAAGAATCGAAAATTATAAATAATATTGAGATGATTTCAACGGATATAACTTGGGGTCAAATAAGTGTGGATTAAAAACAGTTTGTTCAATTTTGGAATCTTAAAAATGCATTAATTTATACTTAGGAGGGTACATCCACGGCCTTATTAGAAATCCGTGAGATGACACGCGGCTTTCTAAAGCCAAATATGAGTTCGTAACCCTGGACTATACTTTTCAATCCAATAGATACTGCACCGTCTGTGTGTCCCTCCTATCTTCAGAAAATAGATCCTGGTTACGCTAGTCAAACAGTATTGTGTTCCCCCCTCCCCCCCCCGCATTAATTGACCCCCGTTGTTCCTTTCCAACCACAACAGAGCTCTAATTAGCAGCGTGGCACCGGCCATAGTGGGGTCTTAATTAAGAGCCTTTCTCGCCTTTGTAACTAGAATGTGGAGGAGTGTGCCTTGATGAGGAAAAGCAATCTCAGCAGCTCCTCTTCTTCTACACCTCAAAGAAGTGTTTTTTTATTGCCTGCATCACATCTTTATTATGTTTTTTTCCACTGCACGTTCGGGTTCAGGGTGGCTACAAAACTTGTCTTATAAAATTCCCTAACTTTTCCAGACAACAAATTTGGTGACCTGGTGTTTTAGGGGTAAGGTGTCGGACTTCTGTGTTGGGGGTCCGGGGTTCAATCCTCGGTCCAGGCACAGATTTATCTGATTACCAAACCTTCCTTCACCTCTGACAAGACGTGTATTAATCACAACTTGTGAATGTGGGGAATGCCAGACCTCCACCGTGGTTCGGATTCACACGTTAAACTGTAGGTCCTCCATTTCATCTCACAATCACCCTACCATTACACATTAGCGTAAGTGCGTATAACCCGAACGGGTAGTAAGAAGTGGTGATAATATAATAATGGATTTTTTTTTGTTTATTACATTGATTGATCACATATTGCAAAAAAAATTCTAAGCTACCAAATACCAACATTATTATAAGTTCTTTTCATTTCCTAGTATTTAATTAGATATTATTTGTGTACCTTTGTAAATGTGGTACAGAACAAAAACGGTCCAACTCTCATGTTAGAATAACATTTTTAAATTGGCGATGCATTTTGTTAACGCCGAGAAACAAAATATCTCACTTTTAAATCTTTGGGTGCAGTATCATTCAAGTATTAAAGTTATCCGACTTTTCTTTATTTTTGTATTACATTCCCCGACATTTCCCTATTTTCCCTGACATCAAAGAATTCCCTAACTTTTCCCTGTTTGTAGCCATCATGGGGTTACGATGATGTATTTTTTTTTATTAGCGCCACATTTTACTAACTCGGCTTATATACATATGCACTAATTACTATATTGTGGTATGGATGAATAAATAAGGTTGCATTTAAAGTGTAGCCGGGTGACCTGGTGGTGTCAGACTTCTATGCTGGCGGCCGGGGTTCAATCCTCGGTCCTGGCACAGATTTATCTGATTTCCAAACCCTTCCTTCACCTCTGACAAGACATCTTGTGAATGTGGGGAATGCCAGGTCTCCACCGTGGTTCGGATTCCACGTTAAACTGTAGGTCCTTCATTTCATCTCACAATCACCCTACCATTACACATTAGCGTAAGTGCGTATAACCCGAACGGGTAGTAAGACGCGGTGCTAATAATAATAATAAAGTGTAGCCACATTTGCGTTGAAGGAGAGTGGAAAACCACCATCAGTACACCCGACCGAGATTTGAACCTCGATCTCCCCGTCATCGGCAGTCTAGTCTATTGCGACAATCGCGTTAGACCACGCGGCCACCGAAGCGGGTCATTTTATTGTTGATGGGTCGTTTGATACAAGGGCTATAAACTATTCGATGTAGGGTAGAGAGTTAAACAGTAAATACAAACACTTGTGTAATCACCCTCAGTGCACAAGGCCTTGGTTTGATCCCGTATGTTCCCGTCAACGCCAATAAAATACAGAGAGTATTCAATGACCCGAACCATGAGTTTCAAGCACCAATGTGTGTCTAAGGTACATAAAAATCCGTCTTACACACTGGGTAACCCCTACAGTAACATGTTTATAAGAAGAGCCATACCCGACAGCTAGAAAATATATTAGATCTACTTTTATCTATTCATACGTCACTTCATGTAAGCTACAGCTGTCACTTTTGATATATTTTATCATCAATCGCTAAAAAATAACCTAATAATATAGTAATATTGGTTTACTACTAGGCCTACCCTTAGCAATAAGGTTATTAATTACCTAAGGGGTGGGGATTGAAAGTGAAGATTGGAAGAAATGCACCCACATTAGCGTGGAGAGGGAATCGGAAAAACAACGATCATAAATTAAATATGAAAAATAAAAACCGTGTGAGCCTGACGCTTTAGATCATGCGACTACCAGTGAAGGTATCTCAACAGGAATAGCAATATAGGAGGGTTAAAAAAGCTACGAAATTTACCTTAATGTGTTCAGACGACATATTATATGTTCTTCATATATCGATGTCCAATTTTAATATAAAGAACCATTTAGAAAATAAAGTTGTTTCTGGATAACATTGATTATATTTTACAATCTTATGTTATATTATATTTAGGATATTTATAATATCTATCAAAAGTGGCAGCATAAGACCAAACAATTTTTTTTTCGCGCTACATCTTATTTCCCGTTTGCGTTATACGCCTATATACTAATTACGATAATGTGTTAGGAAGGTTAAATTTAGAGAAAGTGTGCCCACATTTACTTTTAGGGAAAGGGGAAAACCATTAAGTAAAACTCACCCTCAGTACACCCGAGTGAGATTCGAACCTCAATCTCCCGGTCATTGGTCTACTGTGAGAATAGCGCGTTAGGCCACATGGCCACTGAAGTGGGTTACGTGATGATAGAGCTAATACTCTATATCTGTTAAATAATTCTTCCTCTAAAATTGGACTGTAATTGTAGATCAAAAACGCACTTTATAAAACACAAGGCTAACAGTGATTAGCTAACAATCAGGAACGTCAAAGAGTATTTTTTTGATTACAATCGATAAATATTATTAATATCTACCATAGGAACAACCTTACTCGATAATCCAAAAAGTGATTTAATTTAATGTATTCATACACAAAACGTGTTCTGAAATGCTTTTAACAGATGTTGTCAGCATTTGACAGTTTTAAGAGTGATTTATGGAGTGGACATTTTTTCAATGTCGGCTCTTCTATATTTTCAATATACGGTTTTGAAAACATATTGTATTCTTATGGCGACCTGACTATACTTTATACGAGTGCTAAAATTCAAATAAAGGATTGGAAACTATTGGGAGGAAGTAAAGAGAGCCGACAAGGGCTTCCGTCTGGAATATCTTCTCCGCCTTTTTCTTACAATTCAGCAGAAATGGCTGCGATGATTGCATCACGCACCCACGTCTCTGGAATTCTAAATTTGATTCAGGAATATGCTTTTGTTATATTTTTTTTATTACTTAGAATAGGTTTGTAATTTTTAATTTTATTTTTAAATATAGATTTATAATATAGTTTTATTAGATAGGTTATTAATTTCTTTTATAAATATAGTTAGGTGTTTGTAAGTAGTTTTTTTTAAATGATGGGTTGTTAATTTCAACTTTTTTAAATAATAGATTGTTAGTTTTGTCTTTTTCTTGATTTTTTTTATATTAAAGATAAGTTGGTAATATTTCCCCCTCCCTCATGATGTCTGACTACCCGTCGCGGTTAACACAATGTAACAACGCTGGCGAGAAAGGGATGCAAAAGGTATAACTGAGGAAATGTAACCACATTTTCGTGGAGGGATAATAGAAAACAATTCGTGAAAAATAAATGGTACACCCAGCTGGGGCTCTTCTTCACCGGCAAATACTACACCTCAGCTAGTTCAGTAATGTGTCTGTCTATTTAGCTAGGGGTCCGAAGTTCGATTCTTGGCGTGGCGTAAGTTAATTTATAAGTCGTGTGTTGATATATTCAGTCGGTTCAGAAAGTGCACGTTAAATACCTTGAATAAATTAAATGAAAAAATCCTTCTAAATGAGCCTACCATTTTTGTTAATATTCCCACTTTTAACGGTGAACCGACCAAAGCTCACACGTAGAGAAAACCAGGAATTAGTTAAATAATTGCATTAGCATTCGATTTGAACAGAAAAATGGGAACAATCAGTGGCGCCCCCGGAAAAATTATTTTGGGGGAAGTGGGAGCAGTACTGTCTTGAAGCTATTCCTTCTGTACTGTTTTCAAATTTGGTATTTTATAGCGGCTGTTTTAAATGGCAAACCATTTTAATATCAAGCCCTCAAGGCTGAATTCAAAATTTAAACTATGCGTTTGACACATTTTCAGTGCCTTAGATCAGGCAGGGGTCGGCAACCGGTTGATCTTCAAGCAATTTTCAGTCGATCACGTAAGAAAACTAGAACGTCATTTAAAGTAGATATTTGAGTAGGCCTATTTTAAACTCGTAAATTTATAAAGTGCTTTCAAATAATATGCGAGTGACCAAAATAAACTTTGTGACTCATAATAGGTGATTTTATAAGAGACATAAATGGTAAAAAAAAAAAGTGTTATATATATATATATATCTATTTCTTCTAGAAAAGTGGGAGCATACGTGTTTGAGGAAGGTTGATTTTATGGAATAAAAACAAAAATAGAATTGGTAATTTCATGAATTGGGTAGTGCTTGTACTTAGGAATGTGATATCGAAAATAAAGTATCGATAACCTACTAATTTAAAATATCGGAAGAAAAATATCGATACAATACTAGTATCGGAAGAAAAATATCGAGAACAATAAGTATCGGTATCGAAATTTTAATCCGGAAAACTATTTTTTTTTCAAGTAAAACTTTTGCACAATAATAACAATAATAATAATAATAATTGTATTTTCATATTTATCAGTTCATAGACTGGCTATTTTCTGAACTGGGCAGCTCCAATTGTTACTAATTCATGGACTGGACGAGTCTTTACCCGGTCTTAGAAGTGGTCAAGCAACAGGTTTGGTCTTTAAGTTGATTTAACTTTTAATCGTTTTAGAATGGAAGGCTATGTTGGATTGAGTTAGTTTAGATATAATATCTTAAAACTAATTTCATCCAAGTTTGTAGTACAATAAGTTCCAGTTCATGAAATGGTCAAAAGAGGTCATCTCATGAAAAAAGGACAGCAATTTGCCCAATTCGCGAAATGGGCAGTTTCAATATTGGGGTGTTACATATATAACAAAGGTAGGGCGGAAAAACACCCCTCCTTTTCCTCCATACACACATACAACCCGGAACCAATCAAATAGAGAACAAACCCTGGCAGTGCAGACGGTCGTGATCTAACAAAATTCTCCCGGGTAAAGGCCAGTCTACAACCAACATACCCGCTTGTCGGACTCGCAACTACGCAATCGCAAATGCACTCGTAATTACGCTTTTATTAAATACAAAATATACTCTCTACAATGAAAGTCGTAAAACGTAATTTCAACCAATAGGAACAAACATCAATGATGACTATGAAAGTCAAATTCATATTAATGTTTTCAAATAAGAAATAAATATTTAAAAAATATTTAAATGGTTAAACACACATCATTTTAATTGGAAATCCTGTATTCATTACTATACATTTCCAAGCGTTTTTGTCATAGACCAAATAACTTCAAATTATTTGATTTTAGTAGTCCATCCATATTTGTTTTTTGATTGGCTGAACGCAAGCCAACGCAACTACATAAACGCAAGAGATGGACAATGTTCATCTCCTCCCGACAAGCTGGTCCGACAGTTCCGACATACGATTGTGTTTGCGTAAGCTATTGTAGACAGACAAAATTACGTTATTGCGTAGTTGCGAGTCCGACAAGCGGGTGCGTTTGGTTGTAGACGGGCCATAAGAGGCGGAGATGTAGAAAGCTAATTTTTATAAGGGGATAGGGGAGGCGCCATACAATTCTATTATACCTTTCCTTTAGTCAATACATGTTTTTATACGTACATACGGACCCTCGGGGTCATTAAATTCCAGGGAGATTTGGATCCACTCGACCCCCCTCCTCCCACTTTCTACACTCTTGTACAAATGAATCTTTCCTGAGACGGCAGTGTAGGCAATACGATTTAATGTCAGTGTTTTTGAAGTTTTTTTTTTATAGCAAAACAATATTTTGGCCGAAATAAATCAAATATCTCTCAGGTAGAAATATAGTTTAATTTTCTGCGCATAGTGATATCAACAGTTGTTGAATGTTTGTCATTAACTACCAGCATTAGATGAGAAACTTTATAAATCAAGAGAAAAAGTTGTCATTAAATTCCAGGACACACTTGACAAATATTCAACAACTGATGAGGTGATCATGTGAAGAAAATTTAAACTCTACTAGTGGATCATCGCAGTGATGTCTGCAGTTTATTGAACTAAAATGTATTCTAAACTTTTTATTGGGAAAATATCTCTATGAAAAGCATTCACCCAACTTTCTAATTAATAGTCTACTCGTCAAAGGCTATAAACTTTACATAGATCTTTTAGTGTCTAATTTGAATCAAAACGTTTATTTGATCCCTTCGAACCACGATGAGAACCTTAAAACGACCCCTCTTCCAGCTCTCTCTCTCTATTTATGGCACCAAAACACTCAAGTAAAATTAGTTATTACTTTTAACGAAAGATAAATATTCTCTCTATCCATATACAACTATATACAAATCATGGTTTCCATGGTCATGTACACAAATAATGATTGTACAGATGGGCTCTTGTGTACACAGAATGCAAAGATGCAAAAATCCGCCAGGGAATTTGGGTTTTTGTCTTAAGCTGCTATTTTTGCCGACATTTCAGACCCATAACGTTTAAAATGAGTGGACGTTTGTCAAAATTGGTTCAACCGTTTTCTCGCAATTTCATTTACAGAAAAATGGCTTATCAAATTATACATAAGAGCAGAGATAAACATTCAAAGACAAAGAAGAGGAAGGATAAAAATCAACAATGATTATATATATATATATCATTGTTGATTATTGGTATGGTGCAACAAATAGAAAGATTATGGCACTTATTTGTATATTTATCAATAGAAACATATTTATCAATAGAAACATAAGGGGTGACCTGGTGGTCTAGGGGTAAGGTAACAGACTTCTATGCTGGCGGCCGGGGTTCAATCCTCGGTCCCGGCAAAGATTTATCTGATTACCAAACCCTTCCTCCACCTCTGACAAGACATCTTGTGAATGTGGGGAATGCCAGGCCTCCACCGTGGTTCGGATTCCACGTTAAACTGTAGGTCCTTCATTTCATCTCACAATCACACTACCATTTCACATTAGCGTAAGTGCGTAAAACCCGAATGGGTAGTAAGACGCGGTGCTAATAATAATAATAATAATAATAGAAACATAACTGAACTTATTGAAGTACACAAAAGATTACTCTTTTAAATATCATATCCTCTAAATTAAGCGGTAAAATTAAAAAAAATAGCTTTAACTTATGAATTTGTGTTATGTTACTTATTTGCAAAAATGAACATCCTAACCCATTATTTGAAAAAAATGAACATCAAAAACTCATACTCAAATAGTTAAAATGGCTATTTTTTAAATATTATAAATCATATTTTAATATCATTTTATCATGCGCGAAACATAACGTAGACAATATTTTCACGAACTTAGACTTAACCTTTTAATTTTCGAATTATGCTCAATATTATTGATTTAAATGCGAATTAACGACAACATTCAAATACAAATTAAAGGTTTCCTCAGTTTAGGCATCTCAGTTTAGATGACGTTATGACGACGAGCATCCAAAGATAACATTGTGATGTGTTTGGACCAACAAATAAAGATCGAGTTATTATTTTTTAGCCAAAGAGATATATTTTATTTAGAGATTTACAACCAAGCAGCAAATAACTGTTCTCATGGTGATTAAACAAAGGATGATAAACTAAAAATTCTCTGAAAATCGTGTTTTCGTGAAAAACTACTATTTTTCCCGACATCCTGGACTCCTAACCGTTTAAAATGAGTGGTCATTTGTCAAAATCTGTTATGTCATTTCCTCGTAATTTATGGTACCGGAAACGGGCTTCTCAAATTATATATAAGGAGTTTCTACCGGGGCATTATTTGATTTATTTTAGCCAAAAATTTGTTTTGTTAAGGGCATTAATTTTTTTCAATTTTGTTGATGTAATCATTCTTTCAAATAAATAATTTCATAGAACCGCAAAAACGCTGACCTTTTTTCACGTCTCATATACTCCACCCTTAAAGACAAGAAAACATGAGCTCAGTCACGTAGTATCCAAAGCTAGTCCGTGATAATGAAGCAGTGGAAAACCCATTAGTAGTATGAAAATAAATCTATTTAGGTCACGTAGGAAAGAATATAATCTCAAGGCTTTAAGGTCCCCAACAGTCCTTGTGCGGATTCCCAGATAAAACATATTTTTTGAAGTTGGCAAAAGCTTTGTTCAGGCCTAAAGAATTCCGTTCAGTAATATAATGTTGCAACATGAATATTACCTGTATGGATCAACACAATTCTACAGTATCGAGAGTAAATAATAAAACTAGAATTGGGTCGAATCCACTATTTTTCGAATCTAAATCTCCAATTTACAGTCGAATCCAAATATTGGAATAGTTATCAAAATAAGAGGAAATATGAATTTAAAATAATAATAGGGAATACAAACAGTAACTCAAATTAATGTTAACATTCTTTTTTATAAATACATTTATCATAAAATTCATACATTCAGTTAGTGTTAAATTACTGGTCTGGGGTCTGGTTGTTGAGTCCATCGTATAGTTATAATTTGTTCTGAATCATCAATAAGCAGTATTAGAGCTCTAGATCAAATCTCACTTGAAAAAGTGAAAAACATTATTTTGTTAAGGATTTGCGTCTTGAATCCAAAATTTTCTCAAATATCCTTAAGGATTCGAGGGATTCAAGGAATAGAGGGCCCATCCCTAAATAAAATAAAATGTTATTTTAGAACCCCAAATTTACGGTTTTTTGGGGTATGTACTGCTGTTTTACAGAACAGTTATAGTTATTCTTAAACAAGACTACTTTTAAAAGTTTTTTTTATTTATTTACACCGTTCAGGGTTATACGCTTAAAGTGCTAATTACGCTAATGGAATAGGAATTGGGAAGGTTGAATTAGAGCAAGTGAACCCGCATTTGCGTGGAGGGAGAGTGGAAAACAATTTAGGAACACCCCCTCTCCCCCCAAGTTCACCCGACCGAGATTCGAACCTCGATCTCCCCGTCCTCAGCAGCCGAGCTCAACACAAGTGCGTTAACCAAATACGCCACCAAGGCGGGTTTAAAAAGTAGGCATACTTATTTTTTAAGTTAAAAACAATATTTCAAATTAGCACCGCCAGTGCAAGAACTTTCCCCTTGAGTTTTATTTTGTAGAAATTTTTATTAACAAGTTATATTTGACAAAAGCAGGATTTTGTTAGGAAAAAATACTTTTCGGAACGAAACTCTTACCAAAATCGTTGTATAGCCATATTTTACTTTTTTGTTACGTACATTTCTTAAAGCTTATATTATATGTTATTTGTTCATAGATTCTTATTTTAATGTTGTGTATTATTATAACTTTTGTAATGAACTACTAGTTTGAAGTGATTAGCAACCAACACCTTTATTTATTTAAATTAATCAGTAATGAAATAAAAAAAAAAAGTTAAAATATATATATAAGCATATTTTGTGTTTTAAATATAGTTTTTCTTAATATTCTAATATAATATTTATTCCTAGAAACTGCCTTTTAGGTATTACTAGACTTGATGCAACTAGGTGTTACATTGATTAGGCGATGAAAGGACAAAAGTTTTTAAATATTATTGTTGTTATTGTTATTATTATTATATATTATTATCATTATTATCATTACACTGTGTCTTAATACCCGTTCGGACTATACATAAATATATTAAATGGCTTTGTGTTTTAACCATTATATTTCTCTATCTCTCGATTCGTTTTCCTCCATCTACTCATTTATCATTATTTTGTTTGTTGCATATACATGGCATGTTTCCTGCTTTTTCTAAATAGAATATATATATATATAATACCACATGGTCCATAAATATAGCCCGCATCGGTGGTCGCAAGGTCTAAAGCAAGAACTGTATTTCCGGTGATGGGGAGGTCAAGGTTCGAATCTCGGATGGGTAGACAAAGTATTTCCCACTAGCTATATCAGTGTTGTTTTCTCACACTACCACTAACGTAGATGTACTTCCTCTAAACTACCTTCTTAGTAAGTTACCTACCTCCTGAATTAAACGGATGCTAAGACATTGTACATATAATGAATTCTTACTAAGGCTTTTATTTTTGAGTGATATTTTTAGTCACTTGAATAAATTTAACCTTCATTTGAAGGGAAAAGAGAAAACTGTTATCATTATAATTGAAACAATTCAGAGATTCAAGACTAATTTGTGAGTAATGAAGGACGATTTTACCCAACAGAAGTTTATTAATTTTAAAGTGTTTGCGAAGTATTTGGAAAATAAAGAAGAACCTTAAAGGATGTTTGTTTGAATCTCTTGAAATAGATTTAACACTTTTTATTACAAAGTTAATATAGAACTTTGAGTTAAGGTTTGCAGAGTTTACATTGCCTAAAGGAATTCAGGTATTCATTAAAAAAAAATCCCTTTGTCGTGACCCCTGCCCAGAAATGTGAGATCTTCGTATCCCTGTCGGGTATACTGAGGGTGGTTTTCCCTTAATGGTTTTCCCCCTCGCCCTTCTCACCACTTTCTCTTAATTCAACCTTCTTAATCCCTAACACATTAGTGTAATTAGTACATAACCGTATAACCCTAACGGGTGGTAACACGCGATGCTAAAAAAACATTTTTATGAGCTTTGTGCTGTGAGAGGAAAAGGGGGTGTGTGGGGGGCAAATATCTGAATTGACACACTCCTCCCCTTCCACTCCCCCCTTTATTTCCACTGGTGTACTCTCAAAATTCAGGTCGTCTTATGAATACAGGATAAACATTGCTATCAGGAGGTTAACGTTAGCGAGCAGATAAGGCTATCAGACACTTTAATATTTTACGCGTATTATGAACTGAATTTATCTACCAGATAGCTAGCTATATCTCTAGGATAAATATATTTATATTCATAAAACGCAGGGTTGGTACTGCGCATGCGTACAGACCTGTTGCTACCGCTACAACCTGGTTAGTGGCTACAACGCTCAGCATTTGTTAAATAGTGGCGGCTAAACTAGTGCGAGGAAACAGATGGCGTCACGTGGGCGCAGAAGTTAGGTTGTCTTGCAAGTATTAATATATCGGTGTCTCCCAAAATGTGGGTAATAGTTTGGTACGACGTTTACAAAATTTAATTTATTGTACTCACATAAAAAAATTTGTTCCTATATAACTATAACTCTACAAATAGTTTGTCAGTTTTTATAAAAGTGTGACTTAGATGTTCTAGCTTTATATATCGCTAGAGCCTGGATCTGTGCCTACTAAGTACGCGAACCAAGACTTTTTATTTTAAAATAGATACTGATAGGCTAAACCTAATGAAAAACAACACGTCACTATGGTACCAGACTATTTTAACTTTCATATAAAAGTTATCAGGTACTTAAACCTCCCGATAAAAATATGATGGATAAATATGCTTTATCTGGCAGTCATAAGACGCACTTGCAAAGGCAGCAGATGATGTTAGTGGACGACTAATCGAATTAACTCGCACTTAGCAACACAAAGGATGTTAACTAAAGTATAAAGCCGTTTTACTCGAAACTTTTTCACAAGACTGAAACACGTGAACATTATATTCAATCCTTCCAAAGTTTTAAGTAGTTTCTAGATGTGAAAAGAAAAAGCAGAAACAAAAGATCTTAAACTTTTTTTTACTCCCAACTTTTGTATTGTTCTACAAAAATTAAATTGTTATAAACTATTTATTGATGAAACCATTTCCTTTTAATATAAAACCAACTTTGACAGACTAAGCCTTTGAAAAATGTAATGGATTTAATTTCTTTTATTTCAAACACACAGCGTGAAAACTAATTAACAGTGGAAATAAATGGATCGGGGCGCTGGAATAATAGGATTTCAATGAGAGGCTGGAGGGAAATCCGTTTGTAACCACCCTTTTTTGAAAAAGTGTAAAAACTCGTTTAAGTTTTATTATTTGACATGATGTTTCGATATGCTGTGTATTGCATAAAGTTCTCGATTCCATTGAAAGGTACAGAACATAACCTACAAGTTGGTGCAAATGGTGGATGCGATCGAAATTGTCGCCAGTAGACGTTTATTATGATATTCCACATGCAATTTCAGGGTTGCCAAAATGTTCTTAATATAACATTTCAAGTTGTTTCCATATTTTCAAAAAGGAACTAGGCTGTCAATTTAACATAAAGCTTAAACATAAGTATAGAGGAATGATTTTTTTAATATATTCTACTAGTGTGGAGGTAATGCAATCGGTGTTTTATTAATTTTTTTAAATACACTAGTGTGGAGGTAATGTAATGGGTGTTTTTATATTTTTTTAAAATAGGCTTACTAATGCAATCGATGTTTTTAAATTTTATTAGCACCGCGTCTTACTACCTTTTCGGTTTATTTACGCTTAAATACTAGCTATGCCAATCGTTTTAGGGATTAGGAAGGCTATCTTTATAGGAAGTGTACCCGCATTTGCGTAGAGGGAGAGAGTAAAATAATTTTGGAAAAACCACCCTCAGTACACGTGAGCAAGATTTGAACCTCAAATCTCTCAGTCATCGGCAGTCTAGTCTATTGCGAGAGTGACACGTTAGACCATGCGGCCACCGAAATGGGCTCTAATCGGTGTTAAGAATAATATTTTGAGCTTGAGGGGGAAATATATGTAGTCGTTTGGTATATCAATGTTTCTGGTAAGGAAGAAAGGGTATGCCATCTTTCGATTCAGCATCGATCCATTCTAATTTTTTCCTCCCATTCACGTTTAGGGTCTCCCCACTGGTCCCTTTCCATTGAAAAAAAGAAAGGAATTCTTGATAAACTATAGATTACAAAAGCTGTTTCAAATTAATTTTAAATAAAAAACTAGGGTAAGCTAAACAAAACCATGGCTTATGGAAAGAAAGAATTATAAAATTCACGTCAAATTTTGAGTTATTTTGTTTTGACTCTCTATCATAAAAAAAAATCTTTAATTAATAAGTCACTGGCACCCCCTGGAATCCTCCCTTGAAGTGTTCGTACCGCAGTTTGGTAAACAGTTATCTAGATATATATCTCGACGATCGTGGCACTGTAATTAAACTTTCAAATAGTCAGAAATAAAAACCAAGTTATGAAATGTATTTACAAGCTTCATTATTTTGTGTCCGAAAACTGTAAGGTCTATAAAAAAATAAAAATGTTGCCTGGTAGGTGACACTATAAAATTAGATTTTGTTTTTCAAGCTTAACCCCCCTGTTAAAACATGTGAAAGGAGTTTAATAATAGTAGCCTGTTAGAGTAAACAATTTTATCTAAACTCCTGCGAAAAGGTTGCAGGTCGAGTTAAAAATACGTGCCATACCGGTGATATTTGTGATATATTAGGTAAAAAAATAAACTTTGGGCACATCTCTTACTCTTTTAAAACAATTATGATAACTTAACTAAACGAACGGTAGTAAGACGCGTGCATAATAATATATAAATAATTAAGCACATATCTTACTCTCGTAAAATTATGTACCAAGGATGTTAGAGAATCCCCCCCCCCTCCCCCCCATCGAGACTTTCTACCCGCTCGGGTATACGCATATGTTCTCAACATTCTAATTAGTTAGGAATGAGGAAAGTGGAGTTCTGAAGAAGTGTACCAGCTTTTGCTTAGTGGGAGAGTGGTAAAACCATTTAGGAAAAACCACTCCCAGTACTCCCAACTGGGGTTCAAACCCCATTCTCCACCTCGCTGCAAGTACAGTCTATTGCAAGAGTGACACCTTAGACAATTCCCGACCAACGAAGTGGTTAGCCACTTTATTAATCAAGCCTTTAAACATAATATATTGAAGTAATGTCAAAGTGTGGACAGTTGGGAAAAGAAAGATATTAAGAATAATTTAAAGATGGTATTTTTTCATATTTCTAAATTTTCCTAGAAATATGGTTACGCATTCATATGTAAAATATTTGATTTGCAGCTGTCACCTTTGACAGATAGTCTCAATGCCGATAACATATTAATGGTATAGATGTTGCATGTTTCAATGATGGCTGTAGGTAAACCCGGTTGCATTTTATATGCACAACTTCCTACCACGATACCCCAGTATCTGACTAATCTAAGTCGATAATTTCCTTAGTTTTCGGTGGATTGTAATTAAAATATACATACATCTTGTATAGCTATTCTGCTGGCCATCTGTGACCTATCCAAACATATTTATAAAACAAACTCTACAATTACTGGACCTTTATACCTAGACCGCAAATTATCCAGTTAATTAAAATGAGAGTGCAATTTCACAAGGTACATTTTCGGACCAGCTGGGTGGGATCTTTGGCTCAGTAAAGAGACCCACCGAATGATCCAGTATAGCCTAGTCCACTGATAAACAGTGCCAATCTTGGGTAACAGCTTGAAATAGCATATTTTGGTTGGTCATACCCTTGAACAGTCTCGTTTTCAAAAAGCTGCCGTCTTACATCGAGGCTTACAATGAAAAATTATACACGTTTGTTGGCCGGTGCTGTTAAATAGTTTTCATTAGAAAATGGTCTTTTAAAAATAATTACATTTTACTATAGTATTTGTGTTGTTTTACATGGATTGATAATATCTATCGAAAGTAACAGCTAAGGATCACACGACTTGTCGTTAGAATACAAACTTTTATCTAGTGGTTTTTCTAGCTGTTATAAATTAGGCCCGTTCTATGAAAATTGAACTGTATGAATATTATTATTATTATTATATAATATTATTATCATTATCATTTTTACTATTATTATTATTATTATTATATTATTATTATTAATTATTATTATTATTATTATTATTAGCACCGCATTCTTACTATCCGTTCAGGTTATACGCACTTACGCTAATATGTAATGGTAGGGTGATTGTGAGATGAAATGGAGGACCTACAGCTTAACGTGGAATCCGAACCACGTGGAGGCCTGGCATTCCACACATTCAACAAGTTGTGATTAATACACGCTTTTTCAGAGGTGAAGGAAGGTTTTGGCAATCAGATAAATCTGTGCCGGGACCGAGGATTGAACCCCGGACTCCCAACAAAGAAGTCCGACACCTTACCCCTATATCGCCAGGTCAGCCAACTGTACGAACAAAGCAAACGAGAGAGAGAAGACTTAAAAGTGAAAAAACAAAGAAAACCTCTTGTTTGCGCCGATTGTAAGGAGTGCAAAACCGTGTTCCAAGTGATTAAAGGTCTGCGTGATAGCAAGTTAAAGGACTCTCTACCGTTGTTTGTTGCCCTTTGACCTCTGTAAGCATTTAGTTCCAATTTTGGTCTAAATAATTTTTTTCTCGATTCTGGGCTGGCGTGGCTCAAATAGAGGAGATACGCGTGCTAAACCTTTACCCATTTTGACCTTTAACCTTTAGACACTTACGTAACATACAGTAGCCCCATAGCTTCTTGGTGCTGACTGACGTTCACAATGACTTCTAACAGTCAACATTTAGGTATATACCTAAATTTTGACGTCAGAAGTGACAGTTGCTAAACACATGTTTTTGAAGATCATATGGTTCGGCGTAGGGATACATAATTTGGTCTGGTAACTTTTCAAAGCCGTCAGCTGTGAGCTGTCAGTCAGCACCAAAGAAGTAGTACTAGTGCTTATATTTTAACGTTGACAAAAAAATTGTTCATGTTTTCCCCGTTAGTAGCATACTTACAAATAACTTTTGATTCTGAGTAGAATTACATCAACTCTAAACTACGCAACACAGGTTGGAGAGAGAGGGGGGGATAGAGATCAGGCTAAATGTCTACTTGGAATTGAATGGAAAAGGGAGAGGGGGGTGAATAAGGTAAGAAAAAAAGTATTACGTGGGTTATGGATGCACTTAAGAGAGTTCCTAAAATTCCATCAGTGTTAGTGCGGGCTTACACTTGCCGTTGGAGATTTCCAACGTAGGATTGTTGCGGCGTCAAGGTCAACGGGGGGGGGGGGGTGGGGGGCATAACACAAAGAATCAGATGGAGCTGGTCCCCATACTCTCTCGACGCATCGGTGACCCACCCCTATACATTTTTCTTTTTAACAAGTTTTTTTAACCAATTCTTTTCGCCATGGATTGTGATAAACTAATAGCATTAGTGCAAGATAAACAAACCTCCGCTTTCTGACAAAAGCCACAACCTTTTTAAAGACCGCACGGAAAAAGAAAACTGCTGTTTGGAAGTAGCATGAGGACTTGTGAAAAAATTGGAAGAATTATCTGCATTGAGTTTTCTATACGCGTTCATAACTGCTGTTCAAACGAAAGGACATTAATGTACAGACTATTGGTTGTCAACTACCACCCTAACACACTGTGGTATCGCAGTATGTGGGAACACAGAGAAAAATTAACGGCCGTTGGTCCTACCGCAGCAACGGCATCTGTAAACCCGGCCTTGCGTGTTGGTATGTGACAGATTCCTGGATAACTCGAACCCTAAATCATTTGCGGAATGCAGATATGCCATGCTCGGAGGATTCGTAGTTGCCTATAAATCATTCTATCAGGGGTTTGTGTTACACCATACAGTATCAGTGACCGGGTTCGGTCTATTATTAGGATATACACGTTTCTGATACTAGGATCGGTATTTAACGGCATTTGAAGCCTTACAACGTTAAATTGGGACACCTCGGTGATAGATTACCACGCAGACGTTCAGCTCTAATGCAGTATTTAATTTTACGATGCGTTACTTCAAAATATAGTTCACGCCAAAATAAGGTTGAAAGACTCCAACAGGACTATCTATTTTTTTCCCTAACCACCCTATACTTTGCTAATTTTTAACTAGTTTTTAAGCTTATTTGTGGAGCTATGAAACTAGGCTTTATGAAAAAGGGCTCTAGATTTAACTTTCTTCTAACAAATACAGTTAACTTTTTGCTAACTACTTCAGACAATTGTAAGTTATTTGAGAACTAGCAGCGAGCTACCCTCTTACCTTGAGATAGGGAGTTGAGTGATTTTCTTTCCCTTCTTTCTTACTGACACAACAAAGGGTGCTTGTAGCTGAAGGATGAGAGAGAGAGTATAAGCTTAGACAAATAGAGAGGTAGTTCCAGAAAATGACAAGGACTTTTTCTTTTAAACCGGTGGCCTGACAGCGATTTATATTTTCTCGCTGACGAGGCGGCAGCCTTAAGATGGTTTTCGACTTGTGTGTTTGTATAGCCCCATTCTGCGTTTATAAAATTCTCACAAAGCTTCTGAGAGCAAAGTCAAAATATGACAAAGTTGAATGACCGGTGATATCAATCAATCAGCTGAGATTACAAAAACAACGTATCTACTCCAATATAATTTATATTATGTTCAAATTGTTTACCCCGGAATGAATTGATGTTGAAAGTTTTGAATTAATATAGTTTGATTCAAAATTGTATATCGACAAATCGTAAGCGTGGGTAGTAAGAGCAGTGGGGGAAAAAATCATCTATTATCCAACTTTGAAACAAACATCTAATTCGTTGTTAGAAAGGAAGGATGATTCGCAGACGTACACTTGATTAATTTTGTTTTTTATGAAACAAATAAAGATTATATCAATATATTCCTTATTTCCTAGAAATTAAACGTTATTTTAAAGTAACTAAACTAGAATCCAAACAAATGTGACAACATACGATTTGTTTTTATAATTGGAAACGTGCAAATGGTACGTGCTAACCAGACTTTACAAATAATGTTCAATATGTTTAATTTTTAACTATAGAATTTACCACGAAGTTTCCTTTAACGGCCTAACCCATGAGGTAGGAATGATGAGGGTATTTTACTGGAAGTGAACTCGAATTAGTATGAAGTAGGGATGGAAAAATCCCAGTGATGAATCATATGTGAAAAAAGATTATTGTGTTGTGTGTGTGTGTATCTGACAGTTCCTCACAGTCACCGGAAATGTATTATATTGAGAGTACAACACCTTAGACCACGTGACCAAGGATGGGGATACTCTTTAGTAAAATATTTACCTATTTTACTTAAAGAATGAAGAAGTTACATAAGAAAAAATGCGCCTTATTTCGTTTGGAGGAAGGATATACAAATACCAGGTGACCTGGTGGTCTAGGGTAAGGTGTCGGACTTCTGTGCCAGGGTCCGGGGTTCAATCCTCGGTCCCGGCACAAATTTATCTGATTACCAAACCCTTCCTTCACCTCTGACAAGACATCTTGTGAATGTGGGGAATGCCAGGCCTCCACCGTGGTTCGGATTCCACGTTAAACTGTAGGTCCTCCATTTCATCTCACAATCACCCTACCATTACACAATAGCGTAAGTGCGTATAACCCGAACGGGTAGTAAGACGCGGTGCTAATAATAATAATAATAATAATAATAATAATAATAATAATAATAATACAAATACCAATCACACGATAACCTTCAGTGCAACCTTCAAGGTTAAAGTCATTCTCATTATTCGCAACATCAAGCCCGCAAATCTAGTAATCCAGTTCCTTGCCTGACCAAACCTTTCTATTACTATACTAACCTGATGAAAGCACGTTTAATCATTGTAGCAGAAGGAGGAAAAAAAAAACAATTGAAAATGCGATTGATCAAGGCGGGGAATTGTTAAAAATAGCCCACTTATTCCAACATAAGGTAATTTTACAGGCATTATGAAATAGATGAACACTTCCACGAATACATTAAGGAACTTATATGTTTTCTCATGGATAAAAATAACAAATAATTAAATATTCAGGAAGGCGAAGATGCTGGAAGATAGAACACTAAAGGGGTTTCACAATAGAAACGATAGCTAAATAATTTTAATGGGGAAAACACAAAAGTAGGTCGTTGGCGTTATATCACCCCCATATTATCTATAGAGTATGAGGTCGAAGAATTTATATAAAAAAAATATTACCGCGTCTTACAACCCGTCCGGACTAAACGCACATTTTTTTTATCACCGCGTCTTAATAATAATAATAATATTAGCACCGCGTCTTACTACCCGTTCGGGTTATATGCTTTAAGTACTAATTACGCTAATGGATTAGGAATTGGGAAGGTCGAATTAGAGGAAGTGAATCCGCATTTGCGTGGAGGGAGAGTGGAAAACCATTTAGGAAAAACCACCCCCAGTTCACCCGACCGAGATTCGAACCTCGATCTCCCCGTACTCAGCAGTCGAGCTCAACACGTCTAGCGCGTTAGCCGACTACGCCACCGAGGCGGGTATCACCGCGTCTTAATACCTGTTCAGATCGTATGCATATATGATAATTATTAATTACTCTGTAGGGTGGGGATGAGGATAGAGGTAATCTACCCGCATTTGCGTGGAAGGAGAGTGGAAAACCATTTAGGAAAAACACTTCTCAGTAGACCGTGCCGGGATTAGAACCTCAATCTCCCCCTCCTCAGTTGGCTAGTTTAATACGAGATTGACGTTTTAGGCCTGGGATGGGGAATATGCGGCCTTTTCTCATATTCTGTCAATAATATCTGTTCATCTTTTACAAATGGTACATCCTCAAACTCAAATTGTATTCACACAATGAAATGTTTTATCTAATATTGCGATGCTTAGTTCGTAGCACTCCATTTTTAAGTGATTTTCTACTAGATTTTATAATCCTTAATACATGCTGATGTACTTTTTAAACATACTTGTACGGAATATATCTACAGTTGAGTTAGTAAATGAATCGAGACCCATAAAGCAAAAACTTGAGAAAAATCGAAAAACATGTTTATGTCAAATAATTTATAAATGTTTTTTTTTAATAAGTGTTCCTTTATGGATATATGGGGAAAAAAATTGGAATTTATTTTTTGAATATAAAGTAAAAAAGTAGACTAAAAAAAGTTTGATCCTTTATGAATTCTTAAAATACATTAATTGTATTTATGTAAAGTACGTATTAGGTGACCTGGTGGTCTAGGGGTAAGGTGTCAGACTTCTATGCTGGCGGCCGGGGTTCAATCCTCGGTCCCGGCAAAGATTTATCTGATTACCAAACCCTTCCTTCACCTCTGACAAGACACCTTGTGAATGTGGGGAATGCCAGGCCTCCACCGTGGTTCGGATTCCACGTTAAACTGTAGGTCCTTCATTTCATCTCACAATCACCCTACCATTACACATTAGCGTAAGTGCGTATAACCCGAATGGGTAGTAAGACGCGGTGCTAATAATAATAATAATAAAGTACGTATTTTTTAAATTTTAGCAAATTTTACTGTACATGAAGTGTGCAATTCGTAGTGAACCAGTGTTGTATGATGTAAATATCGTAGATGACATGAAAACAAAACTAAAAGATACATTAAATTAAAAAAATTATAAATACTGTATCTGAAAATTCAGATGTTAAGGCAAATTCGTTTCCATGAAATCACTCCTCCAAAACATATCATTTTTCTTTGCTAACATTGCACAACAACCTTTGCAAACTTTTGCACTTCTGCATCAGTATCTGATTCAGATGTCTGGTCCAGGGATGGGTTGTGAAATCACAACCTGCTCCTTTGTCACTGCTCCTCTGACGTCACATTCACAGCCTGTTCCTGATAGACGAAAGAAAGGAGCTGTTCCTTTTTTGTCACTGGTCCACGGATCAAATACACGCTGTAACAGGTCCAAAGTAACCTCGCTCCTCGTATCTGGCACAGACAGATCTGTAACAGGTCTAAGGCAACCGTGTTCCTTTATGCTCCGGAGATATTTGGAGCTGTCGGACAGTAGAAAGGAAGTGGATGCTTTGTGTTCTTGCTACACCACTGAGATCAGTTCCGGCGCAACCTTACTTATCTATTATAGGCCTAGTCTAGAGTTGGTTTGGGGAGTAACAAATGAGTTTTGAAGGGGAGGTACAAAACATTATTTCCACAATACAAGCACAGTATGTGATGTATTCGCACAGTAAATTGTTACGTTGATGATTAACATTGAAGGGACTCGCTTGGTGGTAAAATTATTTAAGGCAAGGGTCAGCAATCTACTGACTGAATGATTTTATCTAGCTTTGGCGTAATTAGCATAAATGCGTATAAAGCCTGAACGGGCGGTAAATGCGGTGCTAAAAAAAACTAGGCTGAGACTAGGTACGAATATAGTAACTGTGACAAAAAGGAGCAGGTAAAAGGAACAGGTTCAGTGGTGGAGCAGTTACAGATTGCTCCTGCTCCACAAAAGGAGCTGTTTTTCCCCATCCCTAGTTTGGTCCAAAACGCTGTGGGCTAGCCATCATACAACTAAACTGTGCTACGTCTATCTCTCCTGCGCTGCGTCTCAACCTTCTCCGACCCTTGTTCTTCGTGCTCTTCCAAGATGCCGAGTACACACGTTGGGAACAATGGCTACAAAAACAACGTCGCATTCCTCCACTGCTCCACACCCCGGAACGAATTATTCCGGCTATATTCGGGAAGGATATTTTAGCGGCTTCGATTTGACGTGAAAGTTTAAGAAGATGAGTAATGGATGCGACATTAATTTCATCGGAGGCGCTAGAGACAATTTATTAGAAAATATTACAAAGAGACCAAGAGAGAGCATTAAAGTGATAGAACCTAAAACGGAAGGCTGGGGTTCGAATCCCTTCCTGGTGAATTTTCACCCTATCTTTTGATGAATTTTGGTAATATATTAAAAAATAAATGGTATGGTGCACCATACAGATTTTTTCTCTCTTTAATCATGGCTAAAGATTAGTTAAATTTGTTAGACTAGATAATATACATGGTTGCAGGAACATTACACCAAAGAGAATAGAAATCAATCACAAATTTCTAAATATTCCATTAAAAATGTATATGTTGGCTTGTAGCTCAAAAACTATTGATTTTATTAAATATAGATATATTCCAGATTAAAATATTTTTATTTTTAACAATACTACGACAGTTACAATGATAAATTATTTCGCATCTAAAATTGTTAGATATGATAAAAACTAGGAATTTCTGCTTATGTATAATACCCTCAAAGCCATTTTTATTCAAAAAAATGAAAACTGTCATTTTGTTTGTAATGTTAAACAGTGTCTAGATACAAAATTTAATCAAAATCGTGTCTAGATACAAAATTTAATCAAAATCGTTAGCGGATTTTTAAAAAATCTACTTTTTTCTTTTTGCCCTTCAGCAAATTACCCTTAATTTTAGAAATGGAACCTTAGCTACCAAGTTTTAGCCCGAACGGTAGAATGGTTTCGGCTGTAGTCGGGGATAAAGAGAGCCGAAAAAAAAAAAAAATCGGATTTAGGGATTCATGAAACGTCGACATTTATCAAAATATCGAACTCAATTTTTTTTTTTTTTTCGATCACAATAAGTTTCTCTTCGAGGTGTCGATAGAAAGTGAAATTATATCTTCTGTGTCCTTAAATTAAGTAGTACAGATCGCTTAAAGCTATCCCGCTCACACTAATACTCATATCATATAAATGAGTAAACCTAAATAAAATCAGTGATCAAAGCAAAATGAAAATTAAAAATAATAATACTCCCAATGCATCCAATCAGTATCGAACCCTGGGCCAAAGCCCACATAGCCCTTGTGGCATGCCCTTCCTGTAAAAATGCAACTTTATTATATAATTCATTTGTGGATACGTAGACCAAACGTCAGGCTCATCTAATCTGGTGACGAGGAGGCCGCTTCTTTTTTGTAAAGCTTACAGCAAACACATGTATCTCACTGCCATAGTGCATTTATTACTTAGGGGTCATCATACGACTTAGAAACTAAATTCACTCTAGAATAGATACATCACCCGAGTCCCCAGCCATCAATTCATCACTCTGAAAGATTATTTGGCAGGACTGGTTGTTGAACACGGATTCCTTAACTTTGTAAACAGACGCACAATCAACTGAGCCAAGGTTGAAGCCAGCAGCACAGCTAAAACACCTACACAATATGCTCAATTTATTATATGTGTATATATAAGCTTAAAAAAACTACCCGTCGAGGTTAAAAAAAAGCAATCAATCAAATGCATCTTTCAGCCCTTCATCGCCCATCAGAGTGGATGTTTATTTTATCTGGTTGGTGGTGTACACATGATATCTATACCTACCCCATCCATCAAACATGACAACTGAGTTGTAGCCTTTCCATACTCGTTCAACTAGAATACTATCCTGAAAGCCTACTCCTAAGTACCAACATATCCATTCTCTAATTTTGGTGGAAAGTCCGTTCTGGAAGGCCTTTTATCCTACCAAAATACTACTATACAGCAAGATTCTGGTACGAAATTAAGGCCTTCTAGAACGAGCTTCCTGCCAAAATTGGAGTATACTTGTACAGATAAATGGGTGTGTTATTAAAATGGGCAAGAGCAAGAGTCTTATCTTGGAGAACTCAGATTTTGAATCCTCCCCGCCACGAATTTTAACCAAACACTATGTATTTTCCTAGTATTTTTAATGAAAGACTGCAAATATAAAATCTCGCTAATTTTCACGTTTTAACTATTAAATACCTGAACCGAAAATTATTTATTAAAGGCAAAAATTGTTACGGTTCATCGTAAAATCACATGAATTGTTGTAGACAAAACTAATAGTTATACAGAATGATGCTCTTCTACTTTGTGATCTAGAAAGAATATTGTAAAATATGTGAAAAAACAGTGTGACTCGTTAAAATTTGTCTGTTTTTCCCATGTATCACCGAACTACCTGACATTTTGAGATTTTCAATTTTTCAGGTTCATATCAGCTCTAATTAGTAGCTCAACACCGTGATTATTAACGGTTTAGCCTAACGGATACTTTAAGAAAAACTGCATTAGTTTGGAGGGAGGTGGTTAAAATCACAGTGATAACTTACGTTTGAGAAACCATATTCGATGCATTCGGCCTATATTCAAACCTCAACCTTCCACGTCAATGGCGATCATGTTAAATGCGATTTGGCATTCATCCTCTTTATCATATTCCCTTAGACTAGATAGTTGAATACCGATGGCCACTATTGTAATAGTAGGATGCCTTGTATGAAAAATATAGTAGAAAAAACCCATCAATGACAAAAGGTCACAATATCTCGCCTCCAGCTATTGAGCGCGACACCATTTATCAACGTTCGAGCTGCAGAACACATCTCGTGGCACATTGCTGCACTTGAGCTGCTGTAGTAACTTTCCACATTTTCATAATGTCTTTAAATAAATTAGGTATACAGGAGAAAAGTGATTTAAGTCCAAATTAAACTCAAATTGAGTGAGAGCTGCCATCTGTTAGACAACCATGATAACTTTATAATGGACTTTAGATGATTAAAAGAGGTCTCTTGTCATACTTATATTAATTAAAAATATAAAGTATTTTCTGGGGTCACTATGGCGTTTGAGATATAAAAGTCGTTTTGTGAAATGTGTTTAATATAACTTTTTCCCTTCATCTATCTATACTTATAAAATAACATGTCCTGACTGACTGACTGACTGACTGACTGACTGATCATCATCGCCGAGCGCAAACTATCAAGGCTACAAGCATGAAATTCGGACTGTATATTGATTTTGTTATGTTGGCATCCACTAAGAAAGGATTTAGAAAATTCCACCCCAAAGGGGTCAAAATAGGGGATGATAATATGTATGAAAATATGTATGAAAGTCCGTCATTTTGAAAGTTACATAAACAAAATTTTGTATTTCGGTTATTGACGTAAAACAAATAAATACGTGTTTCAGGAATTTTGGAAATTTTATTTAATAAGGGATAAAAAAGGGGGTGGAAGTTTGTATCGGACTTGCATTATTTTTGATCTGAGGTCAAGTTATGGTCATCAACGTAACGTAATATTTTAATTAATCTGTAAATACATATGTATATTTTCGTATTTGTATATAATCAACTTCCACGCGAGCAAAGCCGCGGGCAACAGCTATCTAGTATAATATATAACTATAGAGAATGAATAATAAATATAAAACCAAAACACTAATACATGCCACATGCCCGCATCATGAATAGTAGATTGAACAGGAAGTGGGCTTGTGTTGGCGTTCAGTGTACCTTCTTAAGGAAATATTGAGGTGTTTGTAAATAGTTGTTAGTTTTTCTTAAATCTTATTTTTGATTAATTTTCTAACATTATGTAAATGTTTATTTAAACATATTAACTTAGCGGACAGCCCAAACGGGGGTAAAAAAAAAATACACGGAGGGAGGGAAAACTATAAAAATAAACTGGAAAAATATTGAAAAGTTTCAAAGCCGAGATCTATTCAAATTGTGGGGAGGGGGGTGGGCGTAACGTAAATGTTTGTCCACGTTTTGAACTAACTTTTTTCTTCTTTTAAATCGAGATTTATTACTTATTAGTGTCTTAGTATATCACTCGTTGTAAAGGGCATTTTTGTGTACCGGAGTAAAAAAGCTTCTAAAAATAAAGTTAATTCGCAAAAAGGAAAAAAAAAAAAAAATCCCGAAATGATTTACTCAAAGAGAAAATAAAAGCGGCCATGGTTTGAGGTAAGTAATGGAAAAATACAAGTGGAAGCGGTTAGGCTGGAGATTAAATGGACTACACTTCGTCGTAGTAATAAAGTCTTGGTAACTTTATCAAGCTTAGAGCACATGTGTAAAAATACAAATGTATCGGAAGCAAGAACTCTTCGCCCATCACAAACAGCTGCAAGGGTCGGCATAAGAGACAAAACGCTCGCGCGCTTAATTTAACCGGAGATGTAAAGGTTCGAAACCCAGCTAGGAGTAGCGGCGGTATTTCTTCCTAAAACAGTTTCCTTCTCTCTTTTTTCACTCACACACACTATTTATTTCTATATATCTCTCACAATCTCTCTCGTCACACAAATGTGGGTACACTACTTCTAAAATCTATCTTCCTCATCTCTACCTATGTAAATCAAATATAAGGTAGTGCCAGATGGAGAAATGCATCCGATTGGCCAACCTTATGACGTCACGGAGTACATACACAAAGCTATATGAAAGACAAACTAAGGTTAAATGGAACTTTGGTATGGATTTTAAAGGTTTGTTTATTATTCAATGTCCAATTATTAACGTCATTACTTTTTTTTTAATATGTAGGCTATGTATGTGTGTTTTAGAATTACAAGGTGGTCTAGGGTAAGGTGTCGGACTTCTGTGCTGGGGTCCGGGGTTCAAACCTCGGTCCCGGCACAGATCTATCTGATTACCAAACCCTATCTTCACCTCTGACAAGACGTGTATTAATCACAACTTGTGAATGTGGGGAATTCCAGGCCTCCACCGTGGTTCGGATCTCACGTTAAACTGTAGGTCTTCCATTTCATCTCACAATCACCCTACCATTTCACATTAGCGTAAGTGCATATAACCCGAATGGGTAGTAAGACGCGGTGCTAATAATAATAATAATAATAATAATGTAATTAAAATATAACTGCTTCGTACTGGGTGACGTAAGCAATGACATAATCAAATTCATCCAAGCGGCACTACCTTTATATTCTTTTTTCATTGCTCTTTACCCTATTATACTAGATATTCCTATAGCCCGTCGTGATGGCAAGACGCTGAACACGAAAAAAGAAAAAGAAAAGGAAATTAACGAGTTTGCAAAATAACAGAAGGATTCTAGATAAGATTGTGACATTGCGTAGTCGTACGACATTTATGTTACGACGACACAAAGAGGGGTAGTTTTAAAGAGCGCCAGCAAATATTTATACAATGACCTAGTTAGCTCAAAGAAGGGAAAAAAACACGAACGCGGGGAAAGAAGGTTGTTTCAGGCGAACAAATGGAGCTCACACGCTATAGACCGCGCGAATAACCGGCGCAATCGAGCGGTCTCCGTCTGTCGGCGAAGATACAGTGTCAAATTATGCGGATATAGGGTGTCATGTGGTCAACACAACAAATCCTACGACCGTTAATCTCAGCCTTCTAGACCGGAGTAGCTACTTTATTTATTTATTTATTTATTTATTCAAGTAGCTCCTCATTTGTCCTCACGAAGCTGATTGGATCCCCGTTCCAGACCCACAGCTTCACAGATAATTTGGAAGCACCGGGGATCGAACCCGGGACCTCGGAATCTGTAGCCAGGAGATCTGACCACTGTACCATGGAGGCGTTCTCTCTATTATGTAACCGAACCAAAATATAATTGTGGGGACATTCTATATCTGTGGGTTAATATGGCCTATTGCCCTTCCCTACACTAATTTATAGAGTGACCACCTACATTTTAATTTTTATGTGCATGTTCATTTAAAAAATATAAACAAATTATTTTTAAATCCAATATTGATAACAATTTAATATATTTGTGTTAATTAAAGGAAGCGATTTAAAGGTATTGATAATATCTATGAAATGAGATAGCCGCAGATCACATTAGTGGACGTACGAAAACGTGAAAAACTTATAAGAGTCTTCCTTTTAAATTGGACTGTATATGTTATACAGCCAATTAATGGTAGCTTCGGTCTTTATGATGGTTTAAAAGTTACTAAAAACTACTTCGTAACCATCGTTTGAATGTATTGCCATTTCTAACACGTGATGAAAATGGTTTGTACAGTTTTTTTTTGCCGTATCTCACTACTCGTTCGGACTATACTCTATATTAATTACGTTAGTGCGGAAGAAATTAGGCAGAGTCTATTATGGACGTGCGGAGATTGTAAATAATAGCTTTGGCTATTTGATTCATTAATATGCAATCCCGTACAATTATAATAATTGTACAAATGGCAGTATTAACTACCGAGTTCGAAGGTGGCTGCGTTGTCTGATAGCTCGTGATCTTAATAATATCATACATTAGTAGCTGACGATTTTCGCCCGTCCATTACAGACTCTGCCTTAAAATATGAGTGAAGAATGACCCTGGGCACGGGACGAATCCTGGATATCTCAGTGGTTAAGAGCATTGGCGTACTAACCAAAGGTCCCAGGTTCGATTCCCGTGTCCAGGTGTCATTTTTCAATTTTCATAATATGATGACATCTCAAGTTTAAGTTCACGCGCTGATTTGTATTGAATACTACAGTTAACTCTTGATTATCCGCGGTAATGGAGGGGACGAGTGCCGTGGATAACACAACCGCGGATAATCCGCATATTTAGTAAAACAAGATATTGTAGCATATTCATATCACTAGTACTCACCTATCGTTATTGCGTCTATGAACACATCATTATATTTCACGCACCAAGGCAATAAAAAACACCACCTTAAATCAATGTACACTACGCTCAAAATTGACACATCACTTAAAAAGTTTGTATCAGTCTTCTGCTTCATTGCACCTGCTTCCCTTTCCCCTAACCCCCCATATATTTTCTGTAATATCAGCTTGTCAGATTGTTCCAGATAGTTAAGCAGGTTATGAGTCAATTCCAGTGCAGTCCCCTTTCATAAACTTTGTCCCTCTCTGGACAATATCTCTTCCCTAGGGTTTTACTGAGTACAACAATCGGTAGCCCGTGTTCTCCATCAACGTGGCGTTTTTTAAAAACGTATCCCATACCGTTGGTGATGCCGCGGTTAAGCCGCACTGCGGGTAGTCCAGGGTTTACTCTATATACTTTTTTTTTTTTTTTTTTTTTACCTGGTGATCTAGGGGTAAGGTATCAGACTTCTATGCTGGCGGCCGGGGTTCAATCCTCGGTCCCGGCAAAGATTTATCTGATTACCAAACCCTTCCTTCCCTCTGACAAGACATCTTGTGAATGTGTGGAATGCCAGGCCTCCACGTGGTTCGGATTCCACGTTAAACTGTAGGTCCTTCATTTCATCTCACAATCACCCTACCATTACAATTAGCGTAAGTGCGTATAACCCGAACGGATAGTAAGACGCGGTGCTAATAATAATATAATAATAATAATAATAATAATTTTTTTAAACTGTCTTATTAAAACAAATGACTAGCCCCAGGCAGTAATTCGCCCAGTGCTGGTACAAAGAGTTCCATTTGCTGGTGGATCGAAGCGAAAGTTCTTTAAACCTCGAGGTACTGAATCCGTTCCTGATCAACGACCGCCAAACAATAGATGTGCCCCTCCCCAAAACTAGTCACCGGCCACCGGGAGAGTTCAAAGACCGGAATTCGCCATCATCTGTACTATTTACGAAGTAACCTAAACCACCACGATATTCGATCAATAGATATGGACAGAGATTTAGCGCTTATAAAATATCTTCATTGGCCTTTTTAAGACGCGAGTCAAGCTCCGTATTTTCGCTGTTTTTATGACAAAATTTAGTTTTTACCTAAATAAACATGTTAGTGCTTCATTATCAATGTTTAGTTTAATTTACTAAACGTATAACTCTCAACATTTCTTAAATATCAATCATAAGATTAAAACCCCGTGAACATTGAACATAACTTTAATATGTTTTTTTTAAAAGTCCAAAAAAAAAATGGAAAACCTTAGTAATATAACATTAGGAAAGTTAAGGATTCCTTTTCAGGCATATATTTTTTACCTTTCAAAGTGATCGTAATTTTAGGGTGCAGTCTATACTTTGGGGGAACTTCTTATTTTTGGGTCGACATAGTAAATAGAGTATATTATGATATTATATATGTATTTAATTATATATTAATAATAAACAATGTAAATATTTTACATTGGTCATGCCTTATTTGGTAAGACTTTAAAAATTGTTCTTTTCAAAGGCTTACCAGTCTAAAAAGGTTTCTACTGAAATTATTTTTAAAATTTTGGCCTAAAAATATATATTGGGCAAAAAATGTATTTTTGTTATAGTTACAGGTATTATAAAACTATTTTAAGACGAATATATACGTAATTTTTAAACCGAAATTCAAGTTTTTTTATTAAGAAAAATCAAATATATATTTACCCTAATATATAGTCCTTAACTATGTTATAAAAATTAAACACTACCAAAATACAAAGTTGAACTTAAGGCCCCTTCTATCTCACTTTAATTTATCAGCTTAGGATCTAAATAACAAGGTAGGCATAGTAGGTTCACGATAACGTTGACCTCTTTTGACAGATGAAGAGTTACTTAAAACAATTCGGCATCATCCGAAATGAAGTTTGAACGGTGAATTCAATTAACATTGCTTTATGTGACAACACGGCTAAAGGCTACGGAAGCTGTTTTTAGTAATTTTTCATGTTATAAAATGCCAACTTTATCGTGAACGGACTCTACCAATCACCTTATAAGCTTACTAGATAGCTGTTGCCCGCGGCTTTGCTCGCGTGGAAGTTGATTATATACAAATACGAAAATATAAATATGTATTTACAGATTAATTTAAAATATTACGTTACGTTGATGACCATAACTTGACCTCAGATCAAAAATAACGCAAGTCCGATAGAAACTTTCACCCCCTTTTTCATCCCTTATTAAATAAAATTTCCAAAATTCCTGAAACACGTATTTATTTGTTTTACGTCAATAACCGAAATACAAAATTTTGTTTATGTAACTTTCAAAATGACGGACTTTCATACATATTATCATCCCCTATTTTGACCCCTTTGGGGTGGAATTTTCTAAAATCCTTTCTTAGTGGGTGCCTACATAACAAAATGAATTTCATGCTTGTAGCCTTGATAGTTTGCGCTCGGTGATGATGAATCAGTCAGTCAGTCAGTCAATCAATCAATCATCAGGACATGTTATTTTATAATAAGCTTATTACGATAGTGCCCAAATTGTGTTTGGTTTTAACAATCTCGTTAAGTATAAAGAATGATGGTATTATGTCAATAATTGAATAAATAAAATTCACAGAGAAATGCAAATAAAAAGGTATTGACAGCTAGTGGGTGGAAATATAATTAAAATCACGACTCTCTTGACGCGTTCTTAATAGAGGCTGCAAAATTTGGCGCATGCGCAGTCCGAGTTTCTCAATAGAGGTTTGTATCCAGTCTCGTTCGTATAAATTATCACTATGTGATCTTATTTATAGATTAACACTCATTTTCAGAGAATATTAATATTCTATAAATTGACTGTCTCGTGT
The DNA here is from genome assembly GCA_039000515.1 of Timema cristinae. Classification (NCBI taxonomy): domain Eukaryota; kingdom Metazoa; phylum Arthropoda; class Insecta; order Phasmatodea; family Timematidae; genus Timema; species Timema cristinae. The sequence goes on along the minus strand of JBCFYV010000100.1, from coordinate 26,176,000 downwards.
TTTAAAAAACCAATTAAATTCCTTTAGAATCAGTTAAAGGAGTCCTTCCCAGGAACTACCTGAAAATTGGAAGCATATAAGAGCGCCTTTGGAGTTAGATACCAAAACCATCTTTCAGCTTCATATTATAAGATATCATATGGGAGTGAAATAAATCTAAATAGAGGCAAATTTATTCCAGTAGAGTGTAAGGGCAGGGCGGATCCAGATCATTTTCTTAAGGGGAGTGGGGGGTCATAATTATAAATAGCATAGTTACTTACAATGTTAGATTTTGTTCAAAGCCATTTAATAGTTTCTAATTCATATTTAATCATAGTATGTTTTAAGCCGTGGTCATCCTCTCCAATTTTTTAAAATCAGATAGTTTTTATAAACTATTTGGAGTGGCCCTCTAACAATTAAAAAAAATTGTTCACTCTATAACTATGAATAGTCTTCGCCTTGTTTTTTTCAAATAGATTCTTTTATGAGGCATTTAAAGTATTCCTCAACTAATCATTTTTTAAATTTTGATTCCCCTCGAAGCTATTTAGAGTGATCCTCACCTTAATTTTTTAAGATAGTTAGATATTTCTAGAAAATAATATTTGAATTGGTCTTCTACCGAAAAATTTTGAAATTCGAGTTATTTCAGAAACTAGACTATTTGGGGGTGGGGGTTCTCGCCTAAAAAGTCTACCGGCTCTTTAAGGCTTTGAGGAACAATGTTCATAACTCGCTATGCACGGCAAATATTGGTACATGAAAACTAATATTTTTCCTCACTTGCGTGAGTCATAGTGGACATTGAATAAACGTGGATGAATAACACACGTGGGGACCCGGCTTAAGAGGTGTCTGTACGTAAAAAGATTTTTAAAAATCGTATGATATATCTGTGTTGTATTTTCTTTCTAAAATTTGAACTTTAATTTTGTTTTTTATATTAATTTTCTAACCTTCACAGGGGGGTCAACTGACCCTTTGAACGCTTCCCCCCCCTTAACCCGAATTCGTGCCTGTCTTTAGGTAAGTTCTTCTAAAAACATATCTTGTTAATGACGATAAATACTCTTTATATATAGGCTATATTGTAAACCACATTGTTTATAATTTTAAACAATTTTTTTTAAAGAAGTTAGTAATTTGTAAACTATCCTGAAATTATTTTTAATTGAAAAAAATAAAAACGTTTGATTTTTTATCATTAAAAACCATTCATAGGTACCTATTTGAACTCAATTTTTAACACAATTATACTTCATTCACGTACGAATTACTCTCTGAAAGGTCTTTTTTCCTACCAATATCCTACTATATATAATAGATTTCTGGTAGGGAAAAAGCCTTTCAGAAAACAATTCTACGGTGAACAGACTTTATGCGTATAACCCGGATGGGTAGTAAGATGGGGAGGATAGAAACAAATTGTTTTATTGGAGTGTCTCTTATTTTATTTTTTTTAAACTTCCATTCGAAAAATTTTAAACAACTAATGTTTCGTAAATATATCTTGGCTTCCGGAAACGTATGCTGTATATTTCTTAATTTGGTAGCCCCCCACCTGCTGTTCCCCAAACCAAACCATTTTTAACAGTTGTCTAGTGGTCTAATACAGGGGTCGGCAACCTTTTTGGATATCGGTCGACTTACAAACTGATTCAATATTCCGCGATTCCCCATCGCTTCTCCACTATACTTTGATATTTCTCATGTTTAAACCTCTTATCTATTTCCCAAAATTCAATATTTTCTCAAATATTCATGTCTTCGTCTTTATAGGAAAATATAAAATAAAAATAAATTTATTATATTAAGCATATTAAATTTCCTTATAAGATTACCAATTAAGACTGATCCAGATTATTTTAGTTACACTCAAATATTATTAGAGAGATCTACTTGACATATTTGCAAGTTTATAAAACTCAAACGTCGACTTTAAATGACAGTGTAGTTTTCTTACGCGATTGACTAGCCGAGCCCGGGTCTAAGGCGTCACTCTCTTAATAAACTCGTTTTCTGATTATGGGGAGATCAGGATTTGAATCCTGGATGGGTGTACTAAGGATGGTTTTCCCTAAAATTGTGTTTTCCTCTCTCCCTCTCCTTCCCTCCCTTTCTTAAACACCCCCGTCCCCCATCAGTTTGTATATAATTCCTTTAAATTCAACCTTCCTTATACCTAACTCATTAACGTAATTAGTACACCTGCTTGTAAACCAAACGGGTATTATAAGGTATGATGCTAATTAAAAAAACATTTTTCGTTATTTTTTATGTTTCCACTCCTATTCCCCCCCCTCCGGTTACATAAGGGATTGTAAGCTTTTCCGTCACTCGTCCCGGCCCTACTTTCTTACATAATTTTTTACGGTTTGGTAAATGAGATTATTACAACCGTTTGGTTATTTTTAGATATAAGATTGGTGCTAAAGCAAGTGATATGAAATTTTAGAGTATTCTAATTGCAGTAAAATTAGGTGTAACACATCTTTAGTAAATAAAATATGTTAAATTCTATAAATAATTTATTTTCTGACAAAGAAATGTATCTTTTAAATTTTGTCTCACCATAAAACAATAAACATCGATAAGAAAAATTACGTAATATGGATTCTGAAACCCTCGTAAGAACACGTAAGAAAATACTGAAAACCCTCCCTCCCCACCGAAAACCCTTCCGTAATATAAGGATGTCGGATGTCTTCTTAGATCGTAGTTATGAACCGGCCCCCCATTGCTGGATGACACACTCGTCGCGTGTCGAAGCACACCCGTCATGACGCGCGGGTGTTCGTTGAGATTTGCGCAAGCGCAGTCCTGTTCGGTGAATGTAGGAGTGAGTACGTCAGTCTAAAGGGAATAGCGAGAGACATTATTCGGCGACTCTCTCCAAGAGACAGGTGTTTCTTGGTGAGTCGGCAAACTTTAATATCCTCGTCGCGCGCGGATAATCAACAGCTGTTGCTCCTGTACGTATGTTTCTCTATTAAGTGGCGTATCTTATGTACAGTTCGATCTTCATAGGATGAGCCTTTTAAGGAATATTAACACTTTTTTTTCGCTGTCAGCATTTATAACATTTTATTTTATTACAAGTTATGTTTTATTGGTATGATAATTATCAAACTTAGTGAGACTTTATCAGCCGGACTGTGGAGTCTCTAAGTCTTCGACACCATTTCTTATATTTTTCGATTCCTTCAGAAACGGCTTTAAGTATATTAATTGGTAATAACAAAATTACTAGAGTAAAATTTTCCATTACAGATTACTTCATGGGAAGCTTCTTTGGCATTTTGTGAATAAATTTGCCAATTAACAATACAAATATTAACCATAAATAATAAAGTCGAAAATCAAAATGATATAGCTACCATTTATTGTTATAATATTATTACAAGTTTATATTTTGAAGCTGGAGTTGGAATAGGAACAATTTACCGACTCAGACACCCTGATTTGTATATATGAAAGTAATTCTATAAACTTTTATAGCTGTCAGCCCTTATTATGAAAATATGACTATATTCGTAATTAGCTCATAGCAACACTTAGCTATGGTTTGTTTCTAAAATTGCGATATTCCACTCTTGGAGAGACTTTACTATACCCCTACAATTCTATGATTTTAATTTGGAGGATCAAACTAATTATATGTTTAACTAGCAGGGGCCGTTAATAGAACAGAGCAACGACTGGGAAAGAGTGACCCGTTGAAGGTTTTCAACTCCGAACGTGGTATCTTCACGTGCTCCTGAAATTGAAAAAGCGCAAATGATCATGGTTAGATTTAGATTATGTCGAGTGCCCTAGATTTTGAGGGGACAAAACAATGGTTTTCGAGTGTGTATAACCCAGTTTTCGTGGGAGGCTAGGATAGTTGACGACGTGTCAGTTGAGTGAGCTATGGCACTCGTGATGGAAGGCCAATGGGTTAAACATTCAGTGCGTTAAGATAAAGTGCGTGTGTCTAAGAGTTTATTTATCTTCTTCGAGAGGTGCATCTCTAAGTGTGACGTAAGTAAATAGTATCTTTTTCTCTCTCTCTCTCTCTCGTGAGAAGGGTTGTTGGCGCGAGCACTCGAAAGTGTCTCAAAGGTTGACGTCGAAGAAAGGACCATGGAGAACTTGAACAGCCTGTTCTCCGGCAACAGGAGCGCCGCTAGCAGCAACAACAGCAGCTCGACGTCTTGCTCGGACCCTGACCCCCCTCACTCCTCCCACTCGAGGCGCCACCACATCCACCACCTGCTTCGTAACCTCGGCCACAAGGTGCAGCAGCCGTTTCGCAGCAAGAGCCCCGCGGAGCCCCGACGCACCAGTTGTTTCCTGGAGGTACCGGGCGCCGGCGAGGACCTCGCGGCTTTCCGTGCCCGCTCCCGCTCGCTGGACGACGGCAAGAGGCGTCTAGTCAACAGCGACTGCGAGCAGACCTACAGGATCTATGAGGAGATCGTCAAGGAAGGTACACAGCTCGATTCCCTTCGCTGTTATGTTTTAAATTTGTATACATGATAAATTGTGCATCGCGCTATACTCAGACTTTCACTCATGGGATAAGGATGAGAAAGGTAGAATTTAGTTAAAATACACCCGAATTTTGCATTAAGGTAGTGGCAAAACTGCTGAGGGAAAAAAAATACCCTTTGTACATCCCCTTAAACGGCATTTCAGTCTTTTGGAAGATCGATTCTTCAGACCACGTGGTTACCAAGACGTCGGGGGTTTGATATTAAATTATGTTAGTTCCCGTGTACACTCCATGGTGGACAAGGCATTAAGTTCGTCTAGGGTGATTTTCCTCGATCACCTGGTTGAGTTACTGTGGGATTTATTACCTTAATAATTTTCAACTCTTTCTCTCTACGCCATTGCAAGTACATTTTCTCTATATTCCACCTTTTTCGTGTAGTTGAGTGTGCATTCTGACCTATACGCTTTTTCTGTTATCAAGGGATCTTCATTTTAATGTAATTAAGTGTAGCCTTCGTGTTAATTAAGGTGGGATGTGAGGGAGTGACAGTTAAAGTCATTTTGGCCAATATAAGGTTTTTTTGTGTGCCTAAATAAATACTATATTGCTTTAGTTAGTTAATTCTCTACTTATATATATATAATATATATTTGCGCGTCTGGGCTACATCATTCGTTTGTGGAAAGATTAGCAAGTGTTATGTACCTTTACCAGGGAACCCCCGAATGTATTAAATTGTACATTCTTTCGATGGGGGCTCTCTAACAAGTCCATACGAGATTAGATGCAGGTGTGGAATTAGTGGAAACACTTAAGCCTAACGAACAAAACCCTGGTGACCGTTGGAGGTGATTCCCCTTTCGGGAAAAAATACCCTAGGTTCCAACCGGGAATTGAACCCAGGAACCCAAGGTTTAGTAACCAGATGCATTGACCAATACACCATGGGGGTGGTTTCTATACATAGTACTCTCAAGAGTTTTGAATATCCGTTATGAACATATTTGAATATGATAAAGAACTTTTTTGATGGCGAGAAAAATTCCTTCTTAAATTATGTGGTGCACATGACAAATAATCAAGAACCGTTGAGATTACTTTGTATAGAAAATTAAACTAAACGCAATCGCCTGAATTAACTTTTTTTTTTTTGTTTAAGCCTAAAATAGTTTTTGTAATAGAAATGTTAAAAATATGAACCTGAACTCGTGTTCACCTTAACTCCACTTTAAACTGCCTTGTGTTGATGATAAGAGGGGTGGGGGGTGGGGGGTTTATCCTAAGAAGCTCTTAGGACCTCCTTTGTAGAGCCTAGAAAAGTCTTGAAGGGATAAGTGACTCCAAAGGTACTAAGGCCGATTAGAACCTTCCTGGATTACACATTATAATGGATACATTTTAGTTACTCCTTTTAATGGTTTTTATTTTTGGCAATGTTCTTAAGATAAGATGGAAGGGTACGCGAGAAAAGCCTGTGTTTTTGTAGTTTTTGCGGCAAAACTTTTTTTTTTGTTAAAATAAATAAAATATTGTTACAATACAAAAATAAAGTTTACTTTTCTTAGCATGGTGATATCAACAGTTGTTGAATATCTGTCATGAGCATGGTGGCATTAGATGACAAACTTTTTAAATGTAAATAAAAGTTAGTCATTAAATTCCAGGACACCCTTGACAGGTATTCAAGAACTGTTGATATCACATGTGTAGAAAATTAAACTCTCTGTTTGTACTGCAGCAATATTTTATTTTGGACAAAAAAAAAACTGTTGCCATAAAAACTGCAAAAAAAACTGGCTTTTTCTCACGTCCCCTTCCAACCTACCTTAAACGCTTTTAATACATTTTGTAATTGTCTCTCCCCTTTATCAGAATTATTTTTGAAGACATTGATTTCAATCACGATCTCTATGATCTCGTTGAAGTCTAGCTAAAGTTTGATTTTGAACTGTAAAGGTGTTTGGCCTCGGTGTTGGTCAAGATGATGCACTCGTAGTGCTTCAGCCGATAGCTGACATATTGTGTAAGATCGTGTTAAGGAAGAGTTCGACCGATTCGGAGTTCACTATAATTATTTTTATCCCAGTCGTCTTTTGGCTCATATGTGTTGTTTTAGTGTAAACACATTTGTTTTTTAAAAAATCAGGTAGGCCTTCGTTATTGTGTGTGGGAGGAATTTCTGATGTTAATTAATAAACTCCATCTCATGGCGTAAGCTTGATATCGATATTACTGCTGACATTTATGGATAGAGGATGTAATATGGTCCGTATTATGAGCCTTCCGACCGTTAATCTCTGTTTTCTAGGCTGGAGCTTCTACTTATTTATTCAAGTAGCTCCTCATTTGTTCTTCAGGATTAATAACATTTATTTTTACTATTGGAATAGGAATGAGGATGGTAGAATTTAAAGGAAATGTACTCGCATGAGATAGGAAAGCAATTTAATCTATAAAAAATACTCTCATTACACTCAGTCGGGATTCTAACCCCGACCTCTAAGTCACGGATAATCAAAACTATACGACCTCACTCTCTAATTACCTTACGAATAGCCTTATTTGACAGCTAACAAAAATATTTTTTAATCGCCGCGTCTTACTACCTGTTCGGCTAATATGTATATATAATTACTCTAATGGGGTAGCGATGAGAGAGGAAGCATTTTAGAGGTAAATTACCCGCATTTACTTGGCAGGAGAGTGGGAAACCACTTAAGTATAACCACTCTCAGTAGATCTGACTGAGGTTTGAACCCGGCTCTCCCCGTCATCAGCAGACCATTCAACACTAGAGTTGACACCTTGGACTGTACGGCCACTAAAGTGGGTTCTAACATAAGTCAGCAGATATATCTCTACGTAGCCAAACGATCTTCAAGCTGTCACTTTAGGCATTCAAAACGGTTTGTTTTTAATGTCTTATTTTAAGTGTTTTTACTTTATAGAAATATATAATTATGAAATTAACTTTGGGATGATTATTTCTTTTGTTATTGTTGTTGTACCCGGCACCTGTAGTTAACTTGCAGATTATTTACATCGAGAGCTTCTAGAAGCTTCAAAATTATAGATGGCAAACCGTATGATTAAAGGCGGTTGAATACATCAAAACATCCCGTAGTATTTCGTGCTCTTTTATTTTTTGTTAATTTTTTGTATGACTTTTATCCAAGCAAAAAAGATTAATTCTGTTATAATTATTTATGGGGGCCAATTATAAAAAAATAAGTGTTAATATAATACTTTTTTGTTTGTTTCATTAACTATACTATATCTTGTAGCTACAACCGTTAAAAAAGAAAACATTAGTTGAATGAATATTTTTTGTCTTTCAATTTGTCATAAAAAAAAACGACCATACAGTTGTACTTAAGGAAGTATTATTAAAAACTTTTGATTTATTATTTTGAAAACTATTTCGTTTTGCAAAATCAATAAAAAATAGTTCTACAAGGGTTGATATTAGTTACTTTCAAACAATGTTTGCAATGACATATATATATATTTTTTTTTAGGTTCGCTAAAAAGCTATTCGTAATGAAATTGAAGTAAAGCTACTTAATTAAAGAGGAGCATCAGCATAAAATAAATAGTACAGCTCACATCATAACAGTTAATTGTGTGCTCATAAGCTATGTTACAATTTTTATGAACTTTTAAGTTGAAACGCCGCCGTGCCAAATTAACTTCTCAACGGATAATTACTTTAGGGCAGTCCAGCATTTACACACAAGCCAATTGGCTGACAACTAGAGCGTCATAATCTTGAGGGGGAAAACTTGCTAAAATTAAATGTTAAATTAGCTAGTGGGCACGTGGAAAAAGGCGTCAATTCGTCTTCTCTATTTTTCTGGTGGTGGCAAGTCTGGGGTTAAAATCCTGTCTGGGTAATTGAGAGGGTTTTTACCAAATCGTTTTCATTCCACCTTCACGAAAACTCGCGTACTCTTTTCTAAATTCTACTAAGGGTGCCCGCGGATTTTTCTCCATGGGGGGCAAAGCAGGGGTCTGGGGCATATGGAATACACCCTAGTACGGTGGGGCGTCCGGGGTCCTCCCCCAGGAAAATTTATTAAAAAGTCTCAACACACGCTTTTTAAGGCAATTCTTGTCTCCTGAATATAAGGTAAGACATAAGAAAATGGTTTCAAACTTCTCATATTTATATAGCCTCAAAATCTCAGGGGGGGGGGGGGATTTCCACCCTGGATCTACCCTTTGGGCGTCCCTAAATTCTACCTTCCTCATCCCAATCCACTAATGTAAATATTCTGATAGCCATCCCGGGTAACAAATACTCGAAGCACATAGGGAAACATGTTAAACATATAAATGAGAGATTTTATAGACTAAATTTTTATTTTATAATTTTAAATATAATTTAAGTTTGGTTTAAAGGACCTTTTTTTGCGTTCGATAGTAATAAACAGACTATATTATAAATACCCCCGCTTTGGTGGCCGCGTGGTCTAACGCGCTACTCTCCTGTTGGACTAGGCTGTCGACTACTGGGAGATCCAGGTTGGATTCTGGTCGGGTGCACTGAGGGTGGTTTTTCTAAAGTGTTGTCCACTCATTATCCACGAAAATTCGGGTGCACTTCCTTTAAATTAAACCTTCCTAATCCCTAACACATTAGAGTAATTATTACATAGGTGTATAACCCGAACGGGCAGTAAGACACGCTGCTAAATAAAACATATTATAAATACCACTAATAATATAGTAAACTTATCTCAAAAATGACAGTTTAAAATCACATGACTTGACCTATTAATACGTAAATTTAGATATATCTTTTATAGCTGTCATATGAGGTTCTTCCCGTGAAAACTGGACTGTGGCTCATAGCCTTTAGAGGCGTTTTAATTTTTTAAAGTTACAAAACTTTATATTAAATTATTATTATTATTATTATTATTATATTATTATTATTATTATTATTATATTATATTATTATTAGCACCGCGTCTTCTACCCGTTCGGGTTATACGCACTTACGCTAATGTGTAATGGTAGGGTGACTGTGAGATGAAATGAAGGACCTACAGTTTAACGTGGAATCCGAACCACGGTGGAGGCCTGGCATTCATCTATATTAAATTAAATAGTGATGGGAACGAATAATAATGCAAAGAGAAACATAGCTCACATCTTTATCCATTTTCAGGATTGTAAATCACACGCATACTAAAGCATCGGGCTCGCCCTATACTGGATTGTGTATCATGGGGAGGTTGAGGTTTGAATCTCGGCTGGGTGACTTTCCCAATATCAGCTTCATGCTACTGCGAATACATTTCTTTTAAACTACCATTTCAATCCTGTCCCTTAAAGACGTTAATGACCTTGTTGATGATCATACTTAATAAGATAAAAAAAAGCACTACCAGTGGTGAACTTTTTTCCCATTTTAATTATGAAAGCCATAGTTATTGTTTTTGTCATTTGACTTGTTCTTGTCCTTCTTTCTTGTACGTTCTTCAGTTTATAATATGTACTCGATTAGAATAAGTAAACAAAGATTCAGATTCGTTCTGAAATTGAAAAATCTTGATCCGCACAGTCCTAATAAATACTCTAGTTTTTATATTTTGATTTGTGAATGTGAGGAATGCCAGACCTCCACCGTGGTTCGGATCCCACGTTAAACTGTAGGTCCTCCATTTCATCTCAAAATCACCCTACCATTACACATTAGCGTAAGTGCGTATAACCTGAACGAGTAGTAAGACGTGGTGATAATAATACTAATAATAATTTATGTTTTGGGATTTGACTTGTACTTTTGCACTTTGCACTTTTTTCTTTTCAACCGTTTAAATGGAACGAATACAATCAACATGCCCTAAGGTTTTAAATATAACACTAAACTTTAGTTTATCCTGAGTACAGTAGTACCAACCAGAACAGAAACATCAAATTAGATAAACAAAGCCGTTTCATTTCTCTTTTCATGCTTTGTTCTCGACTACAGCGCTTGTTGGTTGAATGTAAAAGTGTAACTAATGGTGGAGCCCCCTGATATACTGTAAACCCCAGATATTATAATCAATGCCTTTATGAATACATGATCTAATGAACTAATTTATTTTACCGGTCATTATCCGAATATTTACATGTCTCTAGCTTTGTCCGAGTCTCCCTTGATACGTGAACATTTGTCCCAATGTGAAGTCAAACCGCGGCATCAGCAAGGTGTAAGACATGCTCATTGTTTCATCGCGCAAGGTATTGCAAAGTAAATTAATAGCTTTTTTAAAGATGTTCAAAGTCTTAACTGAAATAACTTGTGTTGCTAGTTAAAAAGAGGACTTTGACCGGTTAAGGCCGTAGCACGAATCTCTTGAAAAACTAATGTTGTTTAATTCTATCGACACCTAATCTGTGAACGCAACAATTTGCTGTGCAACCATATAACTTTGTTACCTTTTTTATAAATTAGGTAGTTAAAACACACGCTGTACGCTCTGATGCGAGTAAGGGTGTTAGTGGATGGATGGATATTTATTGAGAGCAATAGGGAGCTATTAAGGGACAGGGGGAGATATTAAAAGATAGGTGGAGACATTAAGAGAGAGGGTGAAGAAATTAAGAGAAAGGGGGAGATAGTCAGATACAGGTGGATACATTAAGAGACAGGGGGAGATAGTAAGAGAGGAGATAAATAAAGAGAGGGAAGGATATATAAAGAAACGGAAAAAAATAAAGGAAGAGATTTGAAAAATGAAAGATACAAGAGGAGATATTAAGAGAAAGGAGGAAGATAGATATTAAGAAATGGAGGAAGGAAATACTAAAAAAAAAGAGCTTGAAGGATATATGAAAAGAGGGGTGCTAAGAGAAGGAAAGAAGAAAAGATTAGAATAGATGAAGGACTAGAGATCAAGAGAGAGATGAAGGGAAAGTAACTTAACTGTGCAACCAATAGGGACGATTTAAAATCCTTCCTTATCAGTCACAAGTGTCAACCTCTCTCCTAACTGTACCGGTAGAATGCAGAAACTCCTTTGAGCAGGATTCTTTATAGATGATTTTAAAGTTCCCCATAAATATAAAAACTAAATTAAAGCTCCCGCATGACATCGATGGTAGAAAGTAGAAACATTGGCGGGAACTAGCAGAATAAAGGCCGTGGATGGTTGGGGGTTCACTCACCCCCCCCCCTCCCCCACCCCCACCCCGAAATTTTATAAACAAAATATATATTCTTTATTTATGGTTCAGCAAATATCAAAATTAAGGTACAAGTACAAATCAAGGAGCTGTGTTACCGTAGAATACAGTTAAGAGAGCTTCTAGAGGTGTTTAATATTTAGAATTTTTCCTAGCCTTCGGCATTGGGGGATGGGCCCACCAAACCCCCCCCCCCGACCACCTTGAAATTATTGGCTGGCTACGGCCTTGAGCGGGATATTATTTTATTGAGTGACAGGTAGTATAGTCTGTTCAAGACACGTTTGCTTCTTTTATTACAGTTGAAAATAATATACAAAAAAGAGAAACATTTTCATATTTATTCGTCTAGAAAAAAGGTTTTTGTCACTTTGACGGGTGATGGAAATATACTTTTATTGCCAAAGTAAAAATATCACATTTGCAAGTCTAATGAACATGGAACTGTTTAAGTAACTTTTCATATGCTACCATGGAAAATCAAAATGTGAAAATAATGGTCCTAAGGACGTCACCTACTTGAAATGAAAATTTTATCCTCACACTGCGCTAGAGTACATTCACTACCCGAGTTTGCTTGGATGACAGCTCATAATGTTACTATAAATAGTACCTAATGTATCCCTACGCCAACAGATGACATGCTACATTGGTGAAAACTTATTGTAATGTATGAATGTGATAGTTAACCACAGTAATTTAGGACAATATAATTTATATTTATTTGAGGTCAGACACAAAGCTTATTTATCGTTTTATTCCAATTAAAAAATTATTATTCACAGCACTTTTACAAAACGCTCTAACAAATATAGCTTCAAAATGGCGACCGACGAACTTAAATCATGTTATTGAACATGACGCAAACAAGTAATTTACAATGGTGCACCCACGCAGTGGATGGACATATTAAATATGATTAAATATTATAAATAATTTATTTATATATATAATATATATATATATATATATATATATTGTGTGTGTGTGTGTGTGTGTGTGTGGTGATACAGAACTTTGTGGGGACTTTCTCACACCTTTGTTTAAAAATGGAGATATCAAAAATAGTTATATATATATGAAATGAAATAATACACACTAGCAAACCTGAGCAGAAATTTCGTTCTACTTAGGTACGGGAAACATTTTTTGACCCGGTTTTAAATTTTACAATTCTATTTTTAAATAATTAAAGTCCTTATTTGTATATTTGGACGAATATAAAAGATTGATATTGGATCCAAAAGAGATAACATTTCGACTTCTGGTTAAACTGTTCGACATTTTATTATAGATTGCACATCTTAATGGTTATCGCATTGCTATTAAATTCCCCAGTTATAAATTTATACAAATAAATAGGGAAATATTGACTATTGGGTCAAAAATGATAGAGAAAGATCATTGTTGATTCCCCTAAGAGGTTAAAGGAAAAGAGCATACACTTTTTGAGGGACTTACTTATTTACTTACTCTATGGAATTATATAATTATAACGTAAAACTTAAATAATAGATCTTTACAACTAAAGCTCACAAAATTGTACTAATATATTTGCCAATATCTCAGAAACTATTGGTTTATTAAAAATATAGTTAAAATAAATTTATTTTTATTTTTAATAGTACTACAATTTCGCAAAGATAAGTTAGTATCTCAAATAGTTGGTGAGATACGGAAAATTCATCTCCTGTAAAGTACCCTAAAAATTATTTTCATGGAAAAGTGAAAATAGCCATTTAACTTATAATCTTAATCAATGCCAGATAGAAATTTCAATAAAAATCGTTAGAGCCGGTTTTGAGAAAATAGATTTTTTCTCTTTTCGCCCTTTACTAAACTACTCTTAACTTTATGGTTAAACAGCAACATTGACAGACTGCATTGCAAAAACCACTTTTTAGGGTTCAGGGTGTCATGAGACGTCGACATCCAACAACATCTTGGGTTAGATTTTTTTTTCTGTCGTAATACTTTATCTTTAACGTTCGAAAAGTTCATATATAGTGTTATGCATATAGCTTGAAAATTATTGGTTTTATAGAAATATATTTAAAATAAAAGATTTTTACTATACATAGACCTAAATATTTGCGATGATAGGTAATCTAATATCTCAAAGAGTTACTGAGATATGATAAAAAAAATAGGAATTTACGCTTCAGACCGGAACCCTTGAATTCATTTTGACGAAAAATTAAAGAGTAGTTTTTGTTGTTGTTATATTGACAATTCTTAGGAATGAAATTTAATCAAAATCGTTAAAACCATTAAGATAAAAATCGATTTTTTTTTCTCTTTTCGCCCTTAAGGAAACTACCTTTAATTTTAGGGCTGAATATCTAAATACAAAAACCCCCGGGGCAACCCAATGAATACCCAAGATACAAAGTTTTAGCCCGATCGATAAAATGGTTTAGGCTCTACTCCAAGGTACAGACGGACAGACACAGATGGAAATGCAAAAAAACACGTTTTCGGATTCGGAGGTCATGAAACGTCGAAATTCATCAAAATTTCGAGTTTGATTTTTTTTTTTTTACGATCACAATACCTTATATACTTAAAGTAGCGAAAAAATAAAAAATAAAATTATTTTCTCTTTTTTATTTAGGTTAAAAAGTATCAATGTATGCACTTATTACACATTATAGATAACATTTCAAAACTAAGAATAAGTACTTTTAATTATGTTTAAAATATTGTTTCGGATTTGATAAAAATAAATTATTGAAAGTTAATGAAATAGGTTATTTTTTAAATCTAAAATATAACACGTAATTAAAAAAAAACTTATCATTTACAAGAAAACATTGATTTTTTACAAGTGTTGTCAACCCAAAACCTAAAAATATTATTTTTCAACTGTCATTCAGGTATAAAGCTATGGTGAACTAACTGTATTTAGTATAGAAATGACAGTTCTTAAACCTAAAAACTTCAAAACCGCTGAAGCAATGAATCTTAAAATTTCCTCTCGTAGACCTATATAAAACTATTTGTTTCACATTAGCTAAAATACAATTTTATTAATTAGACTTATAACTACGGGGCTATTGAGGTTCGAATTTCGGTCGGGTGTACTGAGCTTCTTTTTTTACCATTTTGTTTTCCACTCTCCCTCTACAGAAATGTGGGTACACTTCCCATAAATATAACGCCCCTCATTCCTTAACCCATTAGAGTTATTAGTACAAAAGCGCACAATCCGAACGGGTAGTAAGACGCGGTGCTAAAATAATAATAATAATAAAAAATGCTAAATGTACTAATTAAAAACAAAAAAAACTTTTTACTCTAGTGGAGGTTCTTCTAAATGGGTATAATGGGGCCGTTAATTTATCGAAAAATGGCGACTGGGTGGGGGAAGGGGGGATGGGTAGGGTACAAGGGGTTTGGCTTTAGAATGGGGCCGGAGTCTGCGGATATATTTTTAGCTTTGTCAGTGTCCCCCCATTTTCTGCTAGGCACACATCACGGATGAAACTTGTATGGAACCTTTTGGACAGGTTCTGTGATGAGATATGTTTGGTCGGATGGGTTTGTGGGTTCACGAGGGATGAGAACTAATCTGCGAGTTGGAACATGTGGCGAGCCTTCGTTTTATCAACCTACAGAAAACTGATGGCCGAGCATTACTCTTTTAACTACCATTTCCTACTTGACATTGTTCCATTGGTCGACAAGACGTGTTTAGTTGGGGAAAAAAAAAACACACACACGCTTTGTTTTACTTTAGATATTTAACGAGCACTTGTTAAACACAAGGATTATATCAGCGCTTGACCTTCAAAGTTAACTCAACCTAAGTCAACATTTCCGCTCTCTTTAAAACCAGTTTCAGTGCCAGAAGTTTAAAGTCTTATACCATCAACATTATATTGCATAATTTTAACCAGTATAGTTTATAAGTTATACATAGTGATCCAATTATTTCAAATCATTACAATTGACGAGCTTTAAGGGATAAAGGAATCAAAAATGCTATTTTATGCTTTTTGCATACCTTTGTTAAGGTAAAGTAGTTAATGTATGGAGCTGAAATTTATTGTAGCTAGACATTCATATGAGATGTATAAAATGAGATATTAATAATTTTAATATTTAATTAAATATTAATATTAATATTTAAATGTGTACACCTCATAAGAATCATGAATGTCTAGCTACAATAAATTTCAGCTCCATACATTAACTACTTTACCTTAACAAAGATACGCAAAAAGCATAAAATAGCATTTTTGATTCCTTTATCCCTTAAAGCTCGTGAATTGTAATGATTTGAAATAATTGGATCACTATGTATAACTTATAAACTATATACCGGTTAAAATTATAGAATTAGATTTTGATGGGCGGATGACCTTGAGTGTATTTCACATAGAATAAATCCATTCACCAATAAAAAAACATATATTTGAATATTTATTTACAATCAAATTAGTGCATCCAAGACCACAGTTCAGAGCTATTCTTAAATCAAGATAGACGACAGACTAGTTTTTGATGACTGCTAGTATAGACAAATAATTATATTTTCCACTTGATATTTACAAGGATATCAGAGTACTTGGGAAGGTAGGGAGGAAATAATTAGAAAATATATAATTTTGGGAAATAAATAATATGGTTGCACATTGGCAAAGCTACTTATGTGGACAAAGTAAGGCAAAATTATGGTTGATAGTTATTATGGCATATCATGACTGAACCCATATTCTCTATTGACTGTTCAATAAACATTTACTTCTAGGTTAGTATGCTTAGGATAAATATGTAAAATATTTTGTTTCGGAAAATTTTTCTTTAATTCTCTTACGAAAATAGTTCCAACTCATTTTTAAATGGAATGAATGCGATCGATACATCCCATGACTTTCATATTCGAAACTGTCCCAGTCTTTTCTAGTCTAGGTGGGTGCAGTGGCGTGTGGTCAATTCTGGGCAAAGGGAAGCATTGAGGCTACAATTTTTTTTAAAAATATATATAGCTTAAGTATTATGGGGAATAAAAAAGGGGGTGACACAAAATATGAATGGAATAAAAAAAAATCATTGTTGATATTAGAAATATTATTCAATCATAAAATTATTATATACATATATATTAAAATGATTGTTGTAATTAAAATTAAAATATAATAATACTAGTTATCTTGGTAAATTTACTATTATAGTTGTTTTGTCTTGGATTGTGGTCTGCAAATACGTTTGACCTTTGGCAGTTATTTTAATAGCCTTGCAAATATTATTAATATTTCTGAATCCGGATTAATTCTACACGCTATTATCGTTAATAAGTAGTAAGGTCAACTATATAATTTTCCGCCAACCCAACACCCCGATAATTAATTAACACTTTCATAAAATTGAATATTGAAGTGTAAATAGTTTTTTTTTTTTTGTTGCTGCACCTAAAAATGGAGTGGGTCAACCTGTTTCAATTATTTTTTCGTCAAGAGACCAGGACGAAAAACTATGCTTCAGAATATATTACTTATGAGTTTTGACACAGCAGCCCTCTTCTTCCACTGCTGCACTTGTTGACGCACTTGTCATTCTACTACTATACTCAATAAACAAACCACTTCCCTTGGAGGTCAAATAAGCGTTCATATTCTTGTAAGATAAAACTAAACTTGCTGCAAATTGGTAATAAATACATTAATTTGTAATATAATGCCCATAATTAGATCTATAAACAATAAATATTGCTAAATACAACCTAAAACTAAGATTTGAACAGTAAATTAAGTACGATTATAAATCACTCATGAAATCAAACTGAGCCCATACTCACTTAGGGAAACGCCGCTTTCCTTTCACCGATGAGGGCCGGACAGAGCCGGAAACAAACGAATGACAGAATAAAGAGCGAGACCAGCTGACTGGTCGGTCATTCTGAGTGAGAGAGAAAAGCTGCCAACTAAACCGTTAATAATAATAATATTTATCACCGCGTCTTACTACCCGTTCGAGTTATACGCTTTAAGTACTAATTACACTAATGGATTAGGAATTGGGAAGGTTAAATTAGAGGAGTGAACCCGCATTTGCGTGGAGGGAGAGTGGAAAACCATTTAGGAAAAACCCTCCCAGTTCACCCGACCGAGATTCGAACCTCGATCTCCCCGTCCTCAGCAGTCGAGCTCAACATGACTAGCGCGTTAGCCAACTACGCCACCAAGGCGGGTCTAAACCGTTATTGACAGTAGCCTTGTTGGAGAGGTTTCTAAATATAGTACATGATTTTAACATTATTTTCTTCTTATTTTCTTAATTCCCTTTTTAATTTTAGGGAAGCGTAGCTTCTCTTGCTTCCATTGAATAAAGGCCACTGCCATGGGTATCCTATATTTAGTTTAGCATCACACTTTAGGCGTACTAAGTTTGACTATGAAACTGGCCAATTCCATGCTAATCTAGGTGTTGTATTTAGTATAGCACCGCTCTTGAGGAATACTAAGTTTGACTATAGCCCTTAACGTTTACACTTCGGTTCAAATATTCGTTTCCAGGCTTTTTTTTTTTTTTTTTTAAGGATCTGGTCAACTTTGCTTGTCCACGTCACATTGTTTCTTAACAAAGTAAAACGCCAAACGACTTTTATTGAGCCTTTTACCACTTTCTTATAACGTGGATATCCCTGGCACAGCGTCCAGCCACATTCACATATTAACGTAGATTATAATATATTTACTTTAATAACATAAACTATATAGAGATCGGTGACCTGGCGGTCTAGGGGTAAGTGTCAGACTTCTGTGCTGGCGGCCGGGGTTCAATCCTCGGTCCCGGCACAGATTATCTGATTACCAAACCCTTCCTTCACCTCTGACAAGACATCTTGTAATGTGGGAATGCCAGGCCCACCGTGATTCGGATTCCACGTTAAACTGTAGGTCTTCATTTCATCTCACAATCACCCTACCATTACACATTAGCGTAAGTGCGTATAACCCGAACGGGTAGTAAGACGCGGTGCTAATAATAATAATAATAATAATATATAGAGATTACCAAGTGAGCTAATATTAAGCACTACAAAAGATCCTAGTATTCTCATACCCACATATCAACCACAACGCTTGGTGGTTGAATGTGTCACTAATTTCGGGGGTCCCCCTGACTGCTGCAGAACATATATGTTAATATTTCATTATTATGATCGAAGTCTTTACGAATACATCACTCTCTTTTGTGAGTCGTTGATTTAAAATTTTCAATCGGAAAATTTGCCGTAAAACTGGCATCTCTAGAGTTGCCAATGGCGACAGCAACAAACTTATTGCAAGATGATTGGATTTTCTTTTCTTTGGTAATAGCTAAGAATGTCATATACCGAGAAAGAAAGGCTCTTCTTTATATTTGATTATCTCTACCCCTGCTAAAATACCACCAGCAGCACTTCCCTGTCTCGCAGCGTAATATAGATCCATTTGTTACCTATGGATCGTTTTGATAGGATTTTTGTTTTCTTATCTTTCCTATCTTGGTATTCGTTCGGGTTATACCCATACTTTAATTAAGCTAATTGTATATGGATAAGAAGGTTTACATTTTAGAGAAAATGTACCCGCATTTGATTGAGGGGAGGAGTGGAAAACCTAACCGGGATTTTAGCCCTGGTCTCTCACTCACCTTTAATCCAGTTTGACATGAGTGTAACGCGGTGAACCATGCGATTACCGATACAAGTGAAACAAATTTAAATATGTTATTAAAAATAAATTCCTCAAACTTAATTCTCATTTCCACCGAAAAACCTCAAGATATTGTCTAACAGCACTTTAAGAATCTATTAAAACAGTAGAAGATTAATTGTTAGGAAGTTAACACTAACCAAAGGATTGTACCTATAGCTATTTTAGCTAAATTAATTATTACAAGCGCTAAGGAAGAGAGGACTGTTGGTTTAGAATAAGTGCACTCAAATTCGCAAGAAGAGTGAATTTTGAAAACACACCTCACTTAAATGAAACACATCAATATATGCAATTCAGAGCCACTCAACTGGAATATTCAATACACGGTTACGCTCGAACCAGAAAACTTTGAAATGCTGTTTTCATTATCCTTAATTTGACAACGAAATTTGAATAGTTTATTAGTTTGAATTTTTCCATTTTAAAATGATTAAGTTTTATTCTATTGTATTATCTAACTGTGGTGATATGGTTCAACTGAGTTATTTTAAGTTGAACATAAAAACAACCGGATTGACTCCTGGTTTGAATTGTGCTACTCATCTGTTATCCGTGAAAAAAGATGGGCTCTTAATTTATGGCGCTTTCAGGTCTTGAAAATGTTAAGACAAACAACTTTTTTGTCCGTGAAATTGATAAAGGAAGGCCAACATATGCTTTACTTTCTCGCTATCTTACAGGTAGAGAAAGTATTGTGATCGTCAAAAAAATCCAACTCAAGATTTTGATGAATCTCGACGTTTCATGAACCCCTGAATCCGAAAAAATTGTTTTTGAATTTCCGTTTGTCTGTCTGTACCTTCAACTATAGCCTAAACTATTTTACCGATTAGGCTAAAACTTGTATCTAGGGTTTTCAAAGGGTTGCTCCGAGGGAGTTTTGGAATTGTATATCTAACCCTAAAATTAAGGGTTGCTACTGAAGAGCAAAAAAGAAAAAGTCGATTTAATTTAAATCGGCTCCAGCGATTTTTATTAAATTTCATTTCTAAACATTTCTAAATATCCCAAATAAAATGACGCCTTTCAATATTTCTGCAAAATGACTAAGTGTTACGGTCTGATGCGTAAATTCTTATTTTTTTATCACATCTCCGTAACTCTTTTAGATATGAAATTAATTATCATCGAATAGATGTAGGGCTATTCTTAATACAAATCTTTTATTTGAAACATATTTTTATAAAACCAACAACTTTCAAGCTATACGCAACTATATATATACTTTCACTTTTTGAAAACTAAAATTTTAAGTATTGCGACCTTAAAAAAACAATCTAGCCCGAAATGTTGATGGATGTTGACGTCTCATGACTCCCAAACCCTAAAAAGTGTTTTTTTGAAATTCGTGTGTCTGTTATACCTTGATATTAAGATTAGATTAATAAAATGCAAAAAGAGAAAAAAATTGATTTTCTCAAAATCGGCTCTAAAGATTTTGATTAAAATTTGTCCAATTTGACTCAATAATCAGTGTTTACATTTTTTATTTGTCAAAATTTATAAATTAGGAATTTAATAGCAATGCGATGACCTGAAGATATGCAACACCTAATAAAATATCAAAAATTCTATCTGGAAGTCGAAATTTTATTACGAAGTGTTGACCCTTGTGGACCCAATATCGATCTTTTTTATAGGTCTAAATATACAAATGAGAACGTTAATTCTTTAAATATAAAATTTTAAAATTTTAAAACCTAGACTCAATTTTTTTACATAAATATAGTACAATTTATGCTTGGGTTTGCTAGTGTATATTATTTCGTTTCACATATTATATTACGAGTTTTGAGTAATTACCTCAATTTTTAAATAATAGAGCGAGAAAGTCCGTGCGGAGTTTCGTACCATTTATTTTTCCTTCATATCCATACATGCTATGATAGTATAATTAACACTATGAGTCGTTTATATTATAATTATATCATTTTGAGGAGATATGTGGTCCAATTTTTAAACAGCCTTTTAATCACAAATTAATATCATATTCTTTAGATTGACAAATGACACATGGACACGGGAATCGAACCCGGTAATTTTGGTTTAGAACGTCAGTGCTTTGCCATTAACCTATCCGAGAGTTGATCCGCACCTTCTTATTTATTCACTCATATTTTAAGGCAACGTCATCATAAGTCGTTTCATGACTAATGAATAGTTTGTTAAAGTATAAGAACATTTTTTAAGCAGTCAAGAAAACATATTTGTTTGAATGTTAGCTTTAGCACTTTTTATTGTTTTTTTGCTGTATCATACGGAGGAAGTGTTGTAGTCGTGACATTTTTGACCTTGGAACTTTGATAGATCTTGTTAAGTTATGTATCACTGAACTTGATGGAATTTACCCAAACATGGTATTTAAATTTTATATGGTCATAGCTTGGAGATTTTTAAAATGTTTATCTTAGCCCTCAAATTAATGCTAAGGTGATTTACTAATTAGTGATATTTGAAAAGTCAAATTTTCTCTAAAATTACTCTAATGGTTTGGTTTAAAATATATAATTATCTGGTGAGTGTTTGCAACGACAAATATCACCTAATAATTGTATCGTTATATATTTTGGATTTCAAGTGTATTTTATAACGTTTCAACGACGTTAATAAATTGCTAAGTTATTTTTTTAGAATCAATTTGGTCACCAAGGGCTATTTTCATTATATCAAGAAAAAAACTTAAATAAGAAATTTGCCCTTATTAGTTCTTAATATCAAATTTATATTTGACACATTAACTAAGAAAAAAGGCATATAAACATTGGGATTTAATTCAGTCTCTGGAATTTAAGCTACAATCATTACTAGCGAGATAAATCTCACTTAAATCTGGTATCTAGGCTACTTATAGAAATAGCATTTTGCAAACATTTGATGCATGCGTTCTGATACACAGTGGGCGCAAAGTCTGAACACACAGGAAAATACACATTTTACACAAATATAGGCAAATATAATATGTGCTTGTACATGTTTTTAATACAAAAAAACATAAAAATAATGTTAGGATATTAAATTACATTACATGTTCAATGTGTTGTCCAGATATGTTTTGGTGTTTTTTTTTAGCCTTTGCTTATTTGCCCATACTTTGTGGCCACCCTGTATATTACTTCGTTAAAACTAAACAATATTGCATGAATTCAAACATACTCTATTGTGTGAGTGTTTAAAAAATGTTATCAAATTTATGGGCAACATTTTTAGTACGAACGTTTTTCAACACCTTTTATCTTAACGTTATTTTCGATTAACATTTGAAATATATTTTTCAACTTTTAAATACTAAATTTATTGCTTAATTTTATTTTATAACTCTTATTATTAACATTTCAGTGAATTTTTACTTTTTCGAAAATATGTTTGCAAAATAACGTTTTTACTCGGCTACTTCACCCTAACCCACCCACCCCACCCTAACTCCATCATCCATTTTCTGCTCAGTGCTGATATATCAAATAACACTCTTTTTATGACAGTAGTAAGCTCTTTTATTGGGCAAAAGGTCCCTTTGAATTCCTTTTAAGTGCAACTATTGAAAGACCATCCAATATTTTCCCCCTAGATATTTACTTTCGAAACCTTTGTGCGTCTTATATGAACCGGAAAAAAGAGTTCTACTGAAGGCAGATTAACAATAAAATTTTGTATTCATCCTCAACGTTTAGGCTAGGAGCTTATTGGAGTCATAAGTCATAGCTCCTACAATACCAATAAGGTTTTCAATATTATTTCACCTAGAATTCGATTAGGCCCTATACAAATAATATTGTCAACTCCTATTGGTGAGACCTAACCTGAAAAAACATTTCTTGGTACGGCCCTTTCTGGAAAATGAGGTAATTCTGGAAGTGACAATACACAGAACGTTAATTAGAATGCTGTTGAAAAGTTCATCTTGTATATAAAATTCTCATGTCACAATGTTCGTTCCCGTACTCCTCCGAAACGGCTTGACCGATTCTCATGAAATTTTGTGAGCATATTGAGTAGGTCTGAGAATCGGCCAACATCTATTTTTCATACCCCTTAGTGATAAGGGTTGTCCACCCTTAACATTTTTCTTTAATTTTTAGACATTTTTTAATTTCTTTATTTTTTTTATTATGTCGCATTAAAAAATACATACAACCCTAAATTTTTACCCTTTTATCACCAACCCCTATTTTTTAATAGCCATTTTAGTAATTTAATCATTTTTCATCCCCGGTCGATATATATATATATATATATATATATATATATTATAGACTATGTATTTTATATATATGTATATATAATATATATATTTTCATATATGTATCTATATATATATATATAAAAGAAAAGTTCTGACTCATCAAGGCCCAACCCAAACCCTTGGACCTAGAAAGCTGAAATTTTGCACAGAGGTTCCCTTTATGATGTATACAAGGAACAAGGACGGATTTTTTGAAATTCCCACGGGATAGGGAATAAAGAGTATTAATATAATTATTATAACACACTGGGTAACGGGCAGCGTTGGGAGTTGGGATTATGTATTTCTTATCCCACAGAGGGTCACGGGAAACGCCGTGCGGGACTGCTAGTATTTCTATAGAAAAGATTATTAGAATATAAAATCTTGTAATTATAATGTAAATAATAGGCCTTTTATACAGTAGTTGTACTGGGGTTCATCTGATAGAATAGATCTTAATTTATACACATATACTTTTTTTAAACTATATTTGGTTCAAGGTAGCTGCAATTGATTGAAAACAACAATAATAGGATATGTACACAATGTTCTATAAAACTTTAGACCGGTTTAAAATGTTAGCAATACATGGCTGAGTTTTCGACCTTTTTGCAGCATATTCTGTAATTAGAGAAGATATACTGGTTCTAAAAATTTAATATATCAACCACGACGCATGTATACGCCATTGAATATATGCTTTGCGGCTGTCAATTACGACAACTGAATGCCAAATAATAATAATACGTTAGACTCTTGATTATCCGTGCTAAGAAACGAGATAATTGCATGAATATTCTAAAACAACGGATGGTTCAATAGAAATAATAAATTAAATCTCCCTTAACATTCTAAATTAACAAATAATTTTATTTGTAAAATAATTATGTTATTTTATCCAAAATACTAGTTCAAAGATGAGACGCAGGAATTACACAATTTGTTTGGAAGTTTAGTTGACAAGAATAAAAAGAAATTTAAAAATCCTGGATAGGCGCACGGATAATCCGTGCACAAAAAAAAGAAGGGAGTTTTGTCTCTCTCTCTCTCTTTATGTAAAAAAACAATTGTCGCTCTATTTCACTTAATTTCTTAAATATTTTTCAAAGCTTGGATACGATCTTGAGGAATGCTCTTCTTCATTGTATGCAGGCAGTTATGTAGGGAACGCAAGAAAAGTTATAGTGTTTTTGCAGTTTTTTTATAGCAAATCTTTTTTTTTTTTGTCCAAAATAAATCAAATATTTCTCCATTACAAACCTAGAATTTAATTTTCTTCACATTTTATTATCAAAACAGATCTTGAATATCTGTCAGGATGTCCTGAATTTAATCTCAACTTGTTCCCTTCCTATGCTCGTATCAGATGTCCAAGAACTATTTACATCGCCATCATCTGAAGAAATTTAAACTCTATAGAGTTCTACTGAAGCAATATCTGATTTATTTTGGCCAAAAACAAAAAAAAATTCTAAACACTTCAAAAACACTGATCTTTTCTCGCGTCCCCAACACTACCCCCTTCCCCCTTAAAAGTGACTAATTACACGGTAAGGGCTGTCTATCCCTTTCTGATGGTTTCGACTAATGTGTGCCAAAGATAAACAGTGTGTTCTTCTCGAGGGGTCTCATTAGGCTCAGAAATTACGTCATTATGACGTCGTAAGTGTGTTGACGCTTGTCTAGTATAGCGAGTCTTTCCCAATTTCCGGACAGTTATATTACCCGGCGGGAAAGTGAATATTTTATAATAATGTTTAATGTGGACTGGGCTAATATTAGCAAAATGTATACTTCCGATCTAAGGAAACAGGAACAATGAAGGTCAAATTTAAACAAATTAAACTGAATTTGCGTTGATATAATATATTTAAGTTTCAGTTCAGGTTATATGTATATGGGATAAGTAAATCCAACCGGGATTTGAGCCCCGATCTCCCTTATAACTAAGCCAGTCTTAACACGAAAGTGACGCCTTAGACCATTCGGCCACTAGAACGGATCAATCACTGTTAAAAAAAAAACTGTTACTACTTGTCCTAGCTATTCACTAATTTACATTGGTAGAGCAAGGATGAGGAAGAAAAAATGTAGAGAAAATGTATCTGAATTTCCAAGGAAGGAGACTGGAAAATCACCCTCAATACAACCTGCCAGGATTCGAACCCCGACATCTTCCCAAACTGACAAACCAGACCAGGCGAGGTTGATGCATAACTCCTCGAGCACTACTGCTACTACTGCTACTACTACTACTAATATTACTACTATTACTATTATTACTATTACTACTACTATTAATATAACTACTACTAAACGGTGACCTGGAGGTCTAGGGGTAAGATGTTCGACTTCTGTGCTGGGGTCCGGAGTTCAATCCTCGGTCCCGACAGAGATTTATTTGATTACCAAACCCTTCCTTCACCTCTGACAAGAAGTGTATTAATCACAACTTGTGAATGCGTGGATTAACAGGCCTCCGCCGTGGTTCGGATTCCACGTTAAACTGTAGGTCCTCCATTTCATCTCCCAATCACACTACCATTACATATTAGCGCAAGTGCGTATAACCCGGACGGGTAGTAAGACGCGGTGCTTAATAATAATAATAATAATAATAATAATATATAACTTACTCTATGGCACTAGGGACTATGAACACTGTTACAGAAAAATAGAGAAAAGAGAAACATCTCTGTCCACCAGAGAGCATAAGAATCAAATTCATTTTCAAAGATCTGAATTAAAAAGTAAATATACAGTACTTACATATAGCTAGAAATGATTAGTTTTATAAAAATATATGTCAAATAAAATATGTTTGTATTTAATAAATAGTACTACAACTTTCTAATGTTAAGTTATTTCGTATCTCAAATAGTTTCGGTTAAAATATGTAAATGGTAAAATTTCCCTAATGTAAAGTACCCTTAAAGTTATTTTCATGAGAAAATAAGAATTGCCATATTGTTTATAATGATAAACGGTGTCTAGATATAAAATTAAACAAAATCGTTAGAGGGAATTTAAAGATTTTTTTTTTCTCTTTTCGCCCTTTAGTAAACTACCCTTAAAATTAGGGTTAGGTATCCAATTCCAAAAAGCCTTCGGGAGGATCATATGAAAACCTCAGATACGAAATTTTAGCCCAATCGGTAAGATAGTTTCGGCTCTAGCCCCAGGTACAGACAGACGGACGGACGGCGGACAAACGAGAACAATCCTTTTTTCTTTTCTTTTTTCAGGTAGTTACTAAACGTCATCGTTTATCAAAATCTCAAATTAGATTTTTTGGGCGATCACAAAACTTCTCTCTCATAGTTGTCGAGAGAAAGTAAAAATCACTTAATAATTTTAAGGACAACGTTGATGAAGAATTTTGTCGGTAATTTCATAAGGGAATATTGTACTAATTTTTAAATACAGTTATTAACATTTTAAGTTTAAATTGTCGGTCTTACTACCCCTACAGGTTATACCCATATGAACTATTTACACTAATGTGAAGGTTTAATTCACAGGAAGTATATCAAAATTGGCGTGAATGAAGAGTTTCAAATTATTTAGAAAATCAAAAACACCCTCAATACGCCCGACTTGGGCTATAAGCCCAATCTCCCCATCACCTCCAATCCAGTCCAGCACGAAAGTGACGCGTTAGACCAAGTTACGCCCGATGCGGGATCCATCGAAATTAATAGTTGAATGTCTCACCGCAAAGGAAATCTTATAGTTTTTAGAACTGTTAGATAAGGATGAATAAATTGAGAGTTAACTTTTGTTTGCTCTTACAAAGATAAGTGTAAATAAACTGGAGGGTAACTATAGGTTATTATTACAAAGCTAAATGTCAACAAACTGGGTGGCAACTATAGTTTGTTACTACAAAGTTAAGTGTAAATAAGATGGGGATATCTATAGTTTGTTACTACAAAGTTAGGTTGACAAACTGGGGGGCAACTATAGTTTGTTACTACAAAGTTAAGTGTAAATAAGATGGGGATAACTATAGTTTGTTAATACAAAGTTAAGTGTCAACAAACTTGGGGTAGCTGTAGTTATTATTATACTACTATACTATACTACTATAAAGCCACGCGCCTGACTCACCCACTGACATTAATGTTTACCCACTTTCAGATTAGCTAGAAACTTGAAATTTGGCAAACTTATAGCTTCTAGCCTGTAACCGACGGGAAATTTCCAAAAAGTTTAAAAAAAACTAATCTTTAACCACCGAAAAAAAAATTAAAATGGTAGAGCAAATTTAAAACCGGTTTGGACCTTTCTTTGGAGGTTTCTTGGGGCTAAACGGTAAGACCTATAAAAAAAAAAAAGCTCTGGAATTACATTAGTTTACATCCACTTGCAAAGAAAACTCACTGGGGGTTTGAGGATGAAGCTCTTTGTCAACAAACTGGGGGTAGCTATAGTTGGTTACTACAAAGTTATTGTGCCAACAAATTGAAGGGCGACTAGTTTGTTTCTATTGAGTTAAGTGTCAACAGTTCGGAGGTAGACTAAAGTATTATTTTGGCCAACTGTGTCAAAAATTGGAAGTCGACTGACTACATTTTGCTCCTTTAACAATAAGTTGAAGGTCGACTAGTTTGATCGTAAAGTTTAATAAGCTAAACCCCTTTTGTATAAAACCTCGCTTGTTCAATATTTCTGAGGCCATGGGAAGGTGAAAAGTCGCCCAAACCGGAAATCTATTTATAATGATGATAAATAAAAAGCTATCGTGTTTGGTGACACACACATAACGTATGTATTCACTCATTCTCGACACCATTACATAAATTACTCTTGGAATTAGTGTCGAAGGTGTGAAGGTTTTATCTTATATATAATTTATTTTGTCATTACGGTCATTTCTCACAAAAGCCCATTTTTAATTTGGTTTTTATCACCGTGTCTTACTACCCTTTCGTGTTATATGCTTATGTACTAATTTAATCTAATGCATCAGGATGAGGAAGGTTGAATTTATAGGAAGTTTACCCACATTTGGGCGAAGGTAGAGTGGAAAACCTTTTAGGAAAAAACATCCTATCTACACCCGATGGGGATCGAACCTCTATCTCCCAGTCATCGACAGTCTAGTATGTTGCTAGTGTTATGCCTTAGGGTTCAGCCAACTGACAAGCGAGCGAGAGCGTGATTAGCAGATAGCTCTCGATAGCTGTTTACGAGGAGAGAAAGGTTCGAATCTTGGCTCATCGAACTGAGGGTGGTTTTTGACAAGTGATTTACTGTTGTGGTTTTCCCATCCTTTCTCCACTCAAATGGTGATTCTTATTTGTAAAGGCCTACTTTGATTATAATATTGAAGTATTTTAACATATCACCCTTCTCGGTGGCGTAGTTGGCTAACTCTCTTGTCCTGTTGAGCTCGACTGCTGAGGACGGGGAGCTCGAGGTTCGAATCACGGTCGGGTGAACTGGGGGTGGTGTTTCCTAAATGTTTTTCCACTCTCCCTCCACGCAAATGCGGGTTCACTTCCTCGAATTCAACCTTCCTAATTCCTAATCCATTAGCTTAATTAGTACTTAAATCGTATAACCCGAACGGATAGTAAGACGCGGTACTAAATATTATTATTATTTATTTAACATATCAGTTTTACAAGTGTATATATATGGTTTATGATCTTAGCAATTAAATTAGGCTGTTAGTAGCAAGTGTGCTAAACCTATCGATAGTAATAAAAATGTCTAAATGAGAAGTTTTCCTACCGCTCAATGAACCAACATACAATAATATTGCCTAGCCTGTAAACCAGACTATACCGGGTCGAGCGCGCGCGATTGAAAAATAAAACCAGTTCTATCTTTCAATAGCGTGCGCTCAGTCACTCGCTCCAGTCTGGCCACCTCTCATCACAACCAATATGTTCTATTTTATATTTTAGTCTCTCGCTTGTCCAGTCTGGCCGTACCCTTAGAACATACAACAACTGAAGTGGGTCCATTTTAAATTGTTTACGTACAGCCAACACAAAAGTAGCACCTTGAGACCACACTGGTAGTAATAAACTACAAATATTCTTATTTCTTAACCACGTGAAGACAAGGAATTCCACCTAACACGAGACTCTTAGGGAGTATCATCAACTGAACCCTCAGGGCTCTCGACCATGCCTGAGGTGTCAACACTGATCGTAGATTGCATTTTGATAGCATTGGACCTTTTCGCCACCGGCAAACCAGAATTAAACGAGCCTTACATTTAACCCACCTGTCCACCGATGCGGTGAAAGCGATAGTTAAAAAAAGTTCACCCGACCGGGATTGGAACAAATTCCTAGGACCTGCTTTGGTGGCCGCATGCTCTGAGGCATCACTCTCGTGTTAAATTAGACTGACGATGACAGGGAGATCGGGGTTTGAATCCCGGGCGGGAATACTTAGGGTGGATTTTCCACTCTCCGTACACGCAAATGCGGGTACACCACCTCTAAATTCAACCTTCCTCACCCCTAGCTCATTTAGCGTGCGTATAATCTGAAAAGTAGCTATTAAGGAGCGTTGCTAAAAAATTATTCAAAAGCTGACCTCATTCAAGCAATCTAGCGCTGAGCTAGCATTGGTTTATTTCCTTATTTTGCTTCCATTACGTATTTATTTATACCTACTCAGGAAAAGTATGCATACACAAATTAAGGTAATTAAAAAAGGAACTAAAAAGGTCTAGTTTTGGGGGAAATATATCCTTATATGCATATAGAGAGAGTTGGAACTAATCTGGTAAATACCACCCTCAGTACACCCTACCGTGATTCGAACCTCCATCTCTCTGTCACCGGCCACCCAGTCTAACAAGAGGAATGACGCGTTAGACCATGGGACTATCGATGTACGTGCTAAAGTTGTGGAGAAGGTCAGGTTTCCCTTCTATATAGATCTAATAACATTTTTATAGGTCTATATCTGGTTTTAGTTTTTTTAAAACACACTGTGGTGGGAAAAAAATGGTTGGGCTAATGCAATGGGGGACAGAACATGGTTTTGCACTTAATCCCCTGTGTTTTAATAAAATACAAAAAGTGTGTATGTGCGACGTTTGTTTACAAAACTCCTTTCCTTACGAATTTAAAGCACCATCAAATATAACGAGATATTTATGTTGTGCAAATAATCATTTCTACGTTTGAAAAAAAAAACTGTTTATTTGAATATAAATATATATTTTTTGCATCCTCCATCTGTCGTCGTTATATCCACCCGTCCGACCCTTTTTCCTTTATTTATATTTTCGTAACACAAGATATTTTGTTTACATGTTGATTACATCTGTCGAAAGAAAAAAGGAGTCGATTGTTATTCTCGTTACCTGTTTCTTATTACGAGTGTCAGTTAAAATTTAAATTTAATTCGTCAAAAGGATCGTATTTGCTGCTGAGGAAGGATGTGTGCGATCGTGAACGATTGGAACATCCGCTTCTGTGGCCGCATGGTCTAAGGCGTCACTCTCGTAATAGACTAGACTGCCGATGACGAGGAGATTGGGGTTCGGTTCCCGACTAGGTGTATTGAGGGTGGCTTTTCCTAAAAGGTTTTTCACTTTTCCTTCACGCAACTGCGGATACTCTTTCTTTAAATTAAACCTTACTCTTCCCTAACGCATAAGCGTAATCAGTATATAACTACCCACCTCGGTGGCCGCGTGGTCTAACGCACTACTCTCGCTACTGCTGATAGCGGAGAGATCGAGTTTCGAATCTCGGTCGGGTTTATTGTGGCTGGTTTTATCCAAATGGTTTTCCACTCTCCTCCACGCAAATACGGGTACGCTTAATCTAAATATAGCCTTCCTAATCCCTAAAACCATTAGCGTAATTAGTACATATTATGCGTATAACCCAAACAGGTAGTAAAACGCGGTGCTAAAAAGTATATAATACGTATAATATGAACAGGTAGTGTAACGTAGTGGTTATAAAAAAATTAAGGTAGAACTTAGAGGGTATGTACCCACATTTGTGTAAAGGCAGAGTGTGAAACGTTTTAGGAAACCACCCGTTACAGCTAACCGTGATTTGAACCCTGATCATTCCGTCACCAGAGAGCGAGCTGCTAAGGACCTATTTTTAGGCCCGTGTTTATCATTGCTAATCAAGTAGAATATATTTAAATGGAAAATACTATAATCGTCATCATCCTCATCTTAAATTCAACTACTAAACTGTAAATGACGTACATTTTCATCAATTTGTCCGTAATCTGTTATTAAAAAAAAAAACCAACGTGTCTATGAGTTATGACGTGCTATAACTTTATGGGGATTATCTTGTGGTTTTTTTAAGAAAGTCTTTTTATTCTAAGTTCTCCCAGTTTCGTCGCATTTATTACTTGGCCAACCCTAATGTAAATCTCTCGCCATATAATATTTATGATTGCTCTGCGGTACAAAGCAACTGGAAAGTTCCAGAGGTAGAAAATGTAAACTGTAATCAAGTTTGCCTTCTTGGTATTAAAAGTTAAGTCTTATGTTTTACGCCACTAAGATGATACAACTTATCTAAAATAACTTGAGTATTTTTCGATTTTATGATTTTAAGATGTTTGTTTTGTTTTAAGGTAAATTAATACTTGAAGTTTGTTACATTAGCTATCAGATTTAACATTATTCAAACGTTGCTCTGTAGCCATTTTTTTTTTTTTTTTTTTTTTGGTGCTCCGCGTCTTATTACCGTTCCTAATTATTCGCATATTTTATCTAAAATTGTTGGGATTGTGAAGTTATAACTTATAGAAAATAAACTCGAGTTTTTGTAGAGAAAAGTTGGGAGCCCATTAAGGAAAAATCACGTCAGAACAACAGACTAGAATTTGAAACTCGACCTCTTCGTCACTAACAAAACCAGACTGCCGTCTTTGACGATGTGCCCATATTTGTAAGAGATGTTTTCTTTAAGCTCCCAGTCTCGGAATAAAGTTTATTTTACTTGGAACTTTAGCTTAATTATATGATAGCTACCCGCCTCGGTGGCGTGGGTAGCTGACGCGCTAGTCGTGTTGAGTTCGACTGCTGAGGACGGGGAGATCGAGGTTCGAATCTCGGTCGGGTGAACTGGGGGTGGTTTTTCCTAAATGGTTTTCCACTCTCCCTCCACGCGAATGCGGGTTCACTTCCTCTAATTCAACCTTCCCAATTCCTAATCCATTAGTGTAATTAGTACTTAAAGCGTATAACCCGAACGGGTAGTAAGACGCGATGCTATTATTATTATTATTATTATTATTATATAATAGCTATTTACAAGTTGACGCCAAATCAAAGGGTCATTCATAAACCACGTAAAGCTGTTGTAGGGGGAGAACGTTTGGGATATCTAATGCTTGCATGGTGCTACAAGGGGTGAAAGGGGTAGGGTTTTTTTTACAACACTATGTTATGTAACACAGATTTATTTATTAAATTATAATGTTGAAAAAAAAAAATAGAATTGTTCCTTTTTTCACCGTTAGTAAACATATTTATAAATAGATAACTTTCGAGTCTTGAGTTGTGTTAAATCTGAGTCCCTCTCTTAATGTCACAAAAGCTTCTCTATTTAATAATGACATTCACTCTTGATGTGAAAAGTTACGTAACACAGTTTGGAGGGTGGAAGGAAGGTTTTAGACTAAATGTTTACAGTTGACTCGCGGCTATCCGAGCCCCGCTTATCCGAGGCCTCTGTCTTAACAGAGGCGCTCATTCTTTCAAAGTGTCAAATTTGTTAAGAAAAATAAGCTAATCTCTCTAATAAATGTAATACTCTACAGTACTTGGTAATGTAATGTGTTTTAATAATCTATTTTCAAATAAAATAGAATAAATTTAAAAAAAAATTGACTTAATTTCAAAGTACAGTGAATGTAATACTTTGTAGTGTAATGTGTTTTACTAAATTAATAATTACTATCTTATAAACAAGGTACACAAATCCCGTACGTTTGAGTGTCAAGCGCTCATGTGAGATTTCCAAAAATGGGGGGGCAGATTGGAGTCCGGGGAGAAAATTTCAGGAATTTAACCTTGAGGGAGGGAAGCTTAGAGCATCTGAACATAATTCTGAACTAATAATATGAGTTTTAAGAGCCAATTTTCGTAAAAAAAAAAAAAAAGATTAAGTAAAATTAAAAAAAAAAAAAAAAAAAAAGATTAAGTAAAATTTAAAAAAAAGTTTTAGCTGAATCCATTGAAAAGAAACATTTTATTTTTCACAAGATTATTGAACATAAAATAAAAATAAAATTGTTCAAGAGGGAATGGCAGGAAATTTACATTTCATCATTTATATCTCTGTTAAATCGAATTTTGATGTTTAAAAGTCGTTAATAACAAATTGATGCCAAATCCAAAATATACACACAAAAAAATCATAAAACTTAAATAATTTAATTTATGAGCGCCCATGTAGTGATCTATATAACATATAAATCCTATTATAACCTATACATCTTACAAACTCCGTATCATCCTAGTTTTTTTTAGTATTCGAGGTAGGCTCGGTCCCAATTAACTCTGTTAATCCCAAGTCCGGACTTGGTGTTAAATGGGGGGGAGGTGAATAGGAAAAAGCGTTACGTGGTTTATTGATTACCTCCAGGTCATGTGATATACAACTGTCAAGTTTGAATGATACTATAAATATTTATAAAATAACACACATAACATGGTAAAATATTATCGGTGTTGACAGATTTTGATTTAACCTCTCTTCCTTTCAGAATCCTAGCTATTAACCATCAGCCAATACATTTATCCCCTCCTTATTTTCTTTGTTTACTTCGGGTCCCCAATAAAATGGGGCACTATTTAGTGCAGCAGTTTCCAGCCTGAGGGTCGCGGTATGTTTCGGGTGAGGTCGCAATGCCTGTTGATATTATAGCTGTAATGTTTTACTTTTTACAATGATTATAATGGTAATAGGAAGGTGCAAAATTCTAATAGAGAGATGTAAGCTAGGGTCAGTTTCATAGTCAGATATAGTATCCCTCTTGTGCAGTGCTGTACTAATACAAGAAATACATACTTATGCCAGAATGGAATAGCCCCATTTCATATTGAAACATATGTGAAACTGGCTCATTCCATTCTGGTATAAGGGTACGGCCAGACTGGGTGATCGAGCAACTAAAAAATAAAATAGAACACATTGGTTGTAATGAGAGGTTGCCAGACTCGAGCGAGCGCTCGAGCCGGTACAGTCTAGTTTACAGGTGCTGGGCAATATTATTGTATGTTGGTTCATTGAGCGCTAGGAAAACTTCTCAATTTGACATAATATTTGACTTTTTTCATAATTATTGATTGACTTAGCACACTTGCTACTAATGGCCTAATTTAATTTTAAGCTCATAAACTATATATATTATATATATATATATATATATAATATTAAAAACTTATATGTTAAAATACTTCAATAGTATAATCAAAGTAGTCCTTTACAAATAAGAATCACCATTAGCGGGATAAAGGATGCGATAACCACAACAATAAATCATTTGTCAAAAATCACCCTCAGTTCACCGAGCCAAGATTCGAACTTTTGCCTCCTAGTCAACAACTATCTAGAGATATCTGCTGATCACCCGCTCGCTCGCGTGCTTGTCAGTTTGGCCGAACCCTGAGTAGGTGTTTCTTGTATTTAGTATAGCGCCGCACTTGAGACGCAAATCTGACTATGAAACTGTCCCGTTCCATTCTGATCTACTCGTAAGTAGGTGTCGTTTTGTACTTATAGTTTAGCGCTGCACTTGAGGCGTACTAAGTTTGACCACTAAACTGGCCCTTAGGGCTTAGTTTGTTGCAGTCTCGTGTTCAGACGAGCGTAACTGCCACCATAACGGTCAAAATACCCACTGGACTCGTTGATTCTCTTCTAAGACAGCTTAGAGAACTTAGTTTTAGTAAATGTATAAGCGAAAACTATATCAAACATATGGACTAAACGCCAAGCATGTTTGATTGGTCAATAATGAGGTCAGGATTTAAATTCTGACCCAGGGTACGAGTGATGACTTTTCGCTAACGGTTTTCCCCTCTCTCCCTCTATTTATATAAAGGCACATTTCCTCTAAATTATACTTACCTTATAAATTTAATTAAATGCGGATAGCCTGGACAAATAGAAAACTCAGTGAAAATAATAATTTAAAAACTAGGATATGAATGCTTTGAGAGCATCGCGACCCCTTGATAGCCTATAAGACCAAAATTTGGGTCAACCCTGAACAAGGTCATGATCGACTGATAAAATGTGGCTCGAGTTACAGCATAGGTGCAGTCTCACACGTACATGTGTTGTTGTGCGAGGTGACTCGACTGGGTTTGACGTCACCTGTCGTGTCATCACTGACAAGCAAGGTTCGTCTCTACAACAAGGTGGGGGTGATACTTTTGCAAGGTCCATAGGGCAGACTGGTGCAATCACATGAAGCTCTACAAACTATCGCTATTCATCACAGCAAAACAAGCGGAACTTGTGCTTCAACAGAAGTCCATACATAGATGGCACCGTCAACTGGTATCAGGGCACAACCATTTCCTTTGGACACTAGTGGTTTCCAACCTTTTGCAGAACCCGATTCGTCTTTGAGACCATCGCAACCCCTTGATAGCATACAAGCGTTCATATCCTAGTTTTTAAATTATTATTTTCTACTACTACTGTATTCCTTATCCGGGCTATCCGCATATAATTACACCGATTAGGTAAGTAAAGTTTAAAGAATTCCCAGGCTTGATTTGCGTGGAGGGAGAAGGGATAAAACTGTTTAGGGGAAATCTCCCCCCAGTACCCCCAGTCGGAATTTGAATTCGGAATTCTAACTGACAAACCAGACGAGCTTGAGGTTAAGCCCGTGTGCTTGATTTAATTACTATAGTTGCTTATATAATGATCATACGAATGCATCTAACATCAGATGTCTTATCAACGAGCCCAGTAGGTATTTTGGAAGTTATGCTAGCAGCACCGCTTGTCTAAAGACTGAAACGTTCTTGAATACGGGTCCCTACGTTGTGCGCCAATTGTGATGTTCTTGAATACGGGTCCCTTCGTTGTGCGCCAATTGTGATGTTCTGATATTACGGCACCGCGATGTACGCCAATTGAAGTGTTCTGGTTCGACGCGTTGAGCGTCGATTGAAGTTACACCGTTTAATTAGCTGGTAATTGCCCGTGGTCGAGCACTAATTAAATCGGTCCGGTTTTTTGATGTTGTGAGTTAATTGGTATTTATAGCCCCGTGATCGAGCACCAATTAAAGAATTATAATTAATAATACACTTATTATTTTTACATGATTTTATTTCTGAATTTCTGTTTATTTAATGAGAAAATAGATAAAGTCGTTGAAATATATACGCGGCCTATTGTATGAGCGCGGACAGGTGTTGCTAAACGCCAAGTGCCCAAGTGCCAAGTGAGTTCTGTCAGTATTGGACACCAACTGCCTTTACGTTGCACCATTATTCGTATATATCCATTGCTCATGGAAGCTTCGAGAAGGTTTAGTTTAGAAAAACAAAATACAAGACAAAAACATCTCTGTGCTACTAGAAGGTCCGAGAGCCGGAAACTGACTCAAGTTACATTTAAAAATCTCTATTCTAACCTTCGAGAAGAGGAAGTTATTATTTGAAATATATATATTGTCAACCTGACTTGACTAATGTCACGTGCGTGACGTCATTGATCAGTGGCTTTTGCCTTCTTAGAAGAAGAAGTGCTTTAAGCGCCATGTAATAGATTATAATTTAAATTAAATAAGATACGTTTATAAAATTAAGACGATATTATTGTCAATGCTTTCACATACTTTTCAGGGGCAAATCAATTACATTACAAGACTAGACCGCTGCAGTAAACTAAGTCAGCAAACAACTGTCAAGAGGAGTAACCAAACAGAACTCATACACTGCTTTAACTTTTTTTTTGCCATTTTGAAAGTAATAGTACTTTAACATTTAAAAAAAAATCATTTTTACCGCTTACATTTCTATACGAATTTTGAACTTTCCTATAACATTTTTTATTATTTTTAAGTCAACAACCTGAAGTTTTGCTTGGTGTGATTTCTAACTACCCGGAGCTGGGCATACAATAGACTAAGCCCCTCAGCTGGTTAGTATTGCCTGCACCATGTAGTAGGAGAGTTCACTTAGTTTCTATGAGCGTTCGCGAAAGAACGTATACATTTTGCTGGAAAAACTATGCTCACATACCTTCCAGAGTTCTTTTACACGCCACAATCGACATGGGAACGAAGGCTTCCCTTCCCATCCGAAGGAAGCTGTGCTACGGATTTTTATCGCTCAAGAAAAATCGTTGACCTTGGCTGGGTTTGAACCCACGAACATATGGTCCTAAGGTGAGCACTTTACTTCAAGACCCCCTGAGGTCGACATAATAATAATATAATAATAATATAATATTATTATCACTTTAAAAGATGAAACCTGTGTCTAAACCCTCACCAAGCATTGCGACTTTACCCGAAACACGCCGCGACCCCCAGGTTGGGAACTGCTGATCTAAAATGTTAAACTATCAGGGAACTCAGTGACGCAAGTAACTAAATAGTGTTGACTTGTCAACCCACTCCTCGTTTCTAGACTCTTAAACCTTAAACCAGCTGAGAAAGTGCAATCTAATATTTTTTTTATATTGGTACTTTAAGCTTCTAGTGCAGGTGGACTGCCTATTTGCGACTTAGGCTCGTATTATTTGATCCAGATTTGAAAGTAAGCCCACACTACATTATATTTTGTTTAATCATATTGATAGGTACAAAGAAATTTTACGAGACGTGTTTTTATGAACTTTTAAAATAGAACATTCAAATTATTACTAAAACATAATAGTACATTATAGCATTTTGGAATTCAACAATAACTTATATGCACGAAATGAAATATTTTCGCAAAATATTTAATAATTGACGTGTTAAATTCGAATAATACTCACGTTTGATGAATTCCATGTGATCTAAAGATAACATCAAATAACAAAAACAAAGTTCCCTAAGACTAGAAGGTTTATTTCCCTCAATCCGATATTACTGTGACCAACTACATAGGAGGAAAAATAAATATGCAATACCTAATAATGCTGTATATTTTTAACGTTCTTTATTTTCATTTGTTAGGTATTAATAAATTTAGCCGTAATTTTTCTACTTGTTCCACTAAATATAGACCTACCATTAAAATAAAAGTTAATTTAATACCATTTTTAACAAAAAATAATAAATTCCATATCTAAATATCGAAATATATCGAAATCATCTTTTTATTTAACGAAATCCAATAATTTTATTTTCCATAAATCTGGGTCTCTACAGATTGGTCAATTCCCGAGACAAAAAATATCTCATTGGCCCCTTGATGATCCTCTTAGTGAATGTATAATTAAGAGCATAGTCGGGGGAAGTGGAGAGGGGGGAGGTAGTTTGTGAATAAGGCAAGAAGAATTCGGGGTGAAAAGGAAGCTGGTCTAATTTTTTGAAAATTAGATGCCTTTAGAAGCTATTTGGAAGTTTTCAAATTATAGCCGGGATTAAATGAGTTCTTCTCCCACAAACTAGCCGCAACTAATAACAAATTAAGTACATATTAAGGAGAAACTGCAAAACAGGATGTAAAATCTGCGAAATGAATTTGTATTTAATGGGGTCCAAGCATTTAATACACAAAGGATGGATTAATTATTATTTTTGCATCGCCTCTTAACGCCAGCCTGGGCTGTCCATATGTTTGCACTGATGGGGTAGGGTTGAGAAGGTATAACTTAGAGTGAAATGTACTCAAGTTTGCATGGAGGGAAATAAGAAAATCTCAACAGCAAAAAAATTACCCTCAGTACACCCTGCATGGTTTTGAATCCTGACCTCCCCACCATGGAAAACAATACACAATAATAATAATTAATGATAATAATAATTTTTAGTTTGGGCTTCATCACATACCTCATTATACCAATATTTTATTATGTTTTATTTTTTAATTGATTTGTCAGCTGAACCCTTCATATATAGACTATAGATACAACCTTAAATTTTGACCCCAATGGTATTCGAACCAATTTCCCAAAGCCTGTTTGTTATCGTCCCCAGGTATAGCGCCTCAAAGGTTTGCTACCACGGTCGACACTCATCAGTGGTCGCGCAGTCAAAGCCGCTGGCTCTCAATATACTAAATTGCCGGTTGCACTGGGCATATTTTTTTTCAGATATGATCTGTCATTTTGTTTTTTCATTCTCTCTCCACGCTAATATGCTGTCCTATTTCTTTAACTATCCTCCTTATCCTTAACTCATGGATTGAACCGTTAATTATCCCTCGCCATCTTCGGTGGCCGCATGGTTTAAGGCGTCACTCTCGCAATAAACTATACTGTTGATAAATGGGGGATCGGGGCTACTGAGGAGGTTGGTTTTTTTTTCCCGATTGGCTTTCCACTTTCCCTCCACGCATATGCGAGTACACTTCCCATGAATTCAATTTTTCATAGCTCTAACGCATTAGCCTAATTAGTGCATATTCGTTTAGTCAGAACAGGTAGTAAAATGCTGTGTTAAAAAACAAACCTTAGCCAGTCTTCTCAGGTGTTATCTCTTTGTTTACTTCCTGTCCTCGCGTTGACAAAGAGGCTGTGACGTAATCAATTGTGGTAAGAGATGGACCAGTCAGTAGTAGTAACTAGTAGTTAATGAGTGTTTCCTGGCCGAGATCAAAGGTCGGCCTTGTAATTAATTACCGGGGAGGTTTCTCTCGGCTTGGACTTAGCTTTATGATTAACTTGGTGTTCTTTTGATCAGGATTA
This sequence comes from Timema cristinae, assembly GCA_039000515.1. NCBI lineage: Eukaryota > Metazoa > Arthropoda > Insecta > Phasmatodea > Timematidae > Timema > Timema cristinae. The sequence continues at coordinate 26,135,605 of JBCFYV010000100.1, read as the reverse complement.
ACACTTCTGGAGCATATATAAACATATATACATAATACCCGTATGACCTATACGCGTTTTAAATACGAAAATAGCCCAGTCGCATGGTCTGACACATTTTTCCGCAAGCTTTTTAATTTCATGCTACACTTAATAAGCTTAGTTTTTTTTTTCAGCACACTGTTTTGTTTTTGGTTTGCGCCGTGACAGGAAATTAAGCTATTACGTACCCAGTTCAGGATTAGGAAAGTATATATTAGTTTTTCCATAAAATTTTGGTCGGTATAGCTCGCTTACGGGTTCACGGTATGAAGTTTTTTTCATTTTTTTTTTTTTTTCAAATGTTCCAGGATTAATAACCCACACTGGTTGTCACACAATCTAATGCATCAGGTTCGCACTAGACTGGGTTGATGGGTAGTAAGAGACTGGGGTACGAATCCTGGTCGATTGACCTTGGGTGTTTATTTCAATTGTTTCCCGCTCTTATCTCCATGCAAATCTGAATCTGAATTATAATTTACATAATCCCTTTATTTTAATTTGGCAAATAGTCCAGGGGAAATTTCTGAACTCCTTCCACGTGACTTTTTTTTTTTCATTTTCTAAAATTAATTTTAAAATGGTCTAAATTGAAAAATATGGTAGCATAATTTTCAGATTAGGGGTAAAAACTTTTAATAATCTCAAAATTCTAAGAGATGTACACATTATTTTCTTACTTTATTTTACAATAGATTTCTTAATGAGCTATTTGATAGTGTTTTTTTAATCGTCCATCATCACTTGGAGAGAATAACCATCGACTGTCTGCTCTGCCATGAACGCTTATAATAATGCCAATGGGTGACCTGGTGGTCTAGCGGTAAGGTGTCAGACTTCTGTGCTGGCGGCCGGGGTTCAATCCTCGATCCCGGCACAGATTTATCTGATTTCCAAACCCTTCCTTCACCTCTGACAAGATATCTTGTTAATGTGGGGAATGCCAGGCCTCCACCGTGGTTCGGATTCCACATTAAACTGTAGGTCCTTCATTTCATCTTACAATCACCCTACCATTACACATTAGCGTAAGTGCGTATAACCCGAACGGGTAGTAAGACGCGGTGCTAATAATAATATAATAATGCCACATACATGTCCATGTATTTAATTAGGTACTGAATTATGTTCATTTTTACTAATACTAAAAAAAAACTCCGACTATTAGCAAAACAAATGATTATAATAAAACTTGTACGTAAATTTGGTACAAGCATAAAATTATTCCTAGCTGTCAGCGATGTTTTAATTTCAAACGTATGCTCATAACAGATACAAGCTGCAAATTGATACGTGATTTTTACAGATTTATTTTTATTTTAAACAAAAATAAACAATTTTTATCTTTATTTTGGAAAATTAGAAGTTGGTGGAAGTGATTTTTATAAATTTAAATTTAAATTCTGAAAGGAAGTTTATTTTTGTTGTTAACATTAACTTCTCTGATGAAGTTCGTGATAAGTTATAGGTATTATTTTAATATAATTGTATCTACTTAATTAACCACGGATAATCTACCTCGGTTGTCTTGGGGTATAGTGCTCACTTAAGAACCCGATGTTCGTAGCTTCAAACCCATCCGGGGTCGACGGATTTTTCTTGAGTGATATACCAATCCGTAGCACAACTTCCTTCGGAGGAGAAGTAAAACAATCAGTCACATGTCGATTGTGGCATAGGGATTTCCAGACGTCCCAGTTTTCCGGGATTGTCCCGTTTGTCAGGTTGTGTTCCCGGTGTCCCGAAAGACCACTTGTGGACACATGATTGTCCCGGATTTTAAGATGTTTTTGTTTTATCATTTACTCCTCAATCGGTGATGTAGGAGGCTTTGTCAGGTTGGTATGCATAAGTATAACACAATCCGGGAAAGTCCCGTCTATTCTATAAGTTTAGTAATTACATTCTATTTGAATATGTACTTTATTGATTCATTGTGAGTGTGTCAGTATAAATGCAAGTGTATGTTTGTTTCGTGATTCTGAATTTAATTTATATATTAAATTTAGTTTTCAATGTTTAAGTCTTAACATGTCTAAGAGACAGTGCAAGATTAGGGACTTAAGTATTATCACAAAAATATAAGTAAACTTTTAACCTTTGCTTGGCCTTTTTTATATTTATTAAATTGCTAATGCAGCTGTTTTCTTTTTTTTGTAATATGTAAAAGACATTGATTTTATGTGTCATAAAATTTTTAATAAAATAGTAATACTTAATGAATTTTTTTTTTGTCCTGGTTTGACGTAGCAAAAATTTGGCAAACCCTGCTCTGTCATGTAAAAGAACCCTTGAAGGTATGTGAAAACACCTTTCCCAGCACCATTGGTAGGCCCTTTCACTCTCTCTCATAGAAATTTTCGTGTGCTGATTTAATCAGTCTGTTAGTAAAGTGCACGTTAAATACCTAATAAAAATACAATTTAAAAAAAAAACTGCTGATACGTCACTCGTGTGTATGTGGCATAATGTTTTAGGACAAGCCCCCCTTCTGATGACATCACGTTCGGTCACAACTGTTTACTTCCTACTTGCTAGCTCGTGACACGTGACCTTCAATTCACTTCCCACTAGAAGCCTTGCCAACCGCGCGAGATGAATACTAGCTTAGTTTTAAAATTTCACTTTTTTTTTTTCGCCAAGCTAAATTTTAGTAGAAGATGTATTCAAAAATGTATAAACATTTGATAAAAATCACAGTTTGTACATCCGGCCGGGAATTAAACCCCTGTCATCAGCAAAACAGACAAAACTTTGATGGCTTTTTAGTCCGTTTTCCGGCCGCTATCGATTATAAATGTATTTTCTTTTTTTCTTTGTTTATTTTCTATATTTATTTTTATCACCATCTCTTTATTTCTCTATTTATCTCTTTATTTCTGTGATGGAAGTACTCGACTTACACGGGTAATTCGTATAAAGCGGCGTTTGGTAAAAGTCATTGACAGTCGTAAGTAAGTCAAAGTACCACAATCGCGTATCAACAAATCCGTGTACATCTAGAACATTCTGTAAATATTATTATTATTAGCACCGCGTCTTACTACCCGTTCGGGTTATACGCACTTACGCTAATGTGTAATGGTAGGGTGATTGTTAGATGAAATGAAGGACCTGCAGTTTAACGTGGAATCCGAACCACGGTGGAGGCCTGGCATTCCCCACATTCACAAGATGTCTTGTCAGAGGTGAAGGAAGGGTTTGGTAAACAGATAAATCTTTGCCGGACGAGGATTGAACCCGGCCGCCAGCTCAGAGTCTGACACCTTACCCCTAGACCGTTCTGTAATAAACGTATGTTGTGCGATAACGATAGTGTTGGGTTTTTATAACAGTTGGAAATACGCACAGACAACAATTCTACCATATCCATCCAATTAGCAGCTGTATTGTCTCTGAATAAGTGATATAAAATATATATTTGGGACGTAAATTAATACGAAACCTTTTTAGTAACTTTCAGCTGTCATGAATTTGTGTAATTCTACCAGTCGAACGTATCATTTATTGATATCTCCTCAAATCTCTAGACTCGAGAGTTGGCAGCCCTACTCATTGTTCGTGGTTGGACGAGCTCGGTCACTCTCTGAGTGAACTGCCCAGATAATTAATTGAGTGACGTGTAACGTACACTCGACTAAACACAAGAGACGAGGTCACTGTTTGAAGGTCGGTTCGGTGACATGGTTGTTTTCATGTCCCTAGTCTTTAGCGGACGCTGGTGGGTTGAACACTTCATAGTAGGTACGATTACAGTAGCCCCGTGGCTTCTTTGGTGCTGACCGAAAGCTCACAGCTGACTTCTGACGGTCAACATTTAGGTATATACCTAAATTTTGACCGTCAGAAGTGACAGCTGCTAAACACATGTTTTTGCATATCATATGGTTCAGCGTAGGGATACATAATTTGGTCTGGTAACTTTTCAAAGCCATCAGCTGTCAGTCAGCACCAAAGAAGCCATGGGGCTACTGTACATTATATAATATTAAGGGGGCTGGCTGCCTCGGTAACTGAAACATTACTGTGCTGACGGTCAGCTCTAACGCAATATTTAACACTACGTTGCGATATTTCTAAGCCCCGCGTCATACTACCAGTTCAAGATATAAGCTTATGAACTAGTAATACTAATGATTTTTAGGGATTAGGAAGGCAATATTTAGATTAAAGGTACCAGCATTTGCGTCGAGGGAGAGTAGAAAACAATTTCGGAAAAAAATCTTTTCAGTACACCTGACCGAGATTCGAACCTCGATATCCCCGTCACAGGCAGTCTAGTCTACTGCAAGAGTAGCGCGTTAGATTATGCTGCCACCGAAGCGATATTTCAAAATATGGTTAATTCCAAAATAAAGTCGAAAGACCCGCTTCGTTGGCTGCATAATCTAACGCGCTATTCTTGCAGTAGACAAGACTGCAGATGATGGAGAGATCGAGGTTTAAATCTCGGTTAGGTGTACTGATGGTGTGTTTTCTAAAATGGTTTTCCACTCTCTTTCCATGTAGATGCGAGTATACTTCCTATAAATATAACCCCTCTATTCCCTAAAACCATTAGCGTAATTATTACATAAACGTATATAACCCGAACGGGTAGTAGGACGCGATGCTAAAAATCATTATTATTATTATTATTATCTCCACGTCTTACTACCCGTTTGGGTTATACGCACTTACACTAATGTGTAATGGTAGGGTGATTGTGAGATGAAATGGAGGACCTACAGTTTAACGTGGGCTCCAAACCACGGTGGAGGGCTGGCATTCCCCACACTCACAAGTTGTGATTAATACACGTCTTGTCAGAGGTGAAGGAAGGGTTTGGCAATCAGATAAATCTGTGCCAGGACCGAGGATTGAACCCCGGACTCCCAGCACAGAAGTCAGACACATTACTCCTAGACCACCAGGTTAACCGCTAAAAAATAAATGTCTAAACTAAAAAATCCAACAGGGTTCTATTTCCTAACAACTCAATAGTTTGAGTTTTCCTAATAGAAAAAATGTCTGGTAAAGTGACATTAGCTCATATTTTACATTTTAATCATATTTTTATAGCTATGAGACTAGATTGGATGAAAAGGGTCTTTAAGTTTAGCCTTCCCCTAACAAATACAGTAATTTTTTTAAACAAAATTGGGACTGAAGATGTAATTTTATAACTCTTCAATAAGTTTTTAGCAAGGAAGAACACAAAAATAAATTACTAAACCCCGATTCAGTGACCGAACGGTCTAAGGCGTTGCTCTCGTGTTAGACTAATCTGTTGATGATGGAGAGATCGGGGGCTCAAATCCTGGTCGGGTATGTACTGTGAGAGGTTTTTCTTTAATGGTTTCTTGCTCTCCTTCCACGCAAATGCAAGTATTATTATTATTATTAGCACCGCGTCTTACTAACCATTCGGGTTATACGCACTTACGCCAATGTGTAATGGTAGGGTGATTGTGAGATGAAATGAAGGACCTACAGTTTAACGTGGAATTCGAACCACGGTGGAGGCCTGGCATTCCCATATTCACAAGATGTCTTGTCAGAGGTGAAGGAAGGGTTTGGTAATCAGATAAATCTTTGCCGGGACCGAGGATTGAACCCCGGCCGCCAGCATAGAAGTCTGACACCTTACCCCTAGACCGCCAGGTCACCCGCAAATGCAAGTAGATTACCTTTAAAATGCTTCGTACCTCATCCCTACCTCATTAGAGTAGATATAATCTACACGCACAACCCGAGCAGGTTGTAAAACGTGGTGATAAAAAAAAATCTGGGTGGCTGGGTATCAAAGAGATGGAAGGTGATACGAATTGAGTTCCAAAGTTTACAGTATTCATGAGAAAACAACTTTGGGCCAAAATTTGTTTAATTTTATATGTATATTAAGCTCAACAGTTGTTGAATATCTGTCATCAACATTACGGAACTATATTAGGAACGTTTTAAACGCGAGAAAAAGAATCTTGGTCAATTACCTCGGTACTCATGATATAAATTCAACAACTGTTGCTGTTGCTATCACTAAAATGTATAAAATTATACTAAACTTATCTACTGAAGTAATATTTTATTTATTTTGACCAAAAACTAAAAAAAGGACGTTAGTATACAAGCTTTGCGATCAGATAATCAGTTGTTTCACAAGCGCATCTTTAAGGGTGTTACATGGGGAGCACTGAAAGCATTGCACCTGTTTAGAAAGTCTGGATTATTTACGAAGTGGTTTGATATTTCTTAAAATGGTTTTCAACAAAATTTGGGCTCAAAATTTACCAGTTAAATAATTTAAATTTTAAATTTAAAGTTGAAAAAATATCTAGTTACTTAAATAAAACCATAAAAAAAACAATCCCGCATTTGCTTCAAATTGTTCTGTTGTAACCTTATTAAAACATGACTTATTTCTTATTTGATAGTTCTAGGTCTCTATCGTTTTACTTTAATATCAGATGTACAAATATTGGCGTAAAGCGTAGTTGATTTTTGTATGAAACTTTATAGCTAGATCCTGTTGATAGCTTTTGTCCTACAGTTTGGTAAAAAAAAAAATATTTAAAAATATAAAGCCACTTCTTCAAAAATGCGGGATTTCCAAACTCATAACACGCTCTCCCCATGTAACAGCCTTAATAGGCTACACTTGCTGAATCAAATAAATAAAAAGCATAATCATGCCCAGATTTTTAAGTTTGAGGAGCTCTTTGGTGAATCACCTACCCCCCCCCCCACCCCCCGCACCCCTATCTCCCAACAAGATATGGACAAAATTTCCTCAACAATAAATTCCTTTAAAGTAGCCTGAAGGTTTTTTTATATATAATTGGGGCTATAGGTGGCCATCGAACTCAAAGTGGGTCTTAAAATTCTATTTATGACCTAAAGCCGAAACAGTTCGATGGATATAATTAAACTTGATATTTAAATGATATATAATCATACATTAGTGATTTTTATTTCAGGCTTAAAATAAGAATAGTTTATCAATGACGAATTTTTGATTTTTTTTATTTTTTCATTTATTTGTATAACCGTAATAACTATAAACAGTTCAAAGCACAAGCTGTTTATTAGAAATTTACTGACTTTTTTTTTGTTTAAGTGTTGTCACAAGCTATGATAAAATGAGAAAGTTTGTACGATTGTGTCGTACCATTATTTATGTAAATTACTCCTGTATGTCAACCTGACATTTTGATGGCAGCTCTTTTATTAAACTTATTTTTCGGGAGAGATATTAATGTAAAAAAATAACATAGCAATTTAAAACATAATTTAAAAAATTACTTTCCTGTTTGTTTTTACATACCTATAGGTTTGAGGCCCCCCCCCCCTCCCCCTCTAAGCATGGTGCTTTGTTTTAATGTCTACTTCTTCCCAACACATTTATAAATTATTTTTAATTAAGCAACATACATTTTTTTCCTTAACAAGATACTTTAATTTTAAACAACAGATGCTATAATACGCAAGGACGTACACGTATTACTATATTATTATTATTATTATTATTATTATTAGCACCGCGTCTTACTACCCGTTCGGGTTATACGCACTTACGCTAATGTGTAATGTTAGGGTGATTGTGAGATGAAATGAAGGACCTACAGTTTAACGTGGAATCCGAACCACGGTGGTGGCCTGGCACTCCCCACATTCACAAGATGTCTTGTCAGAGGTGAAGGAAGGGTTTGGAAATCAGATAAATCTGTGCCGGGACCGAGGATTGAACCCCGGCCGCCAGCACAGAAGTCTGACACCTTACCCCTAGACCACCAGGTCACCCACCGTATTACTATAGTTGGATCACCTGGAAATAACCTTTTAGGGCATATAAAAATAAGAGTTGTCAACATTCTAAAATGATCATTAAATAATTGTACACCTGTCAAAAGTTACGCTCTTTGCCAAAAGTGAAAGAAGCATGTGTACGCGACTAAACACACTTTTTTTAAACACAAAATTTGTCACGTGAGGTTTTTTCCTTTGGTGCTCCCAATATAGTTTTTATTCATTTAATGCTACAGTAGCCCCATAGCTTCTTTGGTGCTGACTGACAGCTAAAAGCTTTGAAAAGTTACCAGACCAAATTATGTATTCCTACGCCGAACAATATGATCGTCCAAAACTTGTGTTTAGCAGCTGTCACTTCTGACAGTCAAAATTTAGGTATTATACCTAAATGTTGACTGTCAAAAGTCAGCTGTGAGCTGTCAGTCGGCACCAAAGAAGCCATGGGGCTACTTTAGTCGTCTTACTGCCAGCTTGAGATATCAACCACTAACACTCATCCAAGGAGACACATCCGATTGGGACTGAACTCTGACCACCCGAATCCAGACTTTTTTCTGTATGACCCGCCTCGGTGGCGTAGTTGGCTAACGCGCTAGTTGTGTTGAGCTCGACTGCTGAGAACGGGGAGATCGAGGTTCGAATCTCGGTCGGGTGATCTGGGGGTGGTTTTTCCTAAATGGTTTTCCCCTCTCCCTCCACGCAAATGCGGGTTCACTTCATATAATTCAACCTTCCCAATTCCTAATCCATTAGCGTAGTTAATACTTAAAGCGTATAACCCGAACGGGTAGTAATACGCGGTGCTAATATTATTTTCTGTATGCTCTAGGTAATTGCCCTTGTCAGAGGTTTAATACAGGTAATGGAGACCTTTGTTTGAATCCAGAAGTGTTGTGTATAGGCCTAATAGGATTTAGAGCAAATTATTCCTGGTGCAAGCGTTTAATGTGGGGGGAGAAATAGCAGTTATATTATTCTACTAGGAAGAACTTTATCTGACAACTATAAAAACCACTAGATCTATTCACACCTCAAGCAATGTGATCCACAGCTGTCACTTTTGATAAATGTTATCAATTTTGACCGCAAACAAAAATTAAGTGTGTCAATACCGATGCTAAGATACAGTATCTTTAGAAAAAGTATTGTATCAGCTTAAGGATCGTTAACACTCATATTGGTGATCGTAAAGTCTAAGGCATCATGCTCGCAGTAGACTAGAGGCGGGATGACTGAGGAGTTGGGGTTCGGATCGATCGGATTTACTGAGGGTGTTGTTTTGTTTTCCTATACGGTTCCGCACGCGCGCGCACGCACACACACAATCCATGCGAATAAGGGTACATTAATTAAACTAAATACTAGTGAAAATATATTATATGGAAGGGTGGTGATATGCGATACACACACAATATCGTTAAAACATTAAAATAAGGTTTGAAGTTTGAAGCGTATAAAGATTTTATTTTGTTTCTTACAGAGTTAACTTATTACGTTACTTTATTTAAAACATTTATTATTCTTTATATAAATAGGAAATAAGAGTTTTGATACTAACCCAACTAATGTTATGAAACTATAAACCTTTCTCTAGCATACATATTTTATAATTGGGTCATTTTGGATTCATCGTTATTCAAATTATAACCTTTCGAACTAGGCAAAATGAGAGATTAATTTTATTCCATAAAAAACACCAAAAAATGCGTAATAATTAATGAAGCAAATGATTTCCATTTTATTTGTTACGCACTGAACTGTAATAAACAGTTAGTGGAATGTTATATGAAGTGTAATATAAATAAATGCAATTAAATTAATCATTATTTATTGAAAATTTAATAAAGTTTTAAACTAGTGAAATGTGTGAAACTATAATATTTTTAATGTACCTCCTCATTTACAAAATTAAAGTCAGTAGATTTATGAAGTTAATTTGATAAAAGTATATAAGTTCAATTTGGTAATATTTCACTAAGAAATTAGATCAAAAACATTAAATTCAGGATGTCATTAAATAAGATAAATTGTAAACATACTGTAGAACATGATTTCTTTAGCACCGTGTCTTACTACCCGTGCGGGTTACACGCTTATGTACCATGGACTTAGGGGTTAGGAAGGCTATATTTAGAGAAAGTGTAACAGCATTTGCGTTGAGGGAGATTGGAAAACCAATTTTTAAAACCACTCTAAGTAGGCCTACACCCTACTGAGATTTGAACCTCGATCTCCACGTCATCGGTAGTATAGTCTACTGCGAAAATAGTGCCTTAGACCACCAAAGCAGGTTGCCAGGCTAAGACACGTTAAAATTGTTAAAGGTTACTACTATTTTATTTTTATTTATTTTTTATTTTCAGTTTCCTTATACATTTGTCCTGACATCTTATTTTACTATAAATCAGGACTACTATATTAAAATTATATCAGGTTACTACTATATTAAAATTTAAAAAGTTTTTACCTGAGGTATATGTAGAGATTGAGTCGTCTACTTGTATTAGTTCAACATGTTTCGGTGCTAACGCCATCTTCTGGAAACTTAAAACATATATAGGCTATTTAAAGTATTTTGTAGACTGCATGGGCGAGGCGGATGTGAAAACTTTGTTATTACTTTATATTACACTTCATATAAGATTCCACTGACTGTTACAGCTCATCTTTCCTTTCATTATTAAATCTAATCACCTCGTAAAGGATTGTTTTTAAGCTGATTTTCTTTGTCGAGGTTTTGAAAAGAGGTCATATATATTAGGTTATATAAATATTAAATTAGAGTTTTGTAGCAATTCCACTGACAATGTTTGTGTGTTTGTTATTTGTGTTGAATATCTAGAACGATGTTTTTTAATCAATGCCACACATAAAATAATTAATAATAAGGATTACACTTTTTTTTTTACTTTCTCGCTATCTTACAGGTATTGTGATCTTCAAAAAAATCGAACTCGAGATTTTGATGAATCTCGACGTTTCATTACCTCCCGAATCCGAAAAAGTTGTTTTTGAATTTCCTTCTGTCTGTACCTCCAACTAGAGCCTAAACTATTTTACCGATTGAGCTAAAACTTGGTTTCTAGGGTTTCATAGGGTTGCCACGAGGGGTTTTTGGAATTGGATATCCAACCCTAAAATTAAGGGTAGTTTCCTTAAGAACGGAAAGAGAAAAAATTGATTTTATCAAAATCGGCTTCAACTATTTTAATTAGATTTCATTTATAATCTTTGTTCAGTATTATAAACCAAATGTTTACTATCAACTTTTCATCAAAATTGTACCGCCCTCCTTCTCCTCTAATGGACAAGGACAGGCGCACATATACATAAACTAAAGAGGGCCTTAAATAGCAAATGATTAATTGCAGAAGAGCAGTAGGACCACATAAATGCGAATAGGTCTTCAGTCTGACCTATACAACAATTTGCTGTCATGAAGCCTTCCCAACCATCACCCGTTATTTTGTACTATCAGTCAAGGGGGGAAAAGAGGCGAGAATCCTTAGAGTAAAGAGAATGACTTTTTTACCTGCAATAGTAAATTAAAGATCGCATGCGAAGTAAATAAATATTTATTTGAAAAATATAACGATATATATATATATATATATGAATATAGGTAACAATAAATAAATATATATTTATATAGATATATTAAAACAGGGTTATGCCCATGATAATACTGTTGTACCGTTGCCATAACAACATTTGTCCTAACAATTATTTCCAAGATTAATATATAACTTCTCTATGGGTCTCCGCGGCAACCCTCAGTATAATGACAACAATAACTAGCTGCCACAGGCCAACAATCCGCGTTTCAAAATCGGATTGAATCATATGACTTAGAAAATTCAATTTAAAAACACAACTATTGATGGCAACCAAAATCTATCTTTTAAAAGGAGATAGTAAATCATGGACTTAGCCATAAAAAATAAGTACAAACAATATTTAGCCTTAAGGGCTATAAACATTTCCCATATTATCCAGGCATTACGCCTTAAAAGATGTAAGATCAAAAAAATACAAAGAGATAATGTCCCTCATGGTTTTAACCATTATTTACAACGCCGGAAGGGCAAAAACTCCCAATAATACATTTAACCTGTAATCAAATATATTACGACACGTTGGGCTACGTAATTCATCATGTTTACAAAAAATAGTGATTTAACCCAAAATAACAGAAAGTAAGCCCACAATTAATTTTGTATATACCTTGGGAAAAAGTTCCATCCTAGAGCAAGTGTCTAGCGACACGGTTGATTCAAGAAGTGAGTTTACAACACAAACAGAACCCGTATATAAACCGTTATTCTCTGAGGGGAGGGGAACATAGGGGAAACAAAAGAAACTCAAAGAACAATCACACGGAACAGAGGGAAGGGGTCGTAAGTCACCAAAGGAAACAACTAGATCATTGGAGGGGCGCGTAGAACATCACGTGTCTATCACGAGGTTATTCCCATGATGCAACGGGCGACCTCACGCTCAATGTGCCACACCTTTCACTCTTTTAGTCTTTTTTCACACTCGGTGCAGAAAAGTGCTCGCGAACAGGGATGTTGTTTAACGAGAGTCGAGACACACTAGCCGAGAAACGGGGCACTTCTTGGTGAGTACAATATTGTTTATTCTTCGGTGTTGTTGAAATAGTGTTCATTCGCCAGTATATCCTTCATGCTTGTAATGTTGATGTCAATCAACGTTACAAAATGATTTTAAGGGTTTCAGTCTGATGCGTAAATTCTAATTTTTAATTTTATCTCCGTAATTCTTTGAGATATAAAATTACTTAGCATTGCATACATGTGAGTCTATTTATAATAAATATCTTTTACTTTAAATATATTTTTATGAAACCATAAGTTTTCAAGCTATACACAAATCTATTATTTCTTTTAATTTTTCCAGCACTTTAAGGTAAAGTATTACGACCGTCAAAAAAATCTAGCCTGAAATGTTGATGGATGTCGACGATTCATGACCCCACCGAACCATAAAAAGTGTTTTTTGCAATGCCGTCTGTCTGTGTGTCTGTCTAACCCTGAAATTAATAGCAGTTTACTAGAGGGTGAAAAGAGAAAAATTCTATTTTCTCAAAATCGGCTATAACGATTCTATTTCTCTCATTTTGACTCAATAGTCAATAATTACCTATTTTATTTGTCAAAATTTATAAAAGAGAAATTTAATAGCAATGCGATAACCATAATATGTGCGTCCTCTAGTAAAATGAGGAAAATTTTAACCGGAAGTCAAAATTTAATACAAAATGTTGACCCTCAGGGACCCAATATCGATATTTTTTGTTGGTACAAATATAAAAATGAAGACATTTAATTATTTTATTTTTAAAGAATTAATTTAAAACCACGGGTCAAAAAAGTTCTACGTACGTCTAGCGCAATTTGTTCTCGGGTTTGCTAGTGTATATTATATTACGAATTTTGAGTAAATATCTCCATTTCTAAGCAATAGTGAGAAAGTTGGTGTGAAGCTCCGTACCATCTATTTTTATTATCATTTAAATCTTATAGAATGGACCAAAAATGCAAAGCATTACTTATTTTAACATTTTAGAAAACATTTTAAGAGCATGTGGCTTAGAGCATATTTGTGTTTTTTTAAACTTAATGGCATCAACACAACCAAACCATACAGACCGAGTAGCCACCGTTTGTTGGCGAACTTAGTGTCAATTTCTGCGGATAGAGGGTGTCATGTGGTCAGCACAACGAACCCTCAAGCCGTTAGTCTCAGTTTTCTAGACCAGGGCAGCTACTTTTCCGTTCAATTAGCTCCTCATTTGTTCTCTCTCGACCGAGTCTACCCCGTTCCACCTACTGCTTTACAGAAAATCTGGAAGCACCGGGGATCAAACTCGGGACGTCTGGATCTGTAGTCACAAGCTCTGACCACTAGACCACAAAGTAAATGTACCAGTCTCTTATAATAATATAACCCAATTTAGATTAACTCTTTTTCAAAATTTTGACCAACAAAAACATATTCCTCAAATTTCAAAAATGACACCTGGACACGGGAATGGAACCGAGTTCGATTGGTTCGATTCCCATGTCTAGGTGTAATTTTTTAATTTTCAGAATATTATATCTATATGCAAGTAAATCCTCACTAAAACAAATATAATAGCTTTGGCTATTTGATTCTCAACACAAAAAAAAAGCTTTAAAATAATTCTTTAAGAAGATCAAATTTAACTCCACACTTAAAACTAAAGCTCCCCACGGAACGCTAGTCTCTAGAGGATTTAATTATGGTTTTAGGTAGTAAAGGTACCCCGAGAAATATGTAGGCTACGTGCCTGTATTCCAGAGTGGGGCATGACTGGTCATATTAATTTGTCTTTCTTAGTTGTTTTTTTTTGTGTTTGTGTGTGGGTTTTTTTCCCCTAAAAATAAAACGCAAAAGAGTTTCTGGATGACATCTTAAAAATAGTTGGCAAGAATATAAATAACATTTTAGAACCTTTAAACTTTTCCATCATCCATTTTTTTCCCCCAGGCTCTCCATCCTACTACCCATTTCTCCACCTTTGTATTCTAATGCGATTAGAAGTGAGGAGGTAGACTATTAGAATACGTGCACCCGCATTTGCGTGGTGGAAGAGACTGAACCTATTTCTGAGGGAAAATACCTCAGTACTCGCAGACGGGATTAAAACCATGACCTCGAATGAGTTTATACGAATATTTTAATATGAATTCAATCTGAATATTGTTGGTACATTTATTGCGGCCCGTGAGCCAACAATATACAGAAACTTTGGTCCGTGGACATAAAAAGGTTGAATACCCCTGATTTAAAGTATAACTACAACTTGACATTCGAATCCATAAAGTTGATTTAGTAACTTTTTTTTTTTGTTGGCCTCACGGTCAAGGCAGGAATATGCAAACTTACTGATACGAGGGCCAAATGGAGGGGAAAAAATTGGTGGTTCAAAGACATTTACTAATTAATTAATCTTTAAAATAAATCTTTAAAAAATTATAAATACAGACAATATACTGACATGAATAAGTTTAAATACATTGAGAATGCACTACATTAGAAATACCTAAGTGGATTGCTATGTTTTTAAGTTCATTCAGAAGATTTAGATGATAGGGGAGGGGGATGGTTGGGGGGGAGGAGGGGGCATATGAGTGAAATTGTGACGAGGTGATTTTCAGGAGAGAAGACAGAAGCTCATCAGTAAGTCGGCTTATAACAACACCTTTCCTAAGTTTAGCGGTTGAAAACGTTATATTCACATGACTATGAGGGTGTAAACACTGCCATATATTTACGGACATGATCTACCAATTTTGGAATGTTGAGGGTCAATGCGGCAACATAACGGGACACGACGCAACACATTTAAATCATTTATCCCGCGTGTCGTAATTTGTCCATCCCTGCTCTTTAAGGCGTCACTCTAGCAATAGACTAAATTGTATAAGACGAGTAGACCTAGGTTCGAATCCTGGTTGGGTGTACTAAGGATAGATTTTTCTTTTAAAAAAAATCACTCATCTTCCACGCAAATTCGGGTACACTTACTCTAAATTCAACCTTCCTCGTCCCTATAACTTAAGTGTAATTAGTATATACGCTTATAGCCCGAATGGTTAGTAATACGCGGTATTAAAACAGATTGAGGTAAGGAACCGACATCTTAACTGAATTATTAGCGTTTCAGCCTGTTGAGCTAAAGGTTCCGGGTTCGATTCCTGGCATGGATGAAAAATCTATCATTGGTGAAATGTGTGTCTCCCCCTTCACAGTGACGAATTAACGGTCGAGAGCTGGGTGATGTGTTTTGTTCTAGATTTAAGTTAGTTTATCAGTCGTGTTGAATAATACAGCTTGTCAAGACGGGAAAAAACAGAATACCGCACTTCAACGCGATTTCTGGTTTGAGTATAATCTTGTATATATAATTGCCCGATGAATCAGCCATTGGATGAGCTTTAAAGGTCAAGTTTAGTAATAAATGGGTGGAAAAAATTTCACTAGCCCTGTCAATCCTTTCTTGCCTTGGCAATAGCACAAACAGCCCACCAGATCATCATCATCATCTTCATGATGAACATCTTCCAACCACTGGCTGGGCTTGTTTGGAACGTAAGCTTCTCCATCAATTCTCTCCCTCAGCCTTGGCCCAATCTTCTCTTCTCTCCTCCACACTCCTCTTTACTCCCTTCAGCCATCTATCCCTTGGTCTTCCTCTCGGCCTCTTACCCCCATATCCATATCCCACATACTCCTGGGTATCATTCCCGTTTCTGTTCTCCCACACATGGTAGTACCATCTTAGTCGTGCCTTCTTTATCCTTTTCTTTACTATTCCTCTTTGCTCTCTTATTTATCACTGTGTCAAATTTTGTCCCACCAATCCTGCTTCTCAGTAAACTAATTTCACTCTTCTGCACTCTGCTTCTATCCTATTCCTTCACTACCCACGTTTTTGGATACAAAATCGCTTTCATTATATGAGCACGAAGCCTCTCTTGATGCCTTCCAAATATTAAAAAGATGACGGAGGAAATAATTTTGTTCAAATTCTCTTGGGAAACTCTTCATAGTTTGATATTGATATCACTCCTCCGCTTCACTTGGACGTGTCTTGGTGAATAAAGAGGGCCATCCTTCTCTATTATACCTTGTTCAAGAGCGTCCGCCCGCCGACGCTAACTTAATTTGCAGCCGCTCTGAGCGTCTTGCGATATCATTCGATCGTCTGTTAAGTAAGGCTGAATTTTGAGCAAGAATCTCGGTGTAATATTATTCCAACGACGTAATATTATTTCGTGCTCTGAATCGTATCACCCGCTCGTGATAAAGACTCATGTTCTCACTAATGGGGTAGAGCAGTGGTTTTTTAAACCGGGTACCGCCATCGCTATGATCTGATTTTGGTTGGAAGAACTTAGAGAAACCGCTTCGGCGGCCGAATGGTCTAGCGCTCTTCTCTCGTGTTAGGCCAGTGACAGACTGACGTTTTGGTCGCTGTGACACAAACGCTGCAAACAGGTCACTCTAGTGTATTACATTGTTTCATATGAGAGGGGTTGCAACGCCCAAGAAACACATCGACGTTTTCAAATCTGTTGCTGTGTTTGTGTCGCTAGTCTGACCTCTCTCAAATGAACCAATGTAATACACTAGAGTGACCTGGTCGCGGCGTTTGTGTCGCTAGACTGACCCTTCTCATATGATACAATGTAATACACTAGAGCGACCTGGTCGCGGCGTTTGTGTCGCAGACTGACCCTTCTCATATGTTACAATGTAATACACTAGAGCGAACTGGTCGCGGCGTTTGTGTCGCTAGACGGGACACCTTCTCATATGATACAAATGAAAATACACTAGAGCGACCTGGTCGCGGCGTTTAGTCGCTAGACTGGCCCTTCTCATATGATACAATGTAATACACTAGAGCGACCTGGTCGCGGCGTTTGTGTCGCAGCGACCAAAACGTCAGTCTGTCTCCGGCCTTAGACAAGCCCGCCGATGATGGGGGAGATTGAGGTTCGAGTCTTGGTCAGGTGTACCGAGGTTTTTTCCAATATGGTTTTCCATTCTTCTTCCATGCAATTTCGGGTAAACTTCATCTAAATTAAACCTTCCTAATCCCTAACTCATTAGCGTAACTAGTACATAAGTGTATAACCCGGACAGATATTAAATAGAAAGACTCAGTGCTTGGTAAAAAAAAGTTAACAAAATTCAAACATTTCTTTGCGACCATCATTAACAACATTTAACTATATTACCTGTGTAATTTCATATATATTTATAATATCTATTAAAAGTGACAGCTTCAGATAACATGACTTGATGTATGAATATATTAAAATTGTTTTAGTAAAGTTGGTAACCTCCATATACCGTTTATTTCTACCAAAATGAGGGCGTAGTTTGGGCTGCGTGAAGCAATTTTAGAAAATTCTCTATTTGTTTTATACATTATAAAGTAGCGTTATTAATTTGGTATTACTAATTTTTTAAAGGACAATTTCTAAAGGCGCAGCAAAAACATGTGATGTTTTTTTTTGTTTTATACTTTAATAGTTGTAAAATGTAACTCGTTATTGAATGTTCATATATATAGAACCGCGTCCTACTACCAGTTTACTTATGCATTAAATACTCTAGTGGTTTTAGGGATTGGGACGGATATATTTAGAATTATACCCGCATTTGCGTGAAGAGAGTGGATAACCCTTTTGAGAAAACCATCCTCAGTACATCTGACCGAAATTCGATCCTTGATCTCCCTGCCATTTCATATTATTGTAAAAAATGTATGAGGGCTCCAGAATGTGTTTTTTCTGGTTTAAAAGCTATTTTGATCTAAAAAGTTTAGGAACCCCTGGGTTAGATTATTATTATTATTATTATTATTATTATTATTAATTAGCACCGCGTCTTACTACCCGTTCGGGTTATACGCACTTACGCTAATGTGTAA
The DNA here is from genome assembly GCA_039000515.1 of Timema cristinae. Taxonomy (NCBI): domain Eukaryota; kingdom Metazoa; phylum Arthropoda; class Insecta; order Phasmatodea; family Timematidae; genus Timema; species Timema cristinae. The sequence goes on along the minus strand of JBCFYV010000100.1, from coordinate 26,117,304 downwards.
TGGTAGAGTGATTGTGATATGAAATGAAGGACCTACAGTTTAACGTGGAATCCGAACCACGGCGGAGGCCTGGCATTCCCCACATTCACAAGAAGTCTTGTCAGAGGTGAAGGAAGGGTTTGGAAATCAGATAAATCTGTGCCGGGACCGAGGATTGAACCCCGGCCGCCAGCATATAAGTCTTGACACCTTACCCCTAGACCGCCAGGTCACCCCCTGGGTTAGAGATAAGGGAAGTAATTTGTAAATAATTTTTAGAACTGGAGCGAAAAAGAGATCCCGGATGACATTTTATATAGTTGTTATAAATGTATATAAATAACATCCAATTTTCCCTTCACTTATTTTTAATCGTGTTCTCCGTCTTATTACCTATTCGGGATTTCTGGGTACTCCTTACACTTTTGGGGTAGTAGTAATGGAAATGAAATATCAGAGGGTATGCACCCGCATTCTCGTGGCGAGTGATACAAAAACCATTTATAGAGAGAAAAAAACTTTTTCAGTGCACCTAGCTGGTATTCGATCCCTGAACTCTCTTTCATAGGAAAAAAAAAAGACAGGTTGAAACTGACGCGTTTGTCTGCGTGCCCACATGTGTGAGTCGTGAGTGAATATTCGCTTTATTCTTATTGAGAGTGCTAAGGAATGACTCTTTAGAGTTCTTGTTCGAATCCCTTAGCCGTAGGAAGGTGAGAGACACTTAAAGGAATCGCACCGCCTTTGTGAAGAGGAGGATATAGAACATCACTATACTACTACTAAGCCACTTAGCTGACTCACTCACTGACATCAATGTTTATCCCTTCCAGATGAGCTAGACACTTGAAATTTGGCAAACTTATATCTTCTAGCCTGTAACTGACGAGAAAATTCCAAAAAGTTAAAAAAAATATAGTTTAACCCCCGAAAAAAAAATCAAAATGATGGAGCAACTTCGGACCTTTCTTTGGAGGCCTCTTGTGGCTAAACGCTAAGACCTGTCAAAAAAAAACAAAGGATTGTACCAGAACTAGATTTTTTGATTTTAGTCAATTTTGCACATTTTACACACCTTATAAATTTTCTGACACACTTACGGGACAGTTTGAATCATAAAATTGTAAAAATCAATCAACTTTCAAAACAATGCTGGAATTACATTAGTTTACACTTACTGGGGATTTGGGGGTGGATCCCACAATGAGCAAAGCGAGTATTTAGTAAAAATTAAATGTGTAGGAACACCCTCAGTGCACTTGGACAGAATTTGAACAAGCGAACTCCCTCAAAAGGGTAACCAAGTGTAATGAGAGACAACAGCCTTTTAGATTGCTCGACCACCTCATTGGGTTGTTAAATATTATTGGATTTATTTGTCTGTGGTTTTCAAAGTTTTTACTGTACAGGTACATTGTTTGAGATTGTGTAGGTAACAAAATCGCGAGTATTTTAATATTGGCAGGTGTTTTGGATTTAATAACAAATTATATTGGTCGAATTATATAAGACAACTTTTTTAGCTAGAACATAGTTGATTTAAATATTTATAGTCCAATCTCGATTGTAAGGAAATTTTCCATAGTTGTAAGAATTGCTATTTTTTAAATATATATATATATCCTTATCAATAAAATTAGTGTTTGTTTGTCTGTCTGTTATGAGCGCTACGCGATATCTACCTCACGCAGAGGTCGTAAATTTAAAAATTAGTAGTCCCTGTATACAAACATGTGCACCTCAAAGCAGAAATTTAAATTATTTTTACTATACTTTTTAAATTTACTAAAAATTGGATCGGAAGAAATAAAATGAGTTTTACTGTCTTTTTAAGCCTGGCTACCCTGGGCAAAGCCGGGTACTTTGATAGTTTTACTTAAAGTAATGCCATCTGAAATTATCACTTTTCATATGTATAAATAGGCTACCTATTTAATAATATTGATATAATAAAACATTGTTACCATTGTTAATGGAAAAAAATGATAGTGTTTTCTAAAAGTTTTTTCTTATCAAAATTCTATTTATAACTACGCGTATCCTTAGTAACAAGAACACCATCTCGATTTAATACCCATTTCTTCAAAAAAGTTTTATTCCCTACCCGTTTTACTTTGTTACTCAGGATAGGTTGTGAAACTTCTCCGCTTCTATCATGTCTTCTTATTCGTTATTTGTTGTTTTTCTTAGTCTGACGCTTTGGGTAATTTACCCTTGGGACCTCCCTTTGGTTACGAAGAACTTCCAAGATCTCACCTGCGTTCACAATACGTGAAGAATAAGAAACTTTAATCCCAAAATGTCCTTGGGGTATTTTTTAGATTGCTAAAACATATATTGTATTGTTTGATCTATCACGTTGGCAAAAGTTTCATTAAAATATGTTATGTTTAGTTCTTTCTCCTGCTTAAAACTACTGGGCTCAGTGAAATAAGTTGGCTTCTTATTTAACTCAGAAATTTCACAAAAATGTCCTAATCGGTGGCTAAGTGTCAAAGAACCCTATCTACGAAACACTTACAGGTAATTATGGTTAAATTATTATTATTATTATATTATTAGCACCGCGTCTTACTACCCGTTCGGGTTATACGCACTTGCGCTAATGTGTAATGGTAGGGTGATTGTGAGATGAAATGAAGGACCTACAGTTTAACGTGGAATCCGAACCACGGTGGTGGCCTGGCATTCCACACATTCACAAGATGTCTTGTCAGAGGTGTAGGAAGGGTTTGGAAATTATGGTTAAAAAAGTTTTAAAAGATTGCTAAGGTGTTATTTAAATAATTTTAAATAATGGCAACACCTATTTTGGGAAATCATGGAAACTTGATTTAGTGAGTTCATAATGATAGGGATTAATGTTAGGACCTCGCTAGGAATTTTAGCTCGTGAATTACAATTTCTTTTAGATGTGTTCTTGGAGACTTAAAACCTCAAATTATTTCAAATACATACAAATTTAATGTACACACCATCATAATATTGGGTAGTTTTTGCTACAAAGTAAATTACTACAAGGACATCGTTTAGTTTTGAAAACTTATTTTATTTTGATACAAGAAATAAAGCGTATTTTTCGAAAGAAGACTTCTTTTTACTCGTTAGAAGAATTTGAAATAAATTTTAGCTCTCAGAGATACACCTTAATCTGTCATCATATTTCATTTGTTATAGTTTCAAGATTGATTTGATTACTTTAGTGTACAGTTAACGACAACCAATTGAGGGGCTCTGTTGGGGTCTTTAAAGAGCCCGTCTCACCCCGTGGTTAACATCTAACTTAAATAGGTAGCCTAATACAGCTAGAACCAGCCGTCGCATTGTGGTGCGATTCTTTATATTACTAAATTATTATTAATATTATTATTAATTATTAGCACCGCGTCTTACTACCCGTTCGGGTTATACGCACTTACGCTAATTGTAATGGTAGAGTGATTGTGAGATGAAATGGAGGACCTACAGTTTAACGTGGAATCCGAACCACGTTGGAAGCCTGGCATTCCCTACATTCACAAGTTGTGATTAATAAAAGTCTTGTCAGAGGTGAAGGAAGGGTTTGGTAATCAGATAAATCTATACCGGGACCGAGGATTGAACCCCGGACCCCAGCACATAAGTCCGACACCTTACCCCTAGACCACCAGGTCACCATATTACTAAATAACGGTGGTTTGCGACTGTGAAACCTTTTTACCATATTAAAAAAAAACAGAAGATAAAACAGAATTTAAAGAATCCAATAACATTTTAAAATGATCATTTTAAAACTAAAAACTTTTAAAATGATCCTAATTCTGCTGTTGAGTGAAAAAAGCATAAAACCTAATTTCGATAAGTTTTCTATCTCTGTCCTAGACCAACATGGTGTATTTAATATACCGGTTAAGCCATCGTGTGACGGTGTCCTTATAGTTAGATGAGCATAGTTGTTTTTTCATAAATTCAGAAGGTTTTTAAAAATGGGTATGACACATCGGTATAGAATTGAGAAGAAATGTACCCAGCATTTCCGTGAAGGGAGTGTGGGAAACAATTAAGGAAAAAAATCCCCTCAGTACACCTGACCTGTTTTTGAACCCCTGACATCCCAGTCACCGGCAAACTACACCAAACGAGCCTCACATTTATTGCTCGTACCCAACGATGCGAACATTTCCGAACTTCAGCCTTTTAAATGAAGCTGTGTCTTCAAAGGAAACCATGCCCCGTGTTTGTGTTTCTAACGTTGGTAGTTTCTGGAAGACCTCCAGACCTGCCTCGTCCCATTTTGTAATAATCCTTGTGATGTATATTTCCGGATGCTCTTCAGCTCTTGTCGCAACTCGTGCATAGTCCAATTTTCAAAATTTGGAACTTGTCTGACAGCTAGGAAAGACACTAGATCTACTTTCACATATTCGTACGTCAAGTAGGTTAATGTGATCTGTTCCTTTTGATAGATCATATTAATACCTATAAAATAACAATAATAATGTAGTATTATGTTATCAATGTTGGACACGAAAAAAAAATGTATTTTCTAAAAGGCCCTTCTTATAAAAATGGAGTATAACCAATATCGAGGACTAAAAAACACTTTGAGGCAGGTATAGAGGCAGGATTAAGTGAATGGCCAACGTAACATTTTTCACTGGTGTGAAATGATTGTATGCATTTACTTGGTCTTTTATTAATATACATAAATTTGAACACATGTAATTTTTAGCACCACGTCTTACTACCCGTCCATGTTATACGCTTATTTACTAATTACACTAATTTAACTAGAGACGAGAAAGGTTGGATTTAGTGAAAGTGTACCCGAATTATCTTGGAGGAAGAGTGGAAAACCACTTTGGAAAAAAAAAATTCCTCATTACACCCGACCGTGATTTGAACCTGACCCCCCTGTCATTGGAAGTCTAGTCCAACACGATATTGACGCCTTAGACCATGCGAACAACAAAGCAGATTTGAACACATAATTATTAGATACATATCTACCCAACATGAAGTGTATTTTGTATGGGTGAATCAAAGTCACTGATTTTAACATTTAAAATAGTTTCCGTAATATATTTATCAGAGATTTTATAAAGAAATCCAAATTTACAAAGTTGTCAAATGGAATACATTTTCACTTTTTCATGGAGAGAAAGTATAGCAATCACGGGGGGAAACATGACCTATAGAATCTAGATTATGATGGATACTGGCGTTTTGCTTACGCCCGAATTCAAATAAAGTGGGTCTAACTTAGCCTACCATTATATCTGTCCTCGTGTCTAGTACTTGGACCACAGACAAAATGGCTGTATGGTCTTTGTTCATAGGTACATGATCTTTAGATGTATGAATATAACAGATCTAGGCAGTGGCGGCTCGTAGCAAAAATTAGTGGGGTGCTGCTCCACAAAATATTTAGCCTTTGTTTTAAAATTGTCTAAAAGGAAAAAAAATAAATTTATAAAAATAATTTTTTTCAGGAACTTGGTAAAATCTTAACAAAACTTGTTTTTACTTGCTTTAACTTAAATAACTACAGTTGCCTATACACTAGCCGCCACTGTCTCTAGGTCACATTATATTCTTTATTCTAGCCCTAAAAATAAGGGTAGTTTATTTAATAACAGATTTATAAAAATTTGTAAGTTTTTATAAAATGGTCTGAGTATATGATTTTGTTCAAAATTTATACCTGGGAATTATTTTAAATTATAAATAATCCTGGATACTTAATTTATTTTCGGCTGCTACAAACAAAATATATTGGAATATATGTTAGATTTTGTCGTAACAATTAATTTAACTGTCACAACTGTAAACTGGAAATTGAGATATACTATTTTTTTTAATATTTTGTTTTAAAAATAATAAGTACCCGTATCAGTGCAGTGACACACAAAAAAAGCTCCATTTTCGTCCTAGTTTGGTTAGCCGAAAACTCTTTAGATCGCGGCTCAAATTCTGGTTGAGCTTATTGAGGTGTTTTTAAAGGTATTTCCACTCTTCCTCTTTACATTTGTTGGTACATATATTTGAATTTTCACCTCCTCGTTCCTACCCCATTAATGTAAATATGTGAGCATGGATGGGTAGCGTTATATATAAATACATACTGTATGTAATAGTATCAAAGTGAATAAGGAAATACATTACTTGATGATTTCTTAGTTATTTTGCGAAACGGGTTGCATCGTAACTTGATGAATACAAGCAGTCTAAGCACACTATCACACTTAGACGCCACTGTACAAAATACATAGAGAGGGAAGAAGATGGTAAGTTCGCCCTGAGAGGGCTCTTGTCTACATGCTGATAACCCTCCCTCTTCCTCTGACGAGTTTACACAGTCACTTTGGTATTTGCGCCTTGAAAACATTGACTTTCTTTTTAATTCTATATTTTTCTTGTTTCCTACTATAGATAGACAAATGCTACCACTGACTTTTTTAATCTACATCTCGTCAAAAAGACTCCTACAGGCCATTTTCATGACCAAGCCTAGGTTTTAGATGATTTATAAAAAATACGTTTACAAAAAAAAACTACTTCCAGATCAAATTAATTTTGTGACACTAGGACTATATTTAGGGCTATTTAAAAACATGTGGTTTTTGTCTCAAAGCTATATCTTTAAAACCCGCTGAATAGCACGTAAATTCATTAACAAAGGAAATACTATTTTGACAGGCCATAACGTCACAGGTAGGTAACATCCTTAATGGTACGAGGGAATAGGGGGGAATCACATTTAACACATTTTCTTGAACACAAATTTTTATATCTCAAAATCCAAAAGGAGTTCACCAAATACTTTTTTCTTAGTTAAAAATATGACAAAAGAGACCTTGTTTAGCTACTCGTATAATATAAAGTGAATAAGAAAGATCTCGTGATTGTGTAACAGATGGAAACACTAACGCAATTTTAGTTATATTGAACTCTCCCCCTTTTTCCTCTGTAACCTTTATGTACAGACTATTGCCCGACATTGTTTTTAAATCTATTTTTTAATCTTTAGTTCTGGTTTCAAAGTTGGTAAAATAAAACTGAATTTCCCCTGACGGGGGAGGATCTAAAGTAACTGGGATTTTTTTTTATCTGGCATTTTAATAATTCTGTCAGATCCAGTAAAGAATGAAAATTTGTACGGTACTTTTTTAAAAAAAAAAATTATCAAGACTGAACACTTGTTTGGCAAAGAATTTGTATTTTCCTTTTGAAAAAAAAAAATATTCTTAGTTCAAGAGTTAATGTGATAAATTCCTTCCCACGATGATAATCACTTTCATCACTTTGTGCCTGTGACAGCGAATATTTGTAGCTAAAGAGGGGACTCTTTCCATTTGAAAATAGATTTGACTTATTTTTCAAACTTAAGTTTTAGTAATTATAATTTCATCTCAAGGAAAATATAGAACATGGTGTTTGTTTAAGTTAGTTTAACGTATAACAATTTACGAAAAGTTTATAATTTGGCACATTCATTTTTAATATTAATTTTATTATTATATTTATTAGCACCAGCGTCTACTACCCATATCGGTAACCACTTACGCTAATGTGTATGAAGTGATTGTGAGATGAAATAAGACTACAGTTTAACGTGAATCCGAAAAGTGGTGCCTGGCATTCTCCACATTCATTATTAAGAGAGAATACAAGCGTTTTCAATAAGGACGTTTTAACCGCATCAGTGGCCGAATGACTCGTGTTGGACTGGCCTGCTGATGACCGGAAGCTCGGGGTTTAAATCCCAGCTGGGTCTACCCAGGCTTATTTTCCTAACTGATTTTCCACTCTCCTTCCACACAAATTCTGTTAGATTATCTCTTTTGATGTTTCCTTATTCATCCCTACCTCATAGAAGTAATTAAATATAATATATGTCTATGACCTGAACAGATAGTAAGACACGGTGATTAAACATTAGTAAAAAACTAAGGAGGTATTGATTAGGGGCTGCCTCTTTGAGCATCGTGACGCGTTGCAGACGTCCGTAAATAACTCTTTATTTAAGAAGTGGTTTATTATTTCAAAATATAGTTCACGCCATCTTATAGGCTTAAAAAATATAATATTTTAAGTTTTGAAATAAAATAAAAATATCGAATGGTGAAATTAACTTAATTTTCAACTATTTTTAAATTTTAAAAGTCACAACAGAAAATGTTAATATGAATGAGGGCGTTTTTATTGGTTTTGAAGATTCAGAACTGTCGTTCATATAAGAAAACCATAATGTGAAGATACTTTTTTTTAAGGAGTTTAGAGCACATAAGGAAAAATGCTTATTTACTGTCGTTTACTTTTAGAAGCAGACCGATGCTTGCATTATTAATGTATTTTTTTTTTACTTTTTCATATCAAGAGAAAGTATTGTGATCCAGAAAACAAATATTAGGAATATGACAACCTCTATGCATTTTATGAACACGAACCCAAAAAAGTGGATTGTACAATCCTGTCTGTCCCCATCCCATGTGTTTAGATCGCCATGTTTGTTTGTCTATCTCTCTCCACGGATCCTAAACGGTTGAATGGATTCTGTTCAAACTTTATGCTTTGATTTTTCAAGATTATAGCTTAGGACTTTTTTTATTTTGGCCTTAGACCTCAAATTAAGGTTGTTTACTAATGAGTGATTTTTTTTTATTCAAAATATTTCGAAAATGGCTCTAAAGATTTTGTTTAAAATGCAAAATCTAGGATTTGTTTGACTTAACACAAATAACTGTATAATTGGTTGATTTTTGTCAAAAAATCGTTAAAGGGAAGTTTACTCATTACTTATTTTTCAAAAATGTTTTTTTTTAAATTGCCCTAAATATTTGGTTCCAAATGGCTATCTTAGGGATGTTTGACATAACAAATAACCCTTTATACCTGAGTTGGGTTTAAAAATACTTTAAGGTTCCTTTACTGTTGAGTGATTTTGGAAAATTCGATTTATTTTGAAAGTGGCTAAAATGATTTGGCTAAAATGTATATTTGGGGAGTGTTTAACATAACATATTTTTGAGGAGAAAATTTGACTATGGGTACTAGGATTCGGAATGTGTGTAACTATATAGTATTGTAAATACTTTTATTTTGTAATATTATAGCTGATGATGGATGTATTATGCTTGAATTTATACTTAACCTAAGGTTACGGCCATACTTCGACGCCATCACGCTAAGCCCGGTTAAAATCCAATTTTCATAGGAATGGTCTTTTAAAAAATTCTAACATATTTAAAGGGCTCAACATTTAAAACGTCAAATACCTTAGGTAAATTGGTAGCTTGTCCGTCTACTGAGTTAAAGGTCCCTGGTCTGATTCTCGACAAGGCTGAAAGAAGTGGCGTTGGTTAAATATGGGTTTCCCCTTTCCAGTGTGAATTAATGGCTGGGGGCTGGATGTTGTATTTGTCCTTTATTAAGTTAGTTTATAAATCATGTGGTGATTCATAAAATGCAAGTTAAATACCTCAAATAAATGAAAAATAAAAACAAGACCATTGAAATCATTTTATTATACTAGTAATTATGTAAACATTAAGCCTCGCATCATGTTAATAATTATGTTCTTATTGTTACTACATTCATTATATTTCTCGTTGGCTTTCAAGTTGAAAATTGATATTTCCTATAATTTCCTCTTGGATTTCAAGTTGATATTTTCCTTTGTGGTCGAGCTAGGCAGAAAACAAGATAGAATTAATATTACACTCAATATTACAATATATTCATAAATTATAACTGTTGTTCGCGCAGTTTAAGAAGTCATTTTTGCAATGTATATCAATTTTTTTTAATGCTCTAGGTAGGCTTCTTGTTTGATCGCTTAGAATTTTAAATTCAAATAACTTATATGAACTATTAGTGAACCTAATTGAAAGAGGTAGTCAGATTGAAAAACTATGTATCGGTACGTAAATCGTTCAGACAAGACTTAAAGAATGTCCCTGTCAAGTTTGGTTAAAATTGGTTCATGCACTTGACAGTAATTTGGAACAAACATATGGATACACAGACGAAATGCCAAATGGTCAAGTTAAAACAAAACATACATGATCAAAATACTCTTTCATTTATTAGTATTTTTATAGGTATTATTAGTATCTATTAAATGTGACAGCTGCAAATAACATGACCTGACGTATGAATTCGTGAGATTGGACTGTGTATAATACGAGGACAGCCATAATACTCAGGTTCTGTCTGGCGTCAAGTCTGGCATTGGCCTAAGGTACATAATTATGTAAGGTGTTACCGCAATGTAAGTTGGAAGAATAGGTCTGATTCTGTCCGCACTGTGTTTTCGTGTTTCTTAATGTTGGCCCTTTGTTTGTTTGCAGGCGCTCTCCTCAGGCGCAGTTCCTTGGACCCGGACAGGCGTCGTTTCTCTCTCGGCACCTCGACGCCTCACCGGGCTTCCGATGCATCCCTCGACCCTCATCATGCTGCCATGCTCTTCCGAGACTCCAGAGGGGTAAGTGCCATTGTTTACAGGGCTACTCAATTGTATCCACTCTAGATGGTTTCCATTCCGATATTTATCAGATAAACCTTAGTAAAATTCCTGAATTCTATCCACTAGCATTGTACCCCCAATATCTTGAAATGTATTCACTGGCATTATAAGGCCACAAAATCCTGAATTGTATTCATTAGTATTTTACCCAAAAAAATCCTAAATTATACCCACAGATATTTTATCGACAGTATCCTGAATTGTATTCATTCTTAATGGTTTCCATTCCGACATTTCTCAAACAAACCTTATGAAAACCCTGTATTGTATCCACAAATGGCGGGCCTGTAGTATTAATTTGTATGCTATATTGCCGATGACGGGGATACAGCGGATTGAATTCATGTTAGGTGTACTGGGGGTGCTTTTCCTTAATTAGTTTCTACCCTCCATGCAAATGCGGGTACACTGTATATTAGCTTAACTAGTTTATATGCGTGTAGCCCGAATGGGAAGTGAGACGTGGGGATAAAAGAGAAAGATCAGGTCGCAAAATAATAACTTTTATGTTGGTGACCAGAAACAAAAATCCAGATATACACTGTGCAAGCATGGAGGGGGAGCAAATTCTCTTAATTTAAAGGTTTTCTTCTCGTATATCTTTTAAGAGTGCATTAAAAAAGTGAGCAGATGAAAAACATTTTTTTTTTCTTTTCGTGCCATATATTTTCAAAGTACTTTTTTTTTAACTCTCTATCGAACGAACAAGTTGACCCATTTTCTTTTGCCTTAGGAGATTTCCACTTGCTTGTCTAATCTCGTTTTATATGTCTTACAAAAAAAAAAGAAGAAAACATGGCAGTTCACATATATTTTTTTTATAAAGAAGGAGTAAAATAAACCATTACTTTATCAGCGTCGCCAATTTTTTTTTAAATAAAACTTTATGAGAAATGTGTAAAACACATGCTAGGTTTATATATTTCACTTTTACATTAACAAAAAAAAAGTAAAAGGATGTTACGTAGGCCTATTAACGGATGTGGAAGACGCATGCGTGGGACGTCCTGCTGCTCCTGTAGGCGCGCTGCCAACTCTCCGTGTACGACAATCCGAGAGAAATATTCTAATGACACTCGAGGTAATAAAACATCTCTTTTAGCACCGCATCTTACTAACCGTTCGGAATACACGCATATGTACTCATTACAGGGATGAGAAAGGTTTGATTTAGAGGAAATAAACCCGCATTTTCATGGAGGTAGAGTAAAAAACCTCTTATGAAACATCACACGTCCACGATTCGGACACTGATTTCCCAATCATCCCCAATACATTTTGTTGCGCCTTAACCATTCAACCATTGAAGCCTGTATTTCTAATACTATTATTTTTATTGTGTGCCCATTCTTACTACCCGTTTGTGCTACCTGCATATTTACATTTTTGGGGTAAGGATTAAGAAGGTTGAATGTTAGAAGAAATGTATCAACATTGCTGTGGAAGAAGAGTGATAAAGCATTTAGTGGGGAAAAAAATTCAGACCACCTGACCGGGAGTCGAACCACAATCTCCTCGTCACCGGCAGACCATTCTAAACTGAGTGTGACGCGTTAAGCCACGATACTCTCATTGGGTGAAACAAACTGTTATATAAGTAATGACCTGCTTCGGTGACCGCATGGTCTCGCAAGAGACCGAACTACCAATGACGGGAATATCGGGTTTCGAATCCCAGTCGGGAATACTGGAGGTGAATTCTCCTAAATGGATTTTCACTTTCTCTCCCCGCGAATGCAGATACATTTATTCTAATTCAAGCTTTCTTATTTCTAGCACATTAATGTGATTTATTACACGAGCGTAGGCCTATAACCCAAACGTGTAATAAAAAATATTATTTGATTATTAATTAGCTTCGCTTAGAAACTTGGACTCTTAGGAAGATGGAAAAGAAATACTTGGAATGCTTTGAAATGTGGTTCTGGAGAAGACTTGAGAAGATTAGATGAATGGGCAGACAGGGTGACAAATGAAGCAGTCCTAAGAAGAGTGCGGAGAAGAGAACCATTTTGGATGTGAGAGATATATATATATATATATAAAGCAAACTGGATCGGACACCTCCTTAAGAGGAACTGTCTTCTGCACGACGTCGTAGAAGGAAAGAGTGATGGATAGTGGGGGCTTAGGAAGGAGGAGGATTCAAATATTAGATGACTTGAAGTAAAGAATAACATTCTGTGAGTTAGAGTTGGAGGCAAAGGACCTGTCGTAGGACAAAACATCTAATTATAATAATTATAGGGGAGCTTTGTCCCAAGGCTTTTCATTCTGGTTGACGCACATCGACATGTTTTATTAATTTCATCAAAATCTTAACAGATATACATTTATAAACAATACACCTGTCTTTTAATTTCTTCTTCTTTTTAAGACAACAACCCAAAGGTTGGTTTGATGTTATTTCTATCCGTCCGGAGCTTGGCATGTGGTCAGTATCTACCTGCACCATCTGGTAGAAATTCCATGTAGCCTACTAGGGGAGTCCACGAAGTGTGGCGATTCCTAGTTGCCTCCCACACGAGAATTTCTATGGGCGAGAGCGTAGACCTATCAATTTTGTCGGGAAATATATTTTCATACACCTTCCAGGGTTCTTTTACATACCAAAATCGATATGGGACCGACGGTTTGACTTATCCCCCCTCCCCCTGACCCCCACGCATACTTGATGGAAGCTATGCCGCGGAATTTTATCTCTCAAGAACGTCGATTTGAACCCACGGACATCTGATCCTGAGGCAGCCCTTTTCCTCAAGATCATCGAGGTTGACTCATTTAATGTATGAAAACTTATTTGATACACATCAAACTGTTTTGACACAGTCTGTTTTCTCTTGCTGCTTTAACGATCGTTGTTGGCCGCGTGGATTGAAGGTATTATATTTGTCATTTAGGTTTCTAAGTGAATAATTATCTCTCCCTACCGCACTGAACCACCAGTACTGGATATTCCCATTTAATTACACGGATGCGTTAGGGAAGGAAAGGGTAGGATATTGAGAATATGTGTCCTCTTTAGCGTGGAGATAAAGAGAGGCCAACTCACCCACAATACACCCCGGATTCTAACCTTGATCTACGCGTCACCACCGGCAAATCAGACTAGATTAGCCTTGACATTTAATCCTTGTACTCACTGATGCGTTTTTTTTATGATTCGTCCTCGTGTTTAGAATGTCCACGTTGTAGTTATTTCAATCAAGAAATAATATTTTCACTGCGTCTGAAAAGTTATATAAATATTTGAATACATTTACAGAATACACAATTTACCCTCAAAATTGATAAAATATTATTATTATTTTTATTAATATATCAGCAACTTTACTATCCATCTAAAGTGATATTTGCAGATTATATAAATTGACGCATGAATATATTAAAGCAACTCTTAGTAATTGTCAACCTTCCTACCACAATTTCGCCATAAGAGTCCAATTTTCATAGGTAGCGTATTTTCTGACAGCTACGAAAAGTTAACGTGAACTGCAGCTATTATATATATTATATTATATATAACGGCTGCAGTTCACATTACTTTTATAAATACGTGAAAGTAGATCTAGTTATATAAATATATATATATATTCTATAAAATTATTCAGTACTAAAAAAATAGTATAATACTATCAATACTGACCGCAATCAAATGTATTTGTATTGTCTGAAAGACCTCATTGTGAAAATAGGGCTGTATATCTAGCCATCTGGCTGTCACGGTATGATCTCCGAGCAGAACCTGTCGACCTTCACCAAGTTTTGTATCAGATCAGTCCTCTCGCCCGGACTGAACTGTCCAAATTAGTGATGGGTCGCTCGTGAGCGAGTCATTCAAATTGAACGATTCTTGAATGAGAGCTGTGAACGAACGACTCTCGCTTCGCGAGCGAATCATTCACGCCACCATTATTCACGTTCTTCTGTCGTTCTTAGTTCGCTACTACGAAAACCATCAACTATAAATGCTTACTATCGTTACTACAGTAGCCCCATGGCTTCTTTGGTGCTGACTGACAGCTCACAGCTGACTTCTGACAGTCAACATTTAGGTATATACCTAAATTATGACCATCAGAAGTGACAGCTGCTAAACACATGTTTTCGCAGATCTTATGGTTCGGCGTAGGGATACATAATTTGTTCTGGTTAACTTTTTAAAACTTTCAACTCTCAGCTGTGAGCTGTCAGTCAGCACCAAAGAAGCCATGGGACTACTGTAGATACCAGTACTGCCTACAATATTAAAATATTTTTCTTAACATCAATAGACATAATTCTGTGAATTAGACACTAAAGGTTATATGCTAAGGTTGATTATTATAAGTAATATGCGTAAGTAATAAAATTAAAGAATCAATCACAATAGGCTTCGGATAAATTACACATAAATCTTAATTATTTCATAAGCTGAAAGGGAAGGGACAGATATGCACGCTCGGAACGGGAATTGTGAGAACTAGTTAGCGCTCGTTCAAGTTATGTTGGGAAGGGGTTGGGAGCGAGCCAGCTATGCGGTCAACGATATGACTCATATGAACGACTCTTTTAAGTGAGCGAGCTTATGGGAGTTACAGTAGCTCCGTGGCTTCTTTTGTGCTGACTGACAGATCACAGCTGACTTCTGACGGTCAAAATTTAGGTATATACCTAAATGTTGACTGCCAGAAGTGACAGCTACTAAACATATGTTTTTGCAGATCATATGGTTGGGCGTAGGGATACATAATTTGGTCTGATAACTTTTCAAAGCTTTTAGCTGTGAGCTGTCAGTCAGCACCAAAGAAGCCATGGGGCTACTGTAGCTCGCGTCAACAAGCTGGTTCGACCCTTCACTACTGTCCATACATTGTTCTGTCAAGTTGTTTTCCCAGAGGTGTTTGTGGGGAGGAGAGGGGGTGTGCTAGGCTTACATCTCACTTTCCTGCCGGTTGAGTGTAAAGTTTGTATTAAATTTATTTTGTTAGCATTTAGTACGCATATGTACTAACTGCGCTAATGCGTTAGGGATGAGTATGGTTGACTCCAGAGGAAGTGCACCTGCATTTGCAAGGAGGAAAAGTGGGGGGGAGCGGGAAATTGCTTAGAGAGAAAAAATACCCTCATTACCCCCGACCAGGATTCTAACCTCAATGACAGGGAAACCCACCCCCAATACACCCGAAAAGGATTCCAACCTTAATCTCCACGTCATCGGCAGTCTACTCTAACATTAGGATGACGCCCTAGACTATGTAGCCAATAAAATGGACTAGTTTTTTTTTTATTAAATGGTTTTCCACTGTGTCTCTGAAAATGCTAGTACAGTTCCTCTAAATTCGACCTTCCTCATTCCTAAAACGTCAGCGTAATTAGTCAATAAGCGTCCAACCCGAACTTTGAATATAATATATTTAATGAGACCTAATGGTGTGCAACTACAGCGAGATTATTTTATTATTTTACATTGAGTCTGACGCCTTATACCGTTGAACCACCAGTTCGGATAGCTTAAAAAAAATAGTTTGGCATGGGCTTGAGTACATATTTAAGGAATCCTAAGGGTGGGTTCATCTCTGCTGTATTTTCTATTACTTTCACATATGCTGGGATCAAATGCCCCAAACCACGTGATCATTGGTGTGGGGTAACTACAACATGGTAGCTAAAGTCTGTTCATCGTAGGAATTGTTTTCTGAAAGGCCTTTTTCCCTACCAGAAATCTATTATATGGTAGGATATTGGTAGGAAAAAAGACCTTTCAGAGAATAATTCCTACCGTGAATGGATAGTAATAAAGATATCACAGAAAGCGGGAACATCGTGTTGGTCGTGCTTAGTTTAACATTAGTGTGGGATTTTTTTTTTTACAAATATTGTGAGCCTGGCATTTTAGACGGAGGGGACAGCTCCAAAAGGCAAGGAACATAATATAAAATTTGGTAATTACTTTACTGCGGAAGTGACCATTGGGGTTAAATTTTATTTTTAAATGTATGGCGAGGCTTATCTTCGTCTGTGAATTGTGCCCAAACAAATACACTTTGATAACTTCAGGAGCCTGAAGACTTAATTCATGTGACGTTAAAAAGGTTCTCATTATTGTTTACTATCAGTATGTCTTATTAAAATTGATTTGTGATTTGTTTTCCACACAATAACTTGCAGCTCATATAGAATAAAATTGTTTCCGTTCATACAAAAAGTAGACATATTTTCTATTAATACATCACAACAGCAAACCATATTGCAAGTGCTAATAGTTTTTATCCCAACCGTAAGCGCTACTATCAATGGTGGAATATACATTTAAAATAGTTATCTATATCAGCTCACAGGTGGCATCACAGTCGGGACAGGGGCGCTCTGTTCAAGCCGTAGCGTGCTTCACTCTAGCGGGTAATTGGGGAACTTGGAATTCTAATTATAAAAATAGTAACCATAATCAATAACCTTAATAAGGCTTTATTTAAATAAGACGTACTACAGTACTTGTAAAAATAATATTAAAAAATATATTATTTCATTATCATTTCCTATAAAATTTAGAAAAAAACTCATTTGAAAGCGTCCACAAGCATGTGAAAAGTTGAAAGTTTATCTCGAATAAAATTAAACTTTCTAAATTTGGTTATTTTCAAGATGAATATAAATATTTTAAAACAAATTCTAAAAGGGATGAAAAATAAATACTGCAGAAATATTGAATATAATAATAATAATTTGTGTGTGAAAACGCTGTGAAGTATTAAATACTTATAAAATAACATGTCCTGACTGACTGACTGACTGACTGACTGACTGACTGACTGATTCATCATCGCCGAGCGCAAACTATCAAGGCTACAAGCATGAAATTCGGACTGTATATTCATTTTGTTATGTAGGCACCCACTAAGAAAGGATTTTAGAAAATTCCACCCCAAAGGGGTCAAAATAGGGGATGATAATATGTATGATAATATGTATGAAAGTCCGTCATTTTGAAAGTTACATAAACAAAATTTTGTATTTCGGTTATTGACGTAAAACAAATAAATACGTGTTTCAGGAATTTTGGAAATTTTATTTAATAAGGGATGAAAAAGGGGGTGAAAGTTTCTATCGGACTTGCATTATTTTTGATCTGAGGTCAAGTTATGGTCATCAACGTAACGTAATATTTTAAATTAATCTGTAAATACATATGTATATTTTCGTAGTTGTATATAATCAACTTCCACGCGAGCAAAGCCGCGGGCAACAGCTATCTAGTTATATATATGTTTTTTTCAGTACCGAGTCTTACTACCAGTTTAGGTTATACGCAAATAACTTAGTAAATTATGTTAAATTGTTAACATTGTTGCTCGTAGTCTTTCATTAATATTTATAATAATATTTTTATAATAAACATGAAAGAACTATTTTTTTTAATAAACATGAGAGCTAATTTAAATTGCTTACCAAGTATTAAAACAACTAACGAAAATAAGTTAAGGTATTGGTTTTTATTTGGGGCACTAAGCGTGTACATTCTAAACACAGGACTATATTATCAATTCACACCGAGCAGAGAGCTCAATGATAGATAATTCCATTGAATTATTGTAATATCTGAATTTATTTTACGAATAATACATTATTTTAGACACCAGCCTAGATCAAACCAGATACCCTGGAGTAGACCTCTCACCATATCCTCTCTGGTAAAGAGATATGCATATAGCCAACTAATGGTCATTAATTACCATTAGATTTTTTTAAATATTGCTCGGGTTTTTGTTTTTAAAAGTATGACTGTGTGAGCCACAGATCACAATATTAACCATTTCCTCCACTGGTTTGCACTACCATATGACAGTGATCAAGCTTTTCATGACTCATGCTGTATAATGCAGAAAAACTAGCAGGCTGCATGCAAGCAAAGTAAAATAAACTAATAATGATAATAAACAAGTAACATTGTTTAGTTTTAAAAGATTTATTTAGAACCAGCATTGTAATTTTACCAATATAGCTGGTGAGATGACAGAGCTTGTTTTTGCGCCGCAAGTTTTTTCATAATTCAAATCGGGTCTACGTCGTTGTCTAGTATTTATTTAAAAACCTCTTTGAGATTTGCGGGCCACAAGAAAACAAGTAATTTGCCACATGTTGGAAACGCGCTGCTTTATGGCGTTCTTAAAAAAAAATCGCGTCTCCCTACAAAAGGAAAAGGTGATAAAATAAATGTAATTTCCAAACTAATAAATTTGTTTATCATACTAATGAGATATCATACTTATGGGATGTTTATCAACGCTTTTGTCACCGAATGCTACATTTTTTTAAAAAAAATCTGAGGTATTTGGAGGATTATTTATAACCCTTTTGATTGTATCAGCACATGACTTACTAACTGAATTAATACTAGAATAAGCATAGCACCCAGCCCTTCGGCCGTATATTCACCAATAATTAATGTATAAACATGCCGGGAATTGAACCCGGAACCACTATTTCAGTAGTCGTTGTTTTTACCGACTGAGTTAAAATGTTTGGCGTGATATTTAGCCTTTTGTGGGGGTGGGAGGAGTTAAGCATAATTTGGTAACCGATAAATGTCCTCTTCATTTCCAAAACGTAATATAGTGAAATATACCTTAACGGACACCTGAATAGGAGATGATTGATTATTTATAACGGACAGTTTAAATTTCCCCGGTAAAATAACATTGGCTCATACGATGAAACAACTTCCCGCGGATACTGTTAGGGACGTATTTGTATATATTTAGGCATATACATCTCTAAACAGCGGACGAAAATTGAAAACTAGCACCAATCTATATACAGGGGAGATCGAGGTTCGAATCTCGGTCGGGTGAACTGGGGGTGGTTTTTCCTAAATGGTTTTCCACTCTCTCTCTACGCAAATACGGGTTCACTTTCTCTAATTAAACCTTCCCAATTCCTAATCCATTAGTGTAATTAGTACTTAAAGCGTATAACCCGAACGGGTAGTAAGACGCGGTGCTAATTATTATTATTATTATTATTATTATTATTATTATTATCATCATATACAGGGAATGACATTGTCTTACGGGAAATGTGAGCAATCCTGCCTTCCACTACTAGGAAAAGTTTCGAAAATATATTCCGTTCACGATAGGTTTTTACCTGGATGACAACTCGAAAATCATATGTTTAGGTTTTGGGTTGCCAACACTTGTAAAAGATCACAGTTTTGTTATAAATGTAAAGATCTTTAATTATCTGTTATATATTACATTTAAAATAGCGCAAACTTAAGTTTTCTCATACTATTTTATTTTTTTAAATAATTTCTTTTTATCCAACTCGAAACAATATGTTAAATATAATTAAAAGTACTTATTTTTTGTTTTGGAACGTTACTGATTTTGTGTAATATAGTGCACACATCAATATATTTTAATACAGGCATCGTATTTACTTGGAAAAGAGAAAATTGTTGTCATTTTTTTACATACAATAAATGATATGATTATTTTATCGTATTTTGAAATATTTAACTGAATAAAATATTTTCATCAACTGCGTGTCTGCATCATTGTAAAAAACTTGTTTACCGTTATGTTCAATCATATGGTTTAGATTTGTCAGTCGCCATTTTGAAGCTATGTTCGTTAGATTATTATTATTATTATTAGCACCGCGTCTTACTACCCATTCGGGTTATAC
This sequence comes from Timema cristinae, assembly GCA_039000515.1. Taxonomy (NCBI): domain Eukaryota; kingdom Metazoa; phylum Arthropoda; class Insecta; order Phasmatodea; family Timematidae; genus Timema; species Timema cristinae. Next base: position 26,097,149 of record JBCFYV010000100.1, on the reverse strand, counting down.
GCACTTACGCTAATGTGTAATGGTAGGGTGATTGTGAAATGAAATGGAGGACCTACAGTTTAACGTGGAATCCGAACCACGGTGGAGGCCTGGCATTCCCCACATTCACAAGATGTCTTGTCAGAGGTGAAGGAAGGGTTTGGTAAACAGATAAATCTTTGCCGGGACCGAGGATTGAACCCCGGCCGCCAGCATAGAAGTCTGACACCTTACCCCTAGACCACCAGGTCACCTTATGTTCGTAAGAAGTTTTTGTGAAAGTGGTGTTAATATATTTTTTAAGGGGAATAAAACTATAAATAAACTTTGTGTCCGACCTCAAATAAATATATAAATAATATTGGCCTAAATTACTATGGTTAACTATCAATTAATATATTATCATCTGTTTTCATTACAGTCATCCTAAGTGATAGATGTCAGCTGTTAGGGATATATATTAGGGATTACTTCTAGTAACATTTCGAGCTGTCATCCAGGTAAATTTAGCTCTTAAATGACTTATAGCTTACGTAGTAATGACTAAGGTACTTCAAGGTCTTACAACCCTCTCCTTCCAGACCTTCACCGGAGGTAGTTCCACAAGTTTAACGGACCTTTTATGTGTCCCGCTGTCCGCTTTTAAGAGATTCTCACTATAGTAAAATGTATCGGCAGGATTTTGTATAAACTAATTTTACTAAGTACTGTATGTGTATGCCATCGGGTGTTTAGGCCGTCTACTGTCCAATTTTTCATAGAAAGGATCTTTTAAAAAAAAATACAAGCCTATTTTGATTTTGACGTCAACAAGTTTATTTATAGTTATTGAAAATATCTATCAAAAGTGACAGCTGCAGATAATAGGGCCTATTGATTGACGTATGAACACGTAAAATTAAATCTAGTAGCCTTTCTATTTGTCAGAAGTTGAACTGTAGCGTTCCTACGTAATTGTACGGATACTGGCGCCGTATTCACAGAATTCTCACCAATGTTCTGAGCGTGCAACAACTTTGTCCTATTACCATTCTCAACTTATTTAAGATGTAGTGTATCGGTTGCGAACTTAGGATGGAGGTAGACATATATGCGTATCTAGGAATAGTCTATTCGCCATAGGAGTGCTGGTAACTGAGAGAAGATTTTGAAACACTTAAAAGAAAACATGATTATAAACTAATTGTTTGCTGTGGAAATTTTTACTGCCAAAATCAGGGCTGTGGATTCAGAGTTGTGAAGTCTGAAGCAGTTTTGGATGGAGTCAGCGTCTGTAAAAAATACCTGCTCCAAATCCAGATTTAAAAGAAGAACTCATATCATGACAATATATGGTAAATATACCATTTAAACTTTATACTTTTTATTTCTCCGGACCAATATTTGTAATTTTGACTGCCATCTTTATTAAAATATAAATTCACAGTGTCGAAGAAGATTCCCACGAAGTAATCTGTATTGGAGCATTTTACTGCCGTCAATTTGTTATTACCTAATAATTAATATAATTTAGCCATGTTTGAGGAAGTCGGGAGTCGAAGGCTTGGCGTACTGACTCAACAGCCCTGGCCAAAATTGACAGAATGTGGTCTTGCATATCATACGCTTTGGCAAATGGATACACGAAAGTAGATTTGCTAACTTTTGCCATCAATCACCTACACTCTTACCGTAGATGAGGTTCAAACAAGGTTCGTACGGTCCTTGAAAAGTCTTGGAATTTCCAGATTTCAATATTTATTTTTGAGATACACTTGGACGTGAAATATCTAGCGCTTCCTCTTTGATCAAACGTTAGCTGTTGTCTGCTTTTTTTTATGTAAGTTGCTTAAAAACCGTCATTTGTAATAGTTATTCTAAAATTTGTGTCAACCTATTAACACTTTTTATACTTATAATTACAGTTTTGCACTAAAATGACCGCTGATAGCTATTAGTTCATCTTCCATCCACCTTAGCACTCAAATTCCTGTTCTATCCACACTACAATATATACTGAATCTAGAATGACTGCACTAAACAATAAACCCAGGAGAGTGAAGTGACAACAAAGTTAGATTACTATTTTTTATAGTCATGTCTGTTCATTAAATTTAGTGAAAATTTTGTTGTTTTCGATTTATTTAAAATTTGGTACGGTTTATAATTATTTTTATTGCCATGTTTAACTTTTGGCACTACGAGAAATAAACAGTTTTAGTCCTTGAAAAGTCCATACATTTTTTATTCACATGTCTGTAAAAACCCTGTCTAATGTACAAGACCATACGAGCGTTATAGATAGCACAGTATTATTATTATTATTATTATTATTATTATTATATTATTAGCACCGCGTCTTACTACCCGTTCGGGTTATACGCACTTACGCTAATGTGTAATGGTAGGGTGATTGTGAGATGAAATGGAGGACCTACAGTTTAATATGGGATCCGAACCACGGTGGAGGCCTGGCATTCCCCACATTCACAAGATGTCTTGTCAGAGGTGAAGGAAGGGTTTGGCAATCAGATAAATCTGTGCCAGGACCGAGGATTGAATCCCGGACCCCAGCACAGAAGTCTGATACCTTACCCCTAGACCACCAGGTCACCGACGATAGCACAGTAGTACCCCCAAAGAGCGGGAACGTAATCTTTATTATGTCGGAGGTATTTACATATTATTGAGGATATGTTTCTTGTTACATTTTATTTGGGAAACACGCACTCACTCTTTCACAAAACAAGAGAACAGCTTTAATAAGCCGGCAACTTTTTCTTATTTGGATTGCACTCAAATTTCAGGGAATTTTTGTATTATTATCTGAGGTATTTATTGTGCACTTTCTAACCCAACATGATAATTACTATGAGCGATAAGGAAAGAACCTACCAATTTTGCCGGTAAAAGTATTTTCACATACCTCCCAGAGTTCATTTAACACGCCACAATCGACATGAGATCGGCGGCTTTACTTCTCCTCTGAAGGAAGCTGTGCTACGGAGTTTTATCGCTAAAAAAAAAATCCGTCGACCCTAGTTGGGTTTGAACCCATGAACCTCTGCTCCTCAGGGGAGCGCTTTATCCCAAGACCATCGAGGTCAACTGCACCATGTCATTTATTTACTTTTTCACCACATTTTACTACCCATTCGGGATATCCGCATATTTACACTAATTGGTGCAGTGAGTGATGGAGGTGGAAGTTAGATAAACTGTACCTGCATTTGCGTGGAGAGAGTGGGAAACCATTTAAGGGAAAACACGTTGAGTACACCTTTCTGGGATCAGAACCCGATCTTTCCCTTCACCGACAATCCACACTAATGTGAGAGAGACGCCTTAAACTATGTGACCATCGATATGATTTTTTTATTTTTTTATTTTTTTTTATTGTTGTTGGGTTAGCTATCTCTCTGACCAAATGGGATCTAAGTTTCAAATTGTGTTTTAGTTCGGGCCGTGAAGCGCCTCTGTCAAACAAAACGAATGGTTCTAAAGATGGATGTGAAAGTGGTTTAGGCTCTCTGTCCCTAAAGCTTTCCCAAGAGTTGTTTTTATAGTTTTGTGATTGATGGCCCTGAATAACCCCTTCAGAAAACGCAAAGCAGTGAAATCTCAACATCATCTGATTCACTACTTTGTTCGGTCTTTCCCCCCCCCCCCCTTTTTTTTTTACTATTGTGGTGCCCCTTTCTTTATCTCGACTCAACTCGCTTCTTTGCTGCTATTCCCTTTAATCGGGTAAATCTTTTGGATGTTCTTTAGAAATCTTTGATTTATTACACTTTGGACCATATAGTTTTGCGTTTATTTTGGATACAAGAAAACATTACCCGCATCGGTGAGCAAACTGACTGTCATCTTCGAGTGGTAAGGTTTTCCGATGACGAGGAGGCGTGGGCTCGAATCTTAGCCAGGCAAATAATAAATTAATTTTCAGTTTGGTGGGAGATTGGGATTTGTCAGGCGAGTATAATAACCACCCCAAACAACCATTAAGGTCTAATCCTTCATTTTCAAAATGAAAAGCAGTAAATGTTTAAGATTCCTAAAACTAATATAAAAAAAACTTTTTGGTGTGATAAGAAAACTAAGCTAGACAATTAAGTCAATAGACCTTCCCGGAAAACCGAATAACCTCTGAACATAACGAATTTAAAAACTGAAGTCCAGAAAATGGAAAATGTCAAAATTGATATAACTAGTATAGAACCCCACATTAAATACACAACCTGGACAGTTTGGAATTTAAAAATAAGGGGCGAAAAGTGATTTGTATAAAAAAAACTTCTCGATATAGTAGAAAATTAAATTTTGTATAGGCATACGAGAAAACTTTAAAATAAAAAACCTATAGATTATCTTATTTTTGTGATACTAAAGCTAAAAATATAAGTATAAATTAGCGCCTATTTATCAGCAATATAATATTTAAAATACACATTCTGGCCGCAAAGCTCGGTGAAACATGATGCTTACGATGCAATATTTCTTTAACATAGTATATTATTTATTTATGCTATTTGTTCAAATGTGCTGTTCTTTTTACTTTCTCGCTATCTTACAGGTAGAGGAAATATTGTGATCGTCAGAAAAATTGAACTCGAGATTTTGATGAATGTCGACGTTTAATGACTCCCCGAATCCGAAAAAGTGGTTTTTGAATTTACGTCTGTCTGTCTGTCTGTCTGTACCTCTGACTAGAGCCTAAACTAATTTACCGATCAGGCTAAAACTTCATATCTAGGGTTTTCATAGGGTTGCCCCAAGGGATTTTTGGAATTAGATATCTAACCCTAAAATTAAGGGCAGTCTACTGAAGGGCAAAAGTAGAAAGTCGATTTTCTCCAAATCGTCTCTAACGAATTTGATTACGAATTTGATTAAATTTCATTTCAAAACATTTATAAATATTCTAAACAAAATGGCTACTCTCAATATTTCAACAAAATGACTTTAAGGGCTTCGGTCAAATACGTAAATTATCTTTTTTTATAATATCTCCTAAACTATTTGAGATATGAAATAACTTATCTTCACAAATATGTAGGCCTATTTATAATACAAATATTTTATTTGAAGCATATTTTTATAAAGCTAATAGGTTTCAAGCTATACGAAAATTATATATTTAAATTTCCGAACACAAACGGTAAAGTATTGCGACCGTAAAAAAAAAAATCTAACCTGAAATATTGATGGATGTCGTAGTCTCATGACCCCCCTAAAACTAAAATGTGGTCTTTACAATGTCGTGTGTCTGTTTAAACTGAAATTAAGACTAGTTTAATAAAGTGCAAAAAGAGAAAAAGTCTATTTTCTAAAATCGGCCCTAACGATTTTGATTAAAATTCGTATCTAGCGTTTATTAAGATTATAAATAAACTGGATATTTTCATTTTACCATGAAAATTACTTTTAGGGTACTTTACAGAAGCAGAAACTTCCGTATGTCCGCAACTATTTGAGATACTAAACAACTTATCATTGCAAAATTGTAGTACTATTAAAAATAAAAACTTTTATACGAAATATATTTTTATAAAACCAATAGTTTCTGAGATATTGGCAAATATATTAATACAATTTTGTGAGCTTTAGTTGTAAAGAATAATACTTAAGTTTTAACGCAATAATTTTCCAATGCCATGGAGTAATTAAACATAAGTAAGTCTCTAAAAGTTTATGTTGTTTTTCCTTAAACATCTTAGGGAAATGTTCGTACAACAATGATCTATATCCATTTTAGACTCAATAGTCAATATTTATATTTTTTATTGGGCAAAATTTATAAATGAGGAATTTAATAGCAATGCAATGGCATGAAGATTTGCAACACCTAATAAAATGTCAAAAATTTTAACTAGAAGTTGAAATTTTAATACGAAGTGTTGACCCTTGTGGACCCAATATTGATGTTTTTTATCGGTCCAAACATACAAATGAGGACATTAATTCTTTAAAAATAAAATTATAAACTCTAAAACAGGGATTTAAAAAAAAAAATTTACATAAGTTTAGTGCAATTTATGCTTTGGTTTGCTAATGAATATTATTTCGTTTCACATATATTACGAGTTTTGGGTAAATATCTCCATTTTTAAACAATAGATCGAGAAAGACCGTGCAGAGTTCCGTACCATTTATTTCCAACATATTTTTGTGACAGTATGTTAGTTTATTTATTTTGTTTTATGATCGTGCTTAAGTTAAGGTTGCGTTGTTAATGGATTGACTTTGTACACTCCTTTTGTGGACAAGGTAATATTTTTTCTTAAATATTTTATTTTATTTTAATTTATTAATTACCAAGAATGGTTTGTGATTGTCATAGTTTGCTCAGGGTTGTAAGAGTAACTACCGTTCTAATTAGATTTTTTTTTTACCACTGCGTCTTACTAGCGGTTTATATTGTACACAATAATTACTCTAATGGGGTAGGAATGAAAAAAAAGCATTTTATAGGTAATATTACTGCATTTGTGTTGAAGAAGAGTGGGAAATTATTTAAGAAAAAAAACCTCATTAGAAACAACCAGGATTCCAACCCCGATCTTACCGTCATCAGCAGGCCAGTCTAACAAGATAGTGACGCCTTAGACAATTCAGCCACTGAAGCGGTCTAATTTGATATAATTTGGTGATGCTTAACTTCTCAACCTTGTGAAGAACGGGTCAAACTGCCAGTTAATAAAAGTCCTTTAATAAACATAATTATCAAGTTTTTATTTAGAAAAAAAGAAGCCTAATCTACACTATGGACGGTCACGAGGAAATAAAATAAATCAAAGTATTCTATCATATTTATGCGTAAAACTACTTTAGAAAATTTAGTTTTAGAAAATTTCTAATTTGCTTTTCACAAATATTACTCACTTTGTTTAAACTATAGGCAAGATAAATTTATTCATGTACAAATTAAAACATTTATGACTCGCGTTTTAAACGATTCAAGTAAAAGTCGAAAATTAATTCTTATCTATTGAAATGAACTTAAATCGTACAGTGGCTTCTTACATAAGTATTTTTTTGTTTTGTTTTAAAAGCATCGCCATAACTCATGGTGCAGTAATTTAAAACCATTAAATTGCTTGACTTCTCTGTAAAATAATCATCGGCTAAAACTGCAAGAATCTTTGAAATATTAATTGCATTTTAAGTAGCCGACATGGAAACTAACAGAAGACATACTAAAGCTTGTTTGTTGCTATATTTCTGATCTAAGTCCAACAAGCTGTACGTGATTAGCATTTCATTAGCAGATACTGTGAGTTCAATGTCTGGAAAACTTGATAGTGTGATTTAATAAATACATCTTGTTTTGTGTATTGCGAGTAATTCCCGCGAACCGCCGCTAGGGAGCTTCGGTCGTGGCCCGCCTTGACAGATGACGGTCGAACGTGCGTACTCGGATAGTAAAGTATATCCTCCGCTCTTGTGAGCCATCTTCTGGTCCTGGAAAACGAAAACAGGTCGGGTAGGGGAAGTAGTTGTCAACGCGTGTTTGAGTCTTCTTTCTCCGCCCCGCGTGCCTCGGATGTGTCATAGCCCTGCCTTAGGCAGGCGTTAGCTTGTAAGACGTAGATCAATATATTTTTTTTGTTAGTGTTGTGTGTGTGTGCGGATTCCTCTCTCTGGTGACCGACTCAAAGCGAGAGGCCGGGGCGGGTTATCGATTCACATGTTGTTCCGCCGCGCTTGGGATCCGAGCGGCCCAGCGACGACAGGTACCACCACCACCACACCGCCCTCCGAAGAGTCGCCCACGACGCCCGTCGCTAGCCCCGGGACGTTCGGCATCCTCGCCAATTGGTACACCAGACTCTCCGCCATCAGGAAGAGGCATGGGGTCGGCCTCTCTCCCAAGGCTCTGCTCAAAAAGGTCCTGGTATGTTTTGTCGGGGAACTAGAACAGCTTGGCTGTGGTCCCCCCCCCCCCTCCCTGTCAGCTGATGATGTAACAGGTGTTAGTAAACAGGGGTCTGTATCTGTAGAGTCGTCCTGGTGGAATGTTGGTCAGGATTAAGAAGGAAGGCGTGAATCTGCCTCTAATAAACTATCACTTGATTAGGGAAACAAACCTAACTAAACAAAGAATGTGGCAGTAAGGACAGCTGTTTATAAAATACAAACTTTTTTTTTGCGCTCAAAATTAATAATATTCTACTCCATTATTATTATAATTCTATAATTAGGTATATTATTATAATATATCTAAAGTGAGAGCTTCAGATCACATGACTTGACTTGTGGAAAAATCACAATTGTTTCGGTAACTTTTGCAACTGTCTGATACTGTTCTTAATTGCAGTACTTTGTGTGCGTTTTGCTTTGGAGAGTTAATTTGAGTTCCTTTAAACTCTTTATCAGTATCTTTAACTATTTTCAAATCTTATGTTAAAAATATATATGCATACATGCACATACGGTTGTTCCAAATGGCGTCGTTTGCAAAACTATTTGTTGACGACAACTTTTCTTCATCATAATAGAAATTTAATAAAAATAAAACCTAAATTCTATGCACTCCCTCTCACTGTTAGTATTGGTGATCAGAAATCTAAATTTTACTTTAAATTTCTGTAAGTACTGGTCATTATTATTATTATTATTATTATTACTATTCTGTGCTTTAAGGTGGGAGTGTAAGGGACGCGAGAAAAGCGCGGAAAAATAAATTAAATATTTCTCCAGTATAAACATGAAGGCCTAGTTAAATTTTCTTCACGTGGTGATATCAACAGTCGTTGAATATCTGTCAAGGGTATATTGGAATTTAATGACAACTGTATCTTCATTTAAAAAGTTTGTCATCTAATGCCTCTATGCTCATGACAGATATTCAACAACTGTTGATATCACCGCGTGAAGAAAATTAACCTTTATAATTTTTACCGGAGTAATATTTTATTTATTTTGCTATAAAAATGGCAAAAAACACCTTTTCTCCTGTCTCCTCTATTCCCATCTTATGGCACATCAACAAAAAAAAATTATTAACATTTAAAAATGTTCTATTGACGCTCCTATTGGCTTGGAAGAGCTGGTATCTCTTTGTACTGGCTTGATGTTTATAGGAGCCATTGTTTTTAGGGTGACATGTCCAGGTTGTTAAAAGTAATATATTCCAACTGTTGTTTAGCATATACAGCACGGACAGTGCTTTAGGAAATAATCGATAGCCTCGGGAGACAATGGAAACATTGTTTTTGTTAGACTATTACTCGACATCAAAATTGACCTTGACTATACTTTTTTTTATTCTATAAAGGGTATATTCTTAGACCTACATTCTACCGGCTTAAAAAAAACACAATTTATGTGGGTAGTTACGGAGGATGACTAAAAGTTTAGTTTTTTACACGTTTAACATCAAATACTATTAATGATTCATTCAACGGTGAGAGTTTAGGGGACGCGAATAAATGCCAGTGTTTTTTTTGCAATTTTTGTTTCAAAACTTTTTTTGGCAAAATAAAGAAAAATATTTCTCCAGTAGAAACATAAAGTTAAATTTTCTTCCCATGGGGACAACAATTCTTGAATATCTGCCGTGTACATATTGGCATTAGGTGACAAACTTTTTAAACGAAAAGAAAAAGTTTGTCATCAAATTCTAAATGCCCTATTTGATAATCTCGTGGTCTAACGCGCTACTCTCGCAGTAGACTAGATTGCTGATGGCTGGGTTCGAATCTCGATCGGGTATATTAAGTGGTTTTCCCATCTCTCTCATCATGCAAATGTGGGTAAGCTTTATCTAAATATAGCCTTCCTAATCCTTAAAACCATTAGCGTAATTAGTACGTAAATATATAACCCGAACGGGTAGTAAGACGCAGTGCTAAGAAAAATCTAGAACGCCCTTGAAAGATAAGATGTTAATATCAACATGTGAAGAAAATTTGGAGAAATGTGGAGAATTTTTTTATTTGTTTTGGCAAAAAAAAATTACTACAAAACTGCTAAAACACTGCCCTTAACTCGCATTCCCTACACTCCCAACTTAAGATGTAAGAATAAGTAAGGGAATCTTAGAACAAATGCACCCACATTTATCGCGTGGTAAACGAACGGGGAAAAGCACTAACAGTTTACCTGGTTGATAATCGAACTTCGGTCTTCCTCTCACTGGCTATTGAGTCTTTTGTGAGTCTAACGCCTTGGACCTTGGGACCATTGAAACATATTAGAAGACACTAGTTCTATTCAAGGATAGGTTTAGAAAAATGTAGCTTGTATACACCTGCGTTAGAGTTAGCTATGCAAACACAAAGGTACTTAGCATTAATCCTGGGTGTTCCAGATAGTCAGTTTGTAAGTCGTTAAATCCACGTGTTTAAGAAATTCAACAGTTTAAGACCCTAGATGTGTGCGGATTTTTTTTTTATCTTAATAACCGTCTGGGTATTACTTATGTAACGTGCGTGATTACGCTGGTGGGAGAGTGATCAGAAAGGTAGAATTTTAGAATAAATATACCCGATTTGCACCCCGTGTCCCCAACCGGGATTTAAATCCCGATTTCCTAGACAGTCCAGTCCAACACAAGTGACTAGTTAGACAGTGATAAATGTCCTTGTCGTATTGAAACTGTGTTTAAAGTTATAGTAGGTACACTCTAAGAAAGGGACAGGGTATATGACAATTTATAAAGCTACACGCTACTATATGGCACCCTTACTTCGTTGCGACTCATTGAAAAAAAGGGCAAGACTCCTTGTAGATTAACACTTTGAATTAAACTCTATTTTAAAATGTGTTATTAAATAAATCCATAGGAATATAAGAATGCTGTAATTATAGATACATTATGAACATAGCATATTAAAATGATTAATAATGCTTATTCGTGGGATGCACGTACGTTGATTGATTAGCCGCCTGAAGGTGTCCTTTTGTGGTCTGTATTGTTCGCTACTAGCCGTTTCCAACACATTTTCTTCTTGTGGTTTGTCTTGTTCGCTACTAGCCTATTACAACATATTGTCCTCTTGTGGTCTGTCTTGTTCGTTACTAGCCTATTACAACACATTGTCCTCTTGTGGTCTGTCTTGTTCGTTACTAGCCTATTACAACACATTGTCCTCTTGTGGTCTGTCTTGTTCGTTACTAGTCTATTACAACACATTGTCCTCTTGTGGTCTGTCTTGTTCGTTACTAGCCTATTACAACACATTGTCCTCTTGTGGTCTGTCTTGTTCGTTACTAGCCTATTACAACACATTGTCCTCTTGTGGTCTGTCTTGTTCGTTACTAGCCTATTACAACACATTGTCCTCTTGTGGTCTGTCTTGTTCGTTACTAGTCTATTACAACACATTGTCCTCTTGTGGTCTGTCTTGTTTGTTACTAGTCTATTACAACACATTGTCCTCTTGTGGTCTGTCTTGTTCGTTACTAGCCTATTACAACACATTGTCTCCTTGTGGTCTGTCTTGTTCGCTACTAGCATATTACAACACATTGTCCTCTTATGGTCTGTCTTGTTCGCTACTAGCATATTACAACACATTGTCCTCTATGGTCTGTCTTGTTCGCTACTAGCATATTACAACACATTGTCCTCTTGTGGTCTGTCTTGTTCGCTACTAGCATATTACAACACATTGTCCTCTTATGGTCTGTCTTGTTCGCTACTAGCCGTTTTGAAGGCATTGCCCTCTGTTGGTGAGAGTTGTGCAAGCCAAAGATCTGCGTTATTTTAAACTATAATTTTTTACTGTTACACTTGTATCGTAAACTCAAAAATTAAAATAAAAGATTTCGACACTGAATTGAAATGTTTTAAGGCTGCAAGGGATTTGCCAGTTTTAGAGCCTCGAATATAGATCTAATTTCATCCTACAATTAATGTGATCTATAGCTATAACATTTGATAAATATTATCAATACCAATAATAATAGATTGTTTCGACCCGCTTCGGTGTCCGCATGGTCTAAGGCGGGGATGGCAAATCTCTGGCATACGTGTGTCACCCAGTGACGCGCCAACCTCAAAAAGAAATTAACACCAAACAAAACTTCTCCCAGGGTGGTATAATTTCTTGAGATCAAAAATATTTTGATAGCCCTGCCATTCAATGTCATGTCGCAATGAACTTTGTGAAGTCAACCTAGAAATTGTCTGGCGTGCACCTTGTGTTCTGTTGAAGACAAGCTATGAACCGAACTTAAATATCTTGGCTGGCAAATTAGTAATTAATATGTAAAGGACTATGCAAGTTTTTGATTTTGACATCTATTTATGTGTTATATACTCGCTTCGCTCGTTGAGGCTCCGCCCCTAAACCCCCAGTGGGTTTTCTTTGCAAGTGGATGTAAACTAATGATATTCCATAGCCGTTTTTAGATAGGTCTTACCGTTTAGCCACAAAATACCTCCAAAGAAAGGTCCGCACCGACTTTAAAGTTGATCCGCTATTTTTAAATTTTTTTCTTGGTTAAAAATTAAAATTTTAACTTTTTGGAATTTTCCCGTTGGTTACAAGCTATAAGCTATAAGTTTGTCAAATTTCAAGTTTCTAGCTTATTTGGAAGTGGATAAATAGTAATGTCAGTGAGTGAGTCAGCCAAGTGGCTTTATAGTAGTATAATAATAGCATACATTTATTGTGTGTTGTTTTTCCTCTGAAAATGCTACTTTTATTGTTTTGTATTAAATGTTCCTTCTTTAAAATTTAAGCATTATTAATTAAAATACTTATGATTTGATTTCAGCTATTTATTACATATCATAATATTCAACACGGTCTTATTTTTTTAAATCCCCACTCACTAAAAAAAAAGCGTTAATAGATTAATTCTAGATTCAGTTAGTCAACTGACACACTGGCTGGAAAAATCTCGCCATCCCTGGTCTAAGGCGCCACTCTCGCAATAGACTATACTATTGATTGTGAGGATATTGGGGTTCAAATCCAGGTTTTGTATATTTCTAAATCTAACCTTTCTAATCCCTACCACATTAGCATAATTAGTACATAAGCGTATGATCGCAATGGATGGTAGGACAAGATTTCAAAAAATAAAATAAAAAGTTATTGTCGATGTCTTAGTTCAGTTAGTAGAACGTATGTCTACTGAGTTAAGGTTCCTGAGTTTGAGTCCCAGCATGGCCGAAGAAAGAATCGTTGATTAAATTGGGGCTTCCTCTTATTAAGGGATGAATTTTATTAATGTTTGGGATATTGGGCGTTTATTTGTTAAGTTTGTATTTAAATCGAATGCTGATAAAATCTCTATGTTTTGAAAGTGCACGTCAATACCTCCAACTATTAAATTGAAAGTCATGTGCTTATAAAATCAACCTGTTCAGAAAGTTCACGTTGATATTCCCAAAAGTTCCCAAAAACTAGTTTGTAAGTTCTGTGCAGATAACATCACTCTGTTCAAAAAGGACACTTTAATAATCCCTGTTTTAGTAAAGGTTAGGCCTACATGTTATCGAAGTTGATAGCAAACTAATATATTTTATTTAACCTTAATCAATCTTAAGGCGGCCTCCTTGGTCAGCGAGAAATTATCAATCGCTGCCAGGTCACACGCTTTAGAATACAATGGTATATGTCGTTTTCTGGAACTACTTCTATAGTCTGTCCAAGCTTATACTCCCTTTCGCCCTTTACCTATAACCACCCTTTGTTATGTAGTTAAAAAAAAGGAGAGAAAAAAAATACAAACGAAACTTCTTATCTTAAGGTAAAGAGGAAAGCTCACTGCTAGTTCTCAAATATCTTAAAAATTTTCTTTTGTGAGCCTATACAAAAAAATACTGTATTTGTTAGAAGAAGACTAAACCTAGAGCGCTTTTTCATCAAACGTAGTTTCATAACTCCGTAAATGTGCTTGAGAAATTGTTGAAAATGAGCTAATATTACACTTTCACACATTTGTTCCTATTAATTAAACCTAAAATATAAAGTTGTTGTAAAGGAAAAATAGCCGTGTTGGAAATATTTCGACTTTATTTTGGGGTGAACATATTTTGAAATAACGCATCGTAGAATTAAATATTGTGTTAAGAGCTGAACGTCTGAGCGGCAATTTCTCGCTTAGCGAGGCGGCCCCCTTAACACGATTCCACTAAAATTGTATCTTTCTGTTTTGGCCCACGCTTCAGACTCTTTATAATATATTTTTGGCAACAGTGTTTGTTGTCTTTGTGTGTTTGTTGAAACTATGTTCTCGGGAGATTTATTCGCGTACCGTGGTGGACACACGTGGGCCTCAACAGCTTGACCGATTAGGTTCAGGGGAACAGTATTCTCTACCACTCTGATTCAAATAGGATAAAACTCTTTGGCAGTTATAAGAGTAACTAAAACCATTTTAATGTATTTATATTCGTCTTGTCAACAACTTTCTTCCTTGTCCGAATCATCAAAACCATCAACCCAGCCTAAGGCCGGGTCAATTTAGTAAAATACCTCCATTTTACTCAATCCTTATACCATTCTTACTCCTTTAATGACTTCCATTCGTCTCCTCTCACTTGCACACTTTCGGATATCGGCTCCTCCCATTTATTTCTTGGCTCTCTCTCTCTCTCTCTCTCTCTACTCTCTCTCTCTCTCTCTCTCTCTCTCTCTCTCTCTCTCGCTATATATATATATATATATAACATTCTATTTATTATATATATAGTTTAATATATGTAATATATATATATATATATATATAAAACATTCTATTTATTTCGTCGATAAGATATTCCTCTCCTTACAGTTGTAAGTTGTACAGTTCTTGTTAATTTCCATCTCATCTTCCAAGCTATGATGTTAAGTTGTGTGTACCCTTGCTTAGGCCGTATCTTCTCCTTAATTGATTGGTGGGGGGGGGGGCTGTGGAGGGGGTCGCACACGTGGTGGTGTGCTGCGCAAAGGCATCTGAATGTTTACCCTGAAGTATAAACAGGATCTAAAACCAGAGGAACTCTCACCGCGACTACACAATCCAACTATTGTTTGCTGAGGTGCTACACTGGAACCGAAATTAACCGGTAAAGTTTAAAAATTTGTTCAGAAAAATATTATTGTAACTCTTTTATTAGTTTTAAAATTTCAAGGCGGTCCATATTTTCTAATTTTACTAAAGTCATTAAAGGATAGTGTTCTGATTTCTCGGAACTTTACATTGCATTCTTAAGGACCTTTTCCATAAAACTACGGTATCAATCAAACCCAATATAATCTGTTTAGGTGGCCGCGTGGTCTAACACGCTACTCTCGCAGTAGACTAGACTACCTAAGATGGGGAGATCGGGGTTTCGACCCCGGTTGGGTGTAATGAGGGTGGATTTTCCTACATGTTTTTTTCCACTCTTCCTTCACGCAAACTAAGGTACATTTCCTGTAAATATGACCTTCATCCCTAAAACCCTAGCGTATTATATATATATAAACCGAATGGGTTGTAAGACTTGATGTTAAAAGTTTCATATTTGCAAGCGTCAAGTTAAGTAATTTACAGCTTCGCCTTTTGAATAATATTATCAATATCTATGAAATAACCATATTAAAATATCAAAACATTACCCGTGTTGACTGCAATATAAAAAAAATTATAAACGGCACTTTCCAAGTAAATGTTGCTACGTTCGTATATGCACTAAGATATTTGAAATCTTGATACTAATTTTGGGTGCTCTTTGATGATTCTTTTTATCTTAGGTTTGGATAGTGTTTTTTTTTTATATCATCGTGTATTACTACCTGATTAGGCTATACTTAAACGCATGGTAACTAGTCTAATGGTGCAGGGATTATGAAGGAAGCATTCTTAAAATAATCATGGAAAAAGAGTGGGAAACTATATTGGTAAAAAAAAAACTCATTAGATTATTATTATTATTATTAGCACCGCGTCTTACTACCCGTTCGAATTATACGCACTTACGCTAATGTGTAATGGTAGAGTGATTGTGAGATGAAATGGAGGACCTACAGTTTAACGTGGAATCCGAACCACGGCGGATGCCTGGCCTTCCCCACCTTCACAAGATGTCCTCTCATTAGACCCGACCGGGATTTGAACCCCGATCTCCCATCAGCAGACCATTTATACAGTGAAACGGGTTCGGGTTAGTGTTGTTGTTTTCAAAGAACACTTTGAATATTTTCATTGTTAGGGCATACTATGGACGGAATGTTTTGAGCCCAAAAAGTCATATATTTTAGTCGAGTTTTACGAATTTTTATTATCAGCTGTGCCTCGTTAATCCCCGCCTGCCCCTTGCTCGTTAAAAATATTTGTGAAATATCCGATGCATCGCTAGGAGGAAAGACCTCAACTAACGAAGGAGGTATCGAAAATAGTTAAAAATAATTCTACATTTTTTTTTTTTGTTCACAGCGTCCGGGTTGACTGCATATTTACATTAATGCTCTACAGGTGGGGATGATAGAATTTAGAGGAAATGTACCCACATTTGCGTGAAGGGAAGGTGGTGAAATAATTTAGGATGACCCACCCTCAGTACAGCTAACCGAGACTCGAACCATAATATCACCCGTCGTCGGCAAACCATATCAAACTTGGTTGATACTAATCTTTAGTCCGCATACCAACCAATGCGCTTAGGGAAGAAGTTTAATTTATTTTGAAGTTATCGCCAAGCACTGAAGGCTTGATTAAAATAACGGACTTATAAACAATATAATAATAATAATATATTTTGGTCTCTACTTAAGTTTGAAGTCGGGTTCCTCATCTTGCGAGCTAATCTTGTTACCATGAATCACTTGGAAAAGACATGCTTAAAGTCGCTCAGCTGATGGAACTTTTTTTTTTTACCACTATTTAAAAACTAATTCTTCACCTCTACTCTTCGGTTATACACTTTAAGATGGAAGTGTAGAGAAGACAAGCTAAGGGCATTAATTTTGCTGTTCAAAAGAAATCAAATATTGCTTCAGTAGAAACAAATAGTTTAATTTTCTTTACATGGTGACCTCAACAGTTGATGAATATCTGTCAAGGGGTGTCCTGGGATTTAATGACAACTTTTTCTCTTCATTTAAAAAGTTCTGAATAAAATTAAACTCTATGTTTGTACTGGAGCAATATTTGATTTATTTGGCCCAAAATACTGTTTTACTATAAAAAAAATCCTGCACAGCATTGACCTTAGCTTGCGCTCCCTACTTACACACCTATGTCCTGCCGTCTGCATTTTTTGACAGATGTCAAAACTAAAAAATAGTGAACTTTCATCATTGTTGATTATTCGAAAATATTTTATTTTATTATTACTCTCAATAAATTTAATCAAATCATGGATATGATTATTAAAGAAATATTATATTATTTTGTCAAAAAATGTAGCCTCTGGATGGTGTCAGGGATGTAGCCAAGGGGGACTGGGGGCCCTGGACCTACGCCCCCCCCCCCCCCCCCCCGAAATCTCAGGCCACAGGTGTTAGAAGGCAGTAGAAGCTAATTTTATCATATGTAAAGGCGATACTTACCAAGACCGAAACACAACTGCACAACTAAATTGAATTAATTCGAAGCAAAGCACAAGATAAGTCTGATTGGTGCCTTGCTAGAGCGTTGATCTGGCTACAATAATTTCATCTCGAATATTAAAAATAGTAACAGTTTGAGTACGTCGGTACACTCCTCGAGGTTAATTAAATTTAATTATGTCTAAGTGGCACAATTTAGTGCGAAATTTAGTTACACATGAAATAGTTATTTTTAAAGATCGCAATATTTAGTTCCACCTTTCTTTCTTTGCGGCAATTCACAAACGTACAAAATATTTTTATTCCAAACAATTTTAAATAAAATTATTTCGGTACTGTGTTAAAAGTGCTGATATTAGTAAAGTATCTAAAAGTTTGTATCGATACTAAAAATACTTGGTAATGAAAGAAAAGTAAAGCTACTGGTATTGTATTAGTAGTACCGGAACACCCCTAGCGAGGCTACAGGGAGGTGGGTGGTATCATTCATCACGTGGGTGAGCTTGCCACGTCATACGCATATTATTGCTCTCCTTTCCTGTCACTGGGAGATTGACGTCAATACAGACGATGTTTTGGACATCATGTTAAGGAAACAGGCAAGGCGATTGTTGTTATGAACTGTATTAAATAATAATAAATAATTTTGTTACTATTTCACTTATTTGAACAAACTACAAAGTGATTTTTGTATATACTTAATTTTACATAATGAATTTCAGTACGTTTGACTTGTGAATAACTTTTCTTTTAGAGTAAACTTAAATAGTTACTTCGGACTGTTCTTATTTCATTTTGATATTTTACTTATATGTTTGTGTCAGTATTGTGAATGTTATTTATATTATATATTATTAATATTTTTAGCATTTTTCTACTATGGTATCTCTGGTTGAAAATATTCTTTAACCTATAGGTATGCTTGTTTTAGTTTAGGAGCTCCGTGATTTAACACAATTTTTATGTGTACTTGCACTGGTTGCAAGAGGCGGTGGGGGGTAGTTTATGATCATACCGATAGATGAGGGAAGAAGGAACTTTCCTTTAGAACCGCCCCCCCCCCCCCCCAACAAAAAAATCCTGGCTACGTCACTGGATAGTAGTGTGCCTGACTCTTAGTTTGAAATCGTGGTTTTATCACAAAAGCTACTTGAAGTTTTTTCCAGAATATTAATTTTCTATCCTCAATTCAAATGTTCTTTTTTTATTCTTTTTATCTCTGACCCCCTCGGAGAGAAAATCAACCTTAAAATTAAGGCTATTTTACTGAAGTGTAAAAAGAGGTAAAATAGTTAAGCTCTCTAGCCCGACACACAGACAGATGGCATCGCGAACAGTTTTCTTATATCGGGATCATGACGTCAACATTTATCAAAATCTCGAGTTCAATATTTTTGACGATCACAATAGTTTTCTCTCCAGATGGTCGAGAGGAAGTAAAAATGGAACGGCGCAATCTTTCAAACCTTATCATAATAGTGTATTAAAGATTGGGCTCGGGGGGGGGGGGGGGGGAGGGGGGAATATTCACAAATTATTTATTTGTACACTACCATCCGATTATTTAACAAATTTTAAAAATAAAAATCTTAACTATCACGAAAAGTTATTCCCAGAAATCAATTTTGAACTCAATCTTAAAAGCCATTTTCGAAATATTTCTATTTTTTTTTTAAAGAAAAACCAATTGTAGCCTATATATTTATTTATAATGTTAAAAAAAACTCAACATATACTCATTTTGAACCAAATCGCTAGTGCAATTTCTTAAAATACTCAAATTTAAAAAAAGGCATCTGTAAATTATATTCTGAATCAGATTTTCCTCCGAAAAAAAAGAGCTCAAAGTTTAGTTTATCATTTCACACATTCCCGAGATACATATTTTAAATAAAATCATCATAGCGATTTTTGGAATAGCTTGAATTTTTAAAAACACTCTTTATTAAACTGGTACCCTTAATTTTAGGCCTAGTTTTAAAATTGAAATAATGTCTCGATGTAATGCTCTAATATCTAAAAATAATTTTTGAACAAAATCCATCAAACTAGTTCAGATCTGTGTCCAGTCGAGGTCGAAAATTTTCCATGGTTAAAATACTCCTTCTAGAAATGATAAAGTAGAAAGATAAGGCTTACAAATAAGAATAAATATTGTATGTGTGACGTAATAACTTGAGAGATTACGTGCACTGGAGCATGTTAACACTTTTATTCTAAGAAGGGGTGGCCGGATCGTAGAACGTGGAAATTGACCGCTGGAAAGCATTTGTGTCCTTCTCTAACTTATGTCACTCTCTTTTTATACATTCTCGAATATTACTCTGACAGATTTCCTTGCATCAGTATTTCATATATTCATCTTCTATAAAATACATTACATAGATTTTTTTTTAATTCTTTCTCCTCGGGTGGTTTACACTTCCTGTGTCCTTAAAATACCTCAAGTTGTGGATAGCCCAGGTAAGCATTAAGCATCATGACACACACATAAATATAATATTTATTTGGTTGTGTGTGGGGAAAAGGATTCCTTGAACTCTAACTAGGATTAAAAACAAACTCTAAATAGCTTATAACGGCTTCACACTTTTAAAACAATTCTAGAGAAGGACCACTCCAAATAATTTTTAAACAACCAATTTAATAAAACAAAACTTGTTGAAGGAGCATTAAAAAATAATAATAATCCAAGATAGTACCGCCCAGAATAGGTTTCAGGCCCTCGTCTGTCTTTGAGGGGCCAAGCCACCCAAATCCCTCTTGATTTCAAAATATTAGAAATGTCTGTATCTTCCTCGAAGCAGTCTGTACACATAGTAACAAGCGTGCCACACACGACCTAAGTCGTGCGACCAAAGTCCGTGAGCCAAGTCATTGAGAGGTCAATGCGACTTCTTGGCTAATCTCGACCATCTTTTGGACCTAAATACATCTTATATCTAGCTTAACACTTTCTCACACTTTCGTTATCTGGATTTCCGACTAAGGCCGGTATTACACTATTACATTTCTGTCAAATTTCTTTGATCAAAGATCTGTGATCAAAGAAAATGTGATGTAACTTTGACGACTCCTCAAAGATCTTTGATCACAGAAATATTTTACAAATCTTTGATAACATATTTTCGTTATAGAACATGATCTAAGGTTTGATCAAAGAAAATGGCGCCTGAAAGAGTATCCTGTACGTGGGAGCAGTCTTAGCATTTCTTAGGTAGTGTATTTATTATTTGAATTAATGGAGTGACTTTTTCTACCAAGTATTTAAAAGTTTCACAGTCCATGCGTGAGTATTTTTGATTAGATTCCGGATATTCAGTTTGAAGTTCCTTTAGCAGGCAATTGTTAAACCCTCTTGAATTTCGTCTCCCAACTCAATCCACAATCGTTTAACAGGTTTTCTTTTCGTTTTAAGCAGCAATGAGATTATCACAATAGCACTCACAGTCTCTGCACTTGAAATTAAACCATTGGAGTCCATTTTTTTAATAACATATATTGTAGCGACTGTGAAAGAAATGTGATGTAGTTTAATAATACATCTTTGATCAAAGACGGTGTTAAATCTTTTATCATATATTTGATCAAAGAAATATATGATAGTGTAATACCGGCCTAAGCATGAATAATCATCTCGCAGGAATTCAGGGTTGTCGTCTAGAGTCTAGACGGCCACTATTTCCTTTTCCAATAGCAACCGAGTAATATTGTATTTATTCTTTTTGATTCTACATATTTAATATGCTATTTATATTTTCAGAGTGAACATCATATATTAGTATTTACTTACATCTTTGTTTCCAGCCACCTTTGGCCTAGGTCAGTTCTTTATTCAAGCCGTATACTTTCCACTACCGGCTGGCTAGGCTTGTCGTAGCTTCATATGCCTTATAATCTAACTTAAGACTAAGACAGGCACAACATCCAGCCCCCGGCCGTTAATTTATCAATGTGAAAAGCTAAACCCATATTTTTATCAATAATACATTTTCGGCCATGCCGGGAATCGAAACCGGAACCCTTAGCTCAGTAGACAGAACTGTATCGAATGAGCTAAGGTGTCGAACACAATATATATTATTTATTTTTCCCAATTGTGCACAATATATGATTTATTTTTCTAGATTGTACACAAGCATTCATTTTCTTTAAATGTCCAAATCGTACACAAGTAAGATGCAGGGAACGCGAGGAAAGGTCAGTGTTTTTTTACTTTAAATAGCAACACTTTATTTTTTGAACAAAATAAATAAAATATTGCTTATATACAAAAATAGTTTAATTTTCTTCACATGGTGATATAAAACAGTTGTTGACAATCTGTCATGAGCATTGTGGTTCATTTGAAAACCTTAAACTCTACGTCTAGACAGAAGTAATATTTGATTCATTTTGACAAAAAAAAAGTTTGTTTTTCTATAAAAACTGCAAAAACACTCCTTTGCTCGCGTCGCTTAAATCTGTTAATATTAGTGACTGTGAAACTCATGACGTGGCACACAATCTATGAAAGTATATTTTTAAAACGTTTCTTCTCACTATACTTGTGAACTCTACTCGATTTAAATAGGAAGGCAGTTTTGGATCCATATTTGGCCTAACAGAAAACCTGTTTTCATCTTTCTATCTATAAATTATGTAAACACAGTTTAGTTCTTGTAAAAAGTATGCTTGTGGGCCTCCAGTGTACTAAAGTGTCCGACATTGTCAGTCCGTGGAGCGATGACGCTTGTTTTTTTGTTTCTTAACCTTGGGATTGATGCCAAGATATATTAGGATGGGGAGGGGGCAAGAGGCTTGTCACAGGGGAAGGGGGAGTAGAGGAAGGTCTCGTCTTATCATTTTGGGGCCAATATGACAACTAAAACAATATCAAGAGACTTTATAGAAAGTGTAAAAATAACTGTCGGAGAAGGTCTTAACTCTTAGGGGAGGCTGTCTACTACAATCCATTTTCGATAATAATGGCCTTGGCCTTACCTTTAGAAAAGTTAATATACCTACAGTAGCCCCGTGGGTTCTTTGGTGCTGACTGACAGCTCACAGATGACTTCTGACAGTCAACATTTAGGTATATACCTAAATTTTGACTGTCAGAAGTGACAGCTGCTAAACACATGTTTTTGCAGATCATATGGTTTGGCGTAGGGATACATAATTTGGTCTAGTAACTTTTCAAAGCCGTTAGCTATCAGCTGTGAGCTGTCAGTCAGCACCAAAGAAGCCATGGTACTACTGTAAATTCACATATTCATACGTTAAGTCAAGTACTACGCAGCTGACCCTTTTGATAAAAAATTATCAATATCTATAAAATAACACTAATATTTTTTTTATCACCACGTCTTACTATCTTTTCAGTTTATACGCATGTATGTATGATAATTATTCTAATGTGATAGGGATGAGGAAGGAAGCATTTTAGAGGTAATCCACCTCCATTTGGGGAAAACTATTTGTAGACCTAATCTCGCCGTCATCAGCAGGTCAATCCAACACGAGAGTGACACCTTAGACCATTCGGCCACTGAAGTTGTTAATAGCATTAATAATATAATAAAAGTTACCAATGTTGAACTTAAAAAAAGTTTGTGTTTTATAAATGTGCCTTCCTATGAAAACTGTAGACCTACTTTAGAAGGAGAACATTGTTTTAATCCTTCCTACCTGACTGTTTGCGTACAGCTTGGTCAATTCTTGTTAACTATGTCGAGTACAACACCTTATCTCAGTCACTAGTCTTTTCTACTGAACCAAGAGCCCGAGCTCGTTTCCCGATAGGGCCGAAACATTTATAACAAAATCAATCGAAGCGTCCGTCCCCTTTCGCTGTTATTAATTTTGGGTATTTTGACTGGCTGTTGTGACTTTTCTGGGGTTACTAGAAATTACTGTAAATCTTTAGGTCTTACTGACGAGATCAGTTGGCTCTAAAGTGTTCTTTAAGTACTTTTATTTATAAATTTGTCAATGAGATAGTTATAGTCATTTAACCCACCTTGGTAGCCACATGGTCTAAGGCGTCGCTCTCGCGATTAGACTGGACTGCTGATGATGGGGAGAAATTGGGGATTGAATCCCAGTTGGGTGTACTTGGTAAATTGTTTTCCACTCTCGCTTTGCGCTAATGCGGGTACATTAATCTAAATTCAACTTCATCCTCAATTCACGTAGAACATGTTATTATAGCCGGATGGGTGGTAATACTTAGTGCTACACAAAATCATTGGTGGTATCATGTGTTAAAACTTGGCCTTGCAGTAGAATGAACTGCTGGTAATTGGAAGGTGGGTTCTAATTTCAGCTAAGTGAACGTAAGTTGTTTCTTCTTAAATGTTTCTCCACTTTCCATCTCTCAAAATGTGGGCAGATTTCTTGTCATCGTTATCTTCTTCATCCCTCCCCTTGTAGTTTAAAGTTCTCCTGAATTTGAATAGCCCGGACAGGTGACACACACTGATTAATTTTTATTAGCATTCACTTGAAAAACAACTGAGACCACGTTGTAGGAGAATGAATAATCTACTCTGGTCATCCAGTTGCTGATCGAACCTCGGTCTTCCATTCTTTGTCCCGATTACAAGTGTGCACTTTAATGTTGGAGAATGTTGATTTTCGTGGTATCCACTTTTTTTTTTTATTAAAGTTCTACTAAATTTTAACAAATGTTGGTAGTTCACTAAAATTGATTAATTGATTGGGTGGAGGAAGGTTGACAAACTTGCTGGCTGACCTTAACGCGAAGTGGGGATCTTTTTGATAGGAATGAGCCGTATGCATTTTAATATGTTGTAATAAAAGAGATGAAAGTCAAATGCAACTAAAAAAAACTCCTAATCATAAATTTAAAATTACTTAATTGGGTGTTAAATAATTAATAATATTCTTACTTGATACACATTTGTAAAATCATTTTTGGAAGTTTTGAAAGCTTCCTCTCACTTTATCTCACTTGACTAAGCCCATGAGTATCTTGAGTAGGCAAACAGACTGACCTTCCTGCTAGAAGGTCGTATCTCCTCTCCTTTACCATGTCTGTATAAATGAAGCCCCTTCACGTGTCTCGGTAGGCAAGTATTCGTACATAACTGCTGATATGGGGCGTTTTTCTCTCCTATACTTTGTCCCGTGATAAATAAAGCCCTTTACGCGTCTCGGGTAGGCAAGTATTCGTACATAACTGCTGATATGGTGGCGTTTTTCTCTCCTATACTTTGTCCCGTGATAATAAAGCCCCTTTACGCGTCTCGGGTAGGCAATATTTGTACATAACTGCTGATATGGTGGCGTTTTTCTCCTATACTTTGTCCCGTGATAAATAAAGCCCTTACGCGTCTCGGGTAGGCAAATATTCGTACATAACTGCTGATATGGTGGCGTTTTTCTCCTATACTTTTTCCGTGATATATAAAGCCCTTTACGTGTCTCGGGTAGGCAAATATTCTGAAACAAATGCTGGGATAATTGCAACATTCCCTTGTTCACCCTGTCACCCTTAACGTATTCCTGGTGGGCAAACATTCTCACAATATTTCTAGGATGGCAGCAGCCCTCTTCTTCCTTTGTGCCCTATACACACTGACATTGTTTTCCTACTTAATTCACTATATAAACTTATAACGAAATGATTATGTTAGTAGCTACTGCAAGATATTAAACGAGACTTGGTACTAAGTATATAGTTACAGTAATTGTTTTCATCCTTGATTTATTAATACAGTAGCCCCATGGCTTTTTTGGTGCTGACTGACAACTGACGGCTTTGAAAAGATACCAGACCAAATTATGTATCCCTCCGCCGAACCATATGATCTGCAAAAAAAATGTGTGTTTTACAGCTGTCACTTCTGACGGTCAAAATTTAGGTATATACCTAAATGTTGAGTGTCAGAAGTCATCTGTGAGCTGTCAATCAGCACCAAAGTAATCATGGGGCTACTATAGTTGATATTACCAACAAAAATAAGTCTCCTTACATACAATTGTTTGTTTCTGTATATTAAACATTTAATGTGTTTTTTTTTAAACAATCCTGCATATGTTCTTAACTATGAATAGATTTATGAAATACATGTAAATTTAAACCACTTCTCATTAGATTTATTTCATAAGTAAATCCATATTTTCCCTTTTGTTTTTATTATACTTAGCACTTAACACCACGTCTTACTACCCGTTCGAGCTATACGCTTAAGTAATAATCACGCTAATGGGTTAAGGAATTGAAAGGTTGAATTTAGAGGAAGTGAACCCGCATTTGTGTGGAGTTAAAGTGAAAAACCACCCCTAGTTCACTCGAGTGAAATTTGAACCTTGATCTCCCCGTCCTTGGCAGTATAACTCAACACGAAACTTGCGCGTTAGCTAACTACGCCACCAAAGTGGGTCTTATTTATAAATACAGGAACAAAGAGGTTAAATTTACTCACATAAGACTACTTGTCTTTAGCACATTTGCTTGTACTTGAATATCGCCTACGCTTATACCGAATCACGCACAAGAGCACACGATAGTTATTTGTTTGATTATAGTCGTCTTGATAGTTTTTCGTCCACAGAATAAGGATTGACTTGTCCTGAACTAATTACAGTCCAGCCAGCGTAAGATAGGTGGTAGCTAACATCTAACAATAGTTACCAAATCCTCATGGATCCATTTCACAAACCATATGATCTGCAAGACCATAATTTATGTGAGTTGTCATCATTTTTGGCAGTCAAAACTTTCACACACAAAAAAAATTAAATATTTTTAATAATTTTTTCTAAGTGTTTTTACATTATTGAAACACAAATTAATGAAAATAACCGCTTGGATGCTTGGATTTTTTCAAGCGGCGTTTGTGGTTAATTAAAAAATACTTTACAGATGAGAGCTGATTTAAAAGGCTGAATTCTCTTCATAAATTAAGATGGTGAACCGTATGAAATCAAGTTGGCTTATGGCATCATAAACCCCGTATTCGGTTGTGTTCGTGCACATGGGCTTATTAAATAAAAGCGTTTTATTTTCAAACTAATATTTTGTACGGTGCTTTATTCAAGCTATAAAAACACATTAACTTATTTTGGTAGCCAGCGAGAATATGGTACAAGTGTGACAATAATACTCTAAAATGGATTATTTCGTGCACAATAATACCTCTCGTTTCCACAACCCTGAAAAAAAAACACCAATATAATAGATGTTTTCATAAATTTTGTTCTTTCAGTTTGTCACGGAAAAGCCAAATATACAGTAATCCTTGGGGATTATTATAAGACATTAACATATTTTATTGGTAATAATTTTTTAGCACTGCGTCTTACTACTTGTTCATGTTATATGCCTATGTATTAATTACGCTATTTTTTTTAGGAATTAGAAAGGTTATATTTAGAGGAAGTGTACCCGCATGTGCATGGAGGAATGTTGGAAAATAATTTTGGAAAAAACTACCTTCAATACAGCCGACCAAGATTCGAACCTCGATCTCTCTGTCTAGTCTACTGCGAGAGTAGCGCGTTAGACCACGAGGTCACCGAAATGAGTACAATAATAATTATTTCTCATAGGTTAATGTTAGGTACTTTCAACCAACGTTTGCAGTAAAACTCTTCTGCAAGCTGTCAGTTTCCACCCTCCTCCGCTTGATAGGATCAAACATTATTCTCTCGCGTGACATTGAAACGCTCTGACGTATCTCGGGTTTGGCAGACATTGTTACCTCACTGCTAGGAAGGAAGCAGCAACCTATTCCTCCCCCTTTAGCCACGTGACGTCTCTAGAGCGAGCAAATAAAGGGACAAGTTTCGGTGGTTGATTTTGGTTATGTTTGGTTACATTGAACACTATTTACAACTTTTGTTATTGTGATATGTTTAACATTTGGAAACATTTCGTTCAAACCTTTAGTAATTTCGGTAGATCATGACTCTTAATGTGGGGAATGCCAGGCCTCCACCGTGGTTCGGATCCCACGTTAAACTGTAGGTCCTCCATTTCATCTCACAATCACCCTACCATTACACATTAGCGTAAGTGCGTACAACCCGAACGGGTAGTAAGACGCGGTGTTAATAATAATAATAAACAGAACTCTTAACTTCGCAGGAAGCTTTTAATTTTGTCAGATGTATTTAAAATATCATCAAGTAAGAATTATTGTGTGGACGACACATGGCTGCCGCTCGTAACAACTTAATTTGTGTTCTTTTGAACAGTGACTCGTGGAGCTTTGGGCGTGACCGCACAGACCAATATATTCGTCGCTACAGCGCACATCGTTAGCGGAACACTCCTTTATGAAATGCTTGATAAGGTTCGGTTCAATTCAGTATCATACCTATTACAATATGTTATTTATGTCAACTTTTGTTAGTAACATAAAGTGAAATAACTTAAATACTTTTATTGAATTTAAAGTTGTATCGAAAAAGAAATAAACCTTGTGTTGAATTTTAAGATTCGTTACATGGTGACCCTACTACAGTTACCATTTATTAACAAATAAACCGAAGGAGAACACTTATTGAGACTCCACTGCTTTTTAAAAAAAATCACCCCTCTCCATGACTTGTTTGAGAAGGACAATTATTGTGACACTGCATTTGGGAGGGTACTATATTTTTACCCCTTACTTTGTTAATTGATAAGACGCTCCTTGACTTATTTGAGAGAGACAAACATTGTGACACCACCATTGGGAGGGCAGTATATTTCTATTACTTTCTTTGTCACTTGACTAAAGCCCCTGGACGTAAGAAACCCACTCAAGTATTTTTTTACCAATTCACTTGAAAGTTGTCCTCAGAGTAGCGGGCTATCTTTTATATTCGGACCGCCGTAAGAAAATGTTGTAAAGCGATTAGAACATTTTATAGTGTAGCTATAAAGTTGTCGAAACAATTATTGATAAAACTCTACTTTGTGACCTTCAAAACAATTGGATTTTATGACATCTGACGTTTATAAAATGGTGCCCCGCGATATTTTAGCGCAGGTCTGACGACATTACCGAGTGTGTTTTAGCTTCTACTTTGTTATGTTAGAAGCTTGTTTGTTGACTAGTCTCCCTACAGATAAGACATTTAGTAAACACACGTCCCTTACCAAGCAAACACTGCAACGAGTCTGGACCGCAGGATCTCGTGTTGTCTGAGATATTATGTGTTCACACACACATCACAGCCTTGAAATGTTGGGAGGTTGGTTACTGCCAGGGTCTACCTAGAGTAGATGTTTTGAAGCTAGAGCTCAAACCGTACTCACCCACCCCTTCGAAATTGTGACAGTAATTATTCGACTTGCGGTTATTTAGTTACGAAAGTTTCCATGCAAATTAAGAAACCGTGTAAGTTGAATTATGCATTAATACGAGGCGGTCTGAACATATATGTTTATTTAAAGCATAATTAAAGCTAAACAGGTTCTGATTTTGAAAAGAAAAATCTGAGAAAATGAAACTTGTGTTTTAAGGTGGTAACAATTAAAATGGCGATGGCGCTATCAGTTGTGCGTCAACGTACTAGGAACATCACCATATATTATGGTTAAACTGATATAATAATTATATAATAAAATTATATAATATATACATGGCGTTGCTAGAAGTAAGACAAGTACCGTAATTGCATACCTTCGAATCCGTATCGTTATAATCCGTTAAATCGGTTTACTCTATTAATAATGTATTTTTGTATTACTTCTCAATTCTTAGGTTGGTAATAAATTGGAGTCTTAAAAAAAATAGCCCAGCACATACAAACATAAATAAGTATGTTTTAAAATTAAACAAGTTTAAAGAAATATTCAATGTTTTTTTTTTAATATATCTTTCAGTTATCTGTTGGGAACTAGCCCCCACGAGCCACTGCAAATAAAACTCACCTCACTGCCCCCCCCCCCCCCCCCCCCTGCCACTCTCGAGTAAAATGATAAAGGGTGGGTTTTGTAGCTGTCACTTTTGACAAGGTATTAATTTTAACAGATGTTAGATAACTAGGGATCTTTTATATAACTGTTGGCCAATCTACTTTTTATATAGCTGATAATTGTGCCAATAATAGCAAGAAACCTTTTTTAATAAATTGTGTGGTTTTAGATTCTCGTGTCACACTCGTGTTGGACTATACTGCCGTTGACAGGGAGATTGAACTTCGAATCCTGGTCGGGTGTACTGAGGGTGGTTTTTCCAAAAATTGTTTTCTACTCTACCTCCACGCAAAAATGGCTACACTTCCTATAAATTAAACCACCCTCATCCTTAACTCATTAGCGTCATTAGTATATATACATATAACCTGAACAGGTAGTAAGACGGGGCATTAAAAATAATATTAGTATTATTTTCGAGGCATTTGATAATATCTATTAAAACTGACAGTTACAAAAATCATGACAACTTATAAATATGTAAAAGTGGTTTAGAAAATGTAATAATTGTCATAAAAGGTTCTTCCTATCTGAATATGAGGAAGGATGGATTGTAGTAAAGTATGGCAGTTAGAGAAAATACTAGATATACTTATGGTGGTGACTGGTGGTCTAGGGGTAAGGTGTCAGACTTCTGAGCTGGCGGCCGGGGTTCAATCCTCGGTCCCGGCACAGATTTATCTGATTACCAAACCCTTCCTTCACCTCTGACAAGACATCTTGTGAATGTGGGGAATGCCAGGCCTCCACCACTGGTTCGGATTCCACGTTAAACTGTAGGTCCTCATTTCATCTCACAATCACCCTACCATTACAAATTACGTAAGTGTGTATAACCCGAACGGGTAGTAAGACGCGGTGCTAATAATAATAATATTAATAATAATAACTAGATATACTTTCACGTATTCATAAGTCAAGTCATGTGATATTAAACTGTCACTTTATATATATATTTTTTAAATATAAAATAAAATTTATATAATATAATTTCCTAAAATGTGTGTGTATGTTACTACACCCTCTTTCCCCCCTCCACAGAAGACCCTGTATGACCTAGAAAGATGAAACTTTTGTACACTTATACACGATGTTTGGAACCTCAACGCCCAAACTGCACATCTTGTGTGTTTGAACCAAAAATAATACAAAATCCCTATACACTTATATCCGGAAAACTATGCTAATATTGTTGAATTGTGTTCAAAGGTTTGACGTACAGCACCGGGAGAGCAAAGCTATGCAAGCATGCGTGTACAACAGGTTGCATAGAAGTTAGTCACGTGGCATTTAGGGGGCTGGGGGTGGGACTCAGTACATCTAGTCTGAGTCTGAACCTCACTCATTGACAAACCAGACATATGAGCCTGACATTCACACCATGGGGCTGCAGATGCATCTGATATGGGCAAACAAGTATTTGGTTTGAATCTCTGCTGGTGACTTTATTATACACGACAGAAGATCAAAGTTTAAAGCAATCTTTTGTCATAATTGGGAAAGTCCCAACTATCTTAACGATTTATGATAATACAAATATTGGAGAAGGTTCACTCTACTTAAAATCACGTGCGAGTATATTCAGTTTCCGCTGAAAGATAAACCATACTTGATAATATAAGCTTATTACCTTTCAGGGTAAGTGAAATGAACATATATTTAAAATCTAAGCTAATTTCCACATCCCCATTCCATTTCTATAATTAAATGCTGTTAACTGAAGGTTAGTAAAAGACAGTGCTAATATATTCTAAAAAAAGACCCTCCGTAGCATCAGCTCGTTATACCGACCGAGCGGCCGTCACCGTTAACGATGATGTGCTAACATTTGCGTGAAGAGGGTGCAGGTCAACACAACGAACCCTTTGGCAGTTAATGTTAGTTTTCCAGACTGGAGCCACTACCTATCTATTCAAGTAGCTCATCATTTGTCCTCGTTTTTACTGGATCTAATATGTCTACTATGTATATTACTATGAATAAATATCCATTTCGATGAGAAAACCATTTTCTCCAAATTCTCTATTCCAGGTCATTTTATTTTTCTAAGATACCTGTTTCACAAATATATTTTGATTTCATATCCAAAGTTTGAAAATAAAAGCAAACGTTAGTAATTATTTTAATAGAGATAGTATATTTTTGTCTCTGCCCTGTACCTCATAGTTCTTTCTCTCTCTTTCTGATTCCAGCTTCCAGTGGCTGATCCTTTCCTCGAGAAGGTCAACATCTCTGACCTAGGTGAGTGCAAATAGTAATAATATGGATGGATATCCTATGGATAGTTTAATGATGACTGTGTATTTTTAAATTTGAGATGGCTTTAGCGAATAGATTTGTGTTGAAGTTGCTTGTATTTTACAAAAAACATTAAATAGTAGTTAACTAATGACTAATTTTGGTAAAATTGGATTTATTTATTTTTAATTTGCTTTGACGATTTGGTTAAAATATATCGTATGACTATTTTAAACTATCAATAATAATATCGCTTTACAGTAAACTCCGGATTATCCACTTTGCGGCTTAACCGCGGCATCGCCAACGGTATGGGATACGTTTTTTAAAAAACGCCACGTTGATGGAGAACACAGGGCTACCGATTGTTGTACTCAGTAAAACCCTAGGGAAGAGATATTGTCCAGAGAGGGACAAAGTTTATGCAAGGGGACTGCACTGGAATAGGACTCATAACCTGCTTAACTATCTGGAACAATCTGACAAGATGATATTACAGAAAATATATTGGGGGTTAGGGGAAAGGGAAGCAGGTGCAATGAAGCAGAAGACTGATACAAACTTTTTAAGTGATGTGTCAATTTTGAGGGTAGTGTACATTGATTTAAGGTGGTGTTTTTTATTGCTTAGTGCGTGAAATATAATGATGTGTTCATAGACGCAATAACGATAGGTGAGTACTAGTTTGACTTGAATATGCTACAATCTCTTGATTTACTAAATATGCGGATTATCCGCGGTTTTGTGTTATCCAGGCACTCGACCCCTCCATTACCGCGGATAATCAAGAGTTAACTGTATTTATCAAAAATAAATATAAAGATAAATTATAGAAAATTTGAGTGTTTTTTTTAATTGACACTAGAGATTGAATTAAAAATGTGTCTCTGGGAATAATTTGTCATGATAAATAAGAATACCTTTTTATTAAAAAAAAATTAGGGTAGTTTACCTGTTTTTAATTATAATTTCGTTAAATATGTCTAAACAATTTGATTTAAAGTTCATATATAAAGAGTTATTGTTGTGATTAACAAGATTATGTTTGTTTTTATGAAAGAATCATAATTGAGGATGATTAACTCATACATTATTTTTTTAAATCATTTTCGAATCCATAATATGCAATTCGAGAAAATTTGTGTGATTATTTCGTGCCATTTATTTAGTATTGTTATAAAACAAGTATTAATATTATCTATCAAAAGTGAAATATCCCAATCATATGGTTTGACGTATGAGACGGGTGAAAGTAAATTTAACAGGGTTTGCCACGCACCTATAAAACCGGGAAGACACAGGGAATTTTTGTTGTCGGAGAAAAACCGTGAAAACAGGGAACTTTGGAAGAATCTACTAAAAATACTGGAATATTTGTTAATCTTAAACATTCAACTGACATTTGAAATATAAGGTCTTTGGATGAACGAATTTTTTTATTAGGGCAGTGTGTCTTACTACCCTTTTGGTTTATAAGCTTAAGTACTAATTGCACTAATGGATTAGGCCTTAATAAGGTTGAATTTAGAGGAAGTGAACCCACATTTTGTGTGGAAGGAGAGTGGAAAACCATTTAGGAAAAACCACCACTAGTTCACTCGACCGAGATTCGAAACTCGATCTCCCCGTCCTCGGCCGTCTAGCATATCACGAAAATAGCGCGTTAGCTAGCTACGCCACCGAGGCGGGTGACGAAAAAATTAATTGAAGACTAAAGCAGGCTTATTAAAAGATGTCTTACTACCCTTAAACAAGGGTTGTGAAGTGATGGGGTGATGTATTTCCCCACCAATCTTAAACCATCCTGTTATAAACATAAGTCACATGACTTCTCACTTGTCATTTTGATGAAAAATGAACTTTTATTACAATTTTCTTTATTCTAAGCTGCCTGGAAAAATGGGAATTCCTTCTGGAAAACACAGGGTAGTAAGAAAGTAGTGTCGACACTGTCTAGTAGCTTTTCTTGCCTTCTTGTTCAAATTGGAGTGTACAAGTGAAAGGAGAAATTGTCCTGGTTCTTCCCCGCGTTTTGCGCGGCCTTGAACGGCCAGGGAGCAGTGCCCGCGCTGCCCTAGTTCCCCTCCTCCAGTTGTATAATACCGCAAGGGGCATGACGGAACATTTAGGATGTGTTTCGCGAGCCACCCTCGCGCGCTTCAGATCAATAAAGAGGCTGGGCTCTCGCGAAGCTTGGGGCCGGGGTGACTTTGAAAACAGATCATTGTTCCCCACGCAGGGGTGGGCAGGAGGTGACACTGCCCCCCTCCTGGATTAAATTGCCCTCCCCCACCTCCAATACCCGATGAATTTAAAATCCTCTTGAAATCACCGATTATAAAGTTGAAAATTGACTTAAAAACAAACTCAAAATAACTTAGAGTAGCCCCATGACTTTTTTGGTGCTGACTGTCAGCTTATGTCTTTGAAAAGTTACCAGACCAAATTATGTATCCCTACGCTGAACCATATGATATGCAAAAACATGTGTTTAGCAGCTGTCACTTCTGACAGTCAACATTTAGTTTATATCTAAATGTTGACTGTCAGAAGTCAGCTGCGAACTGTCAGTCAGCACCAAAGAAGCCATGGGGCTACTGTTAATGCACTGAATTTTCAAATATTTGCCTGAGAAGACCACTTATATAACTTCTAAGGACATGCGTTAGAAAAGAACTAGGTGAGGAGCCACTCCAAATAGCTTCTAGAGGCATCCAATTTTCAAAATTTTGCAGAAGTTGGCTCATTTCAAATGGTTTCTAGAATTCATCGATTTAAAAAAAAAAAATTGTACAAGGCTACTACAGTTAGCTTATAAAAATAATCAACTTCTCAAAAATTGAGGAGGACCACTCAAAATAGCTTTTAAAGACATCAAATTTTCAAACATTCGTCAGGGAGGAGTAGGGTGTAAGGAAAGTCCCCCCAACCCATAAACCTTTTTTTAGGTTCTTGAATCCTCCCCTTAAACAAATAAAGTTTCGCCGTCACTGTCCCCACATGCCCTTCGTGAACTTCCATCACTCCGGGAATGTCATCAGCAGGGGAGCCATTGGTTTAGTGATGTGCATTCAAATTTTCAATCTAGAAAGTGTGTTTTGACCTAATTTTGTACCGGTGGCATCCGAAACTCGCGCTTAGTCGAAACATTTGGTTCAGTATATCCTGATTTTGGTTGGAAGAACATTAGAGAAAATTCAAACATTTTTTATACAGCCAACATTGATAACATATTACTATATTATTTGTGTATTTTATAGGTATTTATAATATTTATCAAAAGTGACAACTGCGGATAACATGACTTGATGTATGACTATATTAAACTTGTTTTAGTAACTTTAGTAACTAACTTCTACTGTTCTTCCTACCAAAATCATACTATAATTCTTGGAGATTGTAATCACTAATCTGGGTTTGAATTCTGGCTTAGTATATTTTTATTCTAGGAGATTTTCCTTAATAGCTTATCACTTTCCTATACGCAAATGTGGTACATTTACTCTAAACTCTACCTTCTTCATTCCTACCATATTTTAGTAATGTATGAACAGTCAAGACCCTATACACGTGTACGCGCGCGTGCGCACACACACAATTAAAACACTGAGTTTATATAATTACAACATAAAACCCACTTTTTTAATCCTTAAAGGAGAGCACTTAGAAGTTTTGCAGACGTTTAAAAATCCCATATTATTTATGAAGTGGTTCGATATTTTTTAATATTCTCACCAAAAGGTAAATGAGAGTTCTGTCCAGTTAAAAGGTTTAAATTTTAAGCTAAAGTGTTTAAAAAAATTAAATAAAAAACTCACAGTATTTCAAAAAATGTTGTCGTGGCCCTATCAAAACATGACTTTATTTGATAGAGGAAGTCTAGAGCTAGGCTGATAACTTTTTTCTTTATTCACAGAAGAACAAATTTTCGCGTAAATCATAGTCGATTTTTTTTAAATATAAACTAGAAATGTAAACTTTATAACTGGTTAGGAACCTGCTGATAATTTTTTCCTACATTTTGATGAAAACAATATTAAAAAATATTATTCTACTTCTGAAATAACGCGTTATTTCTAAACGTCTGCGACGCTTTTCATATCTCTACCATGTATCACCCTTAAAATCTCAGAAAACACTTAAAAAGAAAAGCTAAGCAAACAATCTTAAAAAAAAACTATTTGTTACCAATAAAACTGCCACAAAAATACAGTGTGACGCCTTATGCTGTTTTAACTAAGGCAAAAGATGAATCAAAAGACATTTCTTTGACTTTCAAATCAATCAACTCATCTTTGGCCATTTCTCAATCATCATTGATATAAACATTGCGGGAATTCATTTGTCAAGTCCTTGAATCTTCAAAGTAAAATTAATTCTGACAGGAATCTTACGAGGCTGTCACTCTTTTCTTTCGCCAACAACTTATTCTAATGGGAAGTTATTATTATTATTATTATTAGCACCGCGTCTTACTACCCGTTCGGGTTATACGCACTTACGCTAATGTGCAATGGTAGGGTGATTGTGAGATGAAATGAAGGACCTACAGTTTAACGTGGAATCCGAACCACGGTGGTGGCCTGGCATTCCACACATTCACAAGATGTCTTGTCAGAGGTGTAGGAAGTAATGGGAAGTTGATCTTAATTTTTTCGATCGACTATTTTAGAGGAACATCTTGTATAACAAAGTATTTAATTCCTTGCCACCCGCCTCGGTGGCGTAGTTGTCTAACGCGCTAGTCGTGTTGAGCTCGACTGCTGAGGACGGGGAGATCGAGGTTCAAATCTTGGTCGAATGAAATGTGTTTTTTCCCTAAATGGTTTTCCACTCTCCCTCCACGCAAATGCGGGTTCACTTCCTCTAATTCAACCTTCCCAATTACTAATCCATTAGCGTAACTAGTACTTAAAGCGTATAACCCGAACTAGTAGTAAGACGTGGAGCTAAATAATAATAGTAAAATTCCTTGTCTTCATCGGTTATGGATACAAATGATTTCATAATGATGAAACAATTTGGTTATTTCAAATTGGTCAAAAAAGAAGTTAAAATACACCTAAAATAGGTCGAAGTTGTGACTCTCACAATGTTTAGAAATATCGCGCGCTACCTCTGAGGTGAGCATGGCAATTTCCGGTTGGAGTTGCATCAACCTCGCTGAAACTCGACCACAGGAAAGCCAACGCACGTCGTTGTGATAAAATAGAGCATCATTTTATGCGCTAACATCTTCCAAACCCGTTTCGGTGGCCGCGTGGTCTAACGCGCTACTCTCATGTTAGACTAGACTGCCGAAGATGGGGAGATCGGGTTTCGATACCGGTCGGATACAGTGAGGGTGGTTTCACCTAAATGGTTTTCCCCTTTCCTTGCACGCAAATGCGAGTGCACTTCATCTCAATTAAACTTTCCAAATCCCTAAACCATTAGTGTAATTAGGACATAAGCGTGTAACCCGAACGGGTAGTAAGACGCGGTGCCTAAAAAAAATCCTCAAAGACTATACACAGTGATTAGCTTACAATTCACATGGCAGTGAACGTGATGACCTTCAAATTTAGCTACGGGTTTTTTTGCACAAGCACACGGCGATTTAAGAAAGGATAGTGACGCCCAAATATGGGACTTTTTTTTTTTACCGACCAGGAAATCTTAATCTTGGACACAGTATGAATGGCACCCTGTCCCACTCATATGTGCCATTTGTATCTAGTTTCTTCAATCAAACTTGTTTCACACACAAACATAATCTTCTAACTTGTTTTGAATTATTATAATGCACCCTTGGTTGCTAAAAGTAGCTTACAATTGAGAGATGTATTTATTAATAAAACCACTTAGTACGCTCCAAGACACTCACAGCCACCGACGATTAGTCCACCCATCTATAAATGGATTTTCTTATGAATGGACATTTAGAGCGTTTTTTGAAAAAAGATAAAACCTTTTTTTTTTTGCAGTCAACATTGATAACATTTGACCATACTATTAGCGTTAGTT
Source organism: Timema cristinae (assembly GCA_039000515.1). Taxonomy (NCBI): domain Eukaryota; kingdom Metazoa; phylum Arthropoda; class Insecta; order Phasmatodea; family Timematidae; genus Timema; species Timema cristinae. The sequence goes on along the minus strand of JBCFYV010000100.1, from coordinate 26,059,556 downwards.
TATAGTTTTTTATATTATCTATCAAAAGTGACATATGCATATCACATGGCTTGACTTATGAAAACATGAAAGCATATTCAATAGTTTATTTTCTAACTCTCATATAATCAGTTCTTTAAAAAAAAAAAGGGTGTAAACTAAATGATTGTGGAGACGAACTAAACAAAATTGATTGGTGTTAAGTAAGAGACTTTTCCATCAAGTGTCCGACACCTTAGCTCTGTCAGTAGCGTGTCTGATACCGCGTTAAGGGTCCCAGGTTCGATTCTTGGCATGCCCTAAAAATTAATATTGATGTATTGTGGGCTTACCCTTTCACAGTGAAAAAGAACGGTGGGGGGTTGGGTGTGCTAGATTTAAGTTAGCTTGCAAGTCTTGTATTTATTATTATTATTAGCACCGCGTCTTACTACCCATTCGGGTTATACGCACTTACGCTAATGTGTAATGGTAGGGTGATTGTGAGATGAAATGAAGGACCTACAGTTTAACGTGGAATCCGAACCACGGTGGAGACCTGGCATTCCCCACATTCACAAGATGTCTTGTCAGAGGTAGAGGAAGGGTTTGGTAATCAGATAAATTTGTGCCGGGACCGAGGATTGAACCCCGGCCGCCAGCACAGAAGTCTGACACCATTACCCCTAGACCACCAGGTCACCCGCCTTGTATTTAGATAATTAGTTGGTTTAAATAATAGACTTTAAATATATTGTATACATATTTTTTCAGTTGAAATATGGTCCCTATGGCGTGATCATATAGCGCAGGAGTATTCTTATCCCACTATGCGTTGAAATTGGGATTAATTAAATAATTAGATAATGATTCTCTATACATTACAGATGTCACCGTCACATTAAATTAGTCACTAATTATATAAAACGAGAGTGGCTGTCAACATCACTAACATCATTAATTAGCACTGAAATAGATAACAACAAATAATTAAACACTGAGGTAGATTTTAATTACTACGATTCACATCCGAGATGGATTGAAAACCTTGAATTTTTCATTTGTGAGGGGAAGAGAGAAATACAGCCGTCATCCTAATCACCAGCCTATTTACCAGCTTCAAGAAAACACTGCCATAGGTCAGTAATTAATTATCTCTAGACGTGGACCAATTTAGAACCTTTGGCCAGCGTCACAAAGACTCATCCATAAATAAAAACTCTTTTTAAAGCCACTTCTTACTAACCGGTCGGGTTATACGCTTATTTACTAATTACACTAATGGGTTGATAATTAGGAAGGATAAACTTAGAGAAAATACACCCGAATTTGCGTAGAGAGAAATTATTAAACCATTTGGTAAAAACCACCCTTAATGCACCCGACCAGGATCGAACCCCGATCTCCTCGTCTTCGGCAGTCTAGCCCAACATGAGAGTAGCGCGTTGTATATACCATGCGGCCACCACAGCGGGTCACGATTTTAAAATGTTTCCAGCTGTGGTGGTGACCACTGTTCGATTTTAAAAGTGTTTTCCTTTGTTTCGGAAACCAGAAATCGCTGTAGAATGTTATAGTGATTTTTCTAAACATCTTAGATTTTAATTCTTCTCCATTCAACAATCCGAAGGTTGGTTTGACATGATTCCTATATATACAGAGCTAGGCAAGCACTCAGCCCTTCAGCTGGTTAGTGCTGCCTGCACCTTCTGGTATGGATCCCACTCGCACTCAATCCACATAAAAAAAAAAAACAGCTATCACCCGCTTAGGGGGATGTATGGTCTAAAACGTCACTCTCGTTATAGACTAGAGTGCCTTTTAGGTCAATATTAAGGTTCAAATCCCAGTTGAGTGTACTTTTAAGGTGGTTTTTCATCAATGTTTTTATACTCTCCCGCTACTCAAATACGGGCACACGTCCTCTAAATTCAGCCTCCCTCATTCCTAACACCAAAGTGTAATTATTAGATTCTACACACGTGGATATCCAGAACGGCTAATAAGACGTAGTGCTAAAAAAAAAAAAAGGAGCTGTCTTGTTTATATATGTTTATATATATTGATATATATATATATATAATCAAAATCTAGGTATAAATTATTAGCAGGTTTCTAACCCGGTATAAGTTTACATTTTTAGTTTATATTTTAAAAAAATCTACGATTTACGCGAAAATTTGTTCTTCTGTGAATAAAGAAAAAAGTTATCAGCCTAGCTCTAGACTTCCTCTATCAAATAAAGTCATGTTTTGATAGGGCCACGACAACATTTTTTGAAATACTGTGAGATTATTTTTGTATTTGTTATTATAAATTTTTTTAAAACACTTTAATCTTAAAATTTAAACTTTTTAACTGGACAGAACTTTCATTTACCTTTTAGTGAAAATATATATATATATATATACCTTTTAGTGAAAAAAAATATGGCCTAGCTCAGTCAGTAGCGTGTCTGTCTACCGAGTTAAGGGGTCCCGGACTCGATTCCCGGCATGGCCGAAAATTTATCATTGATGAAAATATCGGTTTACCCTTTTACATTGATAAATTGACGGGCGGGGAGTTAATGTTGTGCCCAACCTAGTCTTAAGCTAGATTATAAGGTAAAAAAAGGCTATGACAGTTATATCCAGCCGGTAGCGGAAAATATAGGACATAAATAAAAAACTGACCTGGGTCACAAGCTGGAAACAGTAATGGATGGAAAAAAGTATGAGTATATGACGTTTTGTTCAACCCCATTCTGAACTTAAAAAGGGCTATTTTTATTATGATAGTAATTTAATCTTTTGAAATTTTTTCTCAGATGGAAGCTTATTATAAAACATTATTTATTTCCCTAAATTCTCCCCCCTTTTTATCCATGCCTCGCAATACTGTTCAGAGGTGGTTAGCGAAAAAAAAAAGACATGTCAAATGTGTTTGTATATACACATATATATATATCGTGTGTTGGAACCAGAACGAGCGAACTATTCCAACTTATCTCTTTGCTCTCCTGCTCATAACTTTCCGGCACAACGAGAAACCGTGGCAAGCAGGCAAAGAGAGATGGTTGTTTTGGTCGTCGACTCGTGTCGAAACACGAATGTACCTGTCCCCCTTTTTCCTCATAGGACATACAAGTTAGATCTGGTGAGGATATGTTTTATGATCACAGCAGACACCTGTTCTCAATGTTAAAAATATTCCTCCCTCCTACAAACTATCCCCTCGTTTCACGAATTTCTTTACTAGAGGCACGGTGGCGTAGTTGGCTAACGCGCTAGTCGTGTTGAGCTCGACTGCTGAGGACGGGGAGATCGAGGTTCGAATCTCGGTCGGCTGAACTGGGGGTGGTTTTTCCTAAATGGTTTTCCACTCTCCTTCCACGCAAATGCGGGTTCACTTCCTCTAATTCAACCTTCCCAATTCCTAATCCATAAGCGTAATTAGTACTTAAAGCGTATAACCCGAACGGGTAGTAAGACGCGGTGCTAAATAATAATAATAATAATAATAATAATAGAGGCATGTAAAAATCGCATTAGCATCAGAGTGAATTTTCTGTAAGTGATACTTTGAATTACCTAAATATTTACTAGTTCCAATTTTGGGATAATAGAGGGTGCTAAATTAATATATATATGTGTGTATATATATATATATATATATATTTATATATATATAATATATATATATACTCCTTGATAAATCTACGAATATTATGCTAAAGAAAATAGGATTGACAAAACTTGTTTTAAAAAGGGGGAGGGGGATACATAAAATCTTGACGGTAAGATTGCTGTTAGACAGACACACTCCGTACTTACTTGAAAGCTGATGTAGGCCTACTGTGTGTCTTTGGCATTGGTCCAATCCGTCATTCCTCCCTGTGTAGTTTGCGATGTTTCCGTACGAGACCTCTCGAGGCCAGACTCAGAACTTGATCCTAAAAGCAATGTTGAGAGACCAAATCGATCTGTGTGATGTAAAAGTCAAATTGAGAAAGAAACCAAGACAGATCGTGCGCGATGGTAATGGATCTATCCCGTCGGTATTTCTGGAAGTTTGTCTGTTGAAAACGCGTCACTTGATGAACCGTTTGTGGACACAAGAGTTGGACCATATGTTGTTGTATTTGATTATAAGAGAACATTACTTATAAACTAATTTAAATATAGAACATACACAACACTCATCCCCGTTCATTAGCTTATTACTGGGAAAGCAGGAAACCACATTTTACCAACGATAAATTAATCGATCATGCCGAGAATCGAATGCGGGACCTTTATCTTAGTTTATAGATACGCTACCGACTGAACTAAGGTGTTGCACTCCAATTATCAGGGTCTGCACTATGATGAACTAAATAGATTACAAAAAATACATAAAAAATGACAACAATTTTAGAAAAATAACTGAAAATATAAAAAAATACCTTTAAAATATAATTAAAAAATCTTGATAAATGCTCTCGGCTAAATCAAACTCTTCCTTCACCTTGACAAGACGTGTATTAATCACAACCTGTGAATGTGGGGAATGCCAGGCCTTCACCGTGGTTCGGATTCCACGTTAAACTGTAGGGCCTCCATTTCATCTCACAATCACCCTACCATTACACATTAGCGTAAGTGTGTATAACCCGAACGGGTAGTAAGACGCGGTGCTAATAATAATCTAAAAAAAAAATTCACTCTCCCTCTACGCAATTTTTTATACACTTTATCTAAATTCAACATTTCTAATCTCAAACAAATTGGCGTAATTCAAACATATGCGTACAGCATGAACAGATAGTAAGACATGGTTCTCATCAAAATTGCTATCCCCTTCAAACTCCAGCCTCTCCAGCCTAGTTGGAGTCTCACCAGGAATGTGTGCTAACTACCAAACAAACATAGAGGATACAAAGTTCATTTATTACATTATATTATTGTTTCAACAACAGCTGTGGGATAAAAAATTATGATTGAGTATTGATGAAATTTTTAAACATTGATAGAGTTTAAACATATACTTATTTAACATCAATATCTATAAATGACCCAAAAAAGGACGCACACCAAGAAAATATGCCCAAAAATCTAAAATGACAAAAAAAAGTCCTTGTAAAAAAAACGTTTCCATGATCTGTGGATCATGAACAAAATGTATATGTCGCAGGAGGATATTTGTATAATCAGCCTTATTATAAAAGTACTAGGCTTTTTACAGTACGCCACCTTTTAGTCGAAAAAACGTTTTTATCTCAAATTGAGGAGACATCATATTTTTGTAATAATATTTAGCACCGCGTCTTACTACCCGTTCGGGTTATACGCTTTTAAGTACTAATTACGCTAATGGATTAGGAATTGGGAAGGTTGAATTAGAGGAAGTGAACCCGCATTTGCGTGGAGGGGGAGTGGAAAACCATTTAGGAAAAACCACCCCCCGTTCACTCGACCGAGATTCGAACCTTGATCTCCCCGTCCTCAGCAGTCAAGCTCAACACAAGTGCGTTAGCCAACTACGCCACCGAAGCGGGTAGTATTTTTGTAAAACGACTAGATAACTCTAGGCTTAATGTGATGGAAACATTTCAAACTTCAGTCATTTTATATTTTTTAAAAGGCTAACTCGCGCCAGCCGTATTGTAAAACTTACCCCGCAGTCGTTTTATACGAAGGCTAACAGTGAACGCTGACAGGGCTAAGTATATTATCACACAGATAACACAGATCAGGTACGACGATTTAGAGATTACTTCGAGAAACATATCATTCAACAGGCTTAATGAGTTTAAATGTTTAGAAACTATTTTAGCTACCAATAACAATATTAGATTGGAAATTAAGAAACGAATACTGTTACTTGGTCAGGAAGTTGTTAACATCTCGGTTGGTGTCAAGGAATGTAAAACTCAGAATATACAAAACAATATTTTTACTGGTAGGATGTGAAACGTGGTCTCTTATCTTACGTAACGAAAACGAATTAGGGTGTTCAAAAACAAGGAGCTTTGAAGATATTTGGTCAAAAAAGGGATGAATATACAGGGGAGTGGAGGAGGTTTAGTTAGAATACCCTGTACTCATCACAAGACATTGTTAGGATAATCAAGTCTCGTAGATTAAGGTTGCCAGGATATGAAGCGTGAATGGGAGAATCTAGAATCTTGTGCAGGGTGCTGACTGGTAAACCCAATGGTAAGAGATTATTGGGAAAACCTAGGCATTGAAGAAGATAGAGTGTAATGAGGTGGACTGAATAGAACTAGCTCAACATAGGTATAGAAGGCGTACTTTAATAAGTGCGGCAATTAACTTTTGAGTTCTTAATGATATATAGTATGTAACCAAGTAATATTAATTTCCGCACACATAATATCTAAACCAGTTTTGTGGTGTTGTGTATTTCAATTCCTTTTTTTTCTGTCCATTTTTTAAATTGTATATTGAGTAACTCTTTCTTCCAATTAGAATTAGTTAAAAAAACACTGGATGTTTCCTTTAAATTCAAATATTTTTTTGTAGGTGACCTGGCGGTCTAGGGGTAAGGTGTTGGACTTCTGTGCTGGGGTCCAGGCTTCAATCCTCGGTCCCGGCACAGATTTATCTGATTACCAAACCCTTCATTCACCGCTGACAAGACGTGTATTAATCACAACTTGTGAATGTGGGGAATGCCAGGCCTTCACCGTGGTTCGGATCCCACGTTTAACTGTAGGTCCTCCATTTCATCTCACAATCACCCTATCATTACACATTAGCGTAAGTGCGTATAACCTGAACAGGTAGTAATACGCGGTGCTAATAATAATAATAATAATAATAATAATAATAATATATTTTTCCAGTGGGGTAGCCATTTATGTTTATAGATTTTTTTAAACTTAGGAAAAAGTTTTTTTTTTGACAAAGCTAAGCCAAAGTCATTATGGCAATGATTAATTTATCTTGCACGCACGCAAGTGGATAATTATCTCAATTAGTGAGGTTACAATCAGTACTTATGCTCCAAACACTAAAAAAGGGCTATTAACACCTGACACCACAATTATAGGATGTATACAAATCATTCATATGTATTATAATTTTTCATCTCACCCCACTGGTATTTATTTGAACCATCAAAGTCCACCGGAGAAGTTGGAAAAACTCTTCGAAGCATAGTGTCTTGGTGATTTTTCCCACAGGCAAGGCCTCCCGAGGCAATGTCGCTAGCAAAATTAGTTTTAAAATGATCCGTTGGTATGTGGTTGTGTGTAAGGGCCTTCGTCCACCGAAAAAAAAACGCGACGCAATACATCGCGGGAAACTGGTCACCCAGCGCTAAAGTCGTGGTCTCTCGGTGGACGAAGGGCCTTAGTTTGACAGTTTGTCTTGATCAACTAAATCCATGTATGTTTATTCTGAACGCAAAGATACTTTCCTGGATAGTTTAAAGAATGCCACCTTATTCAAACGTGATTCAACAACATTAAAATCGCTATTCTTAGAGCTTAATTTTCAAGATCAATTTTCTACTCCCAGCTTGATATTCTAATTAAAGAGTTTTATATAAATCGTAAGTAGGCTATATATATTTTAATGTGTACACTTTTGGTTTTGCCAAGTATTAAACATTTTCTACCCTTTGATGGGTTCAAACTTTTTCCCTAGATTTTTATGTTTATATCTTTGTTAGTAAATTTTCTGAACATGAAATGTTCAATATATTTATTAGTAATGATCTATATCCTAAATATTGTCACGTATATTATTTTCAAGCATCTCTTAGCCGTCTGAAATGCCAGGCCTCCACCGTGGTTCGGATTCCACGTTAAACTGTGGGTCCTCCATTTCATCTCACAATCACCCTACCATTACACATTAGTGTAAGTGCGTATAACCCGAACGGGTGTTATTATTATTATTATTATTATTATTATTATTATTATTATTATTATTATTATTAGCACCGCGTATTACTACCTGTTCAGGTTATACGCACTTACGCTAATGTGTAATGATAGGGTGATTGTGAGATGAAATGGAGGACCTACAGTTAAACGTGGGATCCGAACCACGGTGAAGGCCTGGCATTCCCCACATTCACAAGTTGTGATTAATACACGTCTTGTCAGAGGTGAAGGAAGGGTTTGGTAATCAGATAAATCTGTGCCGGGACCGAGGATTGAACCCCGGACCCCAGCACAGAAGTCCGACACCTTACCCCTAGACCACCAGGTTACCTTAAACGGGTAGTAAGACGTGGTGCTAATAATAATAATAATAATAATAATAATAATAATGATAAAATCTTAGCAGTCTTATTGTTTGAGCTCTTGAGAAGGCGTAACATTCACACTATAAACATATAGTTGATAGCCTATAATTTAGTTTACCTTATCAAGATATTTAATCGATAGTTTATTGCTTAGCGAGATTTTACTGGGGTTTAAATAATTTAGTTAGCTTGGTTTTTTTTTTCCTAGTCCATATGTCTTTATTATTTGTAGGGAAACCAAGTTTCATAAGTTCATATCGTTATTTTCTTTTTTTTAGACATTAGTTGTGTGTCTCCGACATAGGTTTGTTTTGTAAACAAATATAACCAATAACGAGACCATTATAATATGTTCAACCATTTATATTTTGGACGGCTTTCCTGCTAAAGATTTTTCTTGGCAATCCTTACGTTCTTTTTGGGCTTGAAGTATGGGGCGAGAAAAAACGAATGGGCTACGCCATGTTTTATTGTAGCGTCCGTTCCTATCAGCATTGATCATTTCTTTCTTTCTTTTCTTCTGAACTCTCGCTCAAGCAATCTTTTTTTCCCCCTTCTTATTTTGGCACTGGGCTCACTTTGTATGTGTTTGCGAACTCCCGTGTGTATGTGTATGTGTGCTCTTGAGACTTTAGTTTCAAGCGAATTTAATTTTAGCCCAAGGGAACCTAAAAGCGATGCCGCAGTAGCTGTATTTGAGAGGATGTTTCCGAAGTGCCAAAGAGGCACGGCGCGATGGTTGGGCACACGGTCGAAGAATTGGCCGCTTATTTTAGATCTGGTTGTCAGTTGGTGTCTGCGCTTCCCGATGAGAACGACAGGTACCTGCATGTTTGACCCAAGTGGTTGACAAACATTGGTCCCAACAGTAACCAGTTGTCATGTTTTTATCTCGATTAATTCCCTAAGCATTGCGGGTTAAAAGAACTTGTTCAAAAGTGTAAATAGTGGAGCATTGCGGATTAAAAGAATTCGTTCAAAAGTGTAAATAGTGGAGCATTGCGGGTTAAAAGAACTTGTTCAAAAGTGTAAATTGTGGAGCATTGCGGATTAAAAGAATTCGTTCAAAAGTGTAAATAGTGGATCATTGCGGGTTAAAAGAACTTGTTCAAAAGTGTAAATAGTGGAGCATCGCGGACTAAAAGAACTTGTTCAAAAGTGTAAATAGTGGAGCATTGCGGGTTAAAAGAACTTGTTCAAAAGTGTAAATAGTGGAGCATCGCGGATTAAAAGAACTTGTTCAAAAGTGTAAATAGTGGAGCATTGCGGATTAAAAGAATTCGTTCAAAAGTGTAAATAGTGGAGCATTGCGGGTTAAAAGAACTTGTTCAAAAGTGTAAATAGTGGAGCATCGCGGACTAAAAGAACTTGTTCAAAAGTGTAAATAGTGGAGCATTGCGGATTAAAAGAATTCGTTCAAAAGTGTAAATAGTGGAGCATTGCGGGTTAAAAGAACTTGTTCAAAAGTGTAAATAGTGGAGCATTGCGGATTAAAAGAATTCGTTCAAAAGTGTAAATAGTGGAGCATTGCGGGTTAAAAGAACTTGTTCAAAAGTGTAAATAGTGGAGCATCGCGGACTAAAAGAACTTGTTCAAAAGTGTAAATAGTGGAGCATTGCGGATTAAAAGAATTCGTTCAAAAGTGTAAATAGTGGAGCATTGCGGGTTAAAAGAACTTATTCAAAAGTGTAAATAGTGGAGCATTGCGGGTTAAAAGAACTTATTCAAAAGTGTAAATAGTGGAGCATTGCGGGTTAAAAGAACTTATTCAAAAGTGTAAATTGTGGAGCATCGCGGATTAAAGAACTTGTTCAAAAGTGTACAAAGCGGTCAAATCCGTAAAAAGAAAGGGGGGGAAAAGTGAGTCTCTACTCGCATGATAACAGTTTGTTTCTTGAGCACGTGACACGACCAGCAAGGGGGACATTCATGCGTTATATCGTCCACGCTTTGCCTGTTGTTCAACGATACTTAAGATATTAAAAGCTTGGATGATAATTTTATTAAATACGTTCTTCTTTGAGAATGTAACGATTTTAAGTGGCTCCCGCGGTGTGTGCCTGTGTTCCATTGTTGATGACGGACGATTATCGTTGATAGGTCAGAAAAGGTGTGATCTGAAGTGCGCGGTCCCTTTTAGAAATTTGTAAAGGGAGACATGTCGGGTGCGGACGATGGTGGCGCGTCAGCAGCAAGCATAGCATCCCTCGGCCGTCGCCGGCATGTTGAGGTTGATCTTCTACTCCACCGGGGTGCGTCTCGACTCCATTGAGGAGGAGGACGAGTTGTATAGCTTGGATCAGATCAAGGAGTTCGAGTCTGTCAGCCCTGCTTGGAAGGATTTCCTCGCGGAGATCTTGCAGCAAGGTACATTGCGTCGGGACACTTATTGTCACGTCAGTATATTTACATTAGTGGGGTAGAGTGGGAGAGTTTAGATCAAATACACCCGCACTCACGCGCGCGCGCGCGCGCGCGTGTGTGTGTGAAGAGTGTAGATATTAAATGATAATTTAAAATACCCCCTTCGGTGGCCACACGGTCTAACGTGTTACCCTCTTAGTGGACTAGACTGCCGATGACAGGAGATTGATAAAAGTTGACTACCAATTGGTGTTATTCTATAAGTTTTGATTATATATTTGTAGGTGACCTGGTGGTCTAGGGGTAAGGTGTCAGACTTTTGTGCTGCCGGCCGGGGTTCAATCCTCGGTACCGGCACAGATTTTTTTTATTTCCAAACTCTTCCTTCACCTCTGACAAGACATCTTGTGAATGTGGGGAATGCCAGGCCTCCACCGTGGTTCGGATTCCACGTTAAACTGTAGGTCCTCCATTTCATATCACAATCACCCTACCATCACACATTAGCGTAAGTGCGTATAACCCGAACGGGTAGTAAGACGCGGTGCTAATAATAATAATAATAATAATAATGTATTTCAAATGTGACAACCGCCGCCTGCAGATCACATGACTAGTAACTTTTTGTAGCTGTCATATAAGGACCCTTCCTTTGAAAAATTGACTATAGCTTCGTCTTACCTCAATTTTCTTACAAATTTGATAGCTAGAAAATTCCCTAGATCTAAATTTACGCATTCATACCCCAAGTCATGTGATCTACAGCTTTCAATTTTGATAAATATTATCAATGTTGATCGCAATAAAAAAGTTTGTATTTTCTAAAAAGACTGTGTATTCTTAAGAAAATCAAGGACGAGACTGACTCTTTAAGGTGGTAGTGAAGGGGACGCGAGAAAAGACCATTGTTTCTGCAGTTTTTATAGCAAAACAGTTGGTTGGCCAAAATAAATAAAATATTTCTTCAGTAGAAACATTGAGTTTAATTTTGTTCACATGATGATATCAACATTTGTTGAATATCTTGTCAAGGGGTGTCCTAGAATCTAATGACAACTTTTTCTCTTCATTTAAAAGTTTTTTTTATCTAATGCCTCCATACTCATGACAGCTATTCAACAATTACTGTTGATATCACCGAGTAAAGAAAATTATACTCTATATGTTTCTACTGGGAAAATATTCAATTTATTTTGTCCAAAAAAAATGTATCGATATAAAAACTACTGACCTTTACTGACGTCTCCTTCACTCCCACCTTAAGCCATTCTACAAGCGGAACTGTATTTAAACTAGGTTTTCTTGGGAAGTCCTCGCCTTCATCAGACTTTATTTCCCGCGCGCTGTATTGAACCCCATAACTCAATTCCAACTGGCAAGGCTAACAGCTAGCGCCATGACGTTTCTAAGAATAAGATTAATTTACAGACATGCCCGCCAGCAGTCGTTGATTTTGGCAGCTGTCCTCCTCGCAGTTTCAATTGATTGCCTCATAGCTTGACAAGACACTTTTGAGACTGACGGTAATTTTAAAATTGACGTTAGCAAGGGATTTTTTTTCTTTGTTTTTGTTCTTTTGCTGTTGAATGATCCACGTTTTACTACCTGCCCACGCTATCCGCATATTTTCTCTAATAGAGTAGGAATGATGAAAGTGGTATTATGTCCACATCTATACCATCCTAATCAATAATTCCCATTAGTGTAAATACTTGGATAGCCTGGGTGGGTACAGTCCAATTTTCACAGTAAGAACCTTAACTGACAGCTTGAAAAGCTATTATATTTCGTTCATGTATTCATACGTTAAGTCACTTAATATGCAGCTGTAAATAGCCCTAATAATATCTTAGAATATTATCAATGTTGATCGCTAAAAAAAAAAAAAGTTCAATATCATAGAAAGGGCCTCATCCGCAGCTATTTTTTTTTTCTAGTATTGCGTCTTACTACCCGTTCGGACTATACGCTTATGTACTGATTACGCTGATGGTTTTTAGGTATGAGGAAGGCTGTGTTTAGAGGAAATGTGCCCGCATTTGGAAAACCACTCTCAGAATATTCGACCGAGATTAAAACTTTGTTCTCCCCGTCGTCGGCAATCTAGTCTACTGCGATAGTACCGCCTTAGATTGTGCGGCCACCGAAGCGGTTTAAGATTAAGTGCCTTTTAACTTTTGTGATAAATGTCAAATTATCTAAATTATCGAAATAGATTGGACTGCTGATGATGGGGAGATCAGGGTTTGAATCCCGGTAGTGTGTAATGAGGGTGGTTTTCCCTAAATGGTTTCCCATTCCCCCTTCACGCGAACTTGAGTACACTTGCTCTAAGTTCAACCTTCCTTAGTTATAACGTAGTTAGTAAATTTATGCATATAACTTGAACGGGTCGTAAGACAAGATGACAAAAATAGTTTACAAAAAGTCTTAGTAATAGTAATAATAATAATTCGTATATATAAGACCGTTTACACCCACTACATTGCATACTTTTTATTTCATTGGCCCGATGCACAAGGGAGGACCAAATTGAGCGATGGAAGTCATATTAACTTTATAAAACTAATTAAATAACTTATAAAGTAAATCCATGACTTTTTTTTTATAACCGGTAAGGTGACCTGGTGGTCTAGGGGTAAGGTGTCAGACTTCTATGCTGGCGGCCGGGGTTCAATCCTCGGTCCCGGCACAGATTTATCTGATTTCCAAACCCTTCCTTCACCTCTGACAAGACATCTTGTGAATGTGGGGAATGCCAGGCCTCCACCGTGGTTCGGATTCCACGTTAAACTGTAGTTCCTCCATTTCATCTCGCAATCAGCCTTCCATTACACATTAGCGTAAGAGCGTATAACCCGAACGGGTAGTAAGACGCGGTGCTAATAATAATAATAATAATAATATAACCGGTGAACTAAAATTGGTACGTGGACGCATGAATTCACACTTTAATTAAACAAAAGTATATATATGTATATATATACTAAAAATTTAAGAATATACAATCATGTTGGCCAAATTTTATTATGTTGATGTATTGCGAGAGTAAAATGACTATACACTAATTTAAAAATAAATATTAATTTGTAATATATATATATATATTTATATATATATATATATATACTAATTTAAAAATAAATATTAATTTGTAATATATATATATATATATATATATTACAAATTAATATTTATTTTTAAATTAGTGTATAGTCATTTTACTCTCGCAATACATCAACATAATAAAATTTGGCCAACATGATTGTATATTCTTAAATTATTAGTGATTTTTTTCAACTATGCCTTAACTACCCATATGAACTATATGCATTGTATAGATAAGAAAGTAGAATTTGGAGAAAATGTACACGCATTTGCAAGTGAGAGAATGGGAAAATATTAGTTAACACCCTCAATACCTCTGATTGGGATTCGAATCCTGACGTTTAATTCTCGTACCCACCAATGCAAATATATTTTTAGTTACTTATTTTTTTAATTGTATGACTACATCAAAAGTCTCAATTGGTTTCCTGACCCCATTAATTTTAGTAATTTCCCACCGATTATTTCATTACGTTGTCACTGGCGGAGGAATTAAGGTGGGATGGAAGAGAACACGATTTAAGGTCCATTTAGGGGAAAAAAATTGCTTATAGCAAAAAACATGTTTGTGCCATAGAAATAACTAAATGTATTTCTCTGCAAGCAATATTTAAGTTTAATTTTCTACCGTTAGTAACCTCAACCGTTCTTAAATATTGTTCATGAGTATAATAGAATTTTAACAGATTTTTTAAATAAAGAGATGGTTTTGTTTTAAATTCAGCGAGACGCATCTTTGCTCCAAATGCTCAGATCAAGAGGGACCTGGGTTAAATCCCCGGCGCTTCCAGATTTGGTGTGAAGCAATGGGTTTGGAACTGGGGGGTCATCTCAGCCTAGTGAAAAGCTTCGGTCTAGAAAACTGAGATTAAAGGCCCAAGGGTTCGTTGCTACGACCAAATAATACACTCTATCTGAGAAAGTTGGCACTACATTAGATAACAGACGGCGGCTGCCTGATAGATACGGTTCGATTTCTGACCGACACCATAAAGTGTTTTTTTTTTTCTAATTCCGTGATACTAATGACAAATATTTAAGAATGGTTGACGCTTCAATGTGTCTAAAATCAAAATAAACTTAGTCTACTGAAGCTAAATTTTATATATTTTTCAAGAAAAGTTTTGTGTTGTAAGAGAAACTGCAAAAATTCTGACCCTACCTCGCGTTCTCTTCAATCCCATCGTAATTGCACCCTCCCCACCGTCTTAATTCCCCCACAACACCCCCACCACCCATCTTAAGACGTGTGATATTTCTTGGAGGAAGAGCATCACTAGAAATAAGCTCACAAAGGGCGAGAGGGATTGCGTTGTCCATATTTTCACCAGTTTCCCCTTCCCCTCACCTTAGCTCTAGCTTTTCTATTGTATTTCTTATATTATATTATTATTAGCACCGCGTCTTACTACCCGTTCGGGTTGTACGCACTTACGCTAATGTGTAATGGTAGGGTGATTGTGAGATGAAATGAAGGACCTACAGTTTAACGTGGAATCCGAACCACGGTGGAGACCTGGCATTCCTCACATTCACAAGATATCTTGTCAGAGGTGAAGGAAGGGTTTGGTAATCAGATAAATCTTTGCCGGGACCGAGGATTGAACCCCGACCGCCAGCACAGAAGTCTGACACCTTACCCCCTAGACCACCAGGTCACCCTCATATTATAATAATAATTATTATTTTTATTATTATTAGTCCGTTGCATCATATAAGATTAGGCCAACCGGGAAGGTGGGCACGTGGACTAAACTTAGAGAAAGTTTTTTTTTTTTCTAGTTTGCTGGTGAGGATAGATCAGGGTTCAAATCCCAGCTGGGTATAATGCGTGTGTCTCCTATTAGGCCTATCCCACGACCTCTTATGTTCTACCTACCTTATCCCTAACCCCGTCAGAGTAAATTTGCCTGCTACCTGGACAGGTAATGAATAAGACATAGCGAGAAAGAAAATGGGCCTATGTTTAAAATATCCTCCATGAAAGCTTTTTTTTTAAGTAACTGTATTTCGTGTTTCTGGCACCTACGGCCGCTAAAGTAATGACATAACATTAAAACCTCATTATTATTATTATTATTATTATTATTATTATTATTATTAGACTAAGAAGGCGTCACTCTCCCAATAGACTGGACTGCAGAGATTGGAGTTCGAATCCCTGTTTTACTGAGGGTGTCTGTTTCTAATTAGATGTCCACTCTCCATGTATGTAAATGCGGTTACACTCATTCTAATTACAAATTACAACCTTTCTCACTCCTAGCACATTAGCCAAGTAAGTATATAAGCATATGGACCATGTGGATATAAGATATAATAATAATAATAATAATAATAATCTTGGACATCCCCCTAAAGTTAAAGGCTCCCGATTCTGTTCCTGAAGCCTAGAAGCTATTGTTCTTTAATATAATTGATTTCAACACTTAGTCTTACCAAAACAAACGAGTAGAAGTCGCCAAGTGGTGGACAGATAGCGTGGCTTAATTAAATTTAATTGTCAAGAGTTACCGAAAGCGGACGTCTGTCTAGGGGTCTCCTGAGGTAAGAACTGGCAAGGAACTGGCGCTTATAATCGCGTATCTCACAGTCTGGTGGCCTTTTTAATCTTGCCGTATATTGTGCTGTTAGGGTAATTGAAGAGAATAGGGGAGGTTTTACATTAAACGGTACAATGCAGCTTTTATGATACGCAGATGATTTAGCTTTGTTGGACAACAGTAAGGAAGTTGCTGCAAAAAATGCAGAACTTTTATTAGAGGCTAGTAAGTAAATGGGTTTATGGTGAACGCTGAAAAGATTGACTATAATTATTAGCACATAGAAAACACAGATTGGGGACGATAATTTAGAGATTACTGTGAACAGAATATCAATTGCATGGTCAATGAGTTTAAATATTTAGGAAAAATTTAACCAGCAATAACAATATTAGATTGGAAATTAGGAAAAGAATCCTACTACTCGGTCAGTATGTTATTAACATCTCGCCTGTTTTTAATAAATGTAAAACTCTGAATATACAAAACAATAGTTTTACCGGTTGTGCTCTATGGGTGTGAAACGTGGTCTCTTGCCTTACATGATGGAAATAAATTTAGGGTTTTCGAAAACGGTATGCTTTGAAATATATTTGGTAAAAAAGGGAGGTTACATAATGAAGAGTTACATAACCTCTACCCAACACAAGACATGTTAGGATAGTGAAGTTTTGTAGATTACTGTGGGTGCATATAGGAGATTCTAGAACCGCGTTCAGGGTACTGACAGGCAAAACCAACGGGAGGAGACCATTGGTAAGACCTAGACGCAAATGGAAGGATAACATCAGATTGGACTTGAAAGAGATAGGGTGTAATGAGGTGGACTGGATATAATTATCTCAAGATAGGGATAGGGTGTGATGAGGGGGACTGGATATAACTAGCTCAAGATAGGGATAGGGTGTAATGAGGTGGACTGGATATAATTAGCTCAAGATAGGGATAGGGTGTGATGAGGGGGACTGGATATAATTAGCTCAAGATAGGGATAGGGTGTGTGAGAGGGGACTGGATATAATTAGCTCAAGATAGGGATAGGGTGTGATGAGGGGGACTGGATATAATTAGCTCAAGATAAGGATAGGGTGTGATGAGGGGGACTGGATATAATTAGCTCAAGATAGGGATAGGGTGTAATGAGGTGGACTGGATATAATTATCTCAAGATAGGGATAGGGTGTGATGAGGGGGACTGGATATAATTAGCTCAAGATAGGGATAGGGTGTGATTAGGGGGACTGGATAGACCTAGCTCAAGATAGGGATAGGGTGTGATGAGGGGGACTGGATATAATTAGCTCAATATAGGGATAGGGTGTGATGAGGGGGACTGGATATAATTAGCTCAAGATAAGGATAGGGTGTGTGATGAGGGGACTGGATATAATTAGCTCAAGATAGGGATAGGGTGTGATGAGGTGGACTGGATATAATTAGCTCAAGATAGGGATAGGGTGTGATGAGGTGGACTGGATATAATTAGCTCAAGATAGGGATAGGGTGTGATGAGGGGGACTGGATAGACCTAGCTCAAGATAGGGATAGGGTGTGATGAGGGGGACTGGATATAATTAGCTCAAGATAGGGATAGGGTTGTGATGAGGTGGACTGGATATAATTAGCTCAAGATAGGGATAGGGTGTGATGAGGGGGACTGGATAGACCTAGCTCAATATAGGGATAGGGTGTGATGAGGGGGACTGGATATAATTAGCTCAAGATAGGGATAGGGTGTTATGAGGGGGACTGGATATAACTAGCTCAAGATAAAGATAGGTGGCCTACTTTTGAAAGTGCGGCAATTAACTTTTGAGTTCCTAGTGCCAGAGAGTAAATAAGTAATGGATAACATGAATGTAGGCTTTTTAGGAATGTTACAAAAGGGCTAATAACTAATAAGTTTTAAAACAATCTGATTGAATCAACTAAAGATACATAGAGTATTTCCGTGTTTGTTGTTGGTTGTTAGTAGTTGTTTTTATTGGCAGTGATTGATATAATAGCAACAATTATTTGTTGTTGTTGTTGCCAAAATAATTAACACCTTTATTTTATTAGATTATAAGTTTGTAAGAGTGTATGCTCGGTAGTCTAGACCAGTGGTTCTCAAACTTGTATGCTTCACTCCTGGAAATATTTATACAATTGGCGTATCCTTTGTACAGATTTAAAATATTTTAGTATGATAATGGGTATATAATAAAACATCTATATTTATTTATGTATATTTACAGTTTACTTTACACAACTACTACATATATTAATAAACACAAAAAATGACATGATTGATTGAACATAATCCAACAAAATTATCACTATCATAGTGTGGGTACTCAGTGATATGAGTGTGCTTGCTTAAGTTTCAAAGTTCATCAATGGCTGGTGTTAGCTTGCTTAGGTAGAGTCGCAAGTCATCTTCAACATCCAATCTGTTTTTATATTTATATTTTTAAAGCAGTTAAAGATGAAAAACCAGTTTCACATACATATAATATATATATATATATATATATATATATATATATATTTACAAATTTGACTCTAAATCTATATTATAAATATAGACATGGTTGCTATACTTCCTCGAGCTTTCGAAAAAAATGCCATATATTTTTAAGTGCCTGTCTTTTTTTTTTCGACACCTTTTGTTCCACAATAATTGTTTATTGATGTCCCTGGAAAACTGGCATGATTTCAATATTCGTATTATTCTACCATTGCCAATAAAATGTATAGAATCTTTATGATTTTAATTACTGATAATTAGTATTACTCTCGCCTCACAATAAAACATATTTACAGACTTATTACATACGTATTATTTACATAGAGCTAATTATTGTATTAAAAAACTCTAAGTAGGTTCTAACAGCATTAAATGTTTCAAAAAATGTCAATATAGGGATACATGGATCCCACTTCCCTCTTCTAGTTGGGGCTATGTGACCCCCAAAACCCACTTTACCTTTATCTTTTTTTTAACCTCTTATTATTATCCGTTGGGATTATACTAGTTACCCTATTGTGTTAAGGATTAAAAAGGTTAAATTTAGAGAGAATGTACCCTCATTTGCGTGGGAGGAGAGTGGGAAACCATTTAGGTGAAACCTCCCTCAGTACACAAGAGCTCCCCGTCATCGACAGTCTTGTCTTTTATCAGTGTGACGCTTAAAAACCATACGGCCACCGAAGTGGTTAACTTTAGTCTTAATTTTGAGAAATGTGTCCCTTATTATTTAAATAGTCAGGTCTGACAACCCTGCATATAGGTCCTACAATATTGAACCCTATTTAGAGCAATACATTGGGTTATGACCAATCATAATTAGTTACTAGTCACCCGCATCGGGGGTCTCATGGTCCATCGCGTCACTATCGTGTTGGACCGCATTGCTGGTGACGGGTAGATTGGGGTTTGATTACCGGTCTGGTGAACTTGGAGTAGTTTTTACTAAATTGATTCCCACTCTCTCTCTCTCTCTCTCTCTCTCTCTCTCTCTCTCTCTCTCCACGTAAATGCTGGTACATATACTCTAAAATTCTACCTTCCTCATTACTATTTTACTATCAAAATTAATGGAGACGTGAAACTAATAAAGCCATCCAAGAAAAATAAGGTTTTAAGTCGTTGTTAGTCGGTACTTGCGCTGGAGCACTATAAAAGTTTGCGAGGCGGTCATTGGCGCGGCGTGGAGGTTGGAGCTGACTGCCGGGCCCCTGCGAGTGAGCTAAGCGCGTTGCGGGTGACAGGGGCAGGCTAATTAAATAGACACTTTGTTTTTAACTTCGTGGACGCTCCTTCTCTCTATATATCTCTCCCCCCTCCCCCCTAAGGTTTTATTTCAATTATAAAGTTGGACCGCGCCGAGTCTCTCTTGTTTTGTCGCGTTTCTATTTGGGGTGGGAAGCTGGTGGCCCACGAGTTCTGATGGTCCGATGAACTCGAAGAGAGAATATTTTTAATGTTTGATAAGTGTATAGATGTGGAGATTGTATCAAAAATGTAGGGAAGTTACAAAACTCGATTAAAACATACATATATTTGGTTGTTTCACATAGTGTAAGAGAAGATGCTAGCCTTAACATCGCTAATAAAAGATTTATAGATATGTGTGAGTATATTACTGTATTGATTGATTAAATATATTTTTACTTTATTTCTTCTTAAGTAATTAATTTATAGCTGGGGCACTGGAATACTATAATCCTCTAATACCTCAAATCCTCTGTTATTCAAAAGATTCGAGAGATTCTTAAATATTTCAAAAACGTATCTCAAATACGATTATGAAGATATTGACTTCAAACAACCATTTTAAGCAATTTGTAAAAAGAATATATAATATATACTTGTTTAGTTTTAAGAATAACAAAATCACAAAAAAGTACAAAATTGTATTAATAGAATTTTATTTTTAGCACAGTGTTTTACTACCCGTTCGGGCTATATGCTTGGTTACTAATTACTCTAATGGTTTTGGGGATTAGGAAGGATATATTTAGAGGAGATGTACACGCATTTGCTGGAGAGAGTTTAAAACCAATTTTAGAAAAAAGTACCATAAGTACACTTGACCTAGATTCGAACCCCGATCTCCCCGTCATCAGCAGTCTATTCTATTTTGAGAGTGACTCCTTAGATAAAACTATCGATCCTATTCGGTTTAGAGCGTCCAAACTATTATTATTATTATTATTATTATTATTATTATTATTATTATTATTATTATTATTATTATTATTAGCACTGCGTCTTACTACCCGTTCGGGTTACACGCACTTACGCTAATGTGTTAATGTTAGGGTGATTGTGAGATGAAATGGAGGACCTACAGTTTAACGTGGAATCCGAACCACGGTGGAGGCCTGGCATTCCACACATTCACAAGTTGTGATTAATACACGTCTTGTCAGAGGGGAAGGAAGGGTTTGGCAATCAGATAAATCTGTGCCGGGACAGAGGATCCAAACTAATAACCTTTTGAATATTCGACTCTTATCGGTAGCCACGTGGAACCAATATCAAGCTCTTTTAGTCTGGTTTATTGGTGATGAGAGGGGATGAAGGGGGAACAGGGTTTAAATTCTGGGCTAGTGTCGCTTCTTCCCCCCCACTCCACCCCTCTCAAAGGTTTCTCACTATTTCTCAACACACATTTGTGTAAATTTCCTGTAAATTCTAACATTATCATTCTTGCTCATTTGGTATGATTAAGATGGGCAGCGTTTTTATAGAAAACGCCCTTTTTTTATCTAAGTAAAATATGGTTCTAGTAGAAACAGAGAGTTTAATTTTCTTCGCACGGTGACTTCTACAGTTGTTGAATATCTGTCAAGGTTTTCCTGGAATTTAACGTGAAATTTTTCTCTTGATTTAAAAAGTTTCTCATTTAATGCCGCTATGCTCATGACAGATAATCAACAATTTTGGAGGCCACCATTTGAAGAAAATTAGACTCTTTGTTTTTACTGTAGAAATATTTTATTTATTTTAACCAAAAAATTGTTTTGCTTTAAAAACTGCAAAAACCCTGCTCAGAAGGATAGTGGAGTGCGAAGCTCTACTCGCCAATCGACTCATCCAACACACCGGCTTAGGTGACAGTCATGTCCACAGACGCTACTGCTTTGTTTGTTTGAAATTGCGGGGAAATTCCAATGGCGTGGGTGGGAATATAACGAACAGATGCGGATAGAATATATTCGCGAACGACACTCGCATCGTAACTGGCACGATCGCAATTGGCTCCAAACCCTCGTTAAGGAACATATTTAAAAAAAACATGTTTTTCTTACCAGTGGTCTAAAAGCGTTAGATTCGCACTGCCTAGAATTACTGTTTATTGGGAGGTCCAGGCTCGACTTCTGGTCGTGTGAACTAAGGGTGGTTTCCCTGCATATGATTTTCATTTTAGTTTTACCATCCTCTTTGTACGCTAATGAGGATGAATTTCCTCTTGGTTGTTCTCCTCATCCCGAACACTTTAATTAAGACTTTAATAACCATTGTGTTAAAATAAAATAACACTCTTCAGTTGCCGAACGCTCTCAGGCGTTATTCTCGTGTTAGGCTGGCCTGCTGATGATGGAGGGAACGGGGTTTGAATCCCGGCCGGGTCTACCGAAGGTGGTTTTTCCTAAATGGTTTCCCACTCTCCTTCCTCGCAAATTCGAGTAGGTCTATTACCTCTGAAATGCTTCCTTCCTCATTTCTACGTTTATTGGGGGGGGTGGGTGGGTGGGGGGGGGGGGTTAGTATCAAAAAAATGTGTTAAGAACTTTCTGCCTCACTCTCCTATCCAGTTGATGATATAAATTTGGATGCGTCTAGAAGCTAATTGTAGTGGTCCTCGTTTCGAGAGTAATTCTTTGAAATTTGGTTACTCCTAAAGGCTCTTTGGATTAGTCCTGTGGCAAAGTGTTTTTGAAATTATTATGCTTCTAAAAGCTATTTTTAAAATTGCTCGCAAGATTTTTTTTTAAATTAGTAATCCCTTAGAAGCTATTTAGAGCTTGACTCTTTATTTTCCTCCCGAGAATTAAATACCTCTAGAAGCTATTTGTAGCGGACCTTCCCTTTCACATTATTAAAAAGTGAATGCTTCTATAAGTTATTTGAAATTTGATACCAGGCCAT
This sequence comes from Timema cristinae, assembly GCA_039000515.1. NCBI lineage: Eukaryota > Metazoa > Arthropoda > Insecta > Phasmatodea > Timematidae > Timema > Timema cristinae. The sequence goes on along the minus strand of JBCFYV010000100.1, from coordinate 26,036,702 downwards.
ATCTAAGCTTCATATTAAAAACTTCTGGGGTTGTGGGGGGAGGTTTGAACCCCATAAATTCCCCACCCCCACCCCCTACTAAGCCTATGCATATCACAATTGATGTTTTCAAACTATTCTATTGTGTCGAGTATTAAATTTAAACAGATTCACACACACTTACCATTTAGCGAGTTATTTAAAATGTTTTATCAACAGTAGATGCAGCTTTCTGTTTGTATCTCGTTTTGTAGGCACATTTACAATGATTTAGTCGGTCGGTCTTTTAATTTGATTGGGTCCTCTAAGATTATGATGTTGCGCCTTAAAAAGAGGGGGAAAGCGGAAGGTATTTTAAGTCACACCGAGCTAACAATGCCGATGAGTGTGAAATGTTGCGATTGGCTTAAGAGATATTCACGTGACCACGTAAAATATGTGAATTGCTGCGCCATTCAAACAGATCCTGCTCTAAATTTTCGATTAAAATGTGAATCAAGCCTTACTCTTTCTCCCATTTCTTTTATAATCAAAACGCACATTTATTATCTTGTTCGCCACTTGGATCGCAAGGTGAATTAAAATGGCACGATGATGCCAACACATCCTATGAAGGTTTGGCATGACGTGTGTGGACTATAGTGTCGGAAACATTCCTCCTCCCCGTGTTACATTCCGTCTCGCCGGCTTATAGCCCCCCTTCCACCCTTCACTTTTACTCTTAAATCATTTATTCTTCTCGACCTCCTTTCCACCTTCCCCCCTCCTACTCCCCCATCACACTCGATTTAAAAATAGCTTGAATAGGCTCGTTTTGCTGTCTAAATCCGTTGTGATTTTCGGTTCGAAGCCGAGCTTTTGTTGGATGATCCTCCGAGAAAACAACTACAGAGTAAGCTCTTAATAGCGGACACCTTCTTAGGGATAAGGGGAGGCTCTTATTAAAATATGTCCGTTATTTGGAAAAATATGTTTGTAATCATACTTATTGAACACACTTATCTATTTGAATCTAAATACTGTTAATATTAACTACAGCAATCTAATTGCTGTACTGTACAGTATTGTATATAGGATAGTTATGATTGATGACTAATGGCAAAATTGTCTACTTACAGTAGCTCCATGGCTTCTTTGGTGCTGACTGACAGCTGATGACATTTAAAAGTTACCAGACCAAATTATGTATCCCTACGCCGAACCATATCTGCAAAAACATGTTTTTAGCAGCTGTCACATCTGACAATCAAAATTTAGGAATATACCTAAATGTTGACTGTCAGAAGTCAGCTGTGAACTGTCAGTCAGCACCAAAGAAGCCACGAGGCTACTGTAACTTACTGTACAGATTACATAGTACACAAAACAAAACGCAAATAAAAGGAAATGTTAACGGTAGGCCTTCTCTAATGTGTATTCACGCACAGACAACTGCTGGAACAATCCCCACTGATGTCTTGGAAGGGGTGGTAGGAAAGACATTTAAGTACCTTAGTCATTACTACGTAAGCTATCTTAGAAAAGTTCAACAGAGGGGAAAGGCGGGGTTACTCACACTTTACGCGGGACAATGGCATTCCTGTCATTCCTACAGTACAATACTGGATAGCTATGGAATGGTGTTTTCAATTTCTGTCCGATGTTTGGAGATTAATATGCGTCTTTATTAGGGTCCGTGTCCGCCATTGGGGGGTCGTTTCACCGTGAGAACCTATGATATTTTGCCAGGGAAGTTTAAACTGTTCGTTATGAAGAAGAATCCGCTATTCAGATATGTCCGTCAAGGAAGATCCCACCGTACACCCAATATCACCTCAGAGAAAACTTGCAGGCCTTATGAAGAAAAGTCTTATCTTCGTTCTTTCTCGGTTAACCGTCACCAACTATCCTTGCTTGGCGTTATTTCAGAAGGTGTGTACTAGGATAAGGAGCTACTGGCAACATAAACAAACCAGCATTACACAACTTATTATATCCAAGGGAAGATTGACTACACGAAAACAAGAGAATCAAAACGTTATTTTCCAAAACTCACCATGCAGCTTCCTTAGAGATGATTATCCAGTTTAACAAATGGTTACTAATGAGTGGGTCGTGGCGTTCTCATTGTCTCTTATAGAACGTTTCCTCTTCCGCCCGCCACTTGACGTTCCGGGTGAATTTAGACATTTGTGAGTCTCACACTGTTGGGAATACTATAGTAGGATTCTGATAGAAATAACCTTATCTCCAAGCTGAATGTGTGTACAATAAAGTTATTTCTGTCTGATGATGGCAAGGAAATTGATGTACAGGCGAGGTTTGTCGAAATAACAAAGGGCTTTATGTTGCTTGGCCACCACTAGGTTACCCATTTTCGAAGAAACTACCAAGGAAGATGGCACAATTGAATGAAGACCGAGAAGATGAGGTTCAACTTGTCCACAATTAAAGATTGCACAGTTGAATGAAGACCGAGAAGATGAGGTTCAGCATGTCCACAATTGAATGAGGACCGAGAAGATGAGGTTCAGCATGTCCACAATTGAAGATGGCACAATTGAATGAGGACCTAGAAGATGAGGTTTAACATGTCCACAATTAAAGATGGCACAGTTTAATAAGGCCGATAAGATGAGGTTTAACATGTCCACAATTGAATATGGCACAGTTGAATGAAGACCGAGAAGATGAGGTTCAACTTGTCCACAATTGAAGATGGCACAATTGAATAAGGCCGAGAAGATGAGGTTTAACATGTCCACAATTGAAGATGGCACAGTTGAATAAGGCCGAGAAGATGAGGCTCAACATGTCCACAATTGAAGATGGCACAATTGAATGAGTACCGAGAAGATGAGGTTCGGCATGTCCACAATTGAAGATGGCACAATTGAATGAAGACCGAGAAGATGAGGCTCGACATGTCCACAATTGAAGATGGCACCATTACCGTTCGTGAACATAATTTCTACAACTGAACATGGGACCATCTACGATTGTAAGTTTTTTTTAGCGCTGCGTCTTACTACCTGTTCATATTATACACATATTGATGAGGAGGGTTTAATTAAGAGGTAGCGTACCCGTATTTGCGTGGAACACCACTTGAGTATTGGGAAACGTGAATAAACATCTATTTTATAATAAGCCACGACACTATTATTGATTGAATTTGTTAATTTATTACAATTTACCAAAACGTCATTGAGTATTATATTAATGATGGTTGATCAATTTCAACACAAACTATATATATATATATATATATTATATATATTATATATATAATATATTATATATATATACATATATTTTCAAATAATTTCTATTGCGAGAGCTGTGGCCTGAAATAGTCTATAATTGTAAGTCTAAAATCAATTTTAGATTCAGACATATTTTAGATTTTCTAATAAACTAGGCAAAAATAAATGCTTTTCGGGCATTCACAACTGTAAAAACAGAATATTTAATTTAAAGCACACACTTTCTTTCCCACGTATTTTGTTTCTGTGTTCTTGCGTGCATGCGCCTAGAAATATTGATATTCCGTTACTTGAATCTATACCAAGATGCAACTTATGAATCGCCAGGGACACGACAAAGCGGTTATGTCAATGTCTGTGTGCAACGTTTGAATTTGTACCCGTGTTTGTAACATCATATAAAACTCTACCACGTGGTTGTAATCGTAGTGAGAAACAATACCTACAACACCTATAGGACCCTCATCTTTAATCAGAAGAAGAAGATTTTTTTAAATTGTGGCCAAGTTTACAAAGTTTTAAGTGGGAATTTGGGAAGGGGATAGCTTGGTACTCTGTTAGCATGTTCATTGTTCACTTGTTCAGTTTAAAACACTGAAGGCACACGTGGCGACAGAGTAGTCAAGTGGCATTGTGCGTGCTCATGTGTGACGTCATGTTTTATTTGGATTGTGCTTCACAGTGTATTTATTATTGCGAGTAAATTTTCTCCTTCTCACTAACCAAGGTTGTTGGTTGGATGTGATTTCTATTAATCCGGAATTGGCGAGTTCTTGTAGAACTCTCACGTGTACTAGAGGAGTACAGAAAGTGCGGGGGTTCCCCGTTACCCTTCCACATTGGGTTTCTACAAGCGAACGAGAAAGATACTACTAATTTTACCAGAAAGGTACTTTTATATACTTTTCGGGGATCTCTTGCGTGCCACAACCGCCATGGTAGCAGTGGCTATTACCTCCCCTCCGATGAAAGTTGTGCTACGGATTTTTATCTAAAATAAAAATCCATTGACTTTGGCTGTGTTTGAGCGCGACTTTGGCTGTGTTTGAGCGCACTAACACATCCTTAGGTAAGCACTTTACCCCAAGACCACAGGGGTCGACTTTGATGACATAAAAATGGTTAAATAATGACTCTAAAAATGCTATGAACAAATGACAAAATTTACCAAAAAACATCGTAAAACTGTAAACGAAAACTCGTAAAGAATGCACATGACTATATAAAATAAGCCCATTCATATTAATAATAATAATTATTATTATTAATAATACTTAACACCGCGTCTCACTACCCGTTTGGATTATACGCTAAAGTTCTAATTACGCTAATGGATTAGGAGCAGGGAAGGTTGAGTATAGAGGAAATGGAACTGCATTTGCGTGGAGGGAGAGTGGAAAACCATTTAGGGAAAGACAACCCTAGTTCATCCATGCGAGATTCGAACCTCACTCTCCCTATTCTCGGCAGTCTAGCTCAACACGAAACTAGTTTGTTAGCTAACTACGCCACTTAGGTAGGTAACCTTTAAAAAATAATATTTTTCATCTTGCTAAACATTGACATTGATTTATAACTTGGATGACCTGGTGGTCTAGGGGTAAGGTGTCAGATTTCTGTGTTGGGAGTCCAGGGTTTCAATCCTCGGTCCCGGCACAGATTTATCTGATTGCCAAACCCTTCCTTCATATCTGATAAGAAGTGTATTAATCACAACTTATGAATGCGTGAAATGCCAGGCCTCCACCGTGGTTCGGATTCCACGTTAAACTGTATGTCCTCCATTTCATCTCACAATCACCCTACCATTACACATTAGTGTAAGTGCGTATAACCCGAACGGGTAGTAAGACGCGGTGATAATAATGATTTACAACTTCTATACTTAAAGCAATAAATACCCCTCTGACAAAACATTTCCAGGTGATTTGCAGTTCTTCTATTCTAATATGCATGTGGATTTTACTACCACATAAATAAAGATTGTGCAAAGTTTATTTCAAACATACATTATCTTGCCACTCCAAAAACTGTGTGGATGGGAGGAGAGAATGGGGAGGGGCGCGCTTTTGTGGCCGCATGGTCTAGAGCGCTACTCTCGTAGTATACCAGACTGGCGACAACGTGGATATTAAGGTTCGAATCCCACCGTTGAGTGTACTGAGAGTGGTTTTCCCAAAATTGTTTTCCACTTCCATCCCCCCCACGAAAATGCTGGTACAGTTCCTTTAAATATAACCTTTCTAATTTCTAAAATCACTAGCGTAGTTAGTACATACGCATATAATTCAAAATGGTAGTAAAACGCAGTGCAAAAACGTGTGGGGAGGGGGGGGGGGTGTGAAACGTATGTTTTAATAATCCGGAATCTGCAGTTTCCGTCGCCTTAATTTTTATTATAATCATATGCTCGGCGGTTTCTTGACGAAACGTGTAATCCTTGTTTCAAATAATGGTCAGAAACTAAATTTATACGAAAAAATGTTTATAGGTCAAGGTCTTTATTTTATTTGATAGTTTTTATTTTCGAATCATTATGTAAACTCCATTTCCTACCATCATCTTGTAGATGTTCGTTAGGCCTACAGAAAGTGTAAATAATAATTTTAAATTTATTAAAATATCCTATTAGAAATATCCAAGAAAAAAACAACTGGCACCTATTAATGTTCTGTCCTGTGATACATTTATTTCAAGGTCATAAGACAACGTTTGATAGAGGAGGGAGCGCTGAAATTATGTTCGAGGTGCCCCTTATCTTAATCCGTGTCCGCACGTTGTATCACATATCCTCATATCGTATCCCGAACGCGTCGGTTTGGATGAGACCTTATATCCTGGGCGGTATCACGCCTCTAGTTGGTAATTTGCCGTCGCATCAAAGGAACTGGCTAGAGGATGCAGCGTGGTCAGGAACACACGAATGATGTGAATTGTGGGTAACATCATTGATCGCTACGGAACGAGGATAAGATGGGCTGAAATTTGCTCTAAACCGTATCTTTGTGCATCGTCACTCGTCAGTCGTCAATAGATATGAAAATTTTGAATCGGAATATTGTCTGCAGTGGTGGCTTCGGTGGAGGGGTTAAATTGTAAAGGTGGCACCATGGGTGGCACCTAGAGCCTATTATACTTAAAAATATAGTGTGTAAGGTGCGGCAGAAGGGAGCGCGAGTAATTTTACAGTTTTTAGAGAATTACATTCTTTGGCCAAAATAAATCAAATATTTCTCCAGTAGCAACATAGAGTTTAGTTTTATGCAAATGCTAATATCAACATATCTTGAATATCTGTCAAACTTTTTAAATAAAGAGAAAAAGTTTTTAAAAATACTAGGACACCCTTGGCATATATATTTTCAAGATCTGTTTGATATTAGAGTGTGCAGAAAATTTAACTTTATGTTGATACTGGAGAAATATTTGATTTATTTTTGCCAAAAAATTTAATTTTATAAAAACTGTAAAAACACTTGCGCTCCCTTCTGCCGCACCTTAAGAGACGAATGGGTTATAAGAAGGGGGGAGAGGTAGATAGGAAGCACAGTGGAGAGGGGGAAAACAATTAATGTTAGACCAAACTTAAATTATTTTAGTTAACTTATGATGATAAAATATTGATTTATGAACATAACGGGTCTACAAAGGCCTGCATTCATTTGTTTCTTTACTACTTTTTTTTTTTAGTACCACGTCTTACTATCAGTTTGGGTTGTACGTCTTTGTACTAATTACCCTAACGGTTTTAGGGATGAGGAAAGTGGACTTTAGACGAATTGCACCCGTATTTGCATGGAGTAACAGTTGAAAAGCATTAAGGGAAAACCTCCCTCAATGCTCCCGACCGGGATTGAACTCCGATCTCCCTGTCATCGGCAGTCTAGTCTATTGCGAGACTAGTGCGTTAGACCGTGCGGCCACCGAAGCAGGTGTTTATTTACTACTAATACGACTAAAATATAAATAATTTAATTTAATAGATCAAACCGTTACTAAGTTTGTAGATGTTTAAGTAAAATTACAAGTCAAAAAGTATGATTAGGATTTACTTCAGGTGAAAAACTTTTATGCTAAATATTCTTATCTGACAATATGTTTTTCACCTGAAGTAAATCCTAATCATACTTTTTGACTTGTAATTTTACTTAATACATCTAAAAACTTAGTAACGGTTTGATCTATTAATTAAATTATTTTTATATATTTCTAGAGAAATCTATTAAGTCTTAACTCTTAGTATATTATTTTTTTCATTTAATTAGTTGAAATTATTTTACAGAATTAATAATTTAAATTGTCCGTCTCGCCTATCTAGTAGTCACCCGCTCCAGCTCTGATCGAGACGGGGATACGTTACGAGGATATTATTCAAGTGTGGACCAGGCCTCTGGTTTCGTGTCGTGAGTAGACTGATGACTTATCTGTGGAAAACCCACGTAGCGCTCCTTTAATATTAATAATTGTCAACTTGCGCGTTCGAGCAGATCACAATGACCTTGCCAACGGCGTGCGCCACCTTTTCTTTCTGGAACAAGGAGCAAGAGGCCAATAAAGATTGAATTAGCTTTTGTTGTCGACTCTATAACCCTGCTCTCTCTGCACGCTTGTCAACGAAATAATTGTAACCATCTATAAAGTTATACTTCTACTCTTGTAGTATTTTATTTATTTAATCTCTTCTCTATCGGTTCTTTCGTCTTCTCTCGTTGGATGTATTCTACTTTGGTCGTCTCTTTTCTTTCTTTCGTTCTCTGTCCCTCTTTTTGGATAGTGTAGCTACTCTACAATACTCATTACTGCTTTCTATGTTATATCATGTTGAATATACATTTGTTTGAGTACACATTACATATTCATCTAATAGTGTCTTTGATTTTTTTAAAATAACATTTTAATACCCGTTGCATTTCTTAAAGTCCACTGTGTTGTTTGCACAGTAGGATTTTGGCCTGTACACAAACGAGGTCATTGCTTTTTACCAACATTATGGCCCGTGTGTTGTTACAACTTGGCTGTAGTGAGATTCGGTCGGCCCGTGTTGTTGGTGTACTAACTTGGCCCTGTGGTTGGTAAGGCAGGCTGTAGGAGTTCGGCCCCGTGTTGTTGGTGTACTAACTTGGCCCTGTGGTTGGTAAGACAGGCTGTAGGAGTTCGGCCCCGTGTTGTTGGTGTACTAACTTGGCCCTGTGGTTGGGAAGACAGGCTGTAGGAGTTCGGCCCGTGTTGTTGGTGTACTAACTTGGACCTTGTTGGTTTTTGGTGTACTAATGGCCTGTGTAAGGCAGGCTGTAGGAGTTCGGCCCCGTGTTGTTGGTGTACTAACTTGGCCCTGTGGTTGGTAGAACTAAGGCCTGTTCAGGAGGAGTTCGGCCCGTGTTGTTGGTGTACTAACTTGCCCTGTGGTTGGGAAGACAAGCTGTAGGAGTTCGGCCCCGTGTTGTTGGTGTACTAACTTGGCCCTGTGGTTGGAAGACAGCTGTAGGAGTTCGGCCCGTGTTGTTGGTGTACTAACTTGGCCCTGTGGTTGGTAGCAGGCTGTAGGAGTTCGGCCCCGTGTTGTTGAGTTGTTACAAAGCTGTGGTTGGCCCGTGTTGTTGGGAAAGGAACAGGCTGTAGGAGTTCGGCCCCGTGTTGTTGGTCGTACTAACTCAGCCCCGGTTGTTATGGCGTTGAACTAATAATTAATGTAAATGTCTTCTCTAGGAGAACAAGAAATATCAATTGAGGAAAAGTATAACACAGCAAAATTCTAACCTAACTTAACCTAACTAAGGCACAACACGATCATAAGTTTGTACGAAATGAGATGGAAAGTTTTGGTTTGGTTCATGAGGCTGAATTTATATTTTTCAGATTTTTGTAGGAAAAAACTTTTATAAAATAATAATTAAAAAACTGTGGTAAACATAGAAACATTTGACTTTATTTAATTGGTATTTATAATATTTATACAAATTGACCGCTGTAGATCCAAGTCATGACAGATGCATGCATGAAAGTATATCTAAATATTATAGCTGTCAAATAATGCGCTTCCAATGAAAATTTGAGTTGTATATGGAAATGTAACAATAGTTTACACTATAACAGGGATGGAAGATCTATGGCACGCGTATCACTGGGTGGTACGAAGGCATGAAAAAGTGAAAACCCTAAATAATTTGTTGTCTGTATAATTTTTTTGAAGTCATTAAGATTTAGATAGCCTTTTCTTTGTCATTCCCATATCTCAATAAATTTTATGAGGTTAACGGTTAGAAATCGTCTTGTGCGCTATTGTAGACAATTTATGAACTGAATAAAAATATCTTGGCGAACAAAATATAAACAATATGGAAAAGATAATGTAAGTTTTGATTTTAACATTTATATAAATTTATTGTCTATCCGCCCCTTTCCCCTTTTTCCCCCCGAATATGTTACATTGTTTTTACCTTAAGTAAATGGTATTAATATTGTTTAAAAAACTCAATTTGAAAATTTAATAAATTATTATTCTTTAAAATGTTAACAATTCTTTTTAGTTATTTATTAATTTGATAATATTCAACAATCTTTTAGCTTTAATTACTCGTAGATTTCGGTGGACTTGGGGTAGAGTGTTCGCCTCAGGACCCAATCAATGTTCGTGGGTTCAAAGCCAGCCGGGGTCGACGGATTTTTCTTGAGCGATAAAATGTATTAGCACAACTTCCTTCGTAGGGGAAGTAAAGCCATCGGTTCCATGTCGATTGGAACATTTAAAATAACTCTGGAATACCTTTCTCGGCAAAATTGGTGGACCCTTTCGCTGTCGCTCATAGAAATTCCCATGTGTTGATATAACACACTGGTCGAAAAAGTCTTGCCATCACTGCAATAAAGCCTAAAGTAGGTATGCCCTAAGTTTGCAGTTGGAAATCCAATTCCAAAACTAAACATAGTTGGTCGGGTTGAATGCCACATCAACACATGACTGGGTTTTAATATGTTGCGCTTAAAAAATAATGATATACTAATTGTACTTATTTAACCAAGTGCAACAGGCATAAGTGAGGAGGGGGGAAGGGGTTCTAGATTTCCTTATTTTTTGCTGACAAGGAAATAAGGAAGGATGGAAGCGGGTCAGAATGATTCTTATATAAGACAGAGACAGACAAGAATGGCGCAGTGATTCAAGGACCTTGCTCATTAGTTTAAAAGTGGTTTAGAGTTTCTTAATAGCTATAGTAATTAATGTATTAACTAATAATACTTTTTTTCAATTTATATATTTTTTTAATTCTATAACTTTTTAAATTTTACCTGTAGGCCTACAGTAAATTTAAACTCACTTTGCAATAATATTTTTTTTATTATTTTCACCATTAATTTACACCTCAATGTTAGTAATTACCAACATTTTATAAATTGATTAAAAATAATGGTTATTCCTGTAACAAAAAAAAAGTTGACAAATATAATGTAAGCGAAATGGGTTGGGAGCGTTTGTATGTCGTTGCCTTCAAAGGGGGTTACGGTGTTTAAAATGGCCAAAAATGTTCCTTACTTGAACACCTCCAAAACTAAAATCTTTAAGGCTTACAATTTGCAGGACACTCGTCGAACAGTAAGAAGATTTGAGGGTTGATAATTAAAAAAAAAGGGGGGGGTTGTTCAAAATGTATTAAAATATTTGGGATTCTTTCTTAATTAACCATCAACTTTACAGCATTTTTATTTTAAATTACGTGTTATAAAACATAAACACTGCCGCTGAATACATGCAAACAACTCCACGGCCAAGTATGGCCCGTGAACCACGCTATAGGAACTTCTTCTTTACAGTCCTCGCACAGTGTTTCTTTTGTTTACACTCAGAGAGCAACTTTTAAAATAGCGACACACCCATTTCCGAGCGGTGCTGCGCAATGTGTTGTTTTTATGAGGATGGGTGACCTTGGATTCTCTTGGTAAGCGGGGTCTATTTTAGAGAGAAGTCCTAGAGACCAGCTGGCCCGTCAATTATTATTTCTGTCATCACAACTTGGTTTTTTATTTTTATTATACGTATATAACCTCTTTCACGACCTATTAGTGATATCGGCACATGACTTACACACTGACCCATAGGCTTCGCGAACTTTCAATTATTGAGAGGTACATAACGAACCCATTGTCACTTGAAATTTGAAAATTAAAAAAATACTTTTGCACCAAATCAATCAACAACGCGAATGATAATGATAATAGAGTTAATTCTCTGAGTTATATAAAACAAGGTTAGCTTAATCTTTTTATATATTTTTATCAACGCTTTTTACTATCTGTTCAGACTATCCATAATTTTTTTTATTGCAAATGCTTTACAACTGTTAAATTTGAGACAACAAAGCATAACTGCGATGCATGCGGTTGACGTATAATAAATACAGTACTATTGCAGTCGCATATGCTTGGTCGTTGTAGATAGCAGCACTGTTTTGATTTGGCTGGAAACAGAAGCTGTGTCAAGGGGGGTGTAAAAATCAGCACTGTTGTGATTTGGCTGGAAACATAAGCTGCGTTAAGGGAGGTGTAGATAGAAGCACTATTTTTATTTGCCTGGAAACAGAAGCTATGTCAAGGGAGTTGTCGATAGCATCAATGTTTTGATTTGGCTGGGAACAGAAGCTATGTCAAGGGAGGTGTCGATAGCATCACTGTTTTGATATGCTTGGAAACAGAAGCTATGTCAAGGGGGGTGTCGATAGCATCACTGTTTTTATTTGCCTGGAAACAGAAGCTATGTCAAGGGAAGTGTCGATAGCATCACTGTTTTGATTTGGCTGGAAACAGAAGCTATGTGAAGGGAAGTGTCGATAGCATCACTGTTTTGATTTGGCTGGAAACAGAAGCTATGTCAAGGGAAGTGTCGATAGCATCACTGTTTTGATTTGGCTGGAAACAGAAGCTATGTCAAGGGAAGTGTCGATAGCATCACTGTTTTGATTTGGCTGGAAACAGAAGCTATGTCAAGGGAAGTGTCGATAGCATCACTGTTTTGATTTGGCTGGAAACAGAAGCTATGTCAAGGGAAGTGTCGATAGCATCACTGTTTTGATTTGGCTGGAAACAGAAGCTATGTCAAGGGAAGTGTCGATAGCATCACTGTTTTGATTTGGCTGGAAACAGAAGCTATGTCAAGGGAAGTGTCGATAGCATCACTGTTTTGATTTGGCTGGAAACAGAAGCTATGTCAAGGGAAGTGTCGATAGCATCACTGTTTTGATTTGCCTGGAAACAGAAGCTATGTGAAGGGAAGTGTCGATAGCATCACTGTTTTGATTTGGCTGGAAACAGAAGCTATGTGAAGGGAAGTGTCGATAGCATCACTGTTTGATTTGTCTGGAAACAGAAGCTATGTGAAGGGAAGTGTCGATAGCATCACTGTTTTGATTTGCCTGGAAACAGAAGCTATGTGAAGGGAAGTGTCGATAGCATCACTGTTTTGATTTGGCTGGAAACAGAAGCTATGTCAAGGGAAGTGTCGATAGCATCACTGTTTTTATTTACCTGGAAACAGAAGCTTTTTAAGCTGCCTCAGCTTAAGCACCTGGTCTTACTACTTATTTGGGTTATACGCCTATGTACTAATTACGCTAATGATTTAATGAACGAGAAAGATTATATTTATTGGAAGTGTACCCGCATTTGCGTGGAAAGAGAGAGAGAGTGGAAAGTCCTTTTGAAAAAAAACCCATCATTACATCCAACCAAGATTCGACCCTCCATCTCCCCGTCATCGGTAGTCTAGTCTAACACGAGAGTAGCGCGTTATACCACGTGGCCACCAAAGTGGGTTGTCTCTCTTCTATCAAATAATATCATTCGATTCACAAATATCCATTCTTCGCTCCTATACCAGTTACCATTCGTTTCCCGTGCATTTAGGTCTTAATGATCAACAGAAATAGGTGGATTATTGTACTTCTCAGAATGGAAAATTTCAATTTTTTAACTATGTTGACATGTCCACATTATGTAGAGGGTCATAGAAAATAATTTAGTATTCAACACCAAACTCATGTTCTATTAAATCGCTTCGGTGGGCGCGTGTTCTAACGCGCTACTCTTGCAGTAGACTAGACTATCGATCACGGGGAGATTGAGGTTTGAATTTCAGTCGGGTGTTCTGAGGTTTTTTCCAAAATAGTTTTCCACTCTCCCTCCACGCAAATGCAGGTATATATTCTATAAACATTAGCTTTCTAATTTCTAAAACCATTAGTGTAATTAGTAGCCAAACGGGTAGTAAGACCCGGTGCTACAAAAAGAATTTTATATTAAAAGTTACACTGTTGTGCAATCTAAAAGCAACTTTTGATTGGAATAATATTATATTATATAAAAAGTGTTTTAACTTATGGTGACGTTGTTTATTGATGTTCCAGAGGATGAGAGCCAGATCTTCGTCAAGTTCTTCAAGTTCCACAAGTGCTACGACCTGATCCCGACCAGCGCAAAGCTCGTGGTGTTCGACACACAGCTCCTGGTCAAGAAGGCGTTCTTCGCGCTTGTCTACAATGGTGAGAAGCGTATTACTGGACGGGGTGGTAGTAAAGTATTCTTAAACTCTGTGGTAAGCCATTGAACATCTGGGCAACATATTTTTCAATGTAACTACAGGTGTGGCTATTGAGGAGAGTAATTCGCCACACTATGTAAGATTGAGAACGGATGAAACTGAACACATTCAGAGTAAATATTGACTTGCAAACCACATTGGGAAGAGACAAGTGGGAAGACTTACAATGTAGATGTGATGATAACATTAGAATGGACCTGAAAAAGATAAGGTGTAAAGAGGTGGACTGGATCCACGTAGCTCATGATAGGGATATGGTGCCATGAGGTGGACTGGATACAGGTAGCTCATGATAGGGATAGGGTGTAATGAGGTGGACTGGATACAGGTAGCTCATGATAGGGATATGGTGTCATGAGGTGGAATGGATACAGGTAGCTCATGATAGGGATATGGTGCCATGAGGTGGACTGGATACAGGTAGCTCATGATAGGGATATGGTGCCATGAGGTGGACTGGATACAGGTAGCTCATGATAGGGATATGGTGCCATGAGGTGGACTGGATACAGGTAGCTTATGATAGGGATATGGTGCCATGAGGTGGACTGGTTACAGGTAGCTCATGATAGGGATATGGTGCCATGAGGTGGACTGGATACAGGTAGCTCATGATAGGGATATGGTGTCATGAGGTGGACTGGATACAGGTAGCTCATGATAGGGATATGGTGTCATGAGGTGGACTGGATACAGGTAGCTCATGATAGGGATATGGTGTCATGAGGTGGACTGGATACAGGTAGCTCATGATAGGGATATGGTGTCATGAGGTGGACTGGATACAGATAGCTCATGATAGGGATAGGGTATCATGAGGTGGACTGGATACAGGTAGCTCATGATAGGGATATGGTGTCATGAGGTGGACTGGATACAGGTAGCTCATGATAGGGATATGGTGTCATGAGGTGGACTGGATACAGGTAGCTCATGATAGGGATAGGGTATCATGAGGTGGACTGGATTACAGATAGCTCATGATAGGGATATGGTGTCATGAGGTGGACTGGATACAGGTAGCTCATGATAGGGATATGGTGCCATGAGGTGGACTGGATACAGGTAGCTCATGATAGGGATAGGGTATCATGAGGTGGACTGGATACAGGTAGCTCATGATAGGGATATGGTGTCATGAGGTGGACTGGATACAGGTAGCTCATGATAGGGATAGGGTATCATGAGGTGGACTGGATACAGGTAGCTCATGATAGGGATAGGGTATCATGAGGTGGACTGGATACAGGTAGCTCATGATAGGGATAGGGTATCATGAGGTGGACTGGATACAGGTAGCTCATGATAGGGATAGGGTATCATGAGGTGGACTGGATACAGGTAGCTCATGATAGGGATAGGGTATCATGAGGTGGACTGGATACAGGTAGCTCATGATAGGGATATGGTGTCATGAGGTGGACTGGATACAGATAGCTCATGATAGGGATAGGGTATCATGAGGTGGACTGGATACAGGTAGCTCATGATAGGGATATGGTGTCATGAGGTGGACTGGATACAGGTAGCTCATGATAGGGATATGGTGTCATGAGGTGGACTGGATACAGGTAGCTCATGATAGGGATAGGGTATCATGAGGTGGACTGGATACAGGTAGCTCATGATAGGGATATGGTGCCATGAGGTGGACTGGTTACAGGTAGCTCATGATAGGGATATGGTGCCATGAGGTGGACTGGATACAGGTAGCTCATGATAGGGATATGGTGCCATGAGGTGGACTGGTTACAGGTAGCTCATGATAGGGATATGGTGCCATGAGGTGGACTGGATACAGGTAGCTCATGATAGGGATATGGTGCCATGAGGTGGACTGGATACAGGTAGCTCATGATAGGGATATGGTGCCATGAGGTGGACTGGATACAGGTAGCTCATGATAGGGATATGGTGTCATGAGGTGGACTGGATACAGGTAGCTCATGATAGGGATATGGTGTCATGAGGTGGACTGGATACAGGTAGCTCATGATAGGGATATGGTGTCATGAGGTGGACTGGATACAGGTAGCTCATGATAGGGATAGGGTGTCATGAGGTGGACTGGATACAGGTAGCTCATGATAGGGATAGGGTTCATGAGGTGGACTGGATACAGGTAGCTCATGATAGGGATAGGTGTCATGAGGTGGACTGGATACAGGTAGCTCATGATAGGGATATGGTGTCATGAGGTGGACTGGATACAGGTAGCCCATGATAGGGATATGGTGCCATGAGGTGGACTGGATACAGGTAGCCCATGATAGGGATATGGTGCCATGAGGTGGACTGGATACAGGTAGCCATGATAGGGATAGGGTCATGAGGTGGACTGGATACAGGTAGCATGATAGGGATATGGTGCATGAGGTGGACTGGATACAGGTAGCTCATGATAGGGATATGGTGCCATGAGGTGGACTGGTTACAGGTAGCTCATGATAGGGATATGGTGCCATGAGGTGGACTGGATACAGGTAGCTCATGATAGGATAGGGATATGGTGCCATGAGGTGTGACTGGGATACAGGTAGCTCATGATAGGGATAGGGTATCATGAGTGTGGACTGGATACAGGTAGCTCATGATAGGGATATGGTGTCATGAGGTGGACTGGATACAGGTAGCTCATGATAGGGATATGGTGTCAATAGGTGGACTGGATACAGGTAGCTAATGATAGGGATAGGGTGTCATGAGGTGGACTGGATACAGGTAGCTCATGATAGGGATAGGGATAGGGTATCATGAGGTGGACTGGATACAGGTAGCTCATGATAGGGATATGGTGTCATGAGGTGGACTGGATACAGGTAGCTAATGATAGGGATAGGGTGTCATGAGGTGGACTGGATACAGGTAGCCCATGATAGGGATATGGTGCCATGAGGTGGACTGGATACAGGTAGCTAATGATAGGGATAGGGTGTCATGAGGTGGACTGGATACAGGTAGCTCATGATAGGGATATGGTGTCAATAGGTGGACTGGATACAGGTAGCTAATGATAGGGATAGGGTGTCATGAGGTGGACTGGATACAGGTAGCTCATGATAGGGATATGGTGTCAATAGGTGGACTGGATACAGGTAGCTAATGATAGGGATAGGGTGTCATGAGGTGGACTGGATACAGGTAGCTCATGATAGGGATATGGTGTCAATAGGTGGACTGGATACAGGTAGCTAATGATAGGGATAGGGTATCATGAGGTGGACTGGATATAGGTAGCTCATGATAGGGATATGGTGTCATGAGGTGGACTGGATACAGGTAGATCATGATAGGGATAGGGTGTCATGAGGTGGACTGGTTACAGGTAGCTCATGATAGGGATAGGGTGTCATGAGGTGGACTGGATACAGGTAGCTCATGATAGGGATATGGTGTCATGAGGTGGACTGGATACAGATAGCTCATGATAGGGATATGGTGTCATGAGGTGGACTGGTTACAGGTAGCTCCTGATAGGGATAGGTGGCGTATTTTTGTAAGCGCAGTAATGAACCTTTGAGCTCATAATGTATTATTGACTGGTGTTTATCAGGCGTGAGGGCGGCGCCGCTGTGGGACAGCTCCCAGCAAGCGTTTGTGGGCATGCTCACCATAACGGATTTCATCAAGATCCTGCAGATGTACTACACCTCCCCCTCCGTCAAGATGGATGAGCTGGAGGAACACAAACTGGACACCTGGAGAAGTGAGTAGCCGCAACTAGTCACAACACAACAGAAAGGACGATTAGGAAATGCAAACATATTATAGTTTCGCTGTAAACTTTTATAATATATTATTAATATATACTTTTAACTAATATTATATATCAAAAGTCATAGTATATGACTTTACATATATTCCGTTCACGATAGGTTTTTACCTGGATGACAGTTCGAAAATCATATGTTTAGGTTTAGGGTTGCCAACACTTGTAAAAGATCACAGTTTTGTTATAAATGTAAAGATCTTTAATTACCTGTTATATATTACATTTAAAATAACTTAAACTTAAGTTTTCTCATACTATTTCATTTTTTTTAAATAATTTCTTTTCATCTAACTTGAAACAATATTTTAAACATAATTAAAATTACTTATTTTTCATTTTGGAACGTTAATGATTTGGTGTAATATAGTGAACACATCAATATATTTTAATACAGGCATTGTATTTACTTGGAAAAGAGAAAATTGTCATTTTTTTACACACAATAAATGATTTTATGATTATTTGATCGTATTTTGAAATATTTAATTGAATAAAATATTTTCATCAACTGCGTATCTGCATCATTGTAAAAAACTTGTTTACCGCTAAGAAGGTTTTGTGAAAGTTGTGTTTATATTTTTTTAAGGGGAATAAAACTAAATAAACTTTGTGTCCGTCCTCAAATAAATATATAAATAATATTGGCCTAAATTACTGTAGTTAACTATCACATTAATATATTACCATCTGTTTTCATTACAGTGATCCAAAGTGATAGATGTCAGCTGTTGGCGTAGTGATAAATTAGGGATTACTTCTAGTAACATTTCGAACTTTCATCTAGGTAAACTTAGGTCGTGAATGTCTTATATGAATATATGAAATTAGGGTTGTATTAAGACCTTTTAAGTGCAAAGATAGTCTAAGAGAAGCTTAAAACTAGACATAGGTTGAATCTTATATTTCTCAGATTCTAATCCTAAATTTTCTTTCAAAACTTGACTCCTTAAAAAGTACTACAATTTCTGTCATAGCCTGTATTACAAGTATATAGAACAATGTCCAACAATAAGCTAATTTCCTTTTGTAACCTTTTTACACCCTTTTAAAAAATATAGGATAAATGAAGAATTTCATTTTAATAAAAATAATTGATTTAATAGGTGTTAAACAAACAAATAAGGTTATTACCATCTGGGGCTATAATCTACTTATAGTAAATACTGAATCACTTTTATACCATTGGTTCTTACGTTGGGGGTCACATGGTTTAAGACATAATTTCCTCGAATATCATGGATGTCTGGTAAATAAGGACGCTGAGGTTTGAGTCTTGTTTAAATAACCTAAGGGTGGTTTTCCACTTTCTATATTTTCTTGTGATTTTCCCATCCCCTCATCTCATTAATACTGGTGCACTTCATCTAAACAACCTTCCTCATACCTAGGTTATGTAATTAATAACAAGGGTGTTAATCACGCTATTAAAGGGAAACAAAAATCCTACCTTCTTCAGCCCCATATTAAGACTAAATTTCAAACCTAATAATTGATGACCTTATAAACTGTAAGATAGTGTAACCCAGCAAGGAAAGATTTCTTATATCTTTAAAGATATACATCATGCCTGGGCTAAATCATTTGTAGCCCATTAGTGGAAAGATTAGCCAGTACTAACATAATGTTTCCCGGGGGACGCCAAATTGTACTAATCAAACATATTTCCCGTGGAGGCTCTTTCCATGTCCCGATTAGATGAGGTGATGTTAATAGTGAGTATGAGGATTTGGAACCAGTGGAAACACTTAAACTTAACTTAAATCTAACTAACCAGAGATGTGTGACTGTTTGTGTAATTCCCCTTTCGGGAAAAATACCAGAGGTACCAGCCAGGAATTGAATCTAGGTCCACTACACCATGGCGGCAGAGATGGGTCGAATCTACTATTTTACGAATTTGAAGCTTTGAAAAAAAATTTAACACAAGAGGAAATAGAAATATAATGGAATTAAATAAAAATACAAATAGTAATTAAATGCTAACATTCTTTCTTATTTAATCAATTCATTAAAATGGCAAATCTCATCAAATCTTACCTTTCCTCATCCATAACCATTAACGTTATTAATATATGCATATGACTCGAACTTGTACTAAGACACAGTGGAAATTAAATGGCCGGCATTTCATTATTCATCACAATCCTTGCTCAATGTGCTACAAGATTTAGCAAAGTTTCCCCATGCATCACCTGTATTTGCATTATTCTTCATAATCACATGACAAACAACTATAATATAGAGGCTAGTAATGCCTTTTCTACACAATAAATATTTTCAAAGTTGATACCAAATGAAGGGAATTTTAACTTAAGGCCCTTGGCCCTGTTTAGTGCAAGTTTTAAACCTATTTTTTGGGATGGTGGGCGGGAGGGTGAAAGGTGTGGCGTGGCTCACAACAGACCAACTATCTATCCGCACATACAGGAACAGATGGATCACGAAAACCGTGTATGGCGCCAATGTCTAACCATTCGCGTAAAGCCCCATCCACACTAACACAAGGTTTACTTCCATAATAACTGGTGACCTGGTGGTCTAGGGGTAAGGTGTCAGACTTCTATGCTGGCGGCCGGGGTTCGATCCTCGGTCCCAGCACAGATTTATCTGATTTCCAAACCCTTCCTACACCTCTGACAAGACATCTTGTGAATGTGTGGAATGCCAGGTCGCCACCGTGGTTCGGATTCCACGTTAAACTGTAGGTCCTTCATTTCATCTCACAATCACCCTACCATTACACATTAGCGTAAGTGCGTATAACCCGAACGGGTAGTAAGACGCGGTGCTAATAATAATAATAATACTTCCATAATACACTGCCATAATTACATTTACTAATCACGCATCCACACCATACTCTTGCAGAACATTCCATAACATAATCCTATTCACCCGATCATACACTTTCTCCAGATCAACGAATGCACAAGAAACTTTCTTCCTTACTGCCATACACCAAGAGAGTTGGGTGTGTATTTTTGCTTACAATGGAGGAGGAGTGGGCTCCAAAATGGCTATAAATGTGTTTAGGTACCTAATACTTGAACACCCCCGAGGCGTGATGCTAAGAAAAAAAATTGATAGCACATGAGATAAAAGTTTATTTGTGGTAAAGGGTAAAAATATAGTAACTGCAAAATTGGAGTTTCCCATTTTACAGCGATGACTTGACATTTAGTGGACAAGGTGCTGCTATCTCTTTTCTGGAATTATGTTTGTTTGTAACTATTTCTTAAATAATCACTTTATTTGTAAAGTAGTATAACACCTCTAGTTAATAATAATTTACCCGCCTCGGTGGCGTAGTTGGCTAACACGCTAGTCATGTTGAGCTCGACCGCCGAGGACGGGGAGATCTAGGTTCGAATCGCGGTCGGGTGAACTGGTGGTGGTTTTTCCTTATTGGTTTTCCACTCTCCCTCCACGCAAATGCGGGTTTACTTCCTCTAATTCAACCTTCCCAATTCCCAATCCATTAGCGTAATTAGTACTTAAAGCATATAACCCGAACGGGTAGTAAGACGTGGTGCTAAATAATAATAATAATAATAATAATAACTTAATTTTCTATTATTAAAGTACTAGCAAACAGTTGAGACATCCAACAGGATATCACTGAAAATATACAGAACAAAACATGGCTTACAAAATAATAAATACATTATGTTTGTGTACAAGATATTGCAAGAAAAATTATGATTCAAGAATAAATGATTTAGTTAACAATTCACAGTAAAAAATAGGAAACTAATTAATCATGAATGTGTTCCTTAAATAAGAGTTTAATTTAGGTTCTTCTCTTGATAAAAATCAAATTTTGGAAATCTAGCACTAGTATTGCTTATACAAATGCCAAGAGATCTATGTTTGTAAGAGTTTCTGATAGAAAATATTTTAGGATTTTGAGAGGGCAGATGAATGTGCAGATAGACAAGGAATTGTACTATTTAAAAAGTTAAAAACAAAACGGTCATCTAAATAGAGTATTTGCGAGAAGAGAGTTTGTAGCCCTAAAGGGTTTTAAATTGTTATAATCATTGTAAAAATTGTTAAAAAATAATTTATTTATTTAAGCAAGCAACGACCATTTTGTGTAGAACACTTTTCATTCACAAAAAGTCAGTTAAATGGATGGAAATTCATGATACTCTACCAAATTAAAAATAACAATATGATCGTCTAGTTGCACAACTTCAAGTATACATAATGTTTACAAAGTTCTTGTCCGCCGTTATCTTTTATTGAACCATATTTCTTTTGTTTGTTCGCAGATGTACTAAAGAAGCAAGTTAAACCTCTAGTCAGCATCAGCCCAGATGCATCCTTGTATGACGCTATTCGGACCCTGATCCACAACAGGATCCACAGGTTGCCCGTCATTGAGCCGGACACGGGCAATGTGCTCTACATTCTAACTCACAAACGAATTCTCAGGTTTCTTTTCTTATATGTGAGTATGAGCGCATCTAAACACCCATAATTCATCTAGATAGCTCTTGAAATCAAATTTGTTAACAGTTTAAAGGGTCATTTGTTACATTTTTGATGCATATTGTATCCTTTGTTTACCTTGTAAGGTAGCAAGTTTACCTCGCACTATTACATCTATTATATAGATAAGCCGAACCCTGATTTTTATAGGAAACCCACTTTTGACAACCAAAATCTATTGAAAGTCACTAAAATTTGGCATTCTAGAAAGTTTTTAATTCATTTATTAATTAAAAATTACATCTAGAACTGTATCAAAAGCATAGAATAATACTTCCTTATGAATTATTGTATAATTCTCTGTATTATTTACTAAACGGTCTAATAATTATAAATACAATTGTAATATTTTTATTTACACCATTGTGGCTTATGAGTAGGGACCGAATTCATAGGAACCAAAAATGTTTAAAATAGGCAGGCAAATAGGCACTAAAAATATAGGATATAGGCACCAAAATAGGCACTTTAAAAAATAAGCACACGATAATCAATGTAAAATTTATTTTACTACAAGCTACTTACTACATGTAATCTACAAGCAACTCACATTGCTCTGAATCATAGAATATTTTTATAGTTTGAAAAGCTTCTCTCAACTTCACATGATGTCAAGGGACAAAATTTTAAATTTGACAATTCTGAAGAGTTTAAACTTATCTCCTGCAATGGGTGCTTTTCCCTCCCAAGATGTCTGATACTGCTACCATTGTTCTCCACCCGGGATTTCATTGTAGTACTTGTTCAAGTTTTGTTGCAACTGACGAGGCAACAGGTCCAGACGTTTGCTTCCACGCCTTCTTGTATTGTATGCATTATCTTCACTGATTCTATTAAAGGCAGATCCCTGGCTTCCAGTGACACGATAACTCCAGGAAGGTTGCCGAAATAGCTCTTTACATAGCCAAATCAGACACAACAGTGCTAGAAGATGTAGCAACCTTTGCCTCCTTATTGACACAGCATCCTCTTCATCAAATGTTTGAATTAACTGAAATTATTGAGAATCAATTCATTATTTAAATTCTGAACAAAATTAACAAGCTATAATAGAATTATAGGAAAAATTATTTAATTATCTAGCTCTGAATAAATAGAAAAATTGTTTTCATAAAAATATACACGTACCCTTTGAATTTTGTCCATGTTTGGGCAGCATAGTACACTGCCGCTTGTAACTAGGTACACCAACGTGTTAGAACTGGTTGTGGTGGAAGAGGTGTTTTCGGCAATTTTTCCCTAAATGTTGCTATGCGCTAAAGAGCTTTGAGAAATACTTTTTTGACAGATGAAATTACAGCATTTATATTCGGGAACTGCGCACGAATGTGTTCTGCGACTCTGTGAACGCATGTGCTAGGCAGGCAATGTGAATTAGTTTTGGGTAGAACACCTTCAAACTTGCCCCAGCTTTTAGCATATATGCTACGCTATCTCTCAGCAGCACCATAAACTTCTCATCATTGTTTTCTGATGGCCAAAGCACTCCTGTAACAGAACAATAAAATAAATATTTAGTCTCACAGAATTACATAGGATAAAGTTCTGAATGTAAAAACTATATATCAATCCAACTTACACAAGAATCACGAACAACTCTGGCAATTGTCGAGCTATTAGCGACTTCAAGCACTCTTGAGGCAATCAAGTGCAGAGAACTGGGTCCTGTGGAGTCAAGTTTACCGACCACGATATTTGCGATGTATCTGCCGCAATGGTCAGTTGTCTCATCGACACTTGCCCAAAAGTAGGATTTTCCATTATTTTCTTTTATCCTCTCAATGTTCTGGAAAGGAGTAAAAATTCACTTAATATTCAAAACAAATAATTATGTAAGTAAACGAAAGTGCACAGCTCCAATTAATTTAAAATATCTTTGAAATTAAAATGTAAAAAATAAATAAATAGATTAACAAACAAAAAACTTACGCATAAGTATTGGGGATGTAAGTAATTCTTCCTCAATGTGGATTCATCGGGGATCTTCTTGTTGTTATATTTTGTGAGGAAACCTTTTAAAATGGGATTGTTTAGCTTCGTCCATGGTATATTCGCGGCTACCATCGCAGCGCACAATTCAGAGTAAAATTGTTCACAATTGTCAGGAAATACAACTTGCGAAATTAACGTTTGCCTACCAGTTTTTTCCTTTAAACTTTTGCAGTGCATCACTGTTTGTTTGTGTTGGTCTAATGATATTTCTTGTCACATTTTACCTAAAATACGTGAACAAATTTACATAATTTGTAATTTTACCAACAGTAATTTATTACGTCTAACTATTCTGAAATAGCCCTAAAGCCGTTAAAATATATATCAGAAAGTATAAATCTTAAATCCATGAAAGAGTTTAAAAGTAGTTTACTTGTATTTAAAAAACCTATGGATAGCCAATGCTGTTTATTTTAAAGCATATAATAAATGGAATGATAGTTATTTTACAAATATTGCAAACCTATTTTGAATCCTATTATTAAATTTAATGATTGGATATTAAACTTACCTCTTTGGTACACAATTGGCAGAAGATGAATTTTCCATCTGTCGTGAAATTAGTATCACCACCTATCCATTGCTTAAATAAAGCGCTTTTGCTTTTTTTCCGTGGTCATTTCCACCACAGCTAACACAAGAAGAGTTTAAAAAATTCAGTAAACAAACCGACCAAGACAGAAGTTGACTCTAAAAGATACAATCACTACTGAAATAATGATGATTAAATCGAGTGGTAAACTATTCTAATCTCCACGTCAGTCAGCTAAGGCTGTTGGATTACGTCACACCACCCTCTCCCATCCCGCTACTCACTCCCATCCTAATACCCCTTATTATTGGGCGTGATGTTCCAAACATAGTCTGTCAAGGTCAGGCCAAGTGACATGTTCCCTCCCCCTCCCACTAACCCCTTTCAAACCCAAACTTTCATGTCTATAAACTAGACTCTTTTCAGCAAAAAAATAAATATATATATCAAAGAAAAAAGGCCGAACGAAATAGGCACAATAAAGTTTTCTTATTCATAATTCAGGCACAATTAAGGCTCTTATTCATAAAATAGGCAAAAACGAACAGAATAGGCAATTCTAGGCACTATAAAATTAACATATTGTACTTGTAATAACATGAAACACCTATATATCTCAACTGCCTATGTTTTACGATAAACGGGGGGAAAAAAAGGCAAATAGGCAAAATCCGGTCTCTACTTATGAGTTTCTAGTTTTCAATTAATAAGCTTCCTATGAAAATCAGACTTTTCCATGGTGTAATCCAGTGGTTCCCAACGTGGGGTATGCGTACCCCCAGCTGCTAAGGGGTAGTGTTGTATTTCTTGAGACAACTTCCTTCAAACCAAAGACTCCCAGACTTATGTTTATAAACCACATCAACATCAAACTCAAATGTGTGTAGTAAATAAGAATGCAACATAGAGCTTTTTTCAATCTTGGATTTATTTATTTGCGGTATTTAACATGGACTTTCTGAACCAACTAGTTATATCACCACACGAGAATTTCTATGAGTGAGAGCAAGAGGGACCACCAATTTTGCCAAATAGGTATTTTCACATACCTTTCTGATTTATTTTACATACCACAATCTACATTGGACCGATGACTTTACTTTCTCTGTGAAGGAAGTTGTGCTAAAGATTTTATTCACTCAAGAAAAATCTGTCGACCTTTGCTGGGTTTGAACTAACAAACATTGGGTCCTGAAAAGAGCTTTCACCCTTGTAAATGTATGTAAATAATTAAAATAAAACCATGTTAAACCAAACCCCGACAGTCCGAAATTCAAGATAGTCTGAACACACTTTTCAGAAAATGAGAAATTAAAAAAAAAATCAAATTAAATGTATTTTATTGATTAACAATCTCAAAGTTTAAAGAAAAAGTTATATCTGTTGATGAATGCTTAATATTTACATGTTGTAGGGAACACATTGTGTTTTCTTCTAACTAAAAATAATCACAGTACATATTGCATGTTATACATCAGTTAAATAAATGGAAGTTTGAATAAACTCATTCAACTGTAATTTAAAATTAATGAAAATATTGTATTCCTGTATGCCGCGTCTTAATCCGAACAAGCTTTGGTCCCATTAGATTGGATTAGCAAGGTTCCCTTGTATATACATTTTCAAAATATCTTTTTTTTAATGCTACTTAAATGAAGATTAAATAAGCAATAGGCCAAAAGTGGTAGCAACAAAACGTTTCCAACATTTCACTCTAAATAAATGCCAATACATTCCGGCCTCTTTTTTTGACATACATTGTAGATTCATTCTAAAGTAAAAGCTTTCAGTCTTAGCTTAATGGGCTCCACTATGGTCCAATCAAAAAGCTGCACCATAGTGGAAACAAGCAAGGTAAGATTTCTACCTTCCAGGGTAAACAAAGTGTACAGAGTTCACACCTTAAAAAAAAAAGTTTCATGTGAATCCTTCAAAGTACATATCTATAATTATAACCATCCATAAACAGAAAACATTATTTTTATTACCTTTAGTGAAGGGCTGTGGGGTATCATTTTGGACCTATCTCTTGACAAATTGCAGAAACTAAACTAAATATAGTTTGAGAAGTCAAACTAATTTTTAGTGAAAAAAATTGTGGTTTATGTTGATGAATTCATATTCGTATTGTTTTTATAGTATAGAACAGTGATTACTAAATAAATGTTAGGAAAATTTTATAAATATTTAAGTTCTATAGTGTGCAGAATGTCAGTGTTAATATGTGGTGAGCTTAGAGGCCAAGGAAGTGGTGATAAATATGATAAAATATGAGATCTCTAGAAATGATTTGGCCTTGCTTAGGAGTTGTATAACTATAATAATTAATCATCAATCTGACTCTTAATTAATCTGACTATTCCAGTTTCAAACATATATTGTTAAATGGCACCTAGACACAAGAATCATACATTCATTCCATTTATTTGTACAAATACCATTTTTTAACATCCAGGCTATTTTAATTGTTCACATTGTAAAAATATCACAAAACTCACATTGCTTAATTTAAAATTACCTCTTGTAATTAGCTTTTGGTACAGATAAGATTATTTTCCTGGTCCTTTTTATGGTTCATATTATTTGTATTTTACTAAATCTGAAACACTACTAATTGATTCTTTGACGGTTTCACAAACACTTCCATTTAGAATCTTATATAGTTACTCAATCAAGTACTATTTTTTACAGTATTTTTATTTTATTATTTTTAATGACCTCTTTACGGCAAAAAGAAAACGTGTAGCCTTGATTTACTCACCCCCTTTCTCATTTGAGACTTTCTGATACTACAGTAGCCCCATGGCTTCTTTGGTGCTGACTGACAGCTCACAGCTGACTTCTGACAATCAACATTTAGGTATATACCTAAATGTTGGCTGTTAGAAGTGACATCTGCTAAACACATGTTTTTTCAGATCATATGGTTCGGCGTAGGGATACATAATTTAGTCTGATAACTTTTCAAAGCCATGAGCTGTCAGTCAGCACCAAAGAAGTCATGGGGCTACTGTAGTTAGATTTGAAACTACCCATACAACATCTACCTCACTTGGTGTAGAAAGAAGGAGTGAGTGTGTGTGTGAGAGGAGAGGGGGGAGGGGAGGCGCTTGGGTGTATCCAGGTACTAAACACAATATTAAAATTTTCTCAAATAAAATAATAAGTAACCAAATTAATATGTCGAAAGTATTTAAAGTTACCGTACTATTTATCTGAAAATAATATTTTACTGATTTGCTTTATTGCCTCTTTCTTTCTCCGGCTCTCTCTATCCCCCTTTATCGTTCCATCTTTTGGGCACTTTTACCTTTTCTCATTTTCAAACCTCTATTCCGCCCCTACCCCCACCCCCTAGCCCTTCCATTGTTGCTTTACTTATTTTAGTTATAATTTTATCAGAACTTTGTATATTTTATTTGAAGAACTATACATACTGTATTTCTTGTTTAGCAATAATGGCTATCTTAATTTTTATGCTCAACCGATTCCCTTTTATTTCAGATCAACGACTTACCGAAGCCTAGTTATATGAATAAAACATTGCGTGAAGTTCAAATCGGCTCATACGACGACATAGAAACAGCATTTGAAGAGACCTCTATCATCTTAGCCCTAAAGAAGTTTGTAGAAAGGAGGGTTTCTGCACTGCCCATTGTCGATACAGAAGGAAGACTCGTCGATATTTATGCCAAGTTTGACGTTATTGTGAGTATTTGTAATATTAAGAATTACATGTGTGTAAAACTATAGAAATGTTAGGGCTATGTAAATTGAATGTTAACAAACTTAATAAGTACACGGATTCAAATACATGTCTTACCACTTTTTTCTCCCTAAAATATTGAGTTGAGTAACAAATTCACAAATTTCCCAATCATGGTCAAATCTTTTTTTTTTTAAACATCAATTACACGTCCATGAAATTTATCTTCTCTATACTACTTTGTAAAGAGTCTGGAAAAGTATTAATTTTGTCTGGGAAATCTTGAAAACATGGGGAATTTAAATTAAGAAAATGGTGGCAACATTAAATATAGCTATATAAAGGAACTGCATCAGCAATTATTGATGGCCTTTTCCAATTATCTGCAACAGTTTATTTGAATTTCAGATGTAATTAAATTTTAACTATCACAGAATAATTATTTTGTATTGCTTGTCAACTTAGAGGTAAGGAATAGTTTAATGTATTTTATTAGAGGAACACAGTCTATGAAAAAAGTTCATATCAACATATTTTTCCCAATTTTCTAGTTTGAGCAAAGGGATAATATCTTGAGTACTATATTCATTAGATTGTAAGATTCAATTTAATTTTTCAGTACCCACAAAAAAAAAAGCTTTCTAAAAAAATATATTGTATTCTAAGCCATCGAGAGCATTGGTTGAAAAAGAACTGGGATTCCAAGATGCACCTTGGTTTTAGAGACGTTTAAATGGGGGAAAAGTGTGTCTTATAATCAAAGAATACGATAATGATTTCAAAAACTTGGTTTGTAATTCTTTGAACAAACTAGAATATTTTTAAATATGTGGAGACAAATACAGTTGAACCTGGATAAGCGAGAATTCAAGAGACTGTGATTTTTTTCTCGCTTATAGGAGGTTTCTCACTCAGCCGGTTTCTCACTGATAGAGGTTCAGGAGCGGCTTCTCTCAATTTTCACTACTCCAGGTCTAGCACCTACTTCTCTCACTTAGAGGTATATTAAAACACGGGAAACAGGATGAGGAATGCGCGATGATGCACCTCCCTCAGTGATTGACACTTATCAATTAATTCATTTTTGTTTACTAATGCAGACCTGACCCATTGCGGAGATACAAAAAAAAAAAACGTGTGTTTGTGTGACCTGTTAAAACACGCACAATCGCATTGTATCTCCTGGAAGACACCTCGCTTATAAAGTCTGGATGTGAGAAACCACTCTCACTTGGTTTTCAGAGGTGAAAATGATGGAGTCTGGCAATTACAGTAACCCCATGGCTTCTTTGATGCTGACTGACAGCTCACAGCTGACAGTTGACTGCTTTGAAAAGTTATCAGACCAAATTATATATCTCTACGCCAAACCAAATGATCTGCAAAAACATGTGTTTAGCAGCTGTCACTTCTTAGGGTCGAAATTTAGGTATATACCTAAATGTTGACTGTCGGAAGTCATCTGTGAGCTGTCAGTCAGCACCAAAGAAGCCATGAGGCTACTGTAGTCTCACTTACAGAATTTTCTCGCTTATTTAGTCTTGACTGTATATTAAAAAAAACTCAGGATTTTTTTCTTCTTAAAAAATAAAAGTGTTTACGATATGATACAATATGTCTGCATAAAGTCGGTTTAAAGAGATCCTTAAGCCTTTAATGCTGGGGACAGGAGCTAAAGACAGTAGGTCCCCACTTTACAACATTCTGCTTTATGGCATTTTGATTTATGGCATTTTGATTTATGACATTTTTATTTATGACATTTTTATTTATGGAGTTCCGCTTATACAGATGTTTTCAATCATATACATATTTACTATGTTCAACGTTTGTTTCGCTCTTTCGGCATTTTATCATTATGCCACAAGCAATTAATGGCTTTGGCTACCATTTTAAGAAGTAATAAATCTGTTGTATTAATGGACACTATCATATTATTTTAACAATCATTTATCTAATGATTATTCACTAGTTCTCATTCATTTTCATTCAACTACTTTTGCATAATTTCCGAGGCCCAGCTTTATTGTGCACTTATATATGATAGTGTAAATATTTTATTACACTTTTATATGCAATTAAAAGTTAAAAATGACTATATTCTTCTTTACGGCAATTTACCCCTTACAACAGTGCCCTGCCCTCTGTATGAGTGGGGCTCTAATATAGTGGTCTGATAAGTTATAGTCAAATCTAATTATGCTCTTTTTCTTTGAGAAAGTCATTTTTACAACTTATTCAAGTATAAGGAAAGTGATTATTAACTTTACTATCATGTTGCTCTCAAGTCATCGGCATAAATCAGACATTTTGAGCCAATATGCGATAGGAGGTATTATATGATATATAAGTATTGGTCAAGATGGGATTCTTGTGGCACTCTAAAAGTGACTGGAATTATTACTAAACTGAAAGCAACTAACTGTAATATTGTTTTCTAACATATAGATAACTTTTACCCTATTTAATATATTTTTACTGATGTCAAATTGTTATAGTTTCTGGGCGAGGATAATATGATTTACTTAATCATAAATACCTTGGAGAAATATGTCTGACTATTTGTAGATGTTTTTTAAATGAGCTGTATATGTAGTCAGTGTAAAACGGTAAATTATAAATAATTTAGCTGCTAATAAGATCACGACTATACTTGCTCCCCGCAACAAAAACTTATTGCTACCAGGTCACCAGAACATCAATCAATGTTATTTACATGGTAGACCTAAATTTGCTATCATTAGCTTGAAGACAATATTTAAATTTTAATAAGGAGAGATTATAATATAATGTTGTGAGAAATTATTAAAAACAAAATTTACTTAACGCTTGGTGAGTTTATATTTGGTTGATATATAGTAAAAAAAACCCAAGGCATACATGATGATAGCATTAATATTGTACAACATACAGTTAGGCTTAATAAATAACTCTTGTTAGTTAAATATAAACCACATTTTAATGTAATAAATAATTGTTAAATGGATACTTTTTTGACTAATTGACATAACACAACATTGCAAAACAAGTTGATTATTTCTATTTATATTCTAAATTAAATTTTTTTAACTTTGTACTTGTAACTCACCTTACCATAATTAACTATGAACTTTATCAAAAATAGATAGATTTGTCAAAACTAGGTTTAGACCGCATCTATGGGCATAAGGATTGGGTGTCAGTCTTATTTTGTTTGATGGGTAGACAAATATAATATGAAAATGTGAATAAGGAGGTAAGAGAAAGTATGAAAGTAGAAGGAAGTTTTTCTCTTCATTACAGACTCCTCGTTATTTGTATACTATAGAAAAATAGATTATTCATGGCAATTAGGCGAACATTTCTTTTACCACCTTTGCCAACATGTTGGATAGAGATTCAACAGGTTTGACATTAAATATTAATATCTGATAAGGGCATATTTTTGGATGTTTATGTGAATTAAAACTGCATATTTGTAAGTTAATTATCTTATGTTGAATAAAAAGAATATAGTAAATCATGGGAAAAAAATATTTTTTTTTTTAATTTGACAATAATAAAATTTCACCCTCCATGAGTTTAATCTGTCAGGATAGCTTGCAGGGATAGATAGGGACGACGGCAAGATAGATGGTTGGGTTTGAAACCATTCTGATGGCCTATTTTTTATTATTATAAACAAGATGACAATTTTCATTTTCTCTTGAAAATGACTTTTGAGAGTACTTTACATAGGGGAACTTTTCCAATTTTCACATTTCTCCTAATTATTTTAGAACAAAATAACGTATTGTAAAGTTGTAGTACTATTAAAGATAAAAATTGTTATTTGAAGTAAATTTTTAAAAACCAATAATTACTGAGCTATATGCAAATATACATTTTTTTAATTCAGCTCTTTGAAAATGAATTTGATTTTTATGCTCTTTGGTGTACAAAGATATTTTCTTTTCTCACTTTTTCTATAACATTGTTCTTAGTTTCTAATGCCATACTTAATTAAGTAACATTGTATATTAGTTAATTTATTATCTTTGGCGTAATGTTTCTACAACAATGTATAGTCCTTATTCATTTGTTTCTCAAATTCGAGTTTCTACTAAATTTCTATTTTAAGATAAAAGTGGGAGAAAGTCTGTGCAGTGCGTTGTACCATATATTTGTATTTGTATTGCTAATAAAAATTGTTTTTTTCTTTGAAATAACCCTTTTTATAAATGTAATTAATTTAAATGGTTTTTATAAACAAACAATATTAATAACCTTATTAAAATAATAATAATAAATTATTATACTTGAAGAAGCCATATGAAAACCAATCCCCCCTGACGACAACAGCCCTTGGATCCCCCTTGAATTGTGGTGTACATTCTACACTCCTATTTAAGAGCCTGATAGAACAAAACAAAGTCGAGGCATTGCTCAGCTAGGCTAACTTTCTTGAAAGGCAGAAGAGTACCTAGAAGACTAATTAAAGGTAAGTATTTTTGCATTATTTATAGCAAACTTTTTTGGTCAAAATAAGTAAAATATTTCTCCAGTAAAAACATATAGAGTTTAGTTTTTTCATATGTTGATATCACTCATGAGCATAGCGGGATTATATAAAAAAAACTTTTTAAATGAATAGAAAAAGTTGTCATTTAATTCTATGACATCATTAACAGACATTCAACAACTATTGTTGATAACACCATATGAAGAAAATTAGAATCTGTTTTTATTAGATAATTATTTGATTTATTTTGACCAAATAAGGTTTTCCATAAAAACTGCAAAAACACTGACCTTTTCTCTCGTACCCTTCAACCTCACCTTAAGAGGCAACTATTACCTCTTTGTCTAGTGGCAGCAGTGCAAAGTGTGAAATGTCTTCTTCTTTTCACTGTGAAAGTTATTTTGTGCGTCGATCCCTCACGTATACCTTCCTGCATATACATTATCATGGTTTGTAAAGATTGAAAATTATTTTTTTACTTAAATCTATGTTCCAGAACTTGGCGGCAGAAAAGACGTACAATAACCTGGATGTGACCTTGAAGAAGGCTAATGAGCATCGCAACGAATGGTTTGAGGGTGTACAAAAGTGCAAGCTGGACGAAACGCTTCAGACCGTGATGGATCGGATTGTGAGGGCAGAGGTAACGTCTTTCAGAAATCAGAAAAAGAATATGGTGAGATAATTGGACTACAATTAAAATTAGACGTCTCTTTTATGCATCATTGTTAAAGACCCTTAGGTCTAAAAGGCATATCTGATGAAATGTTATAAATCCTCACTGACCGGCTTATATTGATGTGTATGCAGCCCGCATCATGCCTCTTGAGTGCTGCACGGATATTTACAAACATAATAATTAATTCTCATTGTTGTTGTAAATATGTGTTTCATATTGTGTTAATAGATGGCACCGGCATACAGTGTTACATGTATTCATTGTGGGATAGTACCAGATGCTAATTGTTGTAGTAAAGCCAATATTTGATCTAAATTAGCCCCTTTAGTGCCACAAGCCGATTTGATGGGCTCCGCCTACTATCGCTCAAAGTGCCACGATCCAATCTGATTTGGCTCTGCCTACTATCGCTCAAAGAGCCACGATCCAATCTGATTGGCTCTGCCTACTATCACTCAAAGTGCCACGATCCAATCTGATTGGCTCTGCCAACTATCGTTAAAAGTGCCACGATTCAATCTGATTGGCTCTGCCTACTATCGTTAAAAGTGCCACGATCCAATCTGATTGGCTCTACCTACTATCGTTAAAACAATGTTGGCCACAATCCAATCATGATTGGCTCTGCCTACTACCGTTAAAAGTGCCAGAGCCGATGAGGTCAGCTCTCCAGATTGGAGCTAGTTCTCACTCTTTATGATAGATAGTGTAGTAGTATCATATGTTACTGGAAAGAGAATATTTCCCTCTATTATTTCATATAAGGTTGGCAACAAGAATCAACCGTAAATAGTTGCTATTGGAACCGGGAGTTTTGTACCTTTACAATGGGACGTCGCTTACTCAATATGCTAAGTGCAATGCCGGTTTACATACGAGCTGCATGTTAAAACACAAGTTTGTCTCACATTCATACTGATGTAAATGGTTTTGTAAACCGTTTTCAAATGTACGGGTTGTTTGTTGGAGTTTAGAAAAATATACTATTTAGATTTTCATGGTATGTCATGTTAATGAAAATATTTATTTATTTAATGTAAGTAAATATGCGTAATGACTTAATAAATTAATATATTTTTTTAAATATAAATTATTTATTATAAAAGTTTTTTTGAAAAACGCATTTATTATGTGTAGACCTAAATATTTATCCATAAGGTAAGCAATATAATAAATCTTGCTGTAAGGTAAGCAATAATGTGCCATAAATATCTAATGTAAGATACCAAATAAAAATTCCTGTAATTCCTATTTATAATCATATATATTCATAACTTTATTTTCTTGTATAAAACTAAATGACTACAGCAAAATAATATTTAAATATATATTATATAATTTTAAAAAAAATATTAATTAGCATTAACTTTGAAAAAAATAACAATTAAAGAACATTATATATGGATTAGAATGATAGAAAAATCAAAATAATCACTTCATGAAGAAATAGCTGTGGTATTCTTGGCACACAAAACCTATCAGGCCTCTGGCATTCTTTGCGTGCAAATTCCGGAGTAGTTTTGGCACTAAAAGGGTTAATTATAATTCTTATTCCTACAGAACTATACTTTAAAGTGTGTGTGTATGTATATATATCTTGAATCTCTCTAATACCATAGAATCAAAAAATAAATCAAAGATTCAAGTGCTGCATCTCTATAATATACATATATTTACAAATATATGAGACGCTACAATCTTTGATGTCTCAAATCCTATGGTATTAGAGAGATTCAATATACGTAAAAATCACAAAAAATTATCTCTAATACTATTATAAAGACCTTGACTTCTAATAACAATTTTAAGCAATTGGTTGGATGAATTATATGGAATTGTGTAATTTGAGAGAATAACTAAATGGGTAACTTTTTATAGAACAGTTAAAATTAGGCTAAAATGGGTTTTTTTGTTTGTTTTTTAACATTTGAGAATTGGTGGTAAACTAAAACTAACCTATGTAGAACTTTATAGTGTTTTTATTGTATTGTTATTTATGTAAAATACTAAACAATAACCATATTTAAATAATAATATATATATATATATATATATGTGCTTGTATATTTTATAAGGTTATCCCATATTGCACTTAGATATATAGACACATTGACACATGCAAGTAGAGTAACATTAAAATAATTATATGATACTTTTCAGAGGGATACATTTCTAAATGTGAGTTTAAATGGTTTTAATCCAAAGTTGTAATTTTATTTAAGAATTTGTTGATTAGTTATTTTGAATGGTTATTCCTGTGTTACAGGTACATCGTTTAGTTGTTGTAGACGAAGAGGATAAGGTGATAGGAATCATTTCACTCTCAGACTTACTGTTGTACCTGGTTCTAAGGCCATGTGGTGAGTTGATTTACCAACCAACAACCAAATCATATTGATCATACAGTCAAATTTTCATACAAGGGCCTTTTAGAAAATATAAACATATTTTTGCGGCCAACATTGGTAACATTTTACTTTATTATTAATAGGAATGAGCCCTCATATACTTCAAATCCCTTAAATCCTTAATGCTATTTGAGATTGGAGGAGTTGAGAAAACTTCAGATTAAAGACTCAAATTCTTTTTAAAAAAAATCCTTTTTTTTTCTCAATATCTTAAGTTAATTTTGTTTTTGAGCTCTCTAATACTGTAGTTCAGAACCAACTTTAATATTATCTGATAAACTTAACAACCAGGCCCCAGATCAGTAATTTAACACTTAACTGAATGTCAGAATGTTATGATAAATGAATTATAAGAAAGAATTTTAAAATTTGTTGCAATTTGTATTTTCTAATAAAACAGTGTAGAAACACTGTAGAATAAATAATGTAAAGTAAGTGATAGTGAAGGAAGCCAACCTGAAAGGATAGTTAAATTTAGGCCTGTTTTGAAACCAACATTCTTTTTCACTTCTTTTCTTTAATTAAATGAATGATAAATTAAATCACTTTTTTTAAATCAAGAACACAACATTCACAAAACAAAATAATGAATCCTTCAGCTACAAATATAAAAATTGATTTGTGTTTATATTTTTTGTTGTTTACATTTTATGGTGCAGACATATGTAAAAATACCTGTTATCATCATTTTGAGTATTTAGCTTTGGTATTACTGGAGATAATGATACATGTACATATACACACCGCAGCTACAAATGAATAGATTATTATTCAATTGAATGAAAATATCGATAATGATCATTAGTTAGTTTACATCATTTGATAATCAATAGTTAAAATCATTAGATATTGCTCATTACTACTGTAAAAAAACTGAATTACCGACACAAAATGGCAGCTTAAGTCATTCACTGTGTGCCTCACGCTTAACAATGCCAGAAGAGTGAGACAAGCGCCAAACATAATGAAAATGTATATAGTTGAAAACCGCCGTAAAGTGGGGCCCAACTCTAGTTGCTTTTTAGGGAGGCTTGGCCCCTTATGTTTGTAAATTTGACTTTTATTAATTGCAATTAAAATATTTACATAAACAGATAATTTTTTTATCAAGCCATTTTCTAAATACAATTCATCAAACTATTTCCAAGTTAAAATAATCTCTCCCTCATAAGTTGTTAAAATAATAATATTTAAAAATATATTATTTATATTCACTTCATTTATTTTAATCACCATTCCATTAAGAACTTCTACTGTAATTTCAATAATTATCTTTTCTTGGAGATTTTCTTTGCTGTCATACAGTACAGTCATATAGTATTCAAATCATAAGATTCCATTTTTTGTATGGGAAGTTAAAATAATTTCAAAATTAGTTAGAGAATTCAAATCCTAAAGATCCATTTTGTGTGAGGGAAGTTACAATGATTTCAAAATTCACTTTAAGGATAAATAACTCAGATTTGATAAAAAGAGTATTGTAAAAATACTAACAATAATTGTTAGATGATCATACTACAAAACAAATATTTGAAATGGTGCTTTTTTTTCCTTCTTATTTTCAGGAGAAGACTGCAGTCCTGAGGGTGGGGGCAGTTCTTTGAGGCAGCAAGATTCGGCCAACTTGCACCACCAGTCCTCGGACACTACCACCACCTCCACGATACCTGAGGAAGACGCAAGTGAGGGGGAGGGGGAGAGCACCACGACAGTCACCTCAACCTCCCCTCCCCCCTCTCCTACCCGCTCTGACAGCCTAGACTCCTCCTCCGGCCATCCCATAAGCCTCGTGCCCGATACCAGCTCCGGCTGGCGGGAGGTCACGGTATCTGGCGGAGAATGAAGGGGAGGAGCCTACCGCCAATAATTGCTAACAATGGCTGTGTTTTAAGTTTTCACCTAGTGGTTTGGGCGACGGCTGGCCTGAAAATCACCGTAGCGGAAAGGTCTAGAAATGTCCTAGCTCCTGTGTTTGCCTCAATGTGCAGTAGATATTTGGAACGGAAGTTGAATGACGATTAGGCGTGTTTGTCGAGTTCCCTGGTCTGCTACTAAGATCTCTTTTAAAGCTTTGGTGAACAGAGGAATGCTACCTTTATTATTTTTTGTGGTACTTTTCTTAGGAGCTGCATGGCAGATATTAGTAGTAATAATAATAATAATAATAATGTGAAAAGGTAATGCAGTACAGAACAAGTTGATGTGAAAAGAAATGGTCAGCAAACGAGGGAAAGGTATTTTTTATTTTGTAAATCTGTATTTGTGAACAGATAATATTGTCTTTTACTTTAGAAATATCGAACCAAGAATGAAAGGAAGTTCAAATCTTTTTTTTTTTTTTTAGATCAATAGATAGTATTTAAAACAAAGTAAATTTTAGTAGAGATCTAATGTATTTTTTATCACCATTATTAAGTATATTACTTTGAAAAAAACGTTATTCTAAATGGTAGACAAACAGAGGTGCTATTATTAAATTTTTAATTTTTGTGGACTAAATTGAAACTATTAATATTTTGTGTGACAAAACTTAGTAACAATGAAATTGTACTTCCTTCTCTCTCATTCGGACTGTGATGTGTCTATGTAAGAGTTTGGCGTTTTAACTAAATGCTGGTGTATTATGGAGCAAACTGGAAATAGTAAAGAAAAATGTACTGAGACTGAAAAATATAATTATATAAAGTAGATCAAATGAATCAACATTTTTATCTTTTCTTTATTTTCCCCGTTTATGAATTTTAAGTTTCTCATCTTTCCATTTTAAACCTGATTACACGTTCAATATTTTTATTTAAAAAAAATTGTATTTTTATAAAATTGACTGCTTTTATGACAAATCATTACCTGTGAATATAATTTTTATTCTAAAATAAATTGGATCCATAAAGTTAAATGTTATAATTCAAAATGAACCACCCAACACTGTTTTGAAAAATTAAAATTCAAAACCAATAATAAAATGTGAATTTATCAATCCCTTGGATAATTTATGTTCTAGTTTCTGTCTTGTGTATTTTAGGTTGTTCTTCGTTTGTAAGAAACCAACACTAAATGATTTTAAACTTGACATTTAAAACACAACAGTAGCTTTCAGGGTATAGAAGAAGCACACTAAGATTCACATAAAGTATTTCACACATTGTGCTTTATTTTTAAATTAGAAACTTTCCTGTATTCATCTAATAACTAAAAATATTCATCAAATAAAAGTAACGATAAATATGAAAATTGTAAATACATAAACCTCATGTTTGAACAGGCAGCTTCTAAATATAACTACATTCTGGTTCCAACAAGACACTACAGGATCCAAGTAACAATGATTAACCTATAGCCACAGTCTATGAACAGGCAACTACAAGATCCAAGCAACACTGATCACCTCCAACCATAGTCTATGAACAGACACTTAGAGGTCTAAACACAATGATCAACCTCTAGCTATAGGCTATGAACACACACTTAGAGGCTCCAAACCACACAATGATCAACCTCCAACCATAGGCTATGAACACACACTTAGAGGCTCCAAACCACACAATGATCAACCTCTAGCTATAGGCTATGAACACACACTTAGAGGCTCCAAACCACACACATGATCAATTTCCAACCATAGGCTATGAACATACACTTAGAGGCTCCAAACCACACAATGATCAACCTCCAACCATAGGCTATGAACACACACTTAGAGGCTCCAAACAACACAATGATCAACCTCCAACCATAGGCTATGAACACCCACTTAGAGGCTCCAAACAACACAATGATCACTCTAACCATAGCTGAAACCATAGAGGCTCAAACAAATGAATCAACCACTAGCTATGAAACCTTAGGCTCCAAACAACACAATGATCAACCTCCAACCATAGGCTATGAACACACACTTAGAGGGCTCCAAACAACACAATGATCAACTCCAACCATAGGCTATGAACACACACTTAGAGGCTCCAAACCACACAATGATCAACCTCCAACCAGAGGCTATGAGCAGGCAACTACAAGATTAAAGCTACCACTATCAACCTTTAACCATAGTCAAGTATTCTATTCTTATATAATGAAAATTAGGTCTGGTACGCTCTGAACATTAATGTTATAAGTTGTGTTTTAAATGTTATATTTTTGATCTTCAATTTTCTGGTTGGTGTGTGTACCTTCCCCTTCTATCCGCCTCTGCCATCATATTCCATTCAGCCATTTGTCACCATTTGTTCCTTTGTTTAATCAATTTAAAGATGTTTTATAAAATAATGAATACTAAAACATAGTGCTCATGTTAAATAAACAAACACTAATTTCTTGAAATTTTTTTTATTAATATTTTCACTGAATACCCAGGCTTAGTTGTTTTCTCGAACTATTTATGATTTTAATTAAAACAAAACAAAATTGTTAAACTCACAGTTGTAACTCAAAACGATTTGGTTTTATCAACAAGTAATGTGTTCTTACTAAATGATCTTCTTTTTTTTTTAACTTTTAAGACATTTATTTTAGAATAATATATCAGTACTATTATACCTTTCTCCCCAACGTGGACATTTAATTTGTATTGATTTTGATTGAGGTGCTTAACATGGATGCTACGAATGATTTCATGTTAAGGGGAAAGGGATAAGGTGGACTTCTATGATAAAATAAATTCGCTTAGAAAACTGGGAAAACCGGCCCTAACCTCCCAAACCAGAATTTGTAAATTGTATCAAGTCAAACCCATATTGTTGCAAGAAAGACCAAGCTTCCAATCCAAACTTGCCAATTTTATGTATTTTTTTAAAATTTCGACAAATTCTCATTGCAAAAGCACTTTATTAAAACATTATTTTAAAATTAGTTCTTGCACAGTTTTATAAAACAAGACTTTGTTTTTTAATGGTTTCAATTTAAGAATTGGACACTTGTGATAGTCCTCATCTTATACTAAAACCATCCAACATGCTTTTTTTATCAAAAAAATTTTAATCCCAGAAAAACTATCTACCTGTATTATGACAAAATATAATAATAAACGCTTGTAACCTAAACACCCAACAGTTTTTTTTACCCTTTCTTTGACGATAGCAATTTACTAATACACTAAACATTTATACCTACTACTGCCCAGCTATGCCAACATTTCATGAGGAAATAAAACAAATGGTAAAAGACATTAGGGTATGGGTTCACATACGTCAGGGCACGACAACACAACGTAAAATTAACAAATAATTATTAATCAAACTTAAATTCTAGTAAGCTCACCTTAAATGTTGTCTATATTAGAAATATATTTAAAAAAATATATATAGCACCACATCTTACTACCCATTTGGGTTATACACCTATGTACTAATTACACTAATGTGTTATAGATGAGAAAGGTTGAATTTAGAGGAAGTGTATCCATATTTGCATGAAGGAAGAGCTTAAAATAATTTAAGAAAAACTACCCTCATTACACCCGACTGAGATTCAAGCCTCGATATCGATGTCATTGGCAGCATAGTCTTGACACGAGACTGAAGCCATGGAACCATTCAGCCACCTAAGTGGGTATTACATTGTTAAATAATGCAATGTGTGCGATAGACAATGAAGCCAATTTGTTTGTATGTTTGGGTTAAGCCTGGCTAAAACATATTATCTTCTACATTCATTTCTTCATACTTTGTGTGAAGATTAAGGAGATATAAAAATAAGAAAAGTTTAGTTGTTTAATTCAAAATTTAACTATATGCGCAGATTGGCTTCCTTACATTATATTATTTTAGTGTTTCTAAAAATGTTTTTGGATATTCAAAATTCATTAGGCATGGAAATTGTTTGAAAAAATAGGGAAAAGAAACAAAATAGTAAAAATTGATAGAGGAAAATTTATGGGAAGAATCCAATGTATAAAGGTGACAGCTTTCTTTCTTCTATCTTCTATAGTAGAACAAGACACAAACACTTTGAAACAAATAAATGTCTTATATTTTGGTAATTATGGCCATAGGCAATCCTCTGCTTTGGATTTTGGTCACAGTTTCGACTGAAGTCTGTTTTTCCTAATTCAAATGCAAAATGTTCAGCCTTTGCTCTAAGAAGAGGGCCACTCACTGTGACTTTCTTGCCTCGCGCTTGTTTGAATCACTTCTGTACACAGTTGTTCTTATATGGGTTTTCCGGTCCTCTTAATCTTTTCCTATCTTATCCACTCTCCTTAGTGCTCAAAATGTTTTGTATGTTTTTAAAAACTATTGAAAGGGTATTAGAGGTGTAATTATGAAGGCCTTTGCAATTTCTGATTTATTTTTAAGTCCCCTAAGTATTCAAGGCTCCATAATTATGTCCTCCAACTATGGGCGTCCACAGACCTTTTTACAAGGGGGAGGAGGGGATCAAAATTGTATTACTCCACTCAAACCTTCATATACACACACACGTGTGCGTGCGAATGCGCATTCACCCGGGAAAACATCTGCTAGACACTGGAATTTTAATTGCATTGTAAAGACCAGTGGCAGCTCGTGTATAGTCACTGCGGAACGGCAGCACCCCCTATTTTCTCTTGATATTATCAATAACATTTAATATAATGAGTCCTTTTTTCTTTAATTCTATCTTTATTTTTGTTGTACAATATATATTCCTTAAGCTTAATGTCAGTACTTCAGTAGCCATCCCCCAGTTTATGAAAAATATACAAAAATCTGTGTATGGAACTGTGCGCTTCACAGTGCCAGCACCATGGTGTTTGACTGTTATATGCATGCGCACATAGGAGGAGGGTGGGGAGGAAGCCGGACTGCCAGGTAGAAATAGCACTGTTGCTCTCACAGTGATGGTGGAAGGAAGTTTTTTTGTTACTCAGCGTGTGTTGTGCTTAAAAACCATGTACCATATTCTCGAATGTGATAAAGTGTAGAAGAGTGTAGAATTAGATTAATATTCTTCTTCCAGCTATTCTATTTGATTCATTTTTTTTTCTGTTCTTTTGTTTAACAGAAAGACTAAGGGCCGGTTGCACAAACATCATAGTGATTCTTCAATCACCGGATTGTCGATCAGCTTGATCATAGATCAAGAAAAATCTGGGTTGCAACAAAGTTAATTAGAGATCAAAAACTCCGATCACCTGACTCAAGATTTAACCGGGGAATCAAATAAAACTAGCTTGGCAACGTTGTAAAAAGTTCTATTTTTGAACAGCTGACATTTTTAAGGACCGGAGCCTTTCAAATTTGGTTTAAATTACCGGATCAGGAATCAGAACCGATAAGTATATCGGTTCGACTACCTGGTTGTTAATACTACGTGACCATATTGGAACCTTTCTCCTCCATTTTGTCTCAAGCCATATGTTTTTTTTAGCAAACCTTAAATAATGCGTTT
The DNA here is from genome assembly GCA_039000515.1 of Timema cristinae. Classification (NCBI taxonomy): domain Eukaryota; kingdom Metazoa; phylum Arthropoda; class Insecta; order Phasmatodea; family Timematidae; genus Timema; species Timema cristinae. The sequence goes on along the minus strand of JBCFYV010000100.1, from coordinate 25,993,459 downwards.
AAACACTATATGAGGTGGCACCATTAAGATTGTTTTATAAAGGTGTGAACTATTTTTAATATATAACTTTATTTTTTATTTTTAGGCAACCATCTATATTCTTTAGATCAACAGCTTTGGTTTTAAACTAAACATTGTTGTTGACCTCTCATAGCATTTTAAAATGTTAATAAAATATCGTTAACGTATTCATTGAAGTTTAATGAGCTTCTTTCACTAAATCACTAAAAGCTTAAATAGCTATTATATATGTTTATTATAACGGTTAAAATATTTGAGGTCTTCAACAACATTAATTTCAAAACAAACGTTTGTGGATCCGGACCGGAGAGCACAAATGCCCCATCCCACCCACCCATACACGTTCTTCCAAAATAAATATGTTAAAAAACAATCAAAACTAGTGTAAACACCCAAAATACAACAATGCTCTTAGTGTAATCACTAATAAGCAAAAACATTTTGTCAGACACCTTAGCTCAGTCGGGAACATATCTACCTATTTATCTCTTAGTACTGAATTTGATTCCCGGGATGACGAAAAATGTATATTTGCTGAAATGTGAGTTCTCGATTTCACAGTGAGTGATTGATGGCCGGGGCTGGATTTTGTATATCTTATATATTTAAGTTAGTTTATAAATATGGTGCTAATATATTCAGCAAGTCAGAAAGGGCATATTAAATTATTATTATGTGCTTTTTTTTTATCACGACAGGCCCATTCCTTTTGTCAGTGACTTTGGACCTCAAATGCACCCTGTCCTCTGCCTCCCCCTTCAGCTCCCAGAATGTTCTTCTTTCCTTCAACTCATCTAGTATTTGAATCCTCATTCTTCCTAAGCTCCTCTTTCCCTTCTTATGATGTCATGAAGAAGACAGTTCCTCCAAAGGATATATCTGATCCAGTTTGCTTTGCGCCGAAGAATCACATCCAAAATGGATCTCTTCTTACCCATACTACTTGAGACTTTTTCATTTGTCGTCTTTTCTGTCCACGTGATCTTCTCAAGTCTTCTCCAACATCACATTTCTTTTCCATCTTCTTAAGAGTCCAATGTTCTGCTCCATATAGTGCTATGCTCCAAATGTAGCATTTCATCAGTCTCTTCCTTAGTTCCAAACTCAGCTTGCTGGTCAGCAGTAACCTCTTCTTGTTGAAAGCTTCCTTGGCAATGTCTATACTAGACCAAATTTCTCTCTAGTGCAGTAGGCGTTCTTAGTCAGCAGACCTCCCAGGTACTTGAACTTATCTACGATTTCTAACTCCTGGTTTTAAATTTTAATTTTCAGCAGATTTTCATTTTTTTTAAATCACCATCACTTTTCAATGTTGATCTCCATGTCATATCTTATCCCTATCTCCACTAGGAGGTTCATTATTTCTTGCAACTCTTCTTTATTTTTGGCCATCAATGCTAGATCATCTGCATACTTTATTGTGTTGATGACTGGGTGATAAACTGCATCGTTGTCTCACTCCTCTTTCTAACTATCTCTACTCTGTTGGTCTCCGCCACCTTAAATTCCTCAAATAAACAAAAGTAGACTGTTATTTCATTTGTGTTAATATATTTTTATTATAATTATTCATAATTACAGTTACGTATTATAAAAGTCGCATAAGATTGTCATTGCCAGATCAATTAGTGGCTTGATCAGTCAGACGCTATCACGTTGGTAATCCACTTCCTGTAGTTGGAAACCTTGGTGTACATTCCTGGAGCATCCAAAGCACCTGAACCTTCTCCATAGGATACGATGCCAATTTGGATCAGGTCGCCATTTTCTCGTGCCAAGATTGGCCCACCTGAGTCACCCTGGAAACATAGGTTCATAGTTGTTTCAATAGGTTCCATTAATGTCAATAACATAAATTGTAAGTTCCCAAAATTATCTCGGTAATTTAGCGCTATAATTTTAAGATTTTGTAAAACATTCTTGAGTTAATAAATAAATTTTGTTTTAGTTAAGAATTAATCTTATTTTTAAGAGCTGTATTAGGACTATGTCACTTGCAGTTTAGCAAACTAGCTGTGCCGCATCAGGCAACCTAAAATTACTCTCAATTATTATGACAAACAGAAAATATATATATATATACATCTTAAAATTTATGATTAATTTTTCTATCCCTCGCTGTGGCCTCGGGGGTAATTGTTTGATGTCGTAACGATGGCAATGGGATGTTCAGACACGTGTGGGTAGGAGTAGGAGAAATGTCGACAACGCTAGTCGCGGTGAAACATGAGGAAGTCCCGGCAACGTGAGTCACGGTGGAACATGAGGAAGTCCCAAGGTGGGACGATAGGGTGCTGGTCCTGGCAACGTCAGTTGCAGTAGGGAGTTAGGGGGGTTGTGCCAGCAACGTGAGTCGCGGTGGGAGATAGGGTAATTGTCCCGGCAACGTGAGTCGCGGTGGTAGGTAGGGTGATTGTCCCAGGAACGTGAGTCACGGTGGTAGGTAGGGTGATTGTCCCGGCAACGTGAGTCGCGGTGGGAGGTAGGGATTGTCCAGGAACGTGAGTCACGGTGGTAGGTAGGGTGATTGTCCCAGGAACGTGAGTCACGGTGGTAGTTAGGGTGATTGTCCCGGCAACGTGAGTCGTGGTGGTAGGTAGGGTGATTGTCCCGGCAACGTGAGTTGCGGTGGAGATAGGTGCTGGTCCGCCAACGTCAGTTGCGGTAGGGAGTTAGGGGGTGTGCAGCAACGTGAGTCGCGGTGGAGTAGGGTGATTGTCCGGCAACGTGAGTCGTGGTGGTAGGTAGGGTGATTGTCCCGGCAACGTGAGTCGTGGTGGGAGATAGGGTGCTGGTCCCGGCAACGTGAGTCGCGCTGGGAGGTGGGTGACTGTCCGGCAACGTGAGTCGTGGTGGTAGGTAGGGTGATTGTCCGGCAACGTCAGTTGCGTAGGGAGGTAGGGGATTGTCCTGGCAACGTGAGTCGTGGTGGTAGGTAGGGTGACTGTCCCGGCAACGTGAGTCGCGCTGGGAGGTAGGGTGACTGTCCCGGCAACGTGAGTCGCGCTGGTAGGTAGGGTGACTGTCCGGCAACGTGAGTCGTGGTGGGAGATAGGGTGCGGGTCCCGGCAACGTCAGTTGCGGTAGGGAGTTGGGGGGGGGGGGTTGTGCCAGCAACGTGAGTCGTGGTGAGAGATAGGTGCTGGTCCCGGCACGTGAGTCGCGCTGGTAGGTAGGGTGACTGTCCCGGCAACGTGAGTCGTGGTGGTAGGTAGGGGATTGTCCGCAACGTCAGTTGCGGTAGGGAGTTGGGGGGTTGTGCCAGCAACGTGAGTCGCGGTGGGAGTAGGGTGATTGTCCTGGCAACGTGAGTCGTGGTGGTAGGTAGGGTGATTGTCCGGCAACGTGAGTCGTGGTGGGAGATAGGGTGCTGGTCCCGGCAACGTCAGTTGCGGTAGGGAGTTAGGGGGTTGTGCCAGCAACGTGAGTCGTGGTGGTAGGTAGGGTGATTGTCCCGGCAACGTGAGTTGCGGTGGGAGATAGGGTGATTGTCCGCAACGTGAGTCACGGTGGGAGATAGGTGCTGGTCCCAGTAACGTGAGTCGCGCTGGGAGGTAGGGTGACTGTCCCGGCAACGTGAGTCGTGGTGGGAGGTAGGGTGATTGTCCCGGCAACGTGAGTCGTGGTGGGAGGTAGGGTGATTGTCCCGGCAACGTGAGTCGTGGTGGGAGGTAGGGTGATTGTCCCGGCAACGTGAGTCGTGGTGGGAGGTAGGGTGATTGTCCCGGCAACATGAGTCGTGGTGGGAGGTAGGGTGATTGTCCCAGCAACATGAGTCGTGGTGGGAGGTAGGGTGATTGTCCCGGCAACGTGAGTCGTGGTGGGAGGTAGGGTGATTGTCCCGGCAACGTGAGTCACGGTGGGAGGTAGGGTGACGGTGGGAAGAGAGAGGGTTAAAACAATATTGCTCTTTTGTAACATAAGACAATTTAATAGCTCTTTCCACTCTCCCTTCAGGCAAATGCGGGTTCACTTCCTCTAATTCAACCTTCCCAATTCCTAAATCCATTAACGTAATTAGTACTTAAAGCGTATAACCCGAACGGGTAGTAAGACGCGGTGCTAAATATTATTAATAGCGCTTTCAAGCAGGGGTCGCGCCCGGGTTGGTTAGCCACTCTACGACTGCCAACTAACCCAAAGACCACAGTGTTAAATACCCTCCACTGCTGCCTGGTCTTGTCCAATGGGAGAAAAGGAAGCTTCCCATTGACGCGTGAAAACGTGAGCGATAGTGGCCGCGAGTTCTCATGGGCACTGAGGAGGGGGTGTTTGGATTTTCAACCCCCCACCCAATAAAATATATATGGCTTTATTTATGGTTCAAACACTGTCAAAATTAGGGTACAAATACAAATTAAGGGGTTGTTTTACCAAATAAAGCACTTCAGAGAGATTCTGGAGGTGTTTAATATTTAGACTTATTTTTCTAGCCATCAACAACTATACTTTTACGTTGCCATATAAAGCACTTCAGAGAGCTTCTAGGGGTGTTTGATATTTAGAATTATTTTTTTAGCCTTCAGCAGTTAAGGGGTTAGGTTATCATAAAAATCACTTCAGAGAGCACTTAAAGAGGTATTTAATATATATAATTTTTCCTTGCCTTCGGCAGTTAGGGGGTTATGTTACCATAAAAAGCATTTCAGAGAGCCTCTAGATGTATTTAGTATTTAAAAATTGTCCTTGCCTTCAGCAATTATAGTGTTAGGTTGCCATAAAAAAAACACTTCAGATAGCTATTAGAACTGTTTATCACTTAGAATTTTTTCTAGCCTCCGGTATTTAGGGAACTAGCACACACATCACATCGTATTAGAACTGTGGAGTGGTCCAGGCTGTAGAGAGGCCTGCGCAAGTGTGGAGGAAAGATACAAGGGCCGACTGAACAGTGAGGCACAACAACTTATTTCAATGACGCAAAAAGTATTGTTTACGGCTCGTCTATAGCTAGTCGCACCCGCTTGTCGGACGCGCACTCATAAAGCGCACTCGCAAAGTGTGCTGTATTGGTTTTCTGCCTAAACAAAGATTGTCTACAATAAAATGTGGAAACAGTTAAACCTAACTTAAGCCTAACTAACTATAACCCTGGTGACCATCGGGGTGATTCCCTTTCGGGAAAAATACCCAAGGTACCAGCCGGGAATCAAACCCGGGACCTCTAGGCTCGTATCCAGTTGCATTGACCACTACACCTTGGACCGGTTAGTTAAATACAGTAGTGTACCTAGCACCTAAATTGGTTTCTGATATGCTGAACGCAAGCCAACGACTCTACCTACTAAACGCAAGAGATGAGCAATGTTTAAGGTGAGGTAGAAGGGATAGCAAGTGTTTTACAGTTTTTATAGAATTGAAAGTTTTTGGCCAAAATCAATCAAATATTTCTCCAGTAGCAACATAGAGTTTAGTTTTCTGCACATGCTAATATCGACAGATCTTGAATATCTGTCAAGAGTGTCCTGGAATTTTGTCAAAACTTTTGAAATAAAGAGAAAAAGTTTGACAAAATTCCAGGACACTCTTGACAGATATTCAAGATCTGTTGATATTAGCATGTGCAGAAAACTAAACTCTATGTTGCTACTGGATAAATATTTGATTTATTTTGGCCAAAAACTTTCAATTCTATAAAAACTGTAAAATTACTCGCGCACCTTCTGCCTACCTTAATCTCCTCCCGACAAAGTTATTTCTACAATTCCAACAATCGACTGCGTTTATTTGTGCTATTGTAGACAGCCAATGTTACGGCTGTGGGTGTGACTGGCTGTAGACTGGGCTTAAATCCCCTCTTAACCTTATGCTTGTGACAAACTATATATTGGTTCGAAAATGTCCGGATGGCTACTTACAGCGCCAGTGTCTTTGCCCTCAGTCAGAGTGCAGAACATGTTATCAGTGATGTCAGCGCCCTCTGAATCCTCCTCTCGAATCCTCACGAAAAATTCAGCCTTCCGACAACTCTCGTTGTCTATGATGTCCAATGTCACGTCAAGTAGAATCTCACTGGCCACGTTGTCATCAGATCGCTGTTGTAGAAACATGTAAGTCATAAATTCAGTGGTGAGGCGTTACCTTTTTATTTATTTATTCTATTCAATATATTGTACATTCAGCATATTTTCATTTTCTCCCATGAGGACTGAGGAGAAAGTATTGTAATCGGGAAAATTTTTCTTGATAAATCAGGGGAAGTTGAGTGGGGGGGGGGGGGGGGCGCTTGATTGTGTAGATAGGTATCTGATCTGTATTATTATTATTTATTATTATTATATTAATGGTGTAGATATCTGATAATTAATAATACTGATCAGATACCTAACTTCATCAATGTAACCACCGCGTCTAAAAATTTCCCGATTACAATACTTTCCCTCATGGTAGAAATTAAAAATAAGTTGAACGTACAATATAATAAACAGAATAGCCAACTTTATAATTCACTAATACAAATGATCCACCTTTCTCGTATGGTAGAGACCACATATGTATTAACTTTAATGTAATCTTGGTTCGCGGTTTAAGGCGGCAGCTAAAACACTAAAAATGAATAAGAAAATAATGCCTAATGTTGTTGGCTTTATCAATTTCACGATCAATCGTGAAACATTGCCACATCTGGAAGGCTGAATGGCACGGAAACTTCGCTGATCAGTATCCATGACGTTTGCATAGTAAAAATAATAGAAGCTGGTTTGTCACTGAACCTTGGACCGTAACATGTCCTTGCTTTCTCAAGTTAGTGGCGTATAATTAGTTAGTACTGCCCGAGCCATGGCTCGAACTGAGCTCTACCCTGTTTATCCTGGTAGCGAAATAAAGAACTAAATATCTTATTCTGAAAATTGACACCTGGACACAGGAATCGAACCCGGGACCATTGTCTTAGTACGCCAATGCTCTAACCACTGAGCTATCCCATGGCCAGGGTCATTCTTCACTCATATTTTAAGGCAGAGTCTTTGATGGACGTGCGGAAATCGTTGATATTATTAAGATCATGAGCTATCAGATAACGCCTCGGTAGTTGGCTTATTGCTGCCATTTGGTCAATTATTATAATTTTAAGGGATTGCATATTAATGAATCAAATAGCCGAAGCTATTATTTATGCTTTATAGTGAGGAATTCTCCATCTAGATATTATATCCAGGTGTAATTTTTCATTTCTAAGAATATCATATCTAGATGGAGAATTCCTCACTATAAAGCATAAATAATAGCTTCGGCTATTTGATTATTAAAGAACTAAAGACTAAAACAAAATTTAGCTCTTGAATTTATAATTATTATATTTTACGCGTTTTAAGAGTTATGGTTTATTGAATTATATTTTCCGACATTGGCTTATGCCTACATCTTTATTAACCGGGGCCTGGATTGTGAATATAAAATGACATCTTTATTTATGTTTTATTTATTTCATCACATACAACATTCATTAGAACATGCATAAGCTCTGTTAATCATCCCCTGGTTATAGAAATGTGTTTTTTAGTGATAGGTCTTTTTTTATTTTTAAATACCTTTTAGAATTTTTGAATTATTTCTTAGGCATGTTTGAGTTATTTTAAGCCGTTAAATAGTGTATTTTAAATACTATCGATATTTTATAAATCATACATTTATCCAACACACAGCTGTTGATATTATATAAGATAATGTTGTCAATGAACTTGGTTTCCTCTTTGCTTTTATGGTTGTAAAATAAACTATCATTGTGAGAGATTGTAGCTAAGCTGAGAGGGCTGCGAGCATTTTTACGACTTTTTGTTCATATTGTTAAGTCATTTTTTGAAAATATTAAGTTATTAATTTTAAAAGTTATTAGGTAATTTCATTTTAAGATAATTTTTAGGTCATACAAATCCAGGCTCTGTTAATAACATTATACTGTATTCTAGGGTTCGGAAACCTTTCAAAACTAATTCATATGCTTAAAAATAACATTTAAGGTGCGGATGTAGGGAAAGCGAAAAAAGGACAGTTTTTTTTAAGTTTTTATAACAAAAATATTTGGTCAAAATAAATCAAGTATTGTTACAGTACAAACATAGAGTTTAATTTTCTTCTTCATTTAAAAAGTTTCTCGTCTAATGCCGCTATGCTCATGACAGATATTCAACAAATGTTGATACACTCTGTGAAGTAAATTAAACTCTTTGTTTCTACTGGAGCATATTTGATTTATTTTGTCAACAAAAAAAATGTTTTGCCATAAAAACTGCAAAATCACTGTCCTTTTCTTTCGTCCTCTATCTTCCCACCATAAGTATTTTCTTGAACTTATCTACAGTAAAACTAATATTAACTATTAATCTAACTCACAAGAGTTGTAATTCCCCATCCAGTGGCGATGACTTTCGTTCCCGCCTTAACGTCTGTTCCTGGTTTCGCAGTTTCACGAATTTCACGTACAAATTCGAAGTGTAGGGTTTTCCCACCTGAAACATAAAAGAGGTAAGAAGCCGCCACTGACCACTGTCCAATTCTAATTGCAAGGAATTTTTAGAAAAAATACAAACACATCTTGTTGCTGTCAACATTGATAGCATTTTTATCATCTTATTGGTGTTATTTCATAGGTATTGATAATATATATCAAAAGTGACAGCTACATATTGTATGACTTGACGTGAAAGTCAAGGGGGGGGGGGATTATGAGACTAAGTTTCCCTGAACCATCTATTGGACCGCTAATAAAAATAAATAGTACCAAAGGTGTATCTATTATTGTTTGGAAACAACTAGTTTATTCAATGTATATGCAATATTTTTTGTGAAAGTTTTAATATTTTTTTTAAACTTGGCAACGTTGTGATTGTAACTCTTGTCAAGGGATGTTGCACGAAGAGGACGTTGATAAGTCTTGGTGTAAATGGGCGGTGAGTAAGAGAACCCATGACTTATCATTATATTATTATTATTATTAGCACCGCGTCTTACTACCCGTTCGGGTATACACACTTACGCTAATGTGTAATGGAGGGTGATTGTGAGATGAAATGAAGGACCTACAGTTTAACGTGGAATCCGAACCACGGTGGTGGCCTGGCATTCACCACATTCACAAGATGTGTTGTCAGAGGTGAAGGAAGGGTTTGGTAATCAGATAAATCTGTGCCGGGACCGAAGATTGAACCCGGGCGCCAGCACAGAAGTCTGACACCTTACCCCTAGACCACCAGGTCACCCATCAACTAAATTAAGTCATATAATAGACACAATACCTAGGCCCCCGCCCCCATCCGCACATTCACCATTGTAAAAAGGGGGAAACCCTAATTTCACTGATAATATTTTTTTTTCAGTCATGTCTGAAACCAAACTTGAGACCTTTAACTCGGTAAGCAAACGCTCCACCAACTGAGCCAAGATGTTATACTTTCGAAGCACCAGAACTGCAATTTTACTAAGAAATGAAGTAGTTTAAGTACATTATCTTAGATTAAGTAGAGCCATTAAAATCAAGGTAGTTTTGCTAATAAGTATTATATAAATAAATTATTTGGGAGGGTTATTTTACTTATAGTTTTACTTATCTAAGTAATAAAATTGTGCGTCTGTAATAGCCAATATTGTGGAAAGATCAACCAGTACTAATGTAGAGTTCCCCAGAAGACGCCCAAATGTACTAAATGTACATTCTTTCCATGGAGGCTCTTTCCATGCCCCGATGAGATGAGATGATGATAGTGAGTATGAAGTTGTGGAGCCAATGGAAACACTTAAAACTAATTTAAGCGTAATCAAACAAACCCTATTGATTATTGGGGTAACTCCCGCTTTGTGAAAAAAATACCCAAGGTACCAGCTGGGAATAGAACCTAGGACCCCTATACTCGTAGCCAGGTACACAGACCCCTGCACCAAGGGGCTGGTGACTTGTATAAGTAATTAGCATATTCAACTCTTTTTTTTTTTAGCACTCTTACCTTGATGACTGCTATGTCATTGTTGTAAAAAGATTCTTCGCCATAATCTCTATGCCGGATTACATCCACACTTCGTGTACAGTTCCTCCTTTTCCATTGTCCACAGATCCTGCCCGGGTTTGAAATTTGGAGCTGAAAAGCATAATTATTTGAGGTGACATTTTATAACGTGTTAATAACGGTTTTTTTTATCCCCATTCTGAAAGGCCACAGCAAATTCAACGTTGTATCAACAATTCAGGTCTAGTTATCCAGTTATTTAGAGATCACGGTTTGAATCCCGTATGAATGTACTTAGGGTGGTTTTCCCCTACGAAAATGAAGGTACATTTATTGTCATTTCTACCTTACTTATCTCTGCCGCATAAGTGTAATGTACAGATTGCAGATAGGAAGACATAGTCTATACTTATTTTTTTATAAAGAAGAAAAGAAATGCATTTCACTCCATACTGGATAGAAGCATACATTTTTGGAAACTTTACGTTTGTTTTTTAAAAAGTCGATGACATTTGAAAGAACATTACAGTCTTATCAAGCGGTGTTTGTCATTAAATTAATTCAAATTTTTCTGCACAATTTTTACAGGTAATAAGTTATAAAAAGTGATCCTATGATTTCAATTCATTACAGCTCACGAGTTAAAAGGTGTCAAACTTGATGTTTTATGATTTTTGATTACCATTGTTAAGGTAAAGTAATTAATGTATAGGGCTGAAATTTAGTGTAACTAGGCATGTACATGAGATTTACACAATTAAATATTTTATATTATTACTAATATATAGGCCTATAGTGTCTTAAAATAGCTAGCGAATTAATTTGATGAAATATATATGTTATAAATACATCTATTATCATTATTAATAGGTTTTAATAATATTGGTATTTCATTAAAATATTAAGATTATTAATATTATTGTATAATATTTCCTTGTGTACACCTCATATGAATGTCTAACCATAATAAATTTCAGGCCCATACATTAACAATGATACTCAAAAATCATAAAATATCAAGTTTGACCCCTTATATTTTATGAACTGTAATGATTTGAAAGAATTGAATCATTATTTATGGCTTATAGTAATTATATACTTGTTAAAACTGTTCAATACCATTTAATGGTCAAATAAGTGCGTTTCACTTATTTATTCCTGATCTAATAGCCATAATTTGAAATTAACTAGTCTGATATATGAACACAGTCTGTGTTGCTTCTTCCATCTAAGTTGAAGGTCCCCGGATCGATTCCCAGCATGACCTAAAAATTGATGTGTGATGAAACAGGGGTTCCCTTATTCAAAGTGATGACTCGGCATTCGAGAAGCTGAGTGAGGTTACTGTTCTAAGGTAAAGTTAGTTTGTAAGTCACGTGTTGATATTTTCAGTTAGTTCAAAACGTTGATATTAAAGACTCGTAGTGAATACAAATTTAAATGAACGAAATATAATTTAAAGTTATCGCCTCTGTTGTCTAGGGGTAAGAGTTCATGGCTACAAATCCAGAGGTTTCAGGTTCTATTCCTGGTGCTTCCAGCTGCTCTGGTCTAGAAAACCGAGATTAACGGCGGGATGGCTCGTTGTCCTGGCCATATAACACCCTTTATCCGCAGAAGTTGGCACTAATGGACGGCAGCCGCTCGGTCGGTCGATATGGATCGATTGCGGGTGGACGCTAAATTTTTTTTTTTCGGTCTAAGGTATAAGTTAATAACTGCCAGAGCTAAATATTTTCTACAAATAAAATAAGTAATTGTATAGAGAGCTATACTTTTCAGGATCCGTAAAGCAGTGTGCGGCAGTTAGTGCCCAATTGTCATTCAGGACTGAAGCACCACATATGTGAGAATATTCTTGTGCCTCATCCATCTGTTCCAGGGACACCTGAAAATAAAAACATCTTAGGTCACATGTGAAATGAACAATTATACAATAGTATATACTTCTCTACTACACTGGATATCATATCTGAGGGAGCTGTGTAGTTAATATTGAAAAATAACGTTGTCATTTTCTCGTTTTCATATGGTCAATCATTCAATCTTCCTTCTAAATTATAAGACAAATTTCGCAACGCTGGCTTATCGAGGTTGCCAGTAGCTCCTTCTTACCTACCACAGCCCACCTCCTAACTACACTAGTCCCATGGCTTCTTTGGGGCTGACTGACAGCTCACAGCCGACTTCTGACAGTCAAAATTTAGGTATATACCTAAATTTTGACCATAATAAGTGACAGCTGCTAAACACATGTTTTTTGCAGATCATATGGTTCGACGTAGGGATACGTAATTTGGTCTGGTAACTCTTTAAAGCTGTCAGTCAGCACCAAAGAAGCCATGGGGCAACTGTATATAACTGTAAGCGAGGAGATTTGATAGAAGTTTAACAAAGAGGGTGAAGAATCAAATAACAGAAGCTATTATGTATGCATTTAGTAAAGGATCACTACACACAGCTATCATGTTCTGAAAATTGAAATATGACACCTGGACACGGGAATCAAGCCCAGAACCTTTGTCTTAGTACGCCACTGCTATAACCACTTAGCTATCCAGGATTCGTCTCGTGCCCAGACACATTCTTCACTCAAATTTTATGGCAGAACGTCTATGAATATTATGAGTGAAGAATGACCCTGAGCATGAGTTGAATCCTGGATAGCTCAGTGGTTAGCGCATTGACACATCAAGCCAAAGGTCCCGGGTTAGATTCCAGTGTCCATGTGTCATTTTTTAATTTTCTGAAAGAGGGTGAAGATAAAGCTTTTCTCCATAAGATCTGCAGTCCCCTTAATTTGGTGTACATATTTAAATGAGATATTTCTATAGATACATCTACCCAGGCCCACCAGGTGATCATACTAGGGCCAATACCAGGGACAAAGCGTGGTCCCTCCTTTTCTCTTGTTTCTCGAGTTCGGCGGTTGTGGGAACTTATTTGTCTATGGGAATGGGGAGCAAGGGGTAAGATTATCAATTTAAATGGGTTTTTTTTTTTAGTGCTTTGAATCCCAAGCCATAGGAGGGCCTAGGGCAAATGTTTGAAAACTTAATACCCAGAAGATATGTGGAGTGTCCCTCGTATTATTAAAAAGAAATTAAACTTATCTATAAGCTAATTGGTGTGACCCTCCCCCATAAACCTTGTGAAATTTGATACGTCTATAAGCAATTTTAATAATCTTTTCCCGGAAATTTTTTGATCTAATATTACTGGAAGTTATTTGAAGTGGTCCTCGCCTGGATTATTATTTTTTTAATTGAATGCTTCTAGAAACAATTTGGAAGGGTCATCACCTAAATTTTTTTTTTAAACTAAATACACTCAGAAGTTATTTATAGTGGGGCTCTTCTGGCAAGTTTTGTAAAAATGGATGCTTTCAAAAGCTATTTGTAATTTCATACAAAGCCATTTTAAGTTAAAAATTCGAAAATATCAAAGAGGACCGAAATAAAATATATAGAGGTGGACAAATTTACTATTTCAATTAGGATAAATGTCACCCCCCTTTTGTTGCGCAGCCCCTGCCCAAATTAGGTTTGTAGTATTTTATTAAAATTTTGTCACTTTTACAAAACAAAACAAAATTAGGCGCAAATTTAAATGTAGTTAGCAATGAAATTTTACGCACATGATACAAAATTTAAATTGAACTTGATTCACCAACTGACTGACTCTCTTCACGTGCCAAATTTAATTTCAGTCAAAAATAATAGACTGTGAAACTTCCGAGAACTTGTAAACGAAGGACAAGATTGTACCGAACCAATGATAACATTGTGACGATTGTCAGTATGTTCCTCTGGAGGAGATCTCAACTGGGGGGGGGGGGGGGGGCATTTCTCAGTATGTTCCTCTGGAGGAGATCTCAACTGGGGGGCCATTTCTCAGTATGGACGGGCATTTTATTGTTTATCATGCCCGTTTTATTTTATACTAACAAACCCGCAAGGCGTTGCCCGTGACCCACTGAGGTATAAGAATTATATAATCTCTCTCTCCCCCTCCCCTCTTGACTGATTTAATTTTGAAAAGTTATCTCTGAAACGAAATTTTAAACCAGATTAAAAATATTTTCTTCAAAAATTTGTTTAAAACATCCTAATTAAAAGTCTTATTTAAAATTTTAAAAATCGGGCTTCAAGGAGCATTCGGACCACCTTCCGTCCACCGATGTTAAAAATTTCAGATTTCTGCGTGCCGTAAATTTGGCTGGGCGTCAACACAAACAAAAAACACTTTTATTATTATACATTTTATTTTCTTTCATCTATTACAATTTTTTAAATACTTGGTTATTTGTATCTCTAGCTTGGGCCGTTGACCACTGTACTACGGGCCGGCTGTTAAAAGGTTAGGCCTTAATATTAATCTAGTGTTTTTACAGATGGTTAGTAAGCACAAAATAGTATTTTAAGTGGGCCTACGCAAGGCCGTAGCTCGGCGGGGGGGGGGGGGGTCAACCCTCGCCCGCCCCCCGAAATTTTATGAACAAAAATATAATTGCTTATTTATGGTTCAAACAATATCAATAATAAGATACAGATACAAATTAGGGGGTTGAGTTACCATAAAAAAAAATCACTTCAGAGATCTTTTATAGGTGTATAATATTTAGAAATTTTCCTAGCCTTCAGCAGTTAAGGGCCTATGTTGCCATAAAAAAAACTTTAGATAACTTCAAGAGGTGTTTCATATTTATAATTTTTTCAAGCTTCCAGTATTTGGGGGATGTGCCCATCAACCCCCCCCCCCCCCTGAAATTATTGGCTGGCTATGGCCTTGGGCCTACGTCCTATACTAATTTCCTTCAGTCATATAACCTGGACAATAAATCGTGGTCGTTAAATATATAATATAGATCAAATAGTTCCACCATGACAAAAAGATTTAAAAACACTGGTCTAGACAAGCGCTTTACAGACTGAGCGAAATTGTTTGAAAATACTGAATTAATCACGGCACATCTGGAGTTAATATAATCTGACTTTTTGTACTGTACTCATGACAAACATTTTTAAGAAATCAAATCTCACAGATTACGGTGAGCAGGACATGGAGAGCAAATGGGAGAAACTAGATTCGCGTTCACGGTATTGACTGACAAACCTATTGGAAGAGACTACTGGGAAGACCTAGACGCAGATGGGAAGATAACGTCAGAAGAACCTGGAAGAGATACGGTGTAATGAGATGGATGATAGAACTATCTCTAGTAGGTATAGGGTACAGAGGACTGGATAGAACTAGCTCAAGATAGGATAGGGTGTAATGAGATGGACTGGATAGAACTATCTCTTGTTAGGTATAGGGTACAGAGGAGACTGGATAGAATTAGCTCAAGATAGGGATAGGGTGTAATGAGATGGACTGGATAGAACTATCTCTTGTTAGGTATAGGGGTACAGAGGAGGACGGGTGAAACTAGCTCAAGTATGGATAGGGTAATGAGATGGACTGGATAGAACTATTCTAGTTAGGTATAGGGGTACAGAGAGGACTGGATAGAACTAGCTCAAGATAGGGATAGGGTGTAATGAGATGGATGGATAGAACTATACTCTTGTTAGGTATAGGGGTACAGAGGAGGACTGGATAGAACTAGCTCAAGATATGGATACGGCTGTAATGAGATGGACTGGATAGAACTATCTCTTGTTAGGTATAGGGGTACAGAGGAGGACTGGATAGAATAGCTCAAGATAGGATACGGGTGTAATGAGATGGACTGGATAGAACTATCTCTTGTTAGGTATAGGGGTACAGAGGAGGACTGGATAGAACTAGCTCAAGATGGGATAGGGTACGGTGTAATGAGATGGACTGGATAGAACTATATCTAGTTAGGTATAGGGGTACAGAGGACTGGATAGAACTAGCTCAAGATATGGATACGGTGTAATGAGATGGACTGGATAGAACTATATCTAGTTAGGTATAGGGGTACAGAGGACTGGATAGAACTAGCTCAAGATAGGGATAGGGTGTAATGAGATGGACTGGATAGAACTATCTCTTGTTAGGTATAGGGGTACAGAGGAGGACTGGATAGAACTAGCTCAAGATATGGATACGGCGTAATGAGATGGACTGGATAGAACTATCTCTTGTTAGGTATAGGGGTACAGAGGAGGACTGGATAGAATTAGCTCAAGATAGGGATACGGTGTAATGAGATGGACTGGATAGAACTATTCTAGTTAGGTATAGGGGTACAGAGGACTGGATAGAACTAGCTCAAGATATGGATACGGTGTAATGAGATGGACTGGATAGAACTATTCTATGTTAGGTATAGGGGTACAGAGAGGACTGGATAGAATTAGCTCAAGATAGGGATAGGGTGTAATGAGATGGACTGGATAGAACTATCTCTTGTTAGGTATAGGGGTACAGAGGAGGACTGGATAGAACTAGCTCAAGATATGGATACGGCGTAATGAGATGGACTGGATAGAACTATCTCTTGTTAGGTATAGGGGTACAGAGGAGGACTGGATAGAATAGCTCAAGATAGGAATAGGGTGTAATGAGATGGACTGGATAGAACTATCTCTTGTTAGGTATAGGGGTACAGAGGAGGACTGGATAGAACTAGCTCAAGATAGGATACGGGTAATGAGATGGACTGGATAGAACTAGCTCATGTTAGGATAAGGGGTAATGAGAGGACTGGATAGAACTAGCTCAAGATAGGGATAGGGTGTAATGAGATGGACTGGATAGAACTAATCCTTTATAAGTATAGGGTGACAATACTTGTAATAGACAGTAAGAAATTTACGGGTTCTTACGGAGTTCTATATTGGAAGTTCGAGAGCATGATAGAATCTGCAGATAGATAGGTGTAATGATGACTGTAAACTACTCCTAAGCGTATAAGCACATACAACTATAGACTACCAATGTATAATAGAAGGAGTGGAATAAAATGATAAGTTACCGAGTAGGTTTCTTGTTGATTGGGTAGAACTTTCTCCAGATAGCGATATGTTACTAGAGTACTGGATATATGATCTGAAATATGGGGACTTATTTTTTTTTCATAATTACATTTTCTTTTTTCTGATTCTATGAGATAATATTTGCAACGTATGCTATCTTAAATCTTACCACTCCAGTCTAAAGAGTTCACACTTGACAACCAAATTGTTTTACAAAAAGACAGTGAAAGATAAAATAATAATAGTTTTTGATGTAGGAACTTTTTTTAGACTGACGAATTTTATTTATTTTTGCTTCTTAACATTGATTTTTTTTTATAACTGTCTGCCTATAGATAAATGTAATTATATAAAGCTACATCTCAGTAAATTAAGGCCATTGACCAAACCAAAAGTGGATCAAAAAACTTATTAAGGATAAAATAATCATGTGACATAACTTTTTAAAAAAATTTGAAATATGTAAAACCGTTGAAAGAAGCCACGCCAATTATAGTGGATCTTCTGGTAGGTTATCGATTCTCTATGTCACCAGGATGGGTTATTATGTTGGTTTCAAATTTTTAGTGAATTATGGGACTTATATATATGTTATATTATTAAAATCGTAATAGCATTGATGAAACTTTTAGTACCCCCTTCAAAATATATTTTTATTCGTTAGTTGGATGTTTAAAATCAAGTCTTCCTTAACATGACTTTTCTTGTGCTGTAAATGCATTCATACTGTTTTAAGTTATGGACACCTTCATAGAGTTAACACCTCCTCTCCCTCTTTATTAAGCTATCGTTACTAAATTAAGATTAATTACCAGGAATGGGTATTCTCCTAGTTTAACAACATCTCCACCGTAGATTTTGTCCAGCCTTTTATGGTGAAGCTTGGCTCTATGGGATATACGTGAACATAGAACAACTAAAAAAAAATATATATATTAAATGATACATAATACGTTAGGATACATGATGAGTAATAAAACTAGTTTGTTATGGCAGAATTTATTTCAC
The DNA here is from genome assembly GCA_039000515.1 of Timema cristinae. Classification (NCBI taxonomy): domain Eukaryota; kingdom Metazoa; phylum Arthropoda; class Insecta; order Phasmatodea; family Timematidae; genus Timema; species Timema cristinae. Next base: position 25,975,539 of record JBCFYV010000100.1, on the reverse strand, counting down.
ACTTGAAGGAAAATAAACACTACAAAATATAGTGCACTTACTTATACCCTTACCTTCCAGGAGAAAATAATAGCTGATAGGTAAACCTATGTAGACATTTTTTTCAAATCTATTTTAATCAATAAAATATAAAAAATCGAGATCAAATCAATTAATGTTCTAAACTCTGGATCATTATTAACTCGAGGTAAATTAATTACTCTAAAAAAAACTCTAAATTCATACCTAGTTTTTTTAACCTAGAATCAGGAGTTTATCAGGGGGTACAGAGCTTTTTTGGGTACCCCTTCCTTTTTCAATTAATCCTGTCTAGAAACATTAATTTGACCTGTCTTTAATAAAATAATTATAAAACAAATATTTACATGTTTTTTAAAAAAGGGGGAAAATATTATAAACTATAACTATAGTGGAAATGTGAATGCTATTCTTCAATAAATGCAAACATTTTTGAGATCCCAGGAAATTCACAGGCCTCTTTTAGACCCCCGGGTATGATGCACCCCCTGAACCCACCTCTCGTAGGGCCTGCCTAGAGTCATAGCTTTAGATAGTGAATTATATATGATCATATTTATAGACTTAATTCTCCATTCTATATTCTGGATTCAAGTGTAAAAGTCGAAAATATTAAAAACATTTATGACAAGTGGTAAAAAAGACAAAGCTTATAATCTATCAGTGATTTGATTGCTATTCTTCATCATAAATGTGTCATTATTACTATAAATTATAGAATAACATACCCCTGAGAAATAAAAAAGACAAACAAGTAAATTTCTTCGTTGTGATGGTGCAATTTGGAGGGGGGAGGGGTAGGGGGCATACAATTCGAACGGGTGGTAGCGTGGTGTTAAAAAAATGTAATTGCTTATCTTCTGAAATCTACTACGATAATTTTAAAGATTCTCTAGTTTATAAATTTAATGAAATCTAAGGATAGGCTATTTTGCCAATCAGGCCTCTAAACAAATGACATGAGGTAAATAAATTTAAACATCCATAAAACTGTAGCCAAACTCCTAAACTACATAGAAAGTGTCAACATAATAATAAAATAGTAATCGCTTTAAGAAATATATGAATTCAAATCCATCCATACCTTAATAATAATTGAGTGTCTGGGTTACACCAATTTGTAACCCAAACTTAGAAATATTAGCCAGTAATGATGTACCGTTGCCCAGTTAAAACACAAATGGACTAATTGCACACTCTTTTCGATTGAGGATCTTTCCATGCCCCGATGAGATTAGATGAGATGATGGTGATAGTGAGTATGAAGGTGTGGAATTAGTGAAAAAACTCTCAAACTTAACTTTAGCTTAATTAACCAAACCCTGGTGGCCATTGGGGTAATTTCCTTTTGGGAAAAATACCCTGAGGTACCAGCCGAGAATTTAACCCGGGACCTCTAGACAACAACCAGGAGCTATGAACACTATACTGATAGGCAGGTTGTATCTATACCTTGAGACACAGCGAACAATGTAAGAATCCTATATAGAAACATGCTGTAAGAATGTAGATGTCGTGTGTGTATGATTGGTAGACTCGTTTGGAAACTAAACAAGAGTTAAAATAATCACAACATAATATATATAACTCATGGAAATGAACAATATATGGATAAATAGATTGGGAGATTGTGGTAGGAAACAATTAAATATTATCTTTCTGTGGTATGTGTTTTAGGTCTGATATGAAGTTGTGGTGAAATTTGAGGAGCATTTCTATAGGCAATATATTATGCTTTAAATTTGCTTGATTATGGTTCTTAAAATTAACTCTCACAAAAAAAAATATCTAATTGGTCATTAGTTGGTATTCTACCAAAATGTAGCAAGTGCTGACAAAGTTCATATTTACTACCCGCCTCGGTGGCGTAGTTGGCTAACGCGCTGTCGTGTTGAGCTCGACTGCTGAGGACGGGGAGATCGAGGTTCGAATCTCGGTCGGTGAACTGGGGGTGGTTTTTTTCTAAATGGTTTTCCACTCTCCTCCACGCAAATGCGGGTTCACTTCCTCTAATTCAACCCTCCTAATTCCTAATCCATTAGCGTAATTAGTACTTAAAGCGTATAACCTGAACGGGTAGTAAGACGCAGTGCTAAATATTATTATTATTATTCATATTTACTACTCCACCTCATTAAAATAAATTGGTATGGCTTGTAATATATTTAACTGGCATTTATAAAAAGAGATACAATTATTATTACCACTACTTTATTATGAATGTTTGGCTGGATATAATTTACTAGTAAAATAAAATAGTTTTGTGATACTATTCTAAAAATATTAGCAACTTGTAAGTGAACCTATCATCGTGTCACCAAATTTTTATGTATGATTTGTTTAGGATGTTAATACTTGGTTGGATTAGAACACGGGGGTCTTTGGGTAATGTACTTGCCTCAGGATCCGATGTTCTTGGGTTTAAACCCAGTGGGGTTACTGGGTAGATGTGATAAAAATCCGTAGCACAATCTCCTTCGGAGAGGAAGTAAAACCATCATTTCCATTCGATTTTAGCATATAAAATAACCCTGGAAGGTATGTGAAAAATAACTTTCCTGATAAAATTGGATATGGTTTATGGGAAATTACGTGAGGGAAAACTAACATATGTACGTAATAAATTTAAGAATAATTTATTTATTTATTTATTTATTGACGTACAGAAGTAATTTTATTAATTATAAAGGAATAAAAATAATTAAAATTTATTTTTGAAAATTTCACACTAACTATTGAAATTTAAAATGTAGGAAAGTCATACGTAACAGAAAATTGTGTTAACTTCCTAAGATATAGTAGGTTTAAGAAAGGGAAGAGAGAGTATAAAGTGGGGCATTGTGTTATACAGCGTGAAGCCATCTTTTAAATAATTGCTTCAAAGGGAAAGAAGGGAAAATGAAAGCGCAAGTTGAACCGAATGCATGGAGTTTCAATAGGGACATCTATATTACACTACTCTATAAACAATCACTTTCCCTCCTTTTGTTTAGTTTACCCTCCCTCCTTTCATTTCAAAAATATTTAAAAAGTGATGCCACTTTTCAGCATTTTCCTCCTTTCCCTCTCCCCATTCTTTGAGATTTCATTTAAACATTCTTTCAGCCTTTTCTTTTTCTTCCACACTTATTTCTAAATTTAGTTTGGCATTAATCATTCAAAATTACCGTTTTGGATGTTATATTATAAATTGGATCTTTATTTATTTATACCGGGTCTCCTGAATTTCTCTTAAAGATTATGGATAGACGTAATACTGTTGCACGGTTGGACCCAAAATATTTGTCAGATAGGGAAACTCTTTTACCCGCTTTACAGACAGGTTTACGTTTTAGAGCACCGCCATTTTAGCTCCTGTGTTGTATTGGGCTGTATTATATTGTAATTTTCCCAAATCCTATGTTTTAAGATTATGCCACGTGTTATTAATGGGAAGTTTACTTGTTATTGTTAAACATCGGAGATTTATTCTTTGTCGGTTAAATCAGGGGCCGCGAGTCAGCGTGCTTATTCTTTTAACTCTGGTCGAAATGTTTAACGTTAGTTTTCCTAGCTTTAACGAATGTTTCTATTTTGTTGTATATTTCTATTACACCCATTTATGGTTGTTAAGATATTCTTTTATCTAGAACATTTTGTCTATTACTCTGTTAAATTGATAGTCACCGATGGCGACTCGCTAATATCCTTTTGATATTACCATAGTCTAGGGTTTACCATCGCAATCTTTCATTATTATTGTTATCTATACCAGATTTGTGTGAAGTTCAATCTAACCGTAATTGTTTGAATTGTTTGTTTGGCTATTTATTAACTTGGGGAGGCGTCCCACATTTTTATTGTGTCATTATTACTATTAGGCCATTATGTATGGATACAGCACCTAACGCTGGGCATAGCTCACTCTCATATAGCCTTTTGTCAGTTTGTTGAATAAAAATAAAACTCTCTTGTAAACAACCTGTCTGTTATTTATGGGTATAAGAATACATAAATGGGGTGGGGGGAGTCTACTTCATTACACCGTATACATATCTTGAGATAATTCTATCTAGTCCACCCCATTACAACCTATCCCTATCTTGAGCTAGTTCTATCCAGTTCACCTCCCTACACTTTATCCCTATCTTGAGCTAGTTCTATCCAGTCCACCTCAATACATCCTAGCCATATCATCAAGTAGTTCTATCCAGTCTACCTCATTACACCGTATCCATATCTTGAGCTAATTCTATCTAGTCCACCCCATTACAACCTATCCCTATCTTGAGCTAGTTCTATCCAGTTCATCTCCCTACACTTTATCCTTATCTTGAGCTAGTTCTATCCAGTCCACCTCATTACATCCTAGCCATATCATCAGCTAGTTCTATCCAGTCTACCTCATTACACCGTATCCATATCTTGAGCTAATTCTATCTAGTCCACCCCATTACAACCTATCCCTATCTTGAGCTAGTTCTATCCAGTCCACCTCATTACATCCTAGCCATATCATCAGCTAGTTCTATCCAGTCCACATCACTACACCCTTCAGCTAGTTACATTCACACACCATCTCGTTCAGGTTCGTTCTAATGTTAGACTGTTATATGCTCTCTCTCTCTCTTTATATACAACGTGTTTCTAAAACATTGCATCAAACTTTGACAGGCTATTCCTTGGGTGAAAATAGAATAATTCACATCAGCAACCTAGGGTCCATCTTGAATATTAAGGGTGGTATACACCCCCAAACATAGAGCTAAAAACGACTATTGTGTGAAATATTATTAAAACTGATTAAGGTATTACAACGAATCTTTGTATACTACTTATTGAAACCTTGATCATTAATAAACTAAATGTGCTGTTACCGTAACCCACCCCCATGATGTAAAAAAGGGGGGGTTGTAACACTTTTTTCTGCAATAAAATGTGTCAGAGTAATTATTACTAATTTTGACTTAATATTACAAAACAAGGATTAAAATTAACAAAAAAAGGTATCTTGGAGAAACTGTCTATTTTTCCCAGTTTCCGAGATAATCATGCATGTTTGATTTCAAAGACAAGTGTTAATTCCTGCCAGGTAGGCAACCAGTATAGCTGTTGCGTAGCCACCACGCTCTCCTTACCTTAATCCGTTAGACTTCTTTCTGTGGGTCTTTTTCAAAGCTTTGGTGTAAGAGACAGCCATTGAATCCGAGGAAGACCTGTTAGCCAGGATAGGTGCTGAATGTGATAAAGTTCAAGAAACACCACGTGTTTTCGAAAGATAACGCCAGTCATTGATACGCCACCTCAATTATTGCAATGACGTTAGGGGCCACTATTTTGAACACTTGCTATGAATCTGCTCTTGAAGCTAGGAATTAAAACATACAAGAACTACGGTTAGTATTTCTTAATTTAGCTTTCAATACTCCAGTGAATGTAATTATTAAAATCCCACCCAAGTTTGAACTGTGTAAGCATAACTTACTAATGTGATAACTAGCAACACATCTGAGCTTATGAAGAAGGAAAAGTATCCGAGTCTCTCCATCATTACACACAAACCAGCCTTGTTTACCAAATTTACGTGATACAGTCACACGTGCCGGTAAAAATGGTTTAACGACTGCAGTGCGAAGTAACACAGCTATACAGGCTGCCTACCTGGCAGGCATTTACACTTGTCTCTGAGCTCAAACTTGTGTGATTATCTCGAAAACGGAAAAAGCTAGACAGTTTCTCCAAGGCATCTTTTTTTGTTAATTTTTAATCCTTGTTTTGTAATATTAAGTCAAAATTAGTAATAATTACTCTGACATATTTTATTGTAGAAAAAAGTGTTACAAACCCCCTTTTTTACATGATGGGGGTGGGTTACGGTAACAGCACATTTAGTTTATTAATGATCAAGGTTTCAATAAGTAGTATACAAAGATTCGTTGTAATACCTTAATCAGTTTTCATAATATTTCACACAATAGTCGTTTTTAGCTCTATGTTTAGGGGTGTATACCACCCTTAATATTCAAGATGGACCCTAGGTTGCTGATGTGAATTATTCTATTTTCACTCAAGGAATAGCCTGTCAAAGTTTGATGCAATGTTTTAGAAACACGTTGTATATATGACGAGGTCAATCAGTGAATCTGACATTGAGTCTATTGTGTTAGCTGCCGTGTGACACTACACAGAAGGACAAGTTTGACAAAGTTTTATTAATTAGTTTTGTCTGAATTGTCATGAATATCCTACTTTAGCGGAAAAAGCTGGGAGATTAATCATTCCCTTTGTCATAAACTATTAAGGGGAAGCATCTTTTCAAAAGTGATTTTCCTAACATATTAATACGAATTATTAGATGTTAAAATAGATCCGACAGAAAAAATTACCTCGCTTCATTCTAGGTAGAAGTTTTTGTGTAAAGCAAACCAGCATCACACTTCTCATTTAGGAGCTTATTTTTAATTTTATTTTACTATTTCTTTAGTCCGACACCTTGTCTCTAGAGGAAGTAAACCCACATTTGCATGTGGGGAAAGTGAAAGACCATTTTGGAAAAATCACCCTCAGTACACCCGACAGAGATTTGAACCTCAATCTCCCAGATATCAGCAGTCTACTGCGAGAGTATCATCTTAGACCACGTGGCCATCGAAGTTATACGATTTCTATTATACGTATATTAGTACCACTTTTTTGTACAATTTTGTACGTTTAAGATCTTAATTCTAAATTACTTTATTTGAATTAATAATTCAGCTTTATAATATAATTTTGGTCAGTTTGTAGGCCTATATTTACTTCGTATTTGTTATTTCCTACTGTTTTTTATTAGTTGTATTTGGAATTCAATGAAGGAAGGAGGACCGGCAGAATTAAGCCTGTAATCTACTGTTTCAACTTGTCACCGAACTCTAGATTGTTTTGATAGAAAAGTTTGTTGTGGAAGTCGAAGTTTCGGAGCTAAGCCACATCTTTACCTCAATGGCTGTTGCGTCATCCTCCGTGTTGGGTACCGGAAGTGGTACTCAACAAATGAGCCGGAGACTTTTTAGGCTGGCCAACCACCTGAGGCGATAATCGGCAGAACGTTTGGCACCCGTGAGGGGGAACAATCACAACGTACCAGGGCACCTCTAACCCACGTCATGGATGTACCCATTGAACCCAAGATCCACCCACTCCTGCTAGACGACGAACTTGTCATCCGTCGGTATCTTGGAAAATACCTCCTTCCATCTTAAATATACTAGCGTCACGAAGGAGGTCAGAAACTCAGCCTTAGATATAGCTTCAGTTTACCGAAGAACTGGCCCTAAGGCCTTTATCACACTAGGATACCACAACAGCTCTACTGACAGTTCTATTGGCATTTGTGAGGTCTGGCCCCCCTGACCTCTCTCCATGTTTTTTTTTTTTATGGCAGCGCTGTCACAATGGCAATGTCTCGTCGCCCGCAGTGGCATCTCTGCCTGACTCGTAGCAATGACAGGTGTGTGTATGTTTGATGCACCATTGGTTTCTTTGTTTTGTAACCGGTATCACTGCAAGCAGAGCTACCGTGGTATCCTAGTGTGATATAGGCCTAATTTTCCCAGTGGGGACTCCATGGAGGGGTCCTTGCCGTTCCGTCCAACCAGGCTGAGAAGGACGTTGCCTGGGGGGCGCCAATATGGAGGGAACCTGTAGAGATTTTGGGTGTCCACAGACAAACGTACACCAGACCCTTAGCTACCAGGTTAAAATGGCTGCACTCCACGGAAATGCTTGAGTCCTTCCTAGATGTTATCAAGGTTTTTCTTAAAAGGATTATTTTAAACATGGTTTTACTAGAGATAGGACACAAATATCCATCTCTAGTCAATCGGTAAGCTTCCACAAAGCTAGGTTCAGGTAGCGACCCAACTCTTCACATAATCCTACCTCACATAGATCTTACTCAAACTGCACATTACGATTATAATCGTGGTCTTCATTTAACAACTGCACATTTGTAAGTGCTTTAATCACTGGAATGCCAGGCCTCCGCCGTGGTTCGGATTCCACGTTAAACTGTAGGTCCTCCATTTCATCTCACAATCACCCTACCATTACACTTAGCGTAAGTGCGTATAATCCGAACGGGTAGTAAGACGTGGTGCTAATAATAATAAAATAATAATATATAATAAAAAAAATTAAAAATATAATTACACTGATTTTTGACACAAGCGAACCCCAGTGTTGATGGACTAAACCTGGCTCAAAGAAAGCAGCGAAACTTATGTAAGGCTGAGGATCTAGTATATCCTTGTCTATGGAAGCGTCCGACCTAAGCTCTTTGTTATTTGAATACCGGGAGGTTGGTTGATTTCCAATATATAACTATAAAATATACGACACTTAGTGCTGTGAATGGACTTATAGCTAAGGAGAGAAGTGTACTTGGATGTTTCATAAGTTCACAACCTATTTTCAACCAGTTCCAATCTCTTAGGAAATCTAACTCTATAGGCTCACACCATTCCCCTTAAGTGGTTTGCGTGATTTTGCATAATAACTAATTACATGTTATCCTTGGATGAATACTGTTTGCAGGTGCAATCAAGGATCTAGTTAAATAAAACCATTGGTTTTAAAATACGCCATGTACTGCAAGTATAGTGGACAAATAACAGCTGTATCTCTAACAAAAAAATATTTAAAAGGCAATTTGATGAAAACTTTAATGGAATTATAATATTATGCATTTAATTTTGTTGTATTTTTCCTAGCAGCAGGCGTTCAGGTCATATGTCTATGTACTAATTACGCTAATTCTTTAAGGATGAGGAAGGTAGAATTTAGAGGAAATATATAAACATTTGCGTGTAGGTAGAATGATTAAACAATTTTGGGGAAAAAATCCTCAGTACACCCATCCGGGAATCGAACCCTGGTCACTCCTCATTATCGGTAGTCTGGAATATTGTGAGAGTGACGCCTTAGACCATGCGTCCATCTAAACGGGTTTTGTTGTAATTAATTTAGATGAGAATTGTACTCAACCCGAATCTCTGGGCACGTGGACTAAGATGTCAACCTCATCTGGTATAGTTTTTTTTTTTTTTGTGGCAAGTTCAAGATTCTAATCTCAGTGGCTAGCCCGGATGTGTATTGAGACGTGGTCCAAATAAAATAATGATGTATCCTTATCAAATTATAAAGTTTATTCAGACAAAATTAATCAATTCAATATAATAATTGATTTGAGGGCTGGTTAACTTGTAATCCTGTTGCTCACATTTTTCTAATTAATTTTATCATATAATATTATAATTCAAAATAATTGCAAAAAAAAATCTCGAATGAATATTTAAAGAAAGGCTTTGGCGCTAATTCACATTTTAATTGATCAGTGAAATCAGATATATAGATACATGTTTAATTGCTAAAGCACATCTTAATTTTTCTTTATTCAAATTACGTCATGGTCACCTTGAATTCAAAGCTGGTGCCGTCCTATTTAATCGTCTTTAAATAATTAATTTTTGTTCATTCACATTAATAATATAGGTTGTGCCAAACAGATTCAGTTGATTGAGAATACAAGGGAAACTAGTGATTTATCATAATTATCAATATTAGATGTCACTAGTTAAATACAAAGAAAATAAACACAAAATAATTATACAAATTTTAGAACAAGTCTCATGTCTTCCTCTCCGGAATACTCGCATTAGAAAAATTAAGTCATTCTTTACAACGTATCACCCGCCTCGGGGCGTAGTTAGCTAACGCGCTAGTTTCATATTGAGCTAGACTGTCGAGGATGGGGAGATCAAGGTTCGAATCTAGGTTGGGTAAGCTGGGGTGGTTTTTCTTAAATGGTTTTCCATTCTCTCTCCACGCAAATACTGATTCACTTCCTCTGGATTCGACCTTCCAAATTCCTAACCCTTTAGCGTAATTAGTACTTAAAGCGTATAACCCATATGGGTAGTAAGATGAGGTGTTAAATAATAATAATAATAATAATATAACGTATCAAATATAACAAATAAAAACTCGCTTTGGTAAAATGGTTAAGGCAGCTTTTTTTCAAACGTGGCTTTGCGATAGTTTTTTTTTAGCACCACGTCTTACTAACCGTTCGGGTTTTACGCTTATGTGCTAATTACACAAATGGTTTTAGGGACTAGGGAAGCTATATTTATGGGGAGTTTACCCACACTTGCGTGGAGGGAGAATGGAGAACCATTTTGGAAAAATAACCTCCGTACACCCAACCGATATTCGAATCTTGGGCTCCCCATCATCGGTAGTCTAGTCTACTGCGAGAGTAGCACCTTAGACCGCGTGGCCACCGAAAAGAATGTCCACCATAGTTATCTTCATGCTTCGTGAGGCAATTCTCAAATACTATTTTTTTGTTTTGACACTATAAAATAGCATCATTAGAGTTATGACTGTCAACTTTTTTTTTCAAATTTGAAGAAAGGACATTTGCCAAAGGCGCAGCCAGAACATGTGATAAGCATCATTTTCGTGTCAGACTAGACTGTCGATGACGTGAAGAGCGAGTATCGAATCCTGATCAGGTTTATTTATGTGTGATGTTTCCTCAAGGTTTGTCCACTCTTCCTCTATAGAAATGCGGATACATTTTCTCTAAAATCATCTTCTTCATCCCTAGCACATTAGCGTAATTAGTACATATGGGAATAAGCCTAACGGGTAGTAAGACTTGATGGTAAAAAAACAATAAATAACTCAATATATCATGTTATCAAATATTTAAGGAGAAATTAGTTTGGTTCCTTATGATAATTTCTTAGACAAAACAAAGTTTAACTTTCTACTATTTAATTCTCAATTATTTTTTTAATTTCTACCAAGACTGTTCATTTTTAAATATTAGAATTTGAATTCTTGAGTACAAAGAACATCATGAATTAAGTTTTGACAAAAATATAATACAACCCATCACTTATTCGAGTTATTTTAAAAAGTATTTCTAAATTTGAGTGCTATGCCAAACTCTCTATTTATATTAGTGCACATATTCAAACTTCACATTGATATATTAAATTTTAACAACCTTAGTATGTTATATACTCATGGATAAATTCCATTAGGACGTTAGGCTGAACATTTCTAACAAGAGGAATATTTTATAACACAAGTTTGAAATACGGGTATTTTAGTTATAAACAATATAAATCTATTATTTACTTTTACTGAAAGCCATGCAAAGCCAATGTAATATAAATTTTGATCAAACTTAGAACTTAATGAATATAAGCTCCCATTTGTATAGTGATATTAAATATTTATTTATCGTTGGAATCTATCCTTTTTATTCGTGCCATAAACTATATTTTCATAAATATTTATTCATTCTTTCTTAAAACATGATGTCCTTTTTTTTTATGGCCTGCAGTAGTTTTCGCGTGTCAAGCAACTGTTTGCCGATAACTTGGTCTCTCTTGTGTCGAACAGTTGTCCAACTTAGTTTTCACATGTGAAGAAGCTGTTTTTCGACCACTTGGTCTCTCTTGTGTCGAACATTTGTCCAACTTAGTTTTTACGTTTGAAGCAGCTGTTTTCCAATTACTTTGTCTCTCTTGTGTCGAACAGTTTTCCAAAGTAGTTTTCTCATGCCAAGCAGTTTATGTTCCTTTAACTTATTTTATCTTTTGTCGAACAGTTATCCTTCGTAGTTTGCGCTTGTCGAGCGGTTGTTTGCCGATCACTTGGTCTCTCTTGTGTTGAGCCCTTGTCTATTTTAGTTTTCATGAGCAGTTATTTGTCTATTACTTAGTCTCTTTTTTATCGACATCTTTTCACACGTATCTTTCACGTGTCTAGCAGTTGTTTGCTGATCATTAGGTCCTTCTTGAGTTGATCATTTGTCAAAGTAGTTTTCCCATGTTGATCATTTGCTTATCGATGATTTAGTTTATCTTGTGTTGATCAGTTGTCAAACTTTTTTTGTATGTCGACCAATTGTTTGTCGATCACTTTATTCCATCCCGCACATATTCTGCATTGTTTCTAAAAGTGTCAAGAAAACATAACTGTATATAAATGGTGTTCGGAAACTTATAGCCCCAACTGCACATATAGCTTGTTTGAACCAAAAGTAATACAAAATCCCAGCACACTTATATCCGGAAACCTATGCTAATTAAATTGTGTCTAATGTTTCGGCGTATTGCGCCGGGATAGCAAAGCTGTCAAGCATGCATGTACAGCAAGTTGCATAGGGGCTAGGCGCGCGGCACTGCACATGTAATAATGGAGAGCACTTTCTGTGATGTAGGACCGTTAATGGTGACCCTCAAAACCCATTCGAATTTCTAGATGGACCGGTGTGTTGTTTACTATTAATTGTGGTATGTTCTGCTGCCGTGCTCCAAGATGTTGAGATATGGAATGCCATGCGTCTAGCTTCTATGCAACCCGTTGTACATGCACTTTGGACACAATTTAATGGTATTAGCATAGCTTTCTGGATGTAATTATATAAGGATTTTGTGTTACTTTTGGTTCAAACAAACTGTGTGTGAAGTTTGGTTTAAGAGTTTCCAAACATCCTGTATAATCTATAAAAACATGATTAGTATAGAGAATTTAGAATCAATGTTTATTCTCTCCCTTCAAGAAAAGATGAGGAACAATCTTGGTAAATAAACCAAACCCAGTTGTCCAACCATGGCATTCCAAGTAGGAACCATCTAATCTAACCAATTTTAAATACTTTATTTGGTGTTCTTTCGCCATATAGATTACTAAACATCGATTGATGGGTGATGTATTGGAAATGGGTCACTAATCATAATTATATTTTAGCCAATACTATTTAAATAAAACTCAAAATAAATAATTTTATACCTTAACAAAGAGTTTACTTTTAGGAGTAGGTATTTTGTGCCTATAATTTAAGTAAAATTATATCAAAAAATAATCAAAAAACAGTTTAAAATATTAGTAAATTTTCTAAATAATTAATTTTCATGGATTAAAATTAATAGAAAATTTGTTTATATCATTGTGAACTAAAAACTAATTATATTCCCTGTTATTATTATTAATTTTATTATTATTATTATTATTATTTAGTACCACGTCTTACTACCCGTTCGGGTTATACGCTTTAAGTATTAATTATGTTAATGGATTGGAATTGGGAAGGTTGAATTAGAGGACATGAACCCGCATTTGCGTGGAGGGAGAGTGGAAAACCATTTAGGAACCCCCCCCCCCCAGTTCACCCGACCGAGATTCTAACCTCGATCTCCCCGTCCTCAGCAGTCGAGCTCAACACAAGCGCGTTATCCAACTACGTCACCGAGGCGAGTATATATTCCCTGTTAAAGAACACAATCACAACCAAGCTAGTTTTCAGGATTAATGAAGCCGTTTTTCAAACCTTCTGCTCATATAACAACACACATTTTTCCAATGCCGAAGGTTATGGAACAAATCATGTTTTTTTTTTTACTGATTATCTGCTTTTGACCTCATTCTTTACTTTGCTTTATCGTTTCCATTAAAGTTCAGCATCTTTTTTTTTATGACAGCTCAACTCGGTCATTGACGGCATTCGTGAGATTTGTTCTGTCGTTCTTTTTGCGTGCCCTTGAGACTATGTTTTATAAATAACAACTTTCACTTGTCCTACGCTACGGTGAGTATGTGAGGCAAGGTGTAAGCTACAAGGCACAACAACAGAAGTGGACACAACATGTATGAGATTTTTAAGCTCGCCTTTTGCTGGGTAGGGTTTTTAAACCAAGGTGTGACTTCCTCATGAAACATTATGGGTTCGATTCCCAACTGTGAGAGGGGTGGTGGTGTTAGTAAACTATCATATGGCCCACACTGGTGGTCGCATTGTCTAAGGCAGGGACTAAACTTTTTACACTAAACGAACCCTTGAACCAGAAAAAATATATGATAGAGCATTTATAAAATGTGTACACAAAAGTTATTAATACTCAGTAACTACAGTTACCCGCTTCGGTGGCCGTATGGTATAGCACCCTACTCTCGTGTTGGACTAGGCTGCCGATGATGGGGAGATCAAGGTTTGAATCTCAGTTGGGTGAATTAAGGGTTGTTTTTCTTAAATGATTTTGTGCTCTCTCTCTCTCTCTCTCCACGCTAATGTGGATACACTTCCATCTAATTCTAGCCTTCTTAATCCTTAAACCTCAACTGTAATTAGTTCATAAGAGTATAACCCAAACGGGTAGTAATACGGGGTTCTAAAAAAGTTACAGCTATATTTTACAAGTATGGAAGTATAAAAAAACTGAAATATTAAATTTTCTGGCTGCACCTTAAGAAAATGTCCTTTATTCAAATTTGAAAAAAAAACGGAAATTAATTACTGATGCTCTTTTATAATGCAAAAAAAACCAATAAATAATATTCTAAAACTGCCTCACGAAGCTTGAAATAACTATGGAGGTAAGCTTCGAGGAACCACAGTTTGAAGAAACGTTGGTTTAATGTATCACACTTATGTTGGACTGGTTTGTCCGAGACGGGGAGATCAGGGTTCATATCTCGGATGGATGTATAAAAGTTTTTTTCTAAATTATTTCCCATTCTCTGTTCAGGCAAATGCGATATATTTCCTATAAATTATACCTTCTTCGTTCTTATTTTACTGTAGCAATTAATGAATGCGTATAGCCCAAACGGGTAGCAAGACTGGCTTGAAAAAAGAAGGTTGTAATGTGAAAAAACTTTTTTTATCTTAGGTCTTATAGCCGGGTTATTATTATCCGCACCAAAGAGATAAGGATAAGGAATTTTATTATTTTGATAAAATGTACCCATATTTGTTGTGGAGAAGAGTGGGGAAGTATTTAGGATGAAATCACTCTCAGTAAAACCGGACATTAATTGAACCACAAATTCCCGGTCAACGGCAAACCATACTAGATGAGCTTAAATTTGATCTGCGTGCCTATAATTACAACAAGTATTGATGCTTACAGAAATAAATGTAGTGCCGTATTTAAAAGGTATTTTCACTTGCCATCGCTAAAATACAAATTAAATGGATGTTTATATACATTGGGGTTTTATTAACACTTAAAACTTTTAAATTACTTAACGAACACCAAGCTGATTTTGAATACACTTGAATGAAAACGGCCTGAATTGCAGGTAGCCAATTGTTTGCCCCTGCATCATGTACTTAACTGTAGGTAGCCATTTTTATGCCCTCTGTCTCATGCACTTAAATTGATTATAGTTAACTGCCCCACTCCCATACTTTTTAATATTAAAACTAAATTTATTAGCCACATGTCCGTCCCCCCGTTAATCCATAGAAACCATTAGTTTTACAACAATAAAAATCAAAAATAATTAAAAAAAGAGTTAGGGTCACCGTAATGTGACGTGATTGTTTAAAAGGATGTCTTTCAGAATACAGGCTATTATCATCATAAATAGGAAATATAATTAAAAGCTAACTTTGCTCCCGGGACTTGAAAACTGAAGTAAAAATTCCGATCCCATAATTATCTCCTTTTATTATATAGACATTCTCGAGGTAAGCCTCTCCGAAAGAATCTTGGCGGGCTGTCAAGGACGAGGGTTTGAGGCCGACCTCAGAGAGACGAGAGGACAACCAAACGTGCGCTGGTTCAGTCCGCCGCAAGAGACCCGCCGGTTGCTTGTATCTCCTCTCTGCAACCACCCCTTGCCATCTTCTTCTGGTGGAACTAACATGTCTTATATCGTGCTGTCGGTGGTCACCATCTGCTCACTGCTGTCTCTTCTACTCGACACCATCGTCTCTGGCACCGTGGGGCCGGAAGTCGTCGTGACACATGGTGCCCTAAAGGGGCGTTACCTGACGTCGAGGAATGGTCGGGAGTTCGTCGCTTTCCTAGGGATCCAGTACGCGAAACCTCCCCTCGGCGAGCTTAGATTCAGGGTGAGTTATATCGCCTTAGAATGCATAATGTGGATTAGTTGAGTTCCTTACGTTTTAATTGACCGGAAATGGCGAGGTTATGTTTTAACTCGATCATTTGAAATTCCGTCTGTCTGTCCGAATATTTGTTCTATGATAGTTGTCAAATGCGTGGACCAATTTTAACGAAATTTGGCAATAGTATTCTTTAAACCTAAGGAATCAATTCCACTGGGTTTTTTTTTCTAAAGTAGACTACAGATAGTCACATCATTAGTTGATGTCTCTTTCGAGCTGCACTACCTACATTTGCCTGAATAGAAATATAAATACACTTAAAATACTTTATACACCTGACAGGCCTCGAACCGCGACCTTCCCGTCAGAATCCGACAAAAATAAGTTGAAAGTCGATACCCGTATAAAGCGTGGGTATTAGAAAGTTCAATATCAATATATTATGTAGGCTACATTGTTTTTCGATCTGGTTAGCCATTTTAATGTTGTGGTCGCTCGAAAGGTTTTTTTTTGTTTAATAGTTCATCCAAATTGATTTGAATACTAAATTATAAGCATTCGATTGTGTCCATACGAGTTATTTTTGTAAACATCTTTTGCGTTAATGACGTCCTTAACCACTTGATCATGGATATTTTTTATATATGTATTTTTTAGCACCACGTCTTACTACCCGTTTAGGTAGTACACCTGTACCCTAATTACTCTAATGTGTAAGGGATGAGAAATGTTGAATTTAAAGGAGTCATTTCTTTTATTTTTATTTATTTGACTTTATTTGCACTTCCTGAACCGACTGATCATATCAGCCCGCGAGATTTTCTATGAGTGAGAGCGAAAGGACCTACCTATTTTACCGGCAAATGTATTTTCACAAACGTTCCAGCGATCTTTTACCTGCCACAATCGACATGGTATCGATTTTTGTCACTCAAGAAAAATCCCTCAACCCCAGCTGGGTTTGAATCCACGGACATTGGGTCTTAAGGCGATAAATTTACCTTAAGACCACCGAGGTCAACAAGTCATAGGTAGTGTACCCACATTTGCGTGTATGAAGAGTGGAAAAAACATAAGGAAAAATCACCCAAGTATGCCCGACTGGGATTGAACCCTGGTATTTTTGTCTCCGGTAGTCTAGACTCTAGTCTATTGTTATAGTGATGTCTTGGACCATGTGTCCACCGAATCAAGTAACAATTTATGAATATAATGTACAATAATTGAATATAGTATTTATTTGTTTTCTGTCACATGACCACCAATGATAAACATACTTCATATCCAGGGCGTAATAATTATAGGAAATATTTTAATTTGAAATCCAGAAATAAAGGTTAACACTAAGAACAATAAGAACATGGATAGAGCGAGGTCTATTGTTTATAGAACTACTAATATATTATCTCAGGGATAGGTATCTAAGTGTACTTTATGAAACAAGTTATTCTGTTAGCACACAACTTACAAACTTACTTAATTTCCTTGTCACAGGGTTATTAGTTAATCATTGTTAGAGAGATGCCTCCTATTTCACAAGTGATACATTTTTTTGGCCTTGTCTGAACTCTAGATCGTCGTTTTTGGATCATTATGGAGAATAAATTCTTGTTAAAACATGTTTATAATTTATTGAAACACATAGTTATTATTTAACTAATAAATCAATTTAATGTGTTGTTATATTTAGAATTATTATTGTTATTCTATAAATCTTTTTTACCTTCGTATTACCTTATTTTATTTAAAAAAAGTATTAATATTTATATAAAGAATTATAATAATTTATGAAATATAACTTTAATATAAAAATTACTGAAGGTCAAGGTTTCGAAACTAATAACTGCAAAATTTTATTTTTAAAACCACACATTTTAATTTGCCATTGTTATTGTTTTCAAAGCAATTACATATCTTGTCACTTCTACCGGAACCTCATGTTGTGGATGTCTTAATGTAAGACCAGAGAGCACTTCCGTCATTGTCGAACGCAGTATGTAGGAGTCAACTCTTTTCTAGGTTTAAACAGTTTTGACTATTTTCAAATCGGAAGTGGTGTGGGAGTTGGTGATAAGGACAAATTATCTATAAGTTATAAAAATAGGAAACGACAGTTGATGTGTCAACCAGATGAGGAACTGAGTCGGCGGCCTAACCGTCAGGAAGGGAAAACAAAAAAGCTTCGAGTACCTTCTTAACAGTTTGAATTTGCCATGTTCCCATTGGTGCAAATTCAAACATGGTGAAGAAAGGTAGGACTGTAATTACCAGTAATTATTAGCGGTCCAACCGAGGTATTACGTAGGGTTGGGCCGAGCAAATCTGGCCATTGTTTAAAAATCTGGTAGAACTCGGGCGAACCTTGTGACGCTCGGGGAGGACTTTATTTATAATATAGTACTAATACTATTTGTTAAGCATTCAAGATATACTCCCAATACAATTTACTTAATCAAGTGTAGTGTGTTAAATATACTAATCTTTCCATTATATCAACGATGTAAGGCATAATTAATTATATATTAAAGATTAAGAAAGTCACAACGCAATAAAAATCTAATCTTTAGTATCTAAACTACCCTATACTTTCACTATCTTAATGGCCGAAAATCTATACTTATAAAATAACATGTCCTGACTGACTGATTCATCATCGCCGAGCGCAAACTATCAAGGCTACAAGCATGAAATTCGGACTGTATATTCATTTTGTTATGTAGGCACCCACTAAGAAAGGATTTTAGAAAATTCCACCCCAAAGGGGTCAAAATAGGGGATGATAATATGTATGATAATATGTATGAAAGTCCGTCATTTTGAAAGTTACATAAACAAAATTTTGTATTTCGGTTATTTACATAAAACAAATAAATACGTGTTTCAGGAATTTTGGAAATTTTATTTAATAAGGGATGAAAAGGGGGGTGAAAGTTTGTATTGGACTTGCATTATTTTTGATCTGAGGTCAAGTTATGGTCATCAACGTAACGTAATATTTTAAATTAATCTGTAAATACATATGTATATTTTCGTATTTGTATATAATCAACTTCTACGCGAGCAAAGCCGCGGGCAACAGCTATCTAGTAAGTTATAAAAATGAACGTAACAGTGGGTGGAGACGGTGATCCCCCCAATTGCCTTAGTCCCCCTTATCCCCCTTCCCTACTGGATTGATGTGTCAAAACATATAAACTAAATTCTTAAAATTGAAAATTGACACCTGGACACGGGAATCGAACCAGGTGACATTTTTCAATTTTCAGAATATGATATCTAGATGGCGAATTCCTCACTAAAAAGCATAGATAGTAGCTATGGATATTTGATTCTTATATAAACTAAAGTCTATAGCAGATATAGGAAATACATGGCTACCACCGTGGTTCGGATCCCACGTTAAACTGTAGGTCCTCCATTTCCTCTCACAATCACCCTACCATTACACATTAGCGTAAGTGCGTATAGCCCGAACGGGTAGTAAGACGCGGTGCTAATAATAATATAGCAGATATATACACACGTTCATTTATTTGGTTATAATATTACTCAGACACTCAGAATTTTATTTATTATTATTATTATTATTATTATTATTATTATTATTAGCACCGCGTCTTACTACCCGTTCGGGTTATACACTTAAGTACTAATTACGCTAATCGATTAGGAATTGGGAAGGTTGAATTAGAAGAAGTGAAGTAACCACCCACTATGGTGGCCGCATGGCCTAAGGTGTTACTCTCACGGTAGGCTAACTGCCGATGACGGGGAGATCGAAGTTCGAATCTCGGTCGGATGTGCTGAGGTTGGTTTTTCCCCTAAATGGTTTTCCACTCTCCCTCCATGCAAATGTGGTTATCTATAAAATAACCTCTTTAGTCCCCAAAAAACATTAGGGTAATCAGTACATAATATTGTAACCTGAATGGATAGTAAAATGGGGTGCTAAAAAAAAAAGCCGTAGCCGGGATACAACTCTGAGACGCTCCAAAAGATGCTGATCGCTATTGTCTCCGATTGATCCTAAGAGGTGAGTTGTTATTTTTCAGAGTCATTTTTTCAAGTGATGGCATTACTCAACATGGGAGAGAGTATGTGCGCGAACAAGTTTAGAAAGTTTCCAACGTTACGTAATAGTGTCAACAATCAAATGATCACAAGTTACCAAATACACTCAAATGTGCCAAAGTGACGAAAGGATCGTATTGGATGCATTTGTTTCTAGTAATTTTTTTTTTAGCATCACGTTCTACTAATTATTTGGTTTATATGCTTATGTACTAATTACGCTAATGGCTTTAGTGTTTATGAAGGCTATATTTAGAGGAAATGTACATTTGCGTAGAGAGAGAGAGAGAGAAAAACCACCCACAGTACACCCTATCTAGATTCGAACCTCGATCTTTCCATCTGCGACAGTAGTTAGTG
Source organism: Timema cristinae (assembly GCA_039000515.1). Taxonomy (NCBI): domain Eukaryota; kingdom Metazoa; phylum Arthropoda; class Insecta; order Phasmatodea; family Timematidae; genus Timema; species Timema cristinae. The sequence continues at coordinate 25,955,195 of JBCFYV010000100.1, read as the reverse complement.
CCTTATACCATGCGACCGCCAAAGCGGGCTGTTCCTAGTACTTGTGAAAAAAAATGTATCTATATTCGAACGCGTAAATACACACGTTTTCGTTCAAATAAACAGAAATTTATAAACTCCAGAAACTAAGTGGGTTCATAACGTTACTCGGTGGAACTGTCCCTCTGACCCCCCCCCCCCTCCACCCACCACCATTAAATTGCATCACTTGATTCAAAAAGATCCATTATACTCTCCTATAACAATTACTTTTTTTCCCGAGCATTTAGGTCTTAGCTTTAGAGTGAAATTTTGAAATTTTATACAATGTTTTCAAGTCTATATTTCTATAAGGTAATAAATAGCTGTATGTTCATTTCAAATACTAACCTCATCTAATATTAAAAGCTATATCAACATTTTATCTAAGCGCGACATCTGATTGGCAATAACGGTAGTTACTGGGCCTGTCAGAATTAAATATTTTCAATAGTTCTAGTTTACTAACTTGAATCAAATCTGTTTTTTTTTTAACTTGAATCAAATCTCAATATTTGTTTATTAACTTGAATCAAACCTGAATCTTTGTTTACTAACTTGATTCGAATCCGAATCGAATATTTTAACAATTATTTAAATCAAATATTTCATAGTGAAAATGTTTCAAATTAAATCCGTATCGAGTATTTTATAATGAAATGTTATCAAAGCTAAGGCAAATATTAGGTTACCTTTTTAATTGAGTATTATAAAAAAAATTAGGTCTATGAAACGTGTATAAAGAATGACTGGATTTTAAATATTACTGATATTTGCAAGTATAGATGGTCAAGTAAAATAATGTCTATATTGTTTTATTCTTGAAGTATTTAAACTATTCAAATGTTTGACTTAAATATTTGAATTTCGAACTAGATTCCTATGATTACAAATCTGGATCTATCTAGATTTGAAATCTCGAATCCGATAGGGTTATTTTAAATGTTAAGATTCGATATTTCGAATCCTATCAAGATTCAGATTCAAATTTGAAATTGCATACTAACGCACGGGCTTAAACTAACCTGATTCTAAGACGAACGCCAAAACCGGATTGAAAGTCGATCAACCAGGTTACGTAAGATGTGCGTGACTACGCTAGAACCTACCTCAATGTCATTTTATGCATTCTTCGTTATAGAACCGTTAAATTAGTATCATTTAAATAGTATTTTAGCTATGAATTAATAGTTTTCAATAAAAGTTTATTTTTTTAATAAAGTAAAACAGTTGCATTGGTCTTAATGCCTCTTTTCTAATGAAGACTCCGGTAAAAGTTTGGTTATAGCTATATTTTCTTCCCAAGTCAGTGGGGTGAGACGGGCTCTTAAGGCCATACACCAATAAAAATTTTATTGCACCACTTTAACAAGTATATATGTGTACAGCCCATAAACAGGTAGTAAAACGAGGTGCTAAAAAATACTACCTTTGCTAAAAATGGGGACAACAACCTTAGCCTAGCCCAACAGCTAGGTGGTAAGAACTGTTTGGGTAAACTCGATCTAGGATCGATATTCACGAAGATCAATTTTTTTCTTTGCCTTAGAATAATTGACATTTTATAATTATCGATTCAAAGGTCTCAATCATATTTATAAATCGATTCTTTCTCTTGATATTTATAAAAGAACGAACTTAAAATACGAAAGTAATCAAAAGTAAAGGAATACTGTATTTGATTGGTTGTGGGAATTTTTTTTCTATTATTAACAATATAGTTGTCAAAGTTGGTAACAAATTAGTATATCATTATAATTATATATAATGTATTTGGTAAATAGGCAAGTAGTTGAGGTTAAAGAGTGTATTGATGGTTGGTCAACACTGCCCTGAACTATTAACTATTTTACAATCAATTAACGTAGCCTTTTATAGACATTAAATGAAACATAAATATATTCCATCAAGTCGTTGGTTACAGTGTAGTGATCATTTCAGGGGCGGATCCAGAAGGGGACAAAAACGACATATTGACCATTTAAAGAGTTATTTCAATTAATGCCTTAACATTAAATGCAGCTGTCTATTAGTATCGCACTTTGTAAACGCATACTGATTGAGTTGTTGTTTTAGACATTTTTATTGGATCTCCCAAGTTAATGATGCCACACAGAAAAAGGAAAGGTGAAGTTATTTCAGGTCACGACAAGCGGTCAACGTTAAATGAGGTTGAAATCTTGTGATTGGCTTAGAGCACATCACCTAACCACGTTTCTTCTTGCCCTTGTTTTTCGGAGAACGTATGAATCTACATTTGGGCGATTTTTTATTTGCCTATTTACGACTTCTAATGTTTTAAATCGATACCAAATTATCTGGTTATGTAATCAGTGTTGTACATTACGAGCTGTCTTTTATAGAACTAGAGGTCATTATTTTCATCCGACACTTTGGTTGAAAGACCTTGACGTTGTCTCGAGTTCAATATATTTGTAATAGATGGTGATAAAAAAAAGTGCGACTAAATAAATTAATATCCGTTTGGTATGATAACAGTTCGCTGAACCAAAGATGGCAACATATGAGATCTGTGTCAACTGGATTACATATGCAGAAGATTTCCAAAACTAGGGGCTATACATTTGAATTTGTTGAATCGGATTACTTTGAAAATAATTTAACTTGAATATGTGAGGACCCCAACCTTTCACCAGTGTTTGTTTTGTTTTTATTTCACCGCCTCTTAATACCAGCTCAGGTTATGTACTAATTACGCTAACGGTTTTAGAAAAAAGAGGAATATTATATTTAGAGGAATTGTATCTACATTTGTATGTAGGGAGGGTGGAAAACCATTTTGTAAAAAAAACCACCTCGGGACACCCGACTGAGATTCGAACCTAGATCTCTCCATCTCGACAGAAGCACCTTAGACCATGCGGCCACCAAAGCGGGTCCATGTGTGTTATTTTAAATGTTAGATGGCTCAACCTAGTTTCTCAATTTTTACACAGTTTGGCAAATTTGACCAATATGTTACTACCTCTGGTACAGTCCATTGCGATAGTTATGCTACGCCTTAGAACTGGGGGTTCCTAACCCGTTGAGGCTATGGAACCAAATAATGGGGGTTTGAGACTCGATATATGAAAATCAAAAATCACACTAGTTGTAGCTAGTTTATGTATTTGTGATTTTCCGTTTTCTATAGATATATAATTATGATAAAATCCTTATAATTTTCTTTCAACTGTTCTGTTACTAGCTATCTATATGTAGAGTAAAGCCACTATATTGATATATTATAGTCATACTTGTGTTTAATAGGTTTAGTTATGGTGATGATGTTTATGATGATTATGATGATTTCGACAGTCTGGAGACGGGGGTAGGACATATTGGGCGATCCATTTGAGGTCTGTAATCATTATTATTATTAATATTATTATTAGCACCGCGTCTTACTATCCGTTCGGGTTTTACGCACTTACGCTAATGTGTAATGGTAGGGTGATTGTGAGATGAAATGGAGGACCTACAGTTTAACGTGGAATCCGAACCACTGTGAAGGCCTGGCATTCCACACATTCACAAGTTGTGATTAATACACGTCTTGTCAGAGGTGAGGAAAGGGTTTGGTAATCAGATAAATCTGTGCCGTGACAGAGGATTGAAGACTGGACCCCCAACACAGAAGTCCGACACCTTACCCCTAAACCACCAGGTCAGGTCTATAAACGTTTAAAGGCTAAGTAAGAACTGCCTAAGATCATGTGTCGACAGAAGTAGGTCCATACCTCCATTATCTTTACAAACTACCTATTTATAAGCAAACTATTTAGTACTGTACGAAACCTCATAATTTAGAGTAGAAGTCCCCAACCTGGGGCGCGTGAAGTACTTTCAAGGTAGGGCGTGGAACAAATGAGTAAATAACGTTAAAATCATCTGAGAATTGGAGACATCTTATATTTCAATCCCTTTTACAAAGTAAGTAAGATATTTTTCCTTGCGATGTTGGCAATACTGCCTACTAGTAGGCCCAGATTAACATTTTTGGGGGCCCTGTGCCCAGTAGAACTTGGGGCCCTTATAAGTTAGTTCCCCAATGAATGATTATGAATCTTACAAACGTAAAGAAATCATGGTGAGTACCATGAATTTTGTTATTAATATATTAATTATTAATACTATAGTAACTATTAAACTATACAGTCTATTATATTCGGAGTGGATTATAGTACTGTAAATTAATAAGTAATAATATAATAATACCGGACAATATACAATCATAGGCTATTTCAGTGCAATTGCATTTTATGTAGTCTGCCACCCGCAGGTAAAATAATAATATCATTAGTTTAGTGAAAATATTTTTTTATTTAAAACTTTTTTCTTTTCTTTTTTGCGTTTTTCTCACGTTGCATTTAGTTAATTTTTCAATATTAATAATTTTTAGTATTGTTAGTATTTTACCTCAGAAATTATTGTCAATAGAAAATCAATATTAATTTTTTTGTCGAAAGTCAATGGTACCGTCTGCAGATACGTAGTATTTCCGGTTTGCCAAAAGCAAAGATTGCGTTAATTTATAAGTACAAACTGTTGGACTCCACGTAATAGCAGTCTACCAGTTCCCTTCGATCAGGGAGTTTCTAGATTATGTTGAGATAAATTTTACGATAAACATAAAAATATTAAAATATAATATTATATCAAAACAAATATGACAAGTCAAAGTGATTTTTTTTTTTTTTTTTGCCAGATGGGCGGGGGCCCCTGTGCATGGCACACGCCTTAATCCAGGCCTGCCTACCAGCTGTAATAATTCATCTATTACCATTGGGACCACGTGCAACGCCCCCATATATTCAACTATTATCATCATAAAAACTAAACAGCGTTGTCCACTTGATGTGGAAGGAAATTCACGGTGTGCTCTGTTAAATACCAAACCCAATATTCAAGAATTTTGTTAGAACAAAACAGTGCCAACCATCACACTTTATATATATATATATATATATATATATATATATATATAATATATATATATATATTGTACCACAATGCTGACAGTTGTACATTGATTTTGATATAAAATAAATAAGTGAAAAGAAAACAAATATTTTAAAGATTTTGTTTATAATCATCCCAAAAAATGGTGAGGGGAAGTGGGGGGGGGCGTGGAAATTTGATGATTTACAAAGGGGGGGGGCATCATCTGAAAAAGTTTGGGAACCACTTATCTAGAGGTTATCAAAACTAATAGATGTAACAATATTCGCAAATTAAAAAATGACACCTGGACACGTGAATCGAATCTAGGACCTCTAGATTAGCAGGTCAATGCTCTGCCACTGAGCTATCCAGGACTCACCCCGTTGCTCAGGTTCATTCTTTACTCATATTTTAAGGCAGAAGTTTGATTTCCGGATCCAGTTGTCATTTTTTCACTGATTATAATACTCGTTACGGCTATTTCCGTAAACTAAATGTCATTTCAAACTTACAAGCTTCGCTTGGTCTGTAAATTTAATTGTACAATTATTTTCGTAGTTTCAAATTGTAACTTTAATTCATTGTTATTTGTCTTCTGTAATATTTAGTGCAAAGTTAAATTCCCATTAATATATCTCATATAATTGAGTAATTTGTCTCGTTCCCAACGCGATTGCCCAAGGTAACAAGTTTGACCAGTTGAAGAATTTAGGTCAGATAAAATAAGTTTAGAACACCATGGAGTGAAAACTAATTAACTCTGAATTGCTGTGAATACTGAACAACGACATCTCTTTGCATTTCGTCGAGCATAAGGAAGTTATTCTGGGAAAACCTAAGGGGTCACTCCCAAAATATACTATCCCGGTCAGGGGCACTGAGGGTGTCTTTTCCTAAATGGTATATTCTACTATTCCTCCACGCAAATGTGGGTACACTTTCTCTAAATTCAACATTCCTCATTCCTAACAAATTAGCGTAATTAATTCAAATGTTGGAGACTTTGATTTCAAATTTAAAAGTTTCTAATGTTTTAAAATGTTGTTCCAAAACAAGCAGAGACCAAACATTGACTGGGATGAAAGCTAAGTTTGTCATAGACGTAGTAATTAAAGGAAATTGTGAGATTAGATACGACATAAATAAAACAAAAATAACATATAAGGAAACAAAGGTCTGTGAAAGAAACATATGATAAATAAACCAAATGTTCAATAAGAGTATTATTATTGAACGACGCGGTAAATCCGTGAAATAATCTTAGCTTTGGCTACAGAGTTCCTTCTCTTGCCGTAAGATGGCAATAGCTCCCGCGCCAACTTTCTTATTATTATTTCTTTCAAAACGTCACGCGCTTCACCTTACAAAACAAACACGTAAATCTTCTACTTGAAAACTTATATGTTTCCAGGTAAATATTGTTATTTTATCTGTTTGTGGATATTTGTTTTGCTGTGTCGAATTATATAAATAAACTGACATAAGCATACTACTAGAAAACAAAGTGTTTATAAATTCAATATTAAAACTTGTCTATATGCCGCATGGTGTAACTTACTTTAAAATTGTGAGAATAATGTATTTTCACTTATTTGTTACAGTATGTTTATAACCAGGACCCAGATTTTAGAGACATGTCATAATTTTTTAATTTATCTTTGTTACATCACAAACAAAGCTCATGTGTAGAAAATTCTGTTCCGTGTTCCCCTGGTTGTGAAAACGATTTTTGAGGTGATTCTTGGTCATTTTTTCGTCCCTTTGGATTTTTTGATCATACTTTATGTCATTTTTGAGTCAATTATAGACACTTTTGAGTCATGTTAGTGATAATTTATGTTGAATAAGTACCATTTTAAAATATAATTGATATATTATAAATACATTGGTCTAGGGTAAGGTGTCAGACTTCTGTGCTGGCGGCCGGGGTTCAATCCTCGGTCCCGGCACAGATTTATCTGATTACCAAACCTTCCTTCACCTCTGACAAGACATCTTGTGAATGTGGGAATGCCAGGCCGCCACCGTGGTTCGGATTCCACGTTAAACTGTAGGTCCTTCATTTCATCTCACAATCACCCTACCATTACACATTAGCGTAAGTGCGTATAAACCCGAACGGGTAGTAAGACGCGGTGCTAATAATAATAATAATAATAATATAAATAAAATACATACAAATTCAATCCTAATTTTTTTACACAGTTGTCAAAATGATAAGATACTGTCACTGAACTTGGTATCCTCTGCTTGTCTGGTTGTAAAATATATATTTCTGGGGACTGAAACTAAGCTAGAGAGGGTTGCGTTGGTAGATTTTTTTATATTGATATCAAACACACTTTACAAATAGGAACTCTCGCTCTCTATATCTTCATTACGAGTTAATGTTCATAAATTTAGGTCATTTTTCGTAAATTTAAATTATTTTTTAGTTTTGAAGCAATATTTAATAATCCTTAGGTCATCAAGTCTGGACCCTTTTCATGACAAATATAAGGTTAAGACAGTTACAGGCGTGTAGCCTGAATGGATAGTAAAATGCGCTGGTAAAAAAATTTAAGTTACTAAAACTACTTTCATAATAGTAGGCTCTTACGCCCAATTGTTTATTCTTCAACTTTCATTATTGGCAGATACCAATTCTGCTAAAATAGTTTTATATCTGCTTTGATTGCAAAGATTACATTAGGCCTATGTGTTAAAATGATTGTGGATTGATACAACACTTAAGAGAGTTAGCGTTGAATACCAAATAATAATAGTAGCCTATATTTCTACTTATTTCAGAGTCCCAAACCTCCGTCAAGATGGTCTGGTGTGAGGAACGCAACAGAAGACACTTCCCCCTGCACCCAAAGAAGTATCTTCGCCAGACAGGTTGAAGTTAGCGGCTCTGAAGATTGCCTCTACCTCAATGTCTACACTCCTCAGGTATAAGTCATTTACGAGCTAAGTTTACCTGGATGACAGCTCGAAATGTTTCTAGAAGTAATCTCTATATCACTACGCCAACAGCTGACATCTATCACTTTGGATGACTATAATGAAAACATATGGTAATATATTAATGTGATAGTTAACCACAGTAATTTAGGCCAATATTATTTATATATTTATTTGAGGTCGAACACAAAGTTTATTTATAGTTGTATTCCCTTAAAAAATATATTAACACACTTTCACAAAAACTTCTAACGAACATAGCTTTAAATGGCGGCTGACGAATTTAAACCATATGATTGAACATAACAGTAAACAAGTTTTTTACAATGATGCAAACACACAGTTGATGAAAATATTTTATTCAGTTAAATATTTCAAAATAAGATAAAATAATCATAAAATCATTTATTGTATGTAATAAAATGACAACAATTTTCTCTTTTCTAAGTAAATATGATGTCTGTATTAAAAGATGTGTGCACTATATTACACAAAATCTGTAACGTTCCAAAACGAAAATAAGTACGTATAATTATGTTTAAAATATTTTTTTGAGTTGGATAAAAGAAATTATTTAAAAAAATGAAATAGTATGAGAAAACTTAAGTTTGCGTTATTTTAAATGTAATATATAACAGGTAATTAAGATCTTACATTTATAACAAAACTGTGATCTTTTACAAGTGTTGGCAACCCAAAACCTAAACATATGATTTTCGAACTGTCATCCAGGTAAAAACCTAGGTATAGGTTCAACTAGTAGGAGAATCAACACTCGGGTAGTTCAGGTTCAACTAGTAGGAGAATCAACACTCCAGGTAGTTCAGGTTTAACTAGTAGGAGAATCAACACTCCTCAGTATTTCATGTTCAACTAATAGGAGAAGCTGTAGGCCTACTCAGTTATTTGTGTTCAACTAGTAGGAGATTCAACACTCTCAGCTATTTCGTGTTCAACTAGTAGAAGAATCAACACTCCTAGGGTACCGGTATTTGTGGTTCAGCTAGTAGGAGATAATCTACACTCAGGCACAATTGGCTAAAACATTGCTTTTAAACAGTGTCTTAAGTAGGCGATACAATCCGAATTTGGGTTCAGGCATAGCTGAAAGACCCGCGATATACATTTTTTTGTAGCCATGAAATTTCTTCTGTAATAAAAATAAACAAAAAGTTTTGACTTGCACAGAGAACATTTATGAAATATCTTATTGATGTTCATGTTTAATCTCGTCCTTGCATCTAATATGCTATATTGACATATTGTAAGTATTTTACTCAGAAAATATGTTTGGTATGTTATTAACCATGCTTTAATTACTACTTCTTATTTATTCACAATTAAATAAATACCTCTTCAAGTTTTTGCATAACATGACAAAAATTAACCGACTATCGTGTGGCCTGCCACTATAATTGTGGATTCAATTGTGGCATTGGTTATTTAAGTTGGAAACCCTTGTGGTAAGGTGTCACTTTTGCAATAAACTGGTTTGCTGATGACGGGGAAATAAAGCGTGTGAATCCCAGATGGGTAAGGGAAGTTTTCCATACATTTTTTCCCACTCTGCCTCCACCCACGCAAGTGTGGGTATACTTCCTCAAAAACTAAACCTTCCAATTCCCTAACATTTTAGCGTAGTAAGAATATATGCGTAGCTGAGCGGGCAGTAAGACATGGTGTTAGACAACCAAAACAACCGGTAACCTCTCCCATGTTTGTGCACGCAGTTACCAGATGGCAGCAGCAATGTCCTGCCGGTCATGGTGTGGTTCCACGGAGGAGGATGGGTGTCAGGTGCTGGCACCAGCAAGTTCTACGGTCCACAGTTCCTTCTAGACAAGGACATTGTCCTCGTAACCGTCACCTACAGACTAGGGCCTATCGGTGAGCTATCCAGCGCCTTAATTACAATCGCCGCTAGGCCTTCATTAGTACGGGAATACAATTAACTCATTAACCGCCTCGTTGGCCGCATGGTCTAAGGCGCTTCTCTCGCAGTAGATTAGACTGTCGATGAAGTGTAGATCAAGGTTCAAATATTAGTTGGGTGCACTGAGGGTGGTTTTTCCAAAATGGTTTTACACTCTCCCTTCATGCAAATGAAGGTACACATCCTTTAATTATAACCTTACTAATCTCTAAAACCATTATCAAAATTATTACATTAGCATATAAACCGAACGGGTAGTAATTAATAGTCCAAGATGTGGTGCTAAACAAATTTAACTCATTCTCACTTTAAATTAGAAAATATTACAGAATGGTAATTTTTTTGTACCAAATAATTGACACGATCCGCTTAAGTGGCTGAATGGCGTCACTCTCGTGTTAGACTGACCAGCTGATAATGGGGAAATTGGAGTTTGAACCCCAGTTGGATCTACTGAAGGCGTTTTTTTTCCTTCCATGAAAATTCAGGTTGATTACCTCCAAGATGCTTCATTCCTCATCCCTAACCTATATGGGTAATTATCGTATATGTTTATAACCTGAACATAGTGATAAAAAAAAGAACAGCACGAATAATACCCGACGTTTTGTCCCAAAATAAATTATTACAGTATTTGGGTTATCACCTGGATATTTATCAAATCAAATATGATTTTCAGGGGTGTACTGGGCCGCTGGGACACAGGGAGATATCCTGTTGGTCCGATTTGATTTGGGCTGTCGCAAATACTTTAAACTAAAATTCCATTCATTTCCAAATTATCGTTTTTATTAAATTCTAATCGAAAGTTCTAATGAGTAACTCTGAGAATTCCCACAATGCCTCATTTGTGAAGATACACAATGGCATTTAATGCACATCTTATCTGTTTATTGTTTCTTTCTGTTGTTTAGAAACAATTTCTTAACTCAAACGTAAAAGCATTTGTTTATTGAATACTGCCTATTGCTACACAAATAGTGTGTGAAAGATCACTTTACAAACTTTCAAAAATGTACCCCCAGCTATTGTCCAACAATTTAGAAGAGTTTTTACTCATATCATTAGAAAGATAAGGGCACAGTTCTAAGTGGAAAATAGTGACATAATCATTGATAACGTAACTGAAATGGCTTCGAGATTAAACTTTCTAACTATAATAATACAAATACTTCATCTCCCCACTTCAGCTTACAGTAAAACATAGCTTCAGTGGAATTTATTTTACTGTTATATATTCTAGTTAACTGGAAAGATCAAAAGGGGTGTAGCATTTCAACAGATGAAATGGAAAATTGAACCATCACTCGCAGGGGTGGCCAACCTTTTTTGGATCTCACCCTTCTTTTCTCCACTCTACTTTAACTTTTTTTTTTTACATATTTGTTTTATTTCTTAAAATCAAGCTTCCTTAAGCTTACTTATGTCCTCACCCTTCTATAAGTAAATATATAATAATTAAAATATGTATTTTCATATTAAGCTGTTTAATTTTCTTTTAACATTACCAGTTATGGCCGAACAAGGTTTTTTGTCCAGACTCAAATATTATTTGTGAGATTAGAAGACTCAAAAGATCGACTTTAAATACAATGTAGCCTGTAGGTTTCTTAAGTGGTGGATTGAAAACTGACTCTAGATTGAAAAGTTGCTGACACCTGATCACTAGTTTTTGGAGCATGTTTAGGGCTTGCTATGCGCCCAATAGGGTGAATTTCCCCCTTAATATTACTCCCCCTCCCCACCACCATCAAATAAATAGTACTATCAAATGTCCGCAAGGGCTGTTTTTAATTTTGTCCATATTTTATACTGTAGTTGTGGTCCCGCTAGATCTATAAGGGACTGGTTCAGGTGGTTTTATTCAAGTGTATTTGTGTTTGATACCTATATATAGTGGGTGATCAAAGTGGTCTATAAATATATTAATAAATAAATAAATCTCCCTACCTACAGGGCCAATAGTTCTGGGCTCAATTCAGGGTGTAATGATACTGTTTTGGACCCCTGTATATAAAATATACTTTTAATACTTAATCCATGAAGAGTCACGCACCTTTCAGAAGTAATTTCAATATATTGCACCATAAAACTTTATTTTTTTCTTCAAAAGATCAACTTCGTTGCATTAAAAGAATCTTGAGACACGTTGGCCCCCTCTACCCAATAGGAAGCCAGCATTCATAAAACCTGTCACTAGGAGTCTATTAGTTAGTTTTAACACTGGTGACAAGGGGTCCAAGAGGCAAGAGGTTGGTCATATATAAGCCGCTTGTGCGTATGAATCCAGACAATGCTGGTAATATATTCACCGTGCCGTAACTTAAATCCATAGAGTACATTAAATATATTAGAGAGAAAAATCACAGGAAAAAACAATCTGTAATTTTTCATTGCCATATCTTCAGTACCGAAGGTGTAATCATTCTAATAAATCATGTGCAACATCAAAAGTCTTGTTTACTTTAATAAGATTAAATATCAGGAATAATCATATTACATGCTGTGAGCAAGTGCGCAGTAAGGCACGCTTGCGTCATCAATGCAAAACCCAATATTGTTATAGATACTGCTCAATCACAGGGCAATATCATGATTACAATCCGTATCACTTAAATACGAGCAAATAGTGGGGAAGACAATCCGTAGCACTTAAATTGGTGCCCATTGTGGACGAAATAACATTTTAATTGGCTCCCAATCGTGGGGCATCATTAGTAAATAAAATCTGAAGCGTTTTAATTGGAACCCATCACAGATGCGTAACATCAGGGGGTGATGGGTGTTGTGTATGTAATAAATCGAGTTATGTAATTTGTGTTATATAATCAAATGCTTCAGAAAGTGTATAAATATCCTAAAATAATACAAAAAAATGCTTTAAAAAATATTTTTAAGACACGAGATTAAAACAACTTAATATTTTAGGTTGGAATAAGGTGTTTTAATCATACATCACGTTTTACTGCCTATCCAACGTTTCCATTTATTTACATTCAAGGGGTAAGGATAAGGAATTTAGAGGAAGTGGACCCACATTAGTGTGGGAAACCAATTAGTAAAAAATGTGTGCATAACCAGCAGGAATTTAAAATCCGACCTCCCATCAATGGCAAAACAGACAAGATGAGACTAGATCATTTTGCCACATACTCACAAGTGGACGTCAAAAACAAAAAGACAAATCAAATGCAAGTAATTAATAAATCGGTTACATTTCCTCTAATTTTTACCATCCTCATTTCTACCCATAGTTGGACACCTGGATGGGTAGTAAGACTTTGTGCACTAAAAAACAATTAAAGGCCCGACTTAATGAAGAGTGTATCTTGCGTGTTCAGGTTTCTTGAGTACAGGAGACGAGGCAGCCCGGGAAATTTCGGCTTGAAGGACCAAGTGGCAGCACTGCGTTGGGTACAAGACAACATCGCAGTGTTTGGGGGAAACCCCAATAGTGTTACCATATTCGGCGAGAGTGCTGGAGGCGCCAGCGTCCATTATCATATTCTGTCTCCACTCAGCCAAGGTTCGTGAGACACGAGTGGCTACTAAATAAAATATTTTTGACTCTAATAATTACGACTTGAATTTTTTTAAATTATGAAGCAAGTTGTATAAATAGTATGCTTTATTTAAAACTCAAACAACCTCTCGTAAAAATATTATTTAATTGAAAAAAATAATCTCGTAAAAATTGGACACGAAAATCGAACCCGGGATCTTTGACTAAGTACACCAATTCTCTACCATTGAGTTATCCATGAGCCATCCCTTGTGCGGGGCCATTCTTCACTCATATTTTAAGGCAGAGTCTGTGATGGACGTGCGTAAATCGTCAGCTACATATGAGTACTCTATAAAAAGTTTGGCATTACATTGCTATTGCTTCTAGTCATCTAACCAAGGGGAAGGAGAGCCTTTGACGGTCTAAAACCGCCTTCTCTACCAAATTAAATAATTGTATATATCATTAAAATGTACCTTTACAACACATAAAATAAAAAAAGTTCAACCATGCTATCCCCTTTATTATTTATGAATAATTTCTACCAAAGCAAAATCAAAATAAACAGGAGTCTGACTCGTATAACTGTCGGCAGGCGTAGAATATATTTAGGCAGGGGGGGGGGGAGGGGCCTGTAGAAATTGATATATCTTTAGCCTATAAAATTTTTTGCATGTAAATATTATATGGACCCTCCTATGGGGGTATATCAAATTCCTGGGGGGAAGGAGGGCTTTGAACAAAATAATAGTTATATGTAAACTACCTCTAAAAGGGGGTTCAACAAATCCCAGGGGTCTCCAACAAATTCCAGAGAGATCAGACACCCCGGACTCAACTCTTTCTAGACGCCCTTGGTCAGAGGTATTGTGTTTGGTTTGGTTTTTGTTTTTTTGTGCCCTGTGATGTCATGCATTATTCGTAATGGGCTTGGTCCGTTTAAGAACTGAAACAATGTCTTGTTAATCATATTATTAAGAGTATGGGCGAGTACTCCGCCCTCATCCCCCAAACACTTTTTCAAAACTGAATTTTTAGAGGACTCACCATTAGATTTGTTTATATTTACCCTTATTTAGTTTTGAAAGTAAAGTATGCTTTAACTATTTAATTACTATACCTATATCCAATTGGTAAATTAAACATTTAACTCAATTTTTTTTTTAAACCTTTGCTAAAATGCAAAGTAAAAAAATTGGTTCATGTACCATGAAAAGGTCTCTTTCACCGCGGAATCTCACAGAGCGGCACAGCCCTGTGCTCGTGGACACTAGCGCCCAATGGCAGCTCCAAGCACCAAGCGCAGAAGTTGGCCACCCTGCTGAACTGTCCCTCAGCCCCTAGCAAGGCTCTTGTCGACTGCCTCAGGAAGCGGGAAGCAAAGGACATCATTGCCACTGATAAGGACTTCATGGTGAGCTTATCATTTCTAAATAATATGTATATATTTTTGTCAACTCGTATTGGTGGGCATGTGGGTCAGGGTGTCAACATCATCTGAATTGGTTTGCTGGTGATAGGGAGGTCTGGATTAGAATCCTGGTCGGGTGTACTGAGGGTAGATTTTCCATTGAGTGTTTCTTAGTCTCTCCACACAAATGCGAGTGTATTTTCTCTAAAACATACCTTTCTTGTTCCTACACCATTAGTGTAAAAATGTGTATAGTCAAGACAGGCATATATGTTGAAAGAATAAAGTTGACAAATTTAACAGACTCCCTTAAATACTTTCATTAATTATAAATTATCATTTTTTTAAATTTTGAGTAAATATTTGTTTGGACAAAAAAAAATGCTTTTTTTTTGTAATGTAAATTACAATATGATTAAATAATTTAATATTTAAAATTATCTAGCCATTGGGCCACCTCATTTTTGAATCATTAATCAAATATGATTAAATACTCATAGCTCCAGATAGATCCAGTGCCTTAGCTCAGTCGGTAGCTTGTCTGTCTTCTGCAGGGACGTATCCAGAATTTTCTTTCGGGGGGAGGGGGTGGCACTCATCCTTCAAATATTGTTTGATGACGACGATGGTCATGTCAAGACTAAACAAGGTTAGGGGGGAATCTGACCTGCACGAAGAGAAAAATACATCAACATTTCGTACCAAAAATATATTGGAGTAGACCCATTCTTGCATTAATTAATAATTGATATACTTTTTATGACCTTAATATAAAATATTCTAAGTTTACATACATTTTTATAAAAACAAATAAATTTTCTACTAAAAGTCATAAAATGTGTATTAATTATTAATGAAGGCAAGCATGCGTCAACTGTCAAAACAAAAATTAAAAATTATTATAAAAAGATAGGAAACTATAATATTATTATTAGCACCGCGTCCTACTACCCATTCGGGTTATATGCATAAGAAACTATAAAGTTAGTAATAAATTCCTAATTAAAAAAAATATATAGTAATTAATTTCAGTGTCACTTTCTTAACCGGACCAAACATTGTGATGTAAAATATTCAGGACACACAGAGATAGAAAGAAGTATGTCAAAATTATGTAAAATATATACATAGGTATATATATATATATATATATATTTTTACATAATTTTGTCATACTTCTTTCTATCTCTTTGTGTCCTGAATATTTTACATCACGATGTTTAGTCTGGTTAAGAAAGTGACACTGAAATTAATTACTGTATTTTTTTTAATTAGGAATTTATTACTAATTTTATAGTTTCCTATCTTTTTATAATAATTTTGTTTTGATTTGAGGGGAGGGGCGTTCAGCCCCACAAGCCCCTACCCTCATCTGGATAGGTGCCTAGTCTACAATTTCTGGAATGGTTGAAAATTGTATTATTGGTGAAATGTGGGTTTACCCTTTCATAGTGATGAATTAATGGCCAGGGGCTGGATGTTGTGCTTGTCCTAGTCTTAAGTTATATTAAGGTATATGAAGGTATGACAGGACTAGCAAGCCGGTAGTGTAAAATATATGGCTAGAATAAAAATATGACCCAGGTCACAGGTTTGGAAAACGATGATGAATGTAAAAAGTAAAAAGATTTAGATGGATAAAAGTCGCATGAAATCAACCTTTGGGTTAAGAATAAGAATTATTGATCTTGACACGGGTATGGTATATTCTTGTTTAGGAGTGGGACGTCGACCCGTTGATTCCCTTCAAACCAGTGGTAGAGACCACAGCAGAAGAAGGTGAAGACATCTTCATTCCAGATCATCCACTAAATATGATTCTGAACAAGAGCAGAAAGCTCAACATTCCTTGGATCACTGGCTTGAACTCGGGGGATGGGGGCCTTAAGGCGGCTCGTGAGTAAATCTTTATTTAAATCCGACACCTTGGTTAAATCGCTAGCACATGTTATGGGTGGATCCATGACCTGTTGTTGGGAAGAGGGGAATTAGTTTTCATAAGGTTCCTTCTAATATAAATTTAATAACTTTAATTATTCATGATTTTAATTTGTAATGACACTATCGTTTTATAAAAAATATTTTTAAATTTTAATTATTTAATATGCACCGGTATATAAGTCTGTGTTTAATCTAAATCAAAATTTGTGTTTTCTCCTTGTTAACAGAAATGTGTGTGCCTTAATTATTTTTTCATGAACTTAATATATTTTTGTGATTTGTTTTTGTTAACTGACAGGTTCAGTTGTCTTAACAGTAACAATAAGAAAGAATAATTAAACAACCTTTACATTTTTAAAGTTTCTATTTAATTTTATCAAAACAAACTATATTGGACATTATAAAATTAGTAAAGTAACCTTTTTTTTTAAGAATCATTTTACTCTATAAATAGCTGATCGGCCCATCTCTAAAAAAAATATGTGCTAACTTACATAATACACTATAAAACAATCTCACATTATCTTTAAATGTTCTGTTGTGATCCTAACAAAACATGAATTTATTTAATAGAAAAAGGTTTCTTATTTTTGCTTTAATCTCAGAAGTACGAATTTTCGCATTAATCACCATTGGAATATTTTTTTTAACTCTAAAACTCAAAATTAAAACACTTTACTCAATGAGAAACGTTATGAAATGTTGGCATATATTTTTTTATTTTAATAATGTTCAAAATATATTAAACAACTTCTTTAAATAATCTGGGATTTATAAACCTCTGCAACAAGTCTCAGTGGTCTACCATAAAGCCATCTTAAGTTAGTTTGACCCGTATCTGTGATCGCAGGGCTAAACGCGTCACTCTTGGACTGCCAGAGACGGAGAAATCGAAGCTCCATTCCATGTCAGGTGTACTGAGTGCTTTTCTATAAATGATTACTCACTCTCACTTCACACAAATGTTGGTTTATCTCCTCTAAATTCTACCTTCATTATTCCTCTCACACCATTATTATTAATATGTGGGTGTATAGCCCAAGCACATAGTAAGACACAGGGAGAAAAAATATTTCCCCCCTTTAAAATTGCAATATTTTATTGGTTTTTAATTTTGTGGGGTAACTTGAACTTATAACCATACACCTAGCTAAAAGTTCCATATTAGCAAATTTCTTGGGCAATTAACACTTGGGATCACCTGATCAGTCTACTGCAAGACCACTTGACCACTCTGGTGGTAATAAAGATAAGATGGTGATTTCACTTGGACATTATTAATTTATAAAGATGTGATTATACTTTTTGAATATGTTAATAATATATTCTTTACGTTGAAAAAGACACCTGGACACGGGAATTAAACCCAGATTATTTTACTTAGTATGCCAATGCTCTAATCACTGAGCTATCTGGGAACCATCCCGTGCCCAGGGTAATTCATCAATAATATTTCAAGGCAGAGTCTGTTATGGACATGTGGAAATTGTCAGTTACATATATGTGATCAATTAAGATCACAAGCTATCAGATAATGCAGCCCCTCCGACTTGATAAGGCTTTATACTAACAACTGTACGATTGTGCATAGCGGTTAAATTAGCAAAGCTATTACATTTGATAATTACGGTTATAGCCACATCTAAATATCATATTCTTGGATTGATTAATGAATTGAATGGATATCTCAGTTGTTAGAACATTGGCGGACTAAACCAAATATCCTGGGTTTGATTTCCATGTCCAGATGTCATTTTTCTATTTATTTATTTATTATCATCATCATCATCATCATCATCATCATCATCGCGTCTTACTACCTGTTCGTGTCACACTTTTTTTTTTCTATTTAAAGCATATAATATTTAAATGCGGCTATAGCCGTAATTATCAAATATAATAGCGTTGCTATTTAATCCAATATGGTAATGTTGTTTACAATGCTGGAGAACCTTCTTCTTGAAATGTTTCAGCCATCTTCGCCAAGGATAAGCTTGTACAGGATCTAGACAGGGAGTTTGATCGTATAGCTCCTATATCCATGTTCTATGGAGAGACGTCACTCAAGACTGAAGAGGTCAGCCAGAGAATCAGAGACTTCTACTTTGGTGATCAGCCAATTAACAACGATACTCTTCACAGTGTGGTTGATGTAGGTACAATCAATTAAAAGTTTGTTTCCTCATACTGAGGTAGTATTGTAATTTTGTATACATTTTTGAGCTTGATATTATGACAAATCTCCAAGTTTTGTGTGCCCACTAAGCCAAAAAAGTTGGTCCGCTTGTCCATCCCTGGGACTATAGCGGGAATGATTTAATGGATCTTGTTCAATCTTTATATTTAGATGTATAATGGTAAAACTTTGGGGCACTTAGGATCGTGTTGTGCCGTACTGTTACTCACATGCTGTTTTTCGTTCTCCTTGCTATTTAAATTCATCCTTAGTGCAACGTCAAAACAGTCAGGGCCGAGTTTGTAAAACAACATAGGGCCAAACTCCGACAGCCAGCCTTCCCAACCACTTTTAACAGGGCATAGTTTGTACACCAACATGCAACATAGGCCGAACTCCTACAACTTGCCCACCACACTAGTCTTAACGAGGCCAAGCTAGTACACCAACGCAGGGCCCAACTCTGACAACCCGTCTTTCCAACCACTCCCAACGAGACTGAATTCATATGCAGCCCAGCCATATTCTTTCATTTAACTCTCCCAATACTTCAGAACAATGATTACAAACCATGGCTACCAGAGCGCACTGTTTAAACCTTAAGCGACTCTTGGTATGAGATTAGTGTGTGAACAGCCCAGTACTTAAAAAATAAATGATAATCCAAATTACAATTTTGTATTGTGCAGATGTTCACTGACAACTGGTTCTTATCCGGGGCCGACCAGGCAGTGAAGTTGCAAGTAGCAGTTAGTTCTGCCCCAGTGTACTATTATTACTTTGACTACAGAGGGACTAAGAGCTTCAGCGAACTGTTCAGTGGACTGACCACTGACTTTGGTAAGTAGGAGATTACTCCGCTGATACTTCAGTTACAACAGTAGCAAGAGCTTCAGTGAACTATTCTGTTGACAGTTTCTCTGGGAAGAAAACATATCCACCTCGATAGCTCAAAGCTAGAACATTGGGGCTGTAAACCAAAGATTTATGGTTAAAATTTCTAATCTAGATGTCTATTTTTGACCTTGATAAATGTGTCAACTGTCAAATAAAACATTGCTTTTAATTATTTCAGGTGTGTGTCACGCAGATGAGTTGCAGTACCTCTTTCCCTCCGACAGGGTATTCCCAGGCCTTGTGCCTTCTCAAAAAGACATTGAGATTACAGACAAGATGATAACTATGTGGACAGACTTTGCGAGAACAGGGTAAGTTTAGAGATTAAAGCTGTAAATAAAACATGTCAAGTAGGCCGTCTCAATAAGAAAAATTGCCGTGTAAGCAATATTTAACCATCTTTGTATTATTTCAAAATATGGTTCATGCCAAAATAAAGTCAAAGATTCCAACAAGACTCCTTTCCCTTAACAACCAGATAGTTTTAGTTTTATTGGTACAAAAAGTAAAATTGTAACATTAGCTTATTTCGTTTTTAATAAATTTTTAAGAACATTGGCAAAGCTATGAGACCAGGCTTGATGAAAAGGGGTTCTATATTTATCCATCCTATAACAAGTCAAATATAATAATTGTTTGATAGTCCCAATAGAAACTTAAGATATTTAAGAGCTAGCAATGAGCTTTCTTTACCCTCTTTCTTATTAACATAACAGAGGGTGGTTGTAGGTGAAGGATGAAAGGAAGTACAAGTTCAGACAGAATAGAAAATTAGTTCCATAAAACTACATAGAACATTGTATTTTAAGCCATGTTGCCTGACACTGATTGATACGTTCTCGCTGACCAAGGTGGTCGCCTTAAGAGTTGGTTGCTTGCCAAAATAACATTAAAGTGCTTACTCCCTGGCTCAACATCTATGGTTCAAACCCTTTATGAAACAGAATCAATCTTATAACACAATGAGTTGCAGTGATAGAAAGATTAAGGTTGCATTATAGGGATTGCCTTTCCGTATCCACGCGACTACGTGCGTTAGGCTTTAAAAAAGTGTATTTCCTTGTGCCTCTCTCTGAAATTAAGTTGGTAACCATGGTTTATATGTAATAGTAAAAAAACTCTTAAGGGATCTATGAGGGGGTGAATTTAAATGCTAGTGTTCAAAACACCTTATATATTTGTAACTTTTTAATAGTACAGTAGCCCCATGGCTTCTTTGGTGCTGACTGACAGTTCACAGCTCACAGCTGACTTCTGACAGCTGCTAAATACATGTTTTTGCAGATCATATGGTTCGGCATAGGGATACATAATTTGGTCTGGTAATGTTTCAAAGCCGTCAGCTGCGAGCTGTCAGTCAGCACCAAAGAAGCCATGGGGCTACTGTACCATGACAAGTGTGTTAATACATGTAAAACTATAATATTGGTCTGAACATTATATAGCTCAACATTCAACTAAATTAGGTTTAATAGCAGAGATAATGAAACTTGTATACAATAATAATAAATAATAATATTGCATTGACTGTACAATGTACTATTTTATAAAACTGTCAATGAAAATCACTAAATATTGTAAACTAATAACTATACTTATATCCAATTTCCACAATAATATTCTAGGACAAGAAAATATAAAATCCAATATTCAAAAACTGATTTAAACCTATTTAAATTCAAATCAACCATTATGTTGAACAAACAATTTTAATCTTCTCTCCAAAACTAGTATGTACAGTATATTTCAAAATATTTCCTTGTTTATCTCAGAAACCCAACCCCTGACGAGAAGGATGTTGCAGTCCAGTGGCAGCCCATCACATCCAGTAACCTCGAATACCTGTTACATAGGCTCCGACATGTACATGGACAGCGGCCTGCTCAAAGAACGAGCAGAGTTCTGGGCGTCTCTACCAGTCAGACCTAACCTCTTCAGTTCAAACATTCACAAAAATGAACTTTAGTTTGAAGAAGCTTAATCATAAAATTCAAAATGTTATTTTAAATCAAAACTTAAGAATTTAAGTGTCATAAGATGTATTCTTCAGCTCTCACTTTTAACAGATTGAGCCACACTTGCTTACTTTGTAACAAATGATCATCAATAATTTGGGGAATTCTACACCTTGGATTAGTTGGTAAAGTGTATATCCAATGAATTAAGGGTGTAAAGTTATAATCCTAATTAGGGCTTTAAATGTATCATTTTAAATGTAAGGGTATGTCCTCTTGTTATGTAACAATCTTGAGTCTGATAGCATTGTTTGGCTTGACAATAAGTCAGAAAGACCATCTAAAAACATAACTTAAGTGTAAATAATATAATTATGATTATGTTATATCACAAAAATCATATATTTTCTCATAATATATTATTAACAGTTGGTGACCTGGTGGTCTAAGGGGTAAGGTGTCAGACTTCTATGCTGGCGGCCGGGGTTCACTCCTCGGTCCCAGCACAGATTTATCTGATTACCAAACCTTCCTTCACCTCTGACAAGACATCTTGTGAATGTGTGGAATGCCAGACCTCCACCGTGGTTCGGATCCCACGTTAAACTGTAGGTCCTTCATTTCATCTCACAATCACCCTACCATTACACATTAGCGTAAGTGCGTATAACCCGAATGGGTAGTAAGACGCGGTGCTAATAATAATAATAATAATAATAATTATTAACAGTTCAGTTGAAAATAATCGGGAATCATATTGAACTAGACTGGTCTGAACTAATATTAGAGTCGACCCAATGGGTGGTGCCTCATTTTATTAGGCCTCTTGCATACTTCTTAGCTGAATTGTTACAATATAAAACTGTCCACACCAGTGACCTTGTAAGAATCCACCGACACCTTGGTCCCACAATGCAATCCTCTTAAGGTGGAGAAGTAGGGATGTGATAAAAGGACAGTGTTTCTGCAGTTTCTATAGGAAGATTTTTTTTAAAATAAAAATCAAATATTGCTTCGGTAGAAACATAGAGTTCAATTTTATATACATGATTATGTTAATAACAGTTGTTGAATAATCTGTAAATGGCGTCCTGTAATTTAATGACAACTTTTTCTCTTCATTTAAAAAGTTTGTCATCTAATGCTGCTATGTTCACAATAGATATTCAACAACTGTTGATATCACCACGTGAAGAAAATTTAACTCTATGTTTCTACTGGAGTAATATTTTATTTTTGTTTTGTCCAAAAAAAAAAAATTGCTATAAATACTGAAAATACTGGCCTTTTCTCGCGTTCCCTACATTCCCAATTTAAATCATGTTTTAGAGTCACCCCTTGTTCCAACAAGGGAAGTTAAATTAATTTTAATTTAGTTGTAAATTATGTATTTTCTTTGCAATACTACTAACTTTGTACATATAAGTATTCAGTTCTGATGATTTATAAGTTTATTTATGGGAATATCAATTACTTTTATAACATATTTTAGTGATGACAGTTCAAAGAGTGTTGCAAGAGAGAGCCAAGTTTGATATATCAAGTATTCCCTCCTTATAATACTCACATATTAGATAACAATATATATGTAAAGTGTGAACTGTGTTCTTTTCATTGAAATGGCCATATTGTGTTTGTCCTCCTTTATTGTGTTTCTATCCACCTTTCCTTACCTTCTTCCAAATATAATACAATTACCTCATAAAGCGTAAAAGAGGTTTTCCTTATTGAGTTATATCATATTAGACAACAAGGTATGATATTAGATAACAGGGGAACTTGCTTCTTATATTGTTTCAATACCTCTGAAATCTGTTGGATGTGTCATCGATAACATAGTGTGTTTCATTATTTGAAGGATACAGGGAAAAGGGGGTTAATAACACTACTTCTATATACTAGGCCCCATAAGAGCATAGCAAATACCCATTTATTGTAATTAATTTAAATATGACAGACCTCATTTAACAATAGTCTAAAGTGCAGTAGAAAGGTGTAATGAATGTCTTAAGAGTTAGAAACATTAGCTCAAAATTTTAGTTAAAAAAAAGTTTCACTTTTAACAGCATGTATGTATCATCCAACACCTACTCTGTATTGTGTCTGTCTATTGAACTAAGGGTCCAGGGTTTGATTCCTGACATGGCCGAAAACTGTATTGTTGGTGAAATGTGGATATCCCCTTTCACAGTGAAGAATTAACGGCCGAAGGCTGGCTGTTGTGGATTTAAGCTGGTTTATAAGTATCCTTTGAATTGAAAGATGACACATGGATATGGGAAAGAACCTCGGAACTTTGGCGTATGATCCATGCACAGTGTCATTCTTCACTCATATTTTAAGGTTATTCTGTGATGGACGTGCAGAAATTGTCAGCTACATATGAATGATCAATTGGGCCAATTCTACACTAGTGGTTAAAACATGACGATTTAGCCACTAGCTTACACCCTCAAACTCTTGAATCTATACCTGTCAAAACACAACTGTTATACAGCTACCATAACGCTACTGATGCTACACTAGCGGTTTAAATGCCGCAGTTGTTGCTTCCACTGTGCAGATGGTTTGTAATTATAGACAAGCAATCTGTATGTTTATTTGTAACGAACAAGCAATCTATACTACTCATACAATAGACAACTTAAGTGTACATGTGTGGCAACATTCATTTGACTACTAACTCTCTTCAATTTCCCCCCCCTACACACACACACACACAAACAGGATTACTTACACTGTGCACACACACACCAGCGCATTACATGTCATTAGTCATTACATATACATTTGCTGAAAAGATAAATTTACTTATATTTTAACAGGTTTATAAATGGACATTGTACAGGCCATCTGTTATATGGGACTTATTTTGTTTATGGAAATTCTTTGAAATAAAAAAAACTCAGAAGAACCGTTGATAGACTCACCCACATTATTGAACCGTATTTAAACAGGACAGTTTCATATTATGTTTATGAATTATAGAATGTACCCAAAGTAGTTATTTTTGTACTATAGAATGTCTGTGGCTTCATTTGATGAACTACTTGGTTTAGTGAATGAAAATATTGCCAAACAGGATACCATCTTGAGGAAGAGTATTACTCCTGCTGAAAGACTTGTGAGATTGAGGTAAAACTGCCTGTTAACGCCTGCTGTAGTTTGATTCGCGTTTCTACCGCTAGTGGGGTCAAAACGCTGGTTTAGAAGAAAAATTATTTTCTTACTTGATAACAAAGGCGCGGTTGTTAGCGTTTTAACCGCTAGTGTAGAATAGGCCTTAAGATCAGGAACATCAGATAACGCAGCCATCTACAATTTGAGAGGGCTTTATGCTGCCAATAATATAATAATTGTACAAATGCGTGTATCATAAATTAAAAACCCAAGCCATGATATTTGTTAATTACGGTTATAGCCGCATCTAAATATCATTCTTTAAATTATATTGATATTTAGATGTGTTATAGCTGTAATTAACAAATATAATAGCTTGGCTATTTACTTCATTAGTTTAAGTTGTGTGCTGATATAATCATTAGATTCAGAATGTGCACTTTAAATAATCACACATCATTATCCTTTAAGGCTGGTAAAAAGTATCATGTTTATCTAATTTAATGTTCATAATGTCATATGTCTAGAATCAATATGTATAAGATACGTGTTTAAAAATGAGGTGGCCCAATGGCTAGATGATTTTATAATAAAGGAAATTGATAAAACTAAAGAAAAAGGAAAAATGAACTAAAAGTAAATTTGATGAAGAAAGCCCACCTAGGGAAATATGTATAAGATAAGATTGTATTGGATTTTAAACATTAGTTTGTGCTATTTTTATCGTTGAAACTTAATTCTGTACATATTGTATATAATAAATTTCACTTAAAAAAAATTTCCAATTATTTTTTTAAATTTCATGCTTGTATGTTGGCCGCCATAATAAACGCCGATCCGCCTCCCTCGGCCAGGGTAGGGAAGATCACCTTCCTGTCTTCCATCCAACTGGAGTAGGGCTTGGAGTAGAGTACTTGGAACCCCATCTTGCGTGCCAGTCTGCTGTAGCGTTCTGATGTGAATAGACCTTCCATCACAGTCAAACCCAGTCGTTGCATGTAGCTGATGCCGCATCTGATCAAACTCTCGCTAACACCTGTACACCCATTGCATTGAAATAGATTATCGTATATAATTATACATAGTGAAACAAAGATGGACTTAGAAAATTCAAAGATGGCTGATCTCAGCACAATGAGTACTGATCTCGATAAAGAAACTCCTCTTTGATGGCCATTTTACCTAAGACGCTACTCTTTTAATAGACTAAACTGCTAATGACAGGCAGATTGGGGTTCGATCCTGGTTGGCCCCACTGAAATTTTTTTCCTAAATGGTTTTCCACTCTCCATACATACAAATGTGGCTACACTTTGTCTAAATTTACTCATTTTGCTCTCTAAAACATGAATGTGATTAGTACATAGGTGTATGTGTCAGATATAGACAAAATAATAAATATAGATGATTTTCAAAAAGCTAATCTTGATTATTCTTAAATAGTTGATAATAATCTTAAACTATATTTCCTTAAAATGGGAATTGATTTGACCGAAGTTTGAGATGGGAGCTCAACTTGTATTACCTCTAGATTTAAAAGGAAGACTTCTGTACTGATAATCACTGTCAATAATTTAGAAGGTAGCGCCAGATGTAGAATGGCATCTGATTGGCCAACAGCGCGATATCACTCGGAACATACGCTAGCGTATTACATACACAAATCTATATGTAAGACAAATTAAGATGTTAAAATCGGGTCACATTTTGGAACTTAAATAATAAATCTTTAAAATCAACACCAATGTCCAATTAAAGCCATTACTCTACTTATTTTTAAAATTATAAATATATTTGGCTGTCTTCATAATATAACTTGTGTATTTGGTGACAATCAATGACACTATCAAATTCCTTTAAGTGGTGCCACTTTTTCGCTTTACATCTATAATAATAAAAGAAAATGTTTGTGTGCAAAGCCCAGCCAAATCTACGCACATAGAGATCTGAAATGTTTAACATCGGTGGACGGAAGGGGGTCTGAATGCACCTCAAAGCCGGATTTTTAATTTTTTAACATGCTTTTTAATTAGGCTATTTCTAACAAACTTTTGAAGAAAATATTGTTTATCTGATTTAGAATTACATTTCAGAGGTACAGGCCAGGTGGGGGTGGGGGGTGGCTTATATAATTCTTATACCACAGTGGGTCACGAGCAACACCTTGCAGGATTGCTAGTTGTTAATAATGTAGAATTTGGCCCATACCAAACCATTATTTACAAATGAGCAATAACAAAACTTGGGAATGAACTAGGTCAATTTTTTGTCAAAAATGCAAGATGCAACATTTATAGGTGACTGGATATGTTTTATAGAGAGCTTAGTTATTATTAGCGCCGCATCTTACTACCTGTAAGGGTTATACGCAGAGAGAGCTTAGTTAACTAAACAAATAAATTGAAAATAATTAGTTTTTTGACCTAGTTCTTGGCTTTACTTGTTAAAAAAAAAGTCATGATTCATTAAAATATAGTTAGTAGATTTACACAACTATTTCTGTTACTGCTTGAACCCAATTGTTTTGTTTTTCTTCGTCCAGAGCCTACCAGATTTTTTCTTTCTTTTCTTTTAGTGTTCCTTTCTTTATTTTCTCGAGTTATTATTTTGTTTCGGCCACCGGCTTACTAGGTCTGTCCTGACCTACCTGATGGTATTGGGGAGGGGGGGGGGGGGGTTATGAAGAGAAAGTACAGGAACAGTTGCAGGAATGTAATGAGGTGGTGAAAAAGTGTGGAATAAATTTAGTATGGTGAAAATTGAAGTGATGGTGATAAAGGCAGAGAACAAGAAAGGTGATGGAATTTGGATGAAGTAGAATTGAAAGAAGCAAAGAGTGTGAAGTATCTGGTTAGTGTGATTGGGGCAACAGAGAAGCTATAATGAGACGAGGGCAGCAGAGAGAGGTTTTTATAGGGGTGTAAGAGACCTACTATGGAAAAGAGAAGTGTCCTTGAAGTGTAAGGAGGTGCATACTTCATACCCATAGTAATGTATGCAGAAGAGGATAAAAGATAAACAAGGGACGTGGAGGCCATGGGAATGAAGTTTTTGAGAAGCATGCTAGCTGTTACCAGAAGATGGAATTAAGATGTATGATCAAGAGTTTGGGCACAGGGGGGTACATGAGATAGTAGCGGAAGCTAGGATTAGATGGTATGGATACGTAATGAGGATGGAAGGGAAGAGTAATCAAAGAATTTAAATGGATAGGAAGTATGTAGGAAAGAGATTGCAAGGGAAACCAAGGAAGAGATAGGGAAAGACAGAAGGAGATAGAGGCATTTTACTAAACTGACCTGGCCACAGGCTAAAAACAGTCATGATCATGGGCATGATGATGAATATCCCTTTCTTAGTGTTTTGTTTTGATTTAAACATTCTACAATAAAACAACTATTATTTTATATTTTGACACTTTTTACTTGATTAATGGTATCAAAATTAATATGATAAAAGTTTAAACATGTGTCAAACATCACTGATCAATACCTAACTTTAGAGGTGTACAAAATCCATTTTTTCAATTCAAAGCGAGGTTTAATCAAAATATTAGATATTCCCAAGGTTGAATCGAAGTTAGAATATCTGGAAAATGTTTAATGCTGGATAAAACTATTATACTTTATTTAAGTATTAAATATAATTTACAAAATGCTATATTTCAAACATAATTATTATTATATTTCGTCTTATATTATAAATTTATGTTATCACTAATATGTAACGGAATTATTTAAGATTTTTTATGTGAACATTAATTTGTGATGGAAATAACATTAAATGAAAAAATTAAACATAAATGTGTGTTTTAACTTAGATTTTTTTTTTTTTTGCGAAGCTTCGTAACTGAAGAATCAAGAATATTACTTTTGTTAGTTTAGTTATGTAGTTTTTTTATTTTTGTAGATTTTTTTATTACAGCTACATCATGTATTAAATTATTTATTTATTTGGTATAAAGTATATTCATTTTGCTTGAGTATTTATTTACTGTGTTGTCAGCAAAGGTTTAAAGATAACATAATAAACTCTT
This sequence comes from Timema cristinae, assembly GCA_039000515.1. Lineage (NCBI taxonomy): Eukaryota > Metazoa > Arthropoda > Insecta > Phasmatodea > Timematidae > Timema > Timema cristinae. The sequence goes on along the minus strand of JBCFYV010000100.1, from coordinate 25,926,313 downwards.
CAAGAACTTTTAAATTTGCTAGCAAGCATTAAGTTTTCTGTATTTTTATCTTTAAAGTAGTGCATTATTAATAATATATGTAGGCCTCTAATGAGCCCTACCATCTTAAAATAAATATTGATATTACTTACCATTGTGTTATTTCTAAAAAATAAATAGTCTGTCATTGCTGATATGGTCTAACAGATAATAAATTACCTTGTATTATTTCTTACGATTGTCATTATAGCTAAGATTGGGGGAAACTTCCAAAATAGAATAAAAACCATCTACAATTGTCTTGAAGTGTTAAACTTTAATCGAGTATTTAAGTGTACAAGTAATAAAAATAAATCATTGCTAAAGTAGGTAAAAACACTAGACTTTGTTAGGATTTCTAAGTGTAAAGAAATCACTTATATTGGCTTCTTGTTAGTTAAGATACTTTACTGGATTTGCTCCTTTCAAAATCTCACTCACACGGAATATTGTTTCTAGGTGAATCTAGTGCTTCTTGCTATGGTAAACCTAACAAATAAAACTGTTTGTGCACAACTATTGTAGTAATTATATGAATGAAGGAACGAATCTAACTACCTGTATCGGTATTACATTTAAAATTTAGTAAATTATAGTTACAGTTGTTATTATAAGCGTGTTTAGTTTATGTATTGGTTATGTGTAAGAAAAGGCAAACTAGACTTAATTTAACCAAAATGTATCAAAATAAAGACATTGAATAAGTTAGGTATGTACATCCTGCCTAACGTGTTAATTATATTTATAACTAGCAATTTAAATACATTCATCCAAATAATTAAAATATAAGTTACATTATATGCACTACCTAAATGTCATTATTTTAATTTTAGGAACTCTCAGTTTTGGTGGTTGTATAACCTGGGTCGGGTGTAATGGGGTTGGTTTTCCAAAATGGTTTTCCACTATACCTCCGCACAAATGTGGGTACACTCTAAATATAACCTTCCTAATCCCTGAAACCATTATTGTTATTAGTACATAGTACATACAGTTAGCAAGGTGTGGTGCTAAAAAAAATTCTATACTTTTGCATATATTTTTGTAATCAAGATTATGGTAAAATATTCATTAGAAGCGGTGTGTAAAGTCCACTTTTTTATTCAAAGTGAAGGAAAATTGAATACATGATATTAAGATGATCTAAGTTGAAAAAATAGGTATATAAATATATGTGTTTGTGAATTTAGACGCCAAATATAATTTACCAAAATTGTATGACATAATTCAGCCTAAGTTGATAAAGCAAGTTACTATCACATCGTTTTCTTAAGGACATTAATTTGAAGTGTTCATAACAGCAATAAATGATAAAAACTAAAAATTAATTACTACTATGTGTAATTATTGTCAAATTTTTTTTTTTAAACCGTGAAGCCAAAACTCACAAATATTCCAAGTGAAGTCAAAGTTGTCAAAGTTTCACATGTCCCTAATCGTCGTGTAATTAAATTAAATCATCTACAGGAAAATGAACTATATAATGTATCTAAATTGGCAAGTTAGTTTGTTTATATATATAGCCCATGTGTTTCTTACCTTTCCCCTGTATTTCAGGCTGACACAGATACCGTAGTTACGAAGGAAAGACTCCACATTGAAGTGCTCAAAGACATCAATTCTATTGTTCATATAAAAGTGAAAATCCATCACTTTAATGAAGGACTCCCTTTGCATTAGCTAAATAAACAAATATAAAATGTTAATATAGCCTATCGAAATATTATTTCATTGCAATTAGATGATATCACAGAATAATATGTACCTGCTTCGATGGCCGCATAGTCTAAGGCGACACTCTTTGTTAAATTATACAGCCGATGACAGGGAGATTGGTGTTTGAATCCTGGTCGGGTGTTTTGAGGGGTTTTATTTCACCAAGAGGGTTTTCTTCCACTCTTCCTGTATATAAATGTAGCAGAGTATGTAATCTATTTCTTTTTTCTCCCCTAATTATTTCTGTTAACATTATAATTATATTATTTCATTTATCTTATTTTATAATCATGTTTAGGTGAAGACCGTGTTAACATATTGTGTTTGAACACTCAGACAAGGTAATAGTTTGTCTGATATTTAATTTATTAATTACCATGATTAGTTTGTGATTGTCACAGCTCAGGATTGTACACTGAGGAAACCCGCCTCGGTGGCATAGTTGGCTAACGTGCTAGTCGTGTTGAGCTCGACTGCTGAGGACGGGGAGATCGAGGTTCGAATCTCGGTCGGGTGAACTGGGGGCGGTTTTTCCTAAAATGTTTTTCCACTCTCCCTCCACGCAAATGCGGGTTCACTTCCTCTAATTCAACCTTCCCAATTCCTAATCCATTAGCGTAATTAGTACTTAAAGCGTATAACCCGAATGGGTAGCAAGACGCGGTGCTAAATAATAATACACTGAGGAACTATAAAAAAAAAAGTGGGCATTTGGATGTGGAACATTCTAATTTGATATAGTTTTGGTGCGCCTAAAGGTCCTGACAAATCATCCGTAGGTCAGTGGTTCATAAGAAATCGATGCTGCTCTGGCCACAGAGTCCTTATCTGTAAGTCTGTATTCCGAAAGATTTGATCAACTTTTAACTTTCTAAGGACTAGTTTATACGAACTACCAATCCCAGCCGCGTAAATATGTGCATGGAGGATCCATCTTATAACATCAACATAAAATATTGTTTATAACTAGATTTAATTTATGATAGGTTATATTAAAAGTGTTTGCTTTGTTTACATTCTGAACTAGTACGTTTTTCATTTTCAGACTAATTTAATTTAAGTTTGATAGTTAAAATCGTGTTATAAATATATTTATTGTGACATACATTAAAAATACATTTTGGAAGTTTTCTCAACAAAGTTACTTTTTTTAGTTTATTCTTATTGATCAGCTGACTGATTTGCGCGTTCCTTGCTGTAGACGATTTTCTTTTGAAGTTTTCGATTGGATGAAGTGTGACTATCTCATTGGTTGAAACGGTCATGTGATTTCAGATATTGACTGCGTAATCGCCAATTAAAATTATTTATTGAGGGCCACAGAATCACAGATCAATTTACTCAAGTACCGTAGACTCATGGATATGGAGTATGTGTCAGGCCTTTAACCGTGCAAAGAAATGGTCAAACTGCTTGTCAACATTTACCAAAATGCCGGTTCCCTTCCTTATCTATGGTTCCAGATCCATACGATCATCTCCATAAAAATCTGGGCCGTGTACCAAATCTTACTGCTCCAAAAAATATAGATATCTTATTTGAAACTTTTATTTTTAAAACTTTAGTAAATATATAATTTCATATAAACTTTATTTTAATCTTACTATTAAATTTCAACTTTAATTTACTAAATATATAGTTATTTTTAAAAAAAATGCTTAAAATAGTAACACTGTCTGAAGAAAGTTGTAACCTTTCAATGTCCCGCTTACCTCATTTATGTGGTAAGAAGGAAATTGCTGTATTAAAAAATATTCTGTCACGAAATAGATTTCAAGATAAACTAGGTTTTGTACAATAAACTAATATCAGCTTATATAAACAAAATTATAATTATTTTGTTTTATAAAATGTAACACCTAAAGTGAACCTTTTTTCTCTAAACCGTTAATGAAATTCTTCCTTTGACTAGTTAACATTTACTCCGCTAGATGGTACTAAGCTACCTTTGTGATATTATCTATAAAGTTTTAAATAAGTCCTATTTATATTATGTTTTATATGTTAAAAAATATATTAATCTAAGATTTATGCTAGTTTAATTAAATATTAAATATATTGTGAAATAAAATTCAATAAAAGAATAAATTGTTAAAAAAATTTAATCATATTTTATGTTACTCACAGACATTTATATTTTATTTTAATATATATTAAAAATTAATTCTTAATAACACGTTTTCCATTCTCTTCCCCTATATGGGGAGGTGGTTTTTCCTATTCTTTTTGGTGGTGACCCTTAAGAGGACTCACCGTATAAATAACCAATCTTACATCGTAGACTACTATTAGTAATCATTTGGCTGAGTTGTGGATACAATTCTGAGACAAGCGATTTACAGTAAACTTTGTGGTAGTGATGACACAGGATATTCGATTCATATACAAAAGATCGAGTTCATTGAATCGATCTTATGATTCATGTATAAAGTTTGATTTACATGAATCGATCTTATGATTAATGTAAATAAAGTTTGATTTATTTGACTACACTAACCAAAATGTGAGGAATGCCAGGCCTACACGTTAAACTGTAGGTCCTCCATTTCATCTCATAATCACCCTACCATTACACATTAGCGTAAGTGCGTATAATCCGAAAGGATGGTAAGACGTGGTGCTAATACTAACCAAAAGTGGTGCACCTTGAAATTTAAGCTGTGTGGAGGGGTGAGGGGGGCAGCAAACATTTAACGAGGGGTGGGGGTGACGGCGTAAAACTGTATTGAGAGGGGGGAAGGCAGTAAAAATGTATGAATTAATAAATGCCTCTGGAAGATATTTAAATTATTTGTGTGGTAACCACAGAAGGCAGTGATTTAAATCATGTGTGTGGCCTTACATACAATGTACACCTTGTTTCTGTTATTTTTTTTCAATTCGTAAATTTAGGGGCACTTGTGTGTAGTAGTAAGCTTACTATAATATTTTATTCAAAATGAGGAGCACTTAAAATGTTTTACTGGAAGAGAAGAATCAATGGTGGTGGAAAACCATATGTATTTTTAAAAGGTTTTTACCCTTTAACTCAAAAGACAGATTGGGGATCCAGGAGCTTATAGAAGATTCTTATGAAAATCAGGCTATATATCAGAGACAAACCAGAACCTTAACCCTAGGCCCCAGAGAGGGACGCACTTATTTTCTTTCCTAAGTCACAGCGAATTAATCTTTCAGAAACTGCGACATCAGTACAACTTATTTGTTTGAATTAATTATTCGAGAACCAGTGATTGAACTAAATCTAAATACACTTGTTAGTCACACCTTTGTGTGTGTGTGGGGAAGGGGGGTCTCGAAACTTGGGAATTACTAGCTTAGTGGAAGTGTAGATGGTAGATGTAAGCATTCTATACCTACCAAAACTCCATGTGAAACCTTTTCCTATATCCTAGTTGTTCTTTTGAAAGCTTGTTCTTGCCTCGTTGTTTGTTCTCTTGTTCATTACACATATTACACATTTGGTTACTGGAAGCGTACTTATTTTGATTATAATCACTGGTTAATAAAGAAGAAAGTTTGATGGCCAGGTTATTCAAGGTTTATTAATTGGTGACTGAAATCTTTGTTAATAAACATAACACGCTTACAGGTTGACGTTACAGTTACAAAAATGATCCACAAGCAACTATCTCTGATAGAAGTGTTTAGCTAGAGGTGCGAGGCGGCACGGTCATATTCGACTGACCTGAACTGAATTACGGAACTGAGTGTTCACTGTAAGTGTGTGTTGAACTGACCTGCCCTCTAGCGCCACACTTGGCAGGCTCAGAGTTCAACAGCGAGGGTGACAGTACAGTGACGTCATACTCTACATACACCCCAGGCACAAAAAAAAAAAAATCAAGGCAAAACTTTTATAGCTAGAATAGCACAACACTTACAACATGATAACATACCAGTGTGTTTCATGGCACACTATAATATAAACACAAGAACGAATGCAACAATGAAAATATACATATATACAAATGTTGGAAGGACGCGAGTAGGCCTACTCTAAATACCCTATAAATAAAATCTAAATACACACAAGTTTTAAATAGTATGGTCTTATGCCTAATATTAGTTATGTAAGGTAATAAGGTTAATGATATTAACAAACAATCATAGAAGTTACATCTGATATGAACATGCAGTGGTTTTATAGAATTACCACACCTAAATATATTAGTTGTTTTAGGCGAGTTAACAATATTTATTATATATATATATATACTTTTATATATATCTGTGTGTGTGTGTGTGTGTGTGTGCTAGATAACAATAATTATACAGCATTATTAACAAACTGATCAGGTGTTTCCAAGAATGTTTTTATAATATTGGTAACTAAAATTATTAACTTGAGAAATTTTTTTTTAAAAAAGAATTTTATAATAGAATATTGAGGGGCACCCAGGTCTGGTCATAAGTGTTGTTCGTAAATATAATAAGATGAAGGGGGAATACAATATACGAATCGACACTTATGTTAACCCTGTGTAAACCCTTACTATTATAAATACAGTCATGAGTATATTATAAGTAATATTGACACTTGGATAAGGATGCAATAAACTCTTATCAGAGTACATGTCGAACAAGCCATGGCAGGCGAACGCTTAGAAATAAACTAACAATCAACAATAACAACAAAACTTGTTCCTTTTTTATGCATTTGCAATAGCGTAACTGTTCGTACAACTGTGTAGAACATACTTTATTAATGGCTCCCGTGTCTATTAATGATATATCCTGTATCTTCTTATATAAGCTTCTAAACATAACAATGATACAGGGGTATGATTCTGGAGTGATAAGTATTTTTGAGAACTTAACCTGTTGTTTTGCGGATCGGTTACCACCCTAGTTTTTTTTTTAATGTACGGCACTTTATTTCTAATAGGGCAGGTAGATACTAAATGTTCAGGGGAATTACAAGAATAACACCTATTAGTTCTAGACCTCGGTGGTTCAATATTGTTGTTATTGTTAGGTTTTACCGTAATGTTAGGAACGTATTGTCTAGTATTGTACTTTCGGTGGTTTTCAGTATTTTATCGTGGGGGTATATAATTTTGATTGGAGTAGGCTCGTATTGATTGTTGTATGGGAACAACACTACCGGGTATGGAATTTGATTTTTCGTATGATTCTATCTCAGTGATGGCATTTTCGAAATTAGACGCTAACCTTTGTAGCTCCCACAAAGATTTAATCTTACTTAAGAGATATTTGTATTTTTATACTGTGTTTAAGGTTAGCATAAATCTTATGTAACTGCTCTTTCTCAGAATATCCTCCGTGTCTTCTAAATAATGTTTGAATCCTAATAAAATAATTCGTCACCGACTCTGTGAGGGTTTGTTTTGACATCCTAATTTCATTTTCTAGGCTTTCAACATAATCTACACAAAAGAAAGTTTTTTTAAAGCAATCTAGAAAGTTATCCCAGGAATTCCAAAGATTATAGTTGTTTCTAATCCATTGTTTTTTATTGCCTTCAAAAAGTTCAGGAAGGGCTCTTAAAAGTTCTAGGTCTGTACAGTTCCTTTAATTCTATTAATTGTTCGATAAAGATTACACGATCCGAATTGTTTCCTAATTTCAAGTTCCATTTTTGGACTATTTTGAGAATCGTAACGTCTCTCTCCCTGGAATCTAGTATATTTATTTTGGGTGGGGACTTTTATTTTCAGAACTTATACATAAATCTTTGAGCGATTTAACGGTTTGTTCCTTGTCTACTGTTATGGGTTTATCTTTTTGTTTTGTAATCTGGTCATGTATTAAATTATTTATTTTAAGAGAAAGAGTTTTTAATTGTTCTATTTGAGTTTAACCTGCTCACTGTCACAACTCAAACGTAGTATCCTATCTTCAATATGTTTACTTTTAGTAATAAATATCTTTGTTTGAGAATAACTGGGGATTTAGTTTCCTTAATATGGGCAAGCAAATTATTTAATTTTTGTTCTATAATTGGGATTTCTATAGAATCTGTAGGTATTAATTCGACAACTACCCGTGATTTTCCTTCGTCCTGTTCCTGATCTATTATTTCTCGAAATTGTGACCGCATTTTATCTGTGGTCGGCCTTGGGTTAACACCTCTAATACGCAATTCGTATCGGAGTTCGTCGGATTCAAGTCTGTAAACACCTATATTTATTTTAAATTTGTGTAGTGAACATACTGTAGCAATTAAATAATGTTCTATTTGTTGTTTTGCGCTAGTATACCCTTCCCCATTAAACATGTACTCCTCTATTTAGCTTGGTAACACCACTTCCAAATTTATAAGGAAATAAACACATAAGTAGAACCGTACTATTAACCCTTTAAACATGATATACATAATATATATGTTGATTTTTTTTCTTGTCTACGTATTCGTTTCAACAAGAACATAGTTGTGCTAACTAGCTTGTTTGGACAATTTACTCGCGTCTCTATACATTAATTAAATTACCACAACACTTTAAAATGTTATTGAGTGGATAAAATAGTCAACTTACAACTTAGCTGTTCGAACTGTAGTAGAAATCTTGAAGAATTTCGCTGACAGTCTTTGTATAGCTCCATGGCGACTTCTAGTGGACGTTTCTATTAGAGGTGAATTGTGGCTGTTTGAGGCTGTTGTCCCCGCGTATGGTGAAAGTTCTGGTGAATGTTAACATCGTTGTGATGAATTCTTGTAGACACAGCTCGGGTGGTTGGTTCGACTCTTCGTTGCAACGTTGAACGTCCAAAATTGTGTGTGAAGGATGTTGCCCCAGTCGACGAAGATGTTTGATTAGTTCTGTTGCCATAGGACTCTTTGTTAGCTCTGCTACATGACACCTTTTCCTGCATCCTAGTTGTTTGTTGAAAGCTTGTTCTGGCCTCGTTGTTGTTTGTTCTCTTGTTCATTACACATATTAACCATTTGGTTACTGGAAGCGTACTTATTTTGATTATAATCACTGGTTAATAAAGAAGAAAGTTTGATGGCCAGGTTATTCAAGGTTTATTAATTGGTGACTGAAATCTTTGTTAATAAACATAACACGCTTACAGGTTGACGTTACAGTTACAAAAATGATCCACAAGCAACTATCTCTGATAGAAATGTTTTGCTAGAGGTGCGAGACGGCACGGTCATATTCGACTGACCTGAACTGAATTACGGAACTGAGTGTTCACTAAAAAGTAAGTGTGTGTTGAACTGACCTGCCCTCTAGCGCCACACTTGGCAGGCTCAGAGTTCAACAGCGAGGGTGACGAGACGTGACGTCATACTCTACATATGGAGCAAAATGAGATTCCTACAAAATACTTCCAAACTATTGACTTGTTGGCTAACACGTCACCATAAAGATATTACATAATACAAACGTGATGTAATAATTTACAGAACCTAGATGTAAAAAGAGTATATCAGTGCCTCATTCCCTTCATTTTACTAACTAAAGTAGGTGACTTGGTGGTCTAGGGGTAAGGTGTCAGACTTCTGTGCTGGCGGCCGGGGTTCAATCCTCGGTCCCGGCACAGATTTATCTGATTTCCAAACCCTTCCTTCACCTCTGACAAGACATCTTGTGAATGTGGGGAATGCCAGGCCTCCGCCGTGGTTCGGATTCCACGTTAAGCTGTAGGTGCTCCATTTCATCTCGCAATCACCCTACCATTAAACATTAGCGTAAGTGCGTATAACCCGAACGGGTAGTAAGACGCGGTGCTAATAATAATAATATACTAACTAAAAACAAATAATTGCTAATTAGTAGCCCAAGATTGCAAGACTTAATTTCAAAATTTTCCTAGTACTAATAGTCAAGAAAAACATTTTCTAAAATTAACCAAATTAAATTACCCTGAATCGATTCGAAGTTTTGATTTCTTTCGATTCGATCCTTTTTGAAATCTCTAGAAAAATAATAAGTGAATCAGATCGAGGTTTTTGAATCGATCCAAAAAATCGATTAATCGAGGGCAAAGAAGAAATTTTCGAAAAGATCGATCCAAAATCGAACATCCATACAATGAAGCGTGTTGATAGTTCGGACCACTGTTTAGTCTTTAGCGACACAGAGTGATTGAGACAGCCCAAACAAATATCGTTCTCGCATTAATACACAAATAAACCTTTGGTTATTGAATTTAAATAACCGTGCAAGTGTAGGGCCTACATTTTTTTAATATGAAAAATTAACATTGATTTGTAAATATAAATAATGTTAACTATGGATGGAATGGGCGTTTTAACTCAATAGTCGATTAATCCGAATTAATCTATTTTTTTTAAGCTAGAAATCAGTTTTTCGATGCATCGGTAGTAAAGTAATAAATTATTAGCTCAATGCAGTTTTTCCCAATTTGTGGTAGTTAAATGCTGCACGAGTCAAGCAAGTATGTATATTTTTTATTTTCACTCTCATAATCCTATAAATTATTTCTGTTGTCAACATCCCTTTTTCTCAACTAATACAAAGCCTACAGCGATGAATAAGGTATCGGTGGAAAGGATTTTTTTTATCGACATACTCAGTTTACGTTAAAACACATTGTTTTTTTAAAATTTAAGTTTGAAGAAAAATCTAACAATTACCGAAAATAAACTCTCTTTGCAAATTTGTATATACACTTTGCCGAATATTTATTATTATTTATTAATATTATTATTATTATTAGCACCGCGTCTTACTACCCGTTCGGGTTATACGCACTTACGCTAATGTGTAATGGTAGGGTGATCGTGAGATGAAATGAAGGACCTACAGTTTAACGTGGAATCCGAACCACGGTGGAGGCCTGGCATTCCTCACATTCACAAGATGTCTTGTCAGAGGTGAAGGAAGGGTTTCGCAATCAATAAATCTTTGCCGGGACCGAGGATTGAACCCCGGCCGCCAGCATAGAAGTCCAACACCTTACCCCTAGACCACCAGGTTACCCACATCGAATATTTAATTTCGGCAAATTTGTATATACATTTTGCCGAATATTTAATTTCAACAAACCAATAAAAGACTACTTTGGGGGGGTGGGGGGGGGAGGTTGAATGTGCGAAAGTTTCGTAAGTGTTTACTGGTATCTATAAAAAAAAACTCTTGAGTGCATCCGAAAGGGATTCAAACCCTTATCTCACCGTCAACGGGAGTCTGGTATATTACGAGAGTTACGCCTTAGACCATGCGGCCAGAAAAGTGGGAATAAAATTGTTATAGACAGTATAACATTATAATCAATATTGTTATATAGTAAAAATGTTAGCTATGTCCAAGTTTGTGAGTTTAATCAGCGACTTGGGAACACGTTTTCTTTGTTTGGAAAGATCACTGAGTATATGACGTGTACACATAGGTCAGGTTGCGTGACATGTGGACCCTGGATTTTGGTTGGGTTGAAGAAGGGAGGGGGGGGGGGAACATTAAGAAAGGACGCTTGCGAAAACGTCCTGATCCCTTTCCGAAGTGCTATTGCATTGAGGGTGAGTTTCAGAAGTTTCTGCATTGTGGGGGTGTGGCATTTTTTTAATGTTTATTTTAGGTCGTTGTCGTTCATCCAAGTATCGTTGGAAAAGTTCCCACTTGCCATAATATGATTTAAAGTCCATGAATCTTCTGTTGAGTACTCGTGTCGAAATGTTGTTTTTTATTTTCACTTAATTTATACTGAACTATAATTTCCTAAATATTGTCATATTAAGATTATTTTTAAAATTATCAAAATGTTATTTAAAAACAGATAACACACTTTATGTATAAATTCCCGACAACATACTTAGCTTGAAATATTTTAAACACATTTAAAATTTTCAAATATGAGTTATTTCTAAACTACAGTAACATTATTTGTAATTTGTAACAATATAAAAGTTTTTTTAATCATTTTCAGATTTTTAAGTCAATCTTTAAGGCCAATTTCAAGAAATTTCAAATTTTATATGATTTGTTGTGAGTAAACTAACCTTAAATTAATTTAATTACGGAAAATAAAGATACATTATTATTGATCATGAAAAATAGTCCCCCGATATCAATTTTGAACAAAATCTTTAGAGAAAATTTTCAATTTTACAAAATAAGTCATCAGTAAACTACTATAAAATGAATTTATTATGTGGATAATTACTTATAATGTACAAAACATTAACAAATACCCATTTTGGATCAAATCATTATTAATATTTTTAAATGTTCAAATTAAATAAAAAAAATCATCATTAAACTATCCTTAAACAAATTTGTCACAAAAAAAAAACAAGTATATAGTTTTATTTGTCATGTCAAACACTCCTGATACATAGGCTTACATAAACCAAATCGAAGTTATTTTTTAAATGTTTCTAATGTTTTAAAATCACTCGACAGTTATTTACCCTTCAACGAATGTTTACCCAAAAACCAACTGTAGAGTGCTATTTGGGATGTTAGCCTCTTTCTAGATATGCATTTAAAATAAAAAAAGTTATAGCTATTTTGGAACAATTTGAAAGTCAAAAAAATTACTCACATGTCAACTATCCTTAATTTGAGAGAAGGGTCAAAATTTAAAAAAATCCTGAATATATAATATAAATATCAAGTTTGATCAAATTCCTTAAAAGTGTTTTGTATCCGAGGACAGAAACACACATACATACAGACAGACAGGCAGGCAGGCAGAAAGACAGACAGACAGACAGACATGGGGACAGCCAGAATTATAAAATCCACTTTCTAGGTTCGGACATATATAAAAAATAAAAATTCATTTTCTCGAGGTCAAACATTTTCACAAGGTCAATAGGCACCTTCACTTAATACAAAAAAGTAAAAATGATCTTTTTCAAAAATCATTCTAAAATAAACTTTGTCGGGCAGGTGGGTGACTCAGGTAGGGGGCAACTTTAAAGTGATAATTGCGTAGACCCTGGATTGAAAAGGGGTTAGGCTGGTTTAGCTCAGGTTAGTTTAGGTTAGTTTGGGTTAGTTTAGCTTAGAATAGCTTAGATTAGCTTAGATTAGCTTAGTTTAGCTTAGTTTAGCTTAGTTTAGGTTGGTTTAACTTAGTTTAGGTTAGTTTAGGTTAGGTTAGTTTAGCTTTGGTTAGTTTAGTTTAGTTTAGGTTGGTTTAACTTAGTTTAGGTTAGTTTAGGTTAGTTTAGCTTAGTTTAACTTATTTTAGCTTAGTTTAGGTTGGTTTAACTTAGTTTAGGTTAGTTTAGGTTATGTTAAGTTAGTTTAGCTTAGATTAGCTTAGATAAGCTTAGTTTAGCTTAGTTTAGGTTAGTTTAGGTTAGGTTAGGTTAGTTTAGCTTGGGTTAGTTTAGTTTAGTTCCTCGGTCCCGGCACAGATTTATCTGATTTTCAAACCCTTCCTACACCTCTGACAAGACATCTTGTGAATGTGTGGAATGCCAGGCCGCCACCGTGGTTCGGATTCCACGTTAAACTGTAGGTCCTTCATTTCATCTCACAATCACCCTACCATTACACATTAGCGTAAGTGCGTATAACCCGAACGGGTAGTAAGACGCGGTGCTAATAATAATAAATTAGTTTAGTTTAGGTTGGTTTGACTTAGTTTAGGTTAGTTTAGGTTAGTTTAGGTTAGTTTAGCTTAGTTTAGATTAGTTTAACTTATTTTAGCTTAGTTTAGCTTATTTTAGCTTAGTTTAGCTTAGTTTAGCTTAGCTTAGTTTAGTGTACCATCATAGAGTGCACATGGTTTCCCCTTTTCTGTATAAATGCTTTCCATTTTCAACACTAGCCACAAAAAAATAACAAAAACACAACATGTCTTGTAAGAGACTACACACTGTCAGTAACTTAGATAAGGCAAGGGGGTGAGGAATGGTGATTGGGTGGTTTGTGTTGGTGGTCGATTTGACAAACATTACTCATTTCATTTCCGCACATACCAGGCAGGGGTTAGGACAGAGGCATGTTCGCAATTGTCACTCCCTAAATTTTAGCAAAAATAACCAATGGCCAACTCAGGTATACAAATAAACAAATGTACCCAATAGTCGCTTTTTCGTGGGTGTACGCAATTATAATTATATTGTTAATAGATGTAGAGTAGAGTGTTGCATTTTTTTTGTATATTACCTTGATTCTGCTGAATGATGAACTATGCTCAAGTCTGTTAACTCTCCTCATGACGAGAAGTCCAACCATCACACCACTGCCCTCTTCTATGGCACACAAGGAGTATTTGTTACTCAACCAGCGTTTCACAGTATCGAGAAACGATACCACGGACAGCGGGTCTTCCGACAGCTTACAGGCTTGGCATATCGTCTCTTCGCGGATGAAATATTCCTGAATGAAGAATAACACAGGATTTAATATTTAAATATATAAGAACATGTTATATATATATATATTGAAGAATAACAAGCTATTTATACACCACAATAGATATATCTATATCTATAAATGTATATGTACATTAGAATTTAAGACTTAGATATATTGAACAAAAATTTATAAAGAGAATTGATTAAAAAATTGGTTAAATTAATTGATGGAAATATAATTTGCTTGTCCTATTACTCCATCAGATAGCCCCCTCACCCCGTGTAGGAGCATGTAGTGTAGACATCAGATAGCCCACCCCATGTTGGAGCATGTAGTATAGACAACAGATAGCCCCCCACACACCATGTTGGAGCATGTAGTGTAGACAGCAGATAGCTCCCCTCACCTCGTGTAGGAGCATGTAGTGTAGACAGCAGATAGCTCACACTCACCCCGTGTAGGAGCATGTAGTATAGACAACAGATAGCCCCCCAAACACCATGTTGGAGCATGTAGTGCAGACATCAGATAGCTCCCCTCACCTCGTGTAGGAGCATGTAGTGTAGACAGCAGATAGCTCACACTCACCCCGTGTAGGAGCATGTAGTATAGACAACAGATAGCCCCCCAAACACCATGTTGGAGCATGTAGTGCAGACATCAGATAGCTCCCCTCACCTCGTGTAGGAGCATGTAGTGTAGACAGCAGATAGCTCACACTCACACCATGTTGGAGCATGTAGTGTAAACATCAGTTAGCCCACCCTCACCCCTGTAGGAGCATGTAGTGTAGACATTAGATAGCCCACCCTCACCCCGTGTAGGAGCATGTAGTGTAGACATTAGATAGCCCACCCTCACCCCGTGTAGGAGCATGTAGTGTAGACATTAGATAGCCCACCCTCCACCCCGTGTAGGAGCATGTAGTGTAGACATTAGATAGCCCACCCTCACCCCGTGTAGGAGCATGTAGTGTAGACATTAGATAGCCCACCCTCACCCCGTGTAGGAGCATGTAGTGTAGACATCAGATAGCCCACCCTCACCCCGTGTAGGAGCATGTAGTGTAGACATTAAATAGCCCACCCTCACCCCGTGTAGGAGTATGTAGTGTAGACATCAGATAGCCCACCCTCACCTCGTGTTGGAGCATGTAGTGCAGACATCAGATAGCACACCCTCACTCCATGTAGGAGCATGTAGTGTAGACATCAGATAGCCCACCCTCACCTCGTGTTGGAGCATGTAGTGTAGACATCAGATAGCCCACCCTCACCCCATGTAGGAGCATGTAGTGTAGACATCAGATAGCCCACCCTCACCCCGTGTAGGAGCATGTAGTGTAGACATCAGATAGCCCACCCTCACCCCGTGTAGGAGCATGTAGTGTAGACATCAGATAGCACACCCTCACCCCGTGTAGGAGCATGTAGTGTAGACATCAGATAGCCCACCCTCACCCCGTGTAGGAGCATGTAGTGTAGACATCAGATAGCCCACCCTCACCCCGTGTAGGAGCATGTAGTGTAGACATTAGATAGCCCACCCTCACCCCGTGTAGGAGCATGTAGTGTTGACATTAGATAGCCCACCCTCACCCCATGTAGGAGCATGTAGTGTAGACATCAGATAGCCCACCCTCACCTCGTGTTGGAGCATGTAGTGTAGACATCAGATAGCCCACCCTCACCTCGTGTTGGAGCATGTAGTGTAGACATCAGATAGCCCACCCTCACCCCGTGTAGGAGCATGTAGTGTAGACATCAGATAGCCCACCCTCACCCCGTGTAGGAGCATGTAGTGTAGACATTAGATAGCCCACCCTCACCCCGTGTAGGAGCATGTAGTGTAGACATCAGATAGCCACCCTCACCTCGTGTTGGAGCATGTAGTGTAGACATCAGATAGCCCACCCTCACCTCGTGTTGGAGCATGTAGTGCAGACATCAGATAGCACACCCTCACTCCATGTAGGAGCATGTAGTGTAGACATCAGATAGCCCACCCTCACCTCGTGTTGGAGCATGTAATGTAGACATCAGATAGCCCACCCTCACCCCGTGTAGGAGCATGTAGTGTAGACATTAGATAGCCCACCCTCACCCCGTGTAGGAGCATGTAGTGTAGACATTAGATAGCCCACCCTCACCCCGTGTAGGAGCATGTAGTGTAGACATCAGATAGCCCACCCTCACCCCATGTAGGAGCATGTAGTGTAGACATCATCCCTTCCCCTACAGCGTTACGTGGTTCATGGATGACCCTTAACGTCATCGTACATCTTTTCAAATGATGTATTCTGGGTACCCTCAGAATTATTATTATTATTAATATTATTATTTTCACCACGTCTTACTACCCGTTCGGGTTATACGCACTTACGCTAATGTGTAATGGTAGGCTGATAGTGAGATGAAATGAAGGACCTACAGTTTAACGTGGAATCCGAACCACGGTGGCGGCCTGGCATTCCCCACATTCACAAGATGTCTTGTCAGAGGTGAAGAAAGGGTTTGGGCAATCAGATAAATCCGTGCCGGGACTGAGGATTGAACCCCGGACCCCCAGCACAGAAGTCTGACACCTTACCCCTAGACCACCAGGTCACCTCTAAGACTTATTCAAAGGAACCTTTTTATTAAGAATTAAAAAAAAAAATCACTTAGAATTGAATGTATAAGAGTTGCGTCAGTCCAAATTAATTCTGTCCAGCTCAGGCCACCTCTGTTCAAGAGCCCCTATAATCAGTTGGTAATTAGGTACCTGACAGTACCCACCCTGCAATTGTACCTTTTTGAAAGCTATTATAAAAGGTAAACGTTGTAATATCGTACATTCAAAAAACACAACGCCTCATCAAACCTCTTCTCGTGTAGGTCCTGAACTCGTACACCGCAGGACAGACGCTCCCAGACATACTGTGTCGCCTGTGGTAGCTTCTTCGTCTCTCTTTGTGCCTCTTGGTCTTTATCGGGGTGTTCATTTACACTTTTGCTCGTCTTCCTTCGGGAAGTGAAGGCGGTCACAGCCATGGCACGGGTAAGCAAAGACATTTTCTTAAAGACAGCAAACATTCACTTTAGTATAATTAGTAAATATTGGTTTAAAACAAAACATCATGGTATGAGAGTCACATAAATTCTACAAAGCATTTTCCCCTAATAAACCAACTTTGTCTTACATTATAACGGTATATTACTTTGTTTTTAAAGGTGACCTCGTGGTCTAGGGGTAAGGTGTCGGACTTCTGTGTTGGGGGTCTGGGGTTCAATCCTCTGTCCCGGCACAGATTTATCTGATTACCAAACCCTTCCTTCACCTCTGACAAGACATCTTGTGAATGTGGGGAATGCCAGGCCGCCACCGTGGTTCGGATTCCACGTTAAACTGTAGGTCCTTCATTTCATCTCACAATCACCCTACCATTACACATTAGCGTAAGTGCGTATAACCCGAATGGGTAGTAAGACGCTGTGCTAATAATAATAATAATAAAATTACAACTTGTGAATGTGAGGAATTCCAGGCCTCCACCGTGGTTCGGTTTCCACGTTAAACTGTAGGTCCTTTATTTCATCTCATAATCACCCTACCATTACACATTAGCGTAAGTGCGTACAACCCGAACGGGTAGTAAGACGCAGTAGTAGTACTAATAATAATTTGTTTTTATTACTAAATAAATTAGCATAATATGTTTCATTTCTAGATCTATTTTATAACTGCACCAGTGCTCATACGGATTAAGGTGTCAAGCTCGCACAATACTAGATTGCCTGTGACCGAGAGGTTGTGTTTCAAATATACTGTGGACGCTAATAAGTGTAAGTGTCCTTCAAGCTACAGTAGTCCCATGGCTTCTTTGGTACTGACTGACAGCTCACAGCTCACAGCTGACGGCTTTGAAAAGTTATCAGACCAAATTATGTATCCCTACGCCGAACAATATGATCTGCAAAAACATGTGTTTAGCAGCTATCACTTCTGACAGTCAAAATTTAGGTATATACCTAAATGTTGACTGTCAGAAGTCAGCTGTGAGCTGTCAGTCAGCACCAAAGAAGCCACGGGGCTACTGTACCCCCACAATAACGGCTCCTATAGTGAGTATTTTTCCTTCAGCACGGGGAATTTTAAATATTTTACGCACCCGCTTCAGTGGTTGCGTGATCTTACACGCTACTCTTGTGTTGGGCTAGACTGCCAAATACGGGAAGATCGGGATTCGATCCAGGTTGGGTGCAATGAAGGTGGTTTTTCCCTAAATTGTTTTCCACTATTTTTGCACGTGAATGCGGGTGCAATTTCTCTCAATTAAAACGTCTTAACCCTTAAACCATTAGTGTAATAGTACATAGGCGTATAACCCGGACGGGTAGTAAGACGTGGTGCTAAAATATATATATATATATATATATATATATATATATATATATATATATATATATATATATAAATATATATATATATATATATATATATATATATATTACAAAAATTTGTATAATGTTGGAACTGAAAAGTTTGCATTGATTTTAACTCTATATTTGTTACATCCAGTATTTTTAAATGATTAAATGCTGGTACTGTGCCCAATACATGTTACTCTTTATACAATAACAAATTAATTTTAACGATGTGGTTTGCAATAAGTATAATATAATTGTTTTATTCTGTACCTAAAAAAGTAAATGGGTTTTACAAATTACACTCACTAATATTGATTTTTGGCAAAAATACTTATATGTTATTTTCCTATACATACTTAGCTATGGCCAAGAGTAAAGTTGATTGTATTCTATTGTTTCAAATGACAACACTATCAAGGCCTATACACAACTGTAATTTTAATAAATTATTACGGTTGGCCACATTTCACTAATTTTTTCAATGCTAGTTTTTACGAATCATTTTCCTGTTGGGGGCTCACACATTTATCCAGAAGGGTTCGTTTTATGCCACACCCCATCTCTTACCCCTCCAATACACCAATGTTCGGGTAAGATAAAACACATCTAGAGAGACTCGCAAAGAAAACTTTATAAAGGCGTTGTGAAATTGGTTTAAATCATCTCATGTTAATATTTCACTCAGGAGATTAAAGAAATATATGTTATTTAGGTTCCAAATTAAAATGGAGTGAAGCAGGTGAATTCCCTCTCACCACTATTATTTGTAATGGTAATGGAAATGGTCATGAGTAAATTGGCTTAAAAAATTCTGTAAGGAAAGAATGAATGCATGATGTTTGCTGATGACTTGATGATATGGAGGGAGAAGTAAGAGGAAATACAATAAACAGCTACAGGAATGGAATGAGGAAGTAAGAGTGGGAAATGAAATTTGTCATGACAAAGTGTGAAGTGATGGTAATGACAAAGAAGAGGATAAGTTCTAGTAAAGCTATAATAGTTGGTTGGAGTAGAGCTGAGAAAAGTACAGAACGTAAAATATCTTGGGAGCATGAGTTAGGCGAAAGATGGAAGTAGAGAGGATTTAATGAGAAGAGGACAGAAGGGAGAGTTGTTCTATAGGAGTGTAAGGGTACGGCCAGACTGAGCGAGCGAGCGAGCGACTGAGCGCGCGCGCTTGAAAGATAGAACTGGTTCTATTTTTCAAGCGCGCGCGCTCGACCCGGTACAGTCTAGTTTACAGGCGCTAAGCAATATTATTGTATGTTGGTTCATTGAGTGCTGGGGAAACTTCTCATTTTGACATGATATTTGACTTTTTTCTATCAGTGATAGGTTTAACACACTTGCTATTAATGGCCTGGTGACCTGGCGGTCTAGGGGTAAGGTGTCAGACTTCTGTGCTGGCGGCCGGGGTTCAATCCTCGGTCCCGGCACAAATTTATCTGATTACCAAACCCTTCCTTCACCTCTGGCAAGACATCTTGTGAATGTGAGGAAAGCCGGGCCTCCACCGTGGTTCGGATTCCACGTTAAACTGGAGGTCCTTCATTTCATCTCACAATCACCCTACCATTACACATTAGCGTAAGTGCGTATAACCCGAACGGGTAGTAAGACGCGGTGCTAATAATAATAATAATAATAATAATAATGGCCTAATTTAATTGGTAAGACCATAAATAATATAATGTATATATGTAAACCCGATATGTTAAAATACTTCAATATTATAATCAAAGTAGGCCTTTACAAATAAGAATCACCATTAGTTTGGAGAGAGTATGAAAAAACCACAACAATAAATAAGTTTTAAAAATCACCTTCAGTTCACTGAGCCAAGATTCGAACCTTTGCCTCCTAGTCAAAAGTTATCGAGTGCAACGCACCATTCCGCCACTGGTGCGGCTAATCTGATTTTAAAACACTTCAGTACAGTACCATACACATTTCTCAATTTATTAATTGGATGCACTCCTACTTTTTTCTTTTTTATAAATACACAATATTTTCTGTAAGAATTTTCGAGGAGCAGAGATGTACCAAGTGTCTTTGACAGAGACATCTTCTCTAACTGGGGGGGGAGGGGAGGCGGTGACCTGGTGGTCTAGGGGTAAGGTGTCAGACTTCTGTGCTGGCGGCCGGGGTTCAATCCTCGGTCCCGGCACATTTTTCTTATTTCCAAACCCTTCCTTCACCTCTGACAAGACATCTTGTGAATGTGGGGAATGCCAGGCCGCCACCGTGGTTCGGATTCCACGTTAAACTGTAGGTCCTTCATTTCATCTCACAATAACACATTACACATTAGCGTAAGTGCGTATAACCCGAACGGGTAGTAAGACGCGGTGCTAATAATAATCTAACTAGGGTCCGCTAATTACGCGCTCACTCGCTTGCGCGCTCTCACGTTTGTCAGTCTGGCCGAACCCTAAGAGACCTGTTATGAAGAAGAGAAGTGCCCTTGAAGTGCAAAGACTTGTTGTACAGGGTGTACTTTGTACTTATTGTCACGCATACAGCAGAAACATGACCAGTATACGTAAGAAATATTAGGAAAATGGAGGTCGTGAGAATGAAGTTTGTGAGGATCATGTTAGCTGTCAGGAGGAGACACAAGATTAGAAATGTCCGCTAAAGAATGGCGTACAGGGAGTGTATGAGATAGTAGAGGAAGTAAGACTGAGATGGTATAGGCATGTAACGAGGATGGTGACGAGGATGCCAAAGAAAACGTTGAAAAGGAAATGCATACGAAAAGACCGCAAGGGAAGCCAAGAAATAGATGGAAGGAGGGGCAGATAACAGTGTACAAATGAGAGGAAAAGCAATTGTAGGAGGAAGAATGGTGGAAGGATAGAGGAACTTGGAGATATTTTACTAAACTGACCCAGCCACAGGCTGGAAACAATTGTTGTTGTTGATGATGATGATGACAATGATGATGATATTTAGAGCCCTTAATCTCCTAGTCATATCCTTTGTTGAAACCATGTCTCTAAGAATTACGTTAACTTATATTTATTTTAAAAAAAAAAACGGTATAGACCATACATTAATTGGTTGAAATAAAAATAGGTAGATAGATTATACTATTGTAACATTAATATAATCCAAATAATCAACAACAATATAGTACCTTTCAAACTAATTTAAATTGCACATATTTCCATCACCTTAAATTTCTTTAAGACTAACAAAAGATGACGATTCTTCAAATTTTAATCAAATATTCGCATTATTTGTATTTTATTAGGATAGTGATTGTAAATTAAATCAAATAAATAAATCAAATTGTATAACATTATAATATATAAAATACTTGTATTCTTAAGAACGACATCAACTAATTTATTTTAAAAACACGAATTAAAACCATGACAATAAATTATTATCGATTACAAATAAATATCAAATTGTTGAGTATTGAGCGAGGGCCTCTGTCAACCATGTTTTGTAATGATATGGAATTATTGATATCAATAATTTATTATTTAAATCTATATTCAAAATTACTATATTTAATATTCGAGCGGGCAGTAAGATTTATTTGTGTAGAAGTGTCGAGTTGTAAGGTGTGGTGAAATCCTTCTACGTCTCTATTTAAAAAGACAACGCACTTTCCGTGGAAAGAGACGCACCTGGATGACCTCACCCCTTTTCTTTTAGGAAGCTTCGAGAAGGAAATGTCGCTTGATATACCCCTTGAAATGCGCACATCTCCTCACTGTTGGTGATCCTTCCTTCTCGACAAGAACACGTATAGCTAAGATTCATTTAACGCAATAGTCGGGCTTTTATCAAAATATAAAATGAGTGTGATATCTAGCTAAAAGTAAATAGTTTATTCATTTAAAATTAAAATAAAAAACTATAGAAAAGAAATACCAGAACTTTTAATTTATAAAATAATACCATTAATTTTTGCAATAATATCACCTTTACGATGGCGTATAGACATTTCTTATCATGCTAGCGTTGTAATTATTACAGTTTCAAGCATTTGATTTCAAGAGGGTAAGGGGGGGGGGGGGGGGCAGTAAAGAACACACACAAAACGTTTTATAAAGGATCCATAATGAAGGAGAAAAATTGTATAAGCCAATTAAAAAATGGTGTTGATTTATATACTTCTGACCTTCTCACACTTAGTAAACACACTAACCCACAGGTTCTCAATCGTTTACAATATGTGCACCAATCCCCCATTCCCATTTTATATGTAAATTTCACTCCACACACACCCATTCACCCACTTTATTCACAAAATAAAAATTATACTTTTAAGCTCATTATTTTTATTATTAATACGATATAAAAAAATCCTGGTTGCCCAAAGTTGTTCAGTATTGTTTGTTTGGATATATTGGGTTGTAACACAGTTTACATATATTTGCGTGAAGCTCATAGAAGATACATACAACGAACACTAGCCCCCAAATGGCTCTCGATCGTAGACCGACATAGAACATTACAACAATAATAACATGAAAACATGTAGCACCCTGACGGGCTGATAATATAATTACAATGGGTGAGGGGCGAGAAAATAATTAAAACCCGCCCTATCGCCTTTATGGGGTCGTCAAGGACCTCTAAAAACATACAAATGTACAAAGGAATGGAAAGGAAACAATTTTTCTGTTTAATATTGGTATTAAAATATATTTTTCTTCAAAATAATAATTTTTTTATTTGATTAGGTTTCAATAACTTATATTTTTGTTATTCATCAGCCATTAACTAAGCTATTTATAGTAAATTTGGACATGTAGGCTATATCATAAAGGCTTAGATAATATTTAAAAAGTAAAATGTATTTTTTTTTATAACTGAACACGTTTTTTATTTAAAATTCAAGAATGGAAAGATTTCGGTTTTTAATATTGTAGTTATAGTACATTTTCAAATTGTGTTGCTGGTGATGTAAGCCTAACTTCAGCAGGCGAATAGTATAGCTATTGCATAAATAGTTAAACACTTATCCGCTAGTACACTAGTATCAAACTTAGTTTATATTCTGGCTAGTAGAGAGCTCTCAAACATAACATGTAGTTTAAAAGTATCCCGCCAGACATCTCGCTCAAAAAGTACTATCACCTGTCACTCAGAACGGGCAGTTATGAGTTTTGGGCATTTGAGGATGTATTTTAACCTGGCAGTCGATAATCTATAACAGTTCCTGCTCTGTCCATGATAGCTTTTACATAGAAGTAACTAAATTAACTAAAACTCTGGAGCGTTTAATAGTCTTCCACAACCTCATAAACATTTTATTCTATCTAGTGGAAAACAAACAATTCAATGGGTGGCAACGTAAGAACTTCATAATGGAATCCAGTTTTCTGTCACTCGATCTGTTACTCTCCCGATGCCCCATCTTTCCTCCAGTTTATCACAATCATCTCCCGCTTCACGTTCTGAATGTCCTGTCTACATCCGATCACCTCTCCTTCAATGTTTTCTACCCTGTCATTCCTTCTCTATGTGTATATATATATACTTTTAGGTCCCTGTCGACCAACTAACGGCGACAGGACGGGTTTTTGTTAATTTTTCCCGCCCATGAACCTATGGCTAACTTCGAATCAGCCCGCCAGGGCAACATATGACTCTCGTTTTTAGTATTTTTATGTTATATCTATTACGTTTGGCTTTCAAGCGCCCCTTCGGGGCTGGTGATTGTCGTTTTTGTATCTGTTTTATTCAATGTTTTATTCATGTTACTAGTTGTGAGGATAGAACAGGTGCTATTTTCGTACTAGTTTCGACACTAGTCTGTGTAATTCAACCAATCAATGCGCGCTGAGACTGTTGTGTAGAGAAATGGTATAAATGACGCCAACATGGTCATCGGATGTGATTTTGTTGTTGGCAGAAAATTATTCTAAACATCCTTGTTTATATAATACCAAATTGCCACAATATGACAATATATTTAATTTATATATATTTAATTTAAAACATGTAATCTAAAAACGACAAACTGTGTTCCAGACCCAATTTTATCTAAATAAACTTGATAGCATGCCAATTTTTTTTTCTTTTTTTTCTTTAGAATATAAAGTGTGCGTAGGCCTAAAAAAAGATCATTTGTGTATCAAGGATACTGTACTTGGACACCCATGGGCTTAGGGGCCTCTGACCACATTGTAAATAAATGAATACAAATTTAGGGAGCTACTAAACGTTTGTGTCACCCCGAATGTATATTACCTAACCTCCGAATGTATCATATTTAGCATCCTGAGACCATTATTTCGTCTTTCCCAACCAGTCCCGTGTCCATATTCTTTTTCCTACGTTCCCTCTCATAATTTTCAATATCTTTGTTAGTAATTAATGTAGCTGCTGCACCCAAACTTAATCTCTGACGTTCGATAAATATTTGCACTAGAACCTAGTACCAAACTAGCAGCGTGTGAATACTCTAGTCCCGTTTCTATTCTACTAGCTATTATACAGATATCTAGGCGCTAGCTAGCACACTTGATTACTAGTACAAGCAAGTGTCGTGTGATAGTAGCTTTAGTCAAAAATTACACTTTCAGAGAACACTACAATCGAATACTAGTTCAAGTAGTTAAAAGGCAATGACAAAAGGTGGCAGATCGCGGAAAGCTATAGCAATTAAAATTATGTAAAAGTCATGAAAAAGAATTATTTAAGATATAATTTCTTAAAAATAAAATATAATATCACTTGTCATGAATAATAATAATTATTATTATTGTTATAAATATATTTATGAAAAAATAACATTTTAGGACGGGCAACTTTTCAAGGACACATTAACGTTGTTACTAAAATGAAATCGCAGCATATACGCTTGGTAACAATTATAAAATTAGGTTATATAATATTTTAAATAGGTGCAAATAAAAATAACGTCTGTGGCTAATTTGAGCTTGACAGCTCTCACAGTAAAATAAACTTTTTCCCGACAGCATCTACTGGTCGTAACTTGATATTTCCTGCATATTATTGGAAACATTCCATTTTCTTGACGCAACACTACCATCCAACACCCCCCCCCCCCCCCCCCCCCTCCTCAACTACGTTTCCCAACTATTTGTTTCATATCCGCCTTCAGACAAAAGGATTGTTAAATTTTGCATTAAATTGTCTTATATTTTCAATATGAACAATTTTTTTTTACCACCTGCGTCTGAGACAGTTGTACTTGAGTAGTCAAAGTATATATCTTTATAAACTTGTCCAAACAGTGTGTGTTATTTTTAATGTTAGCGTAGAACCCAAACGGGTAGTAAGGCGCAGCGCTATATATATATATATATATATATATATATATATAAAATATTCTCAATTTTCACATGATGTGGCGAATTTCACTTTTCATTCACGACACCAGGCAGGCCAATACATGCTGCTCCGTGGAGGATCCATTTGAAGAGCTACAAGTGCTCATGTAGAGGCTAAACAGGGCATGGAAATTTAATATGCTGGGGAGTAAGATTCCTAATTTGGTTGTTTTATGTTTTCACAACTTTTTACTTTTTATGATGAATATGGAGTATTTTTACAATGAATATGTACACTATAGAAGGTGACCTGGTGGTCTAGGGGTAAGGTGTCAGACTTCTATGCTGGCGGCCGGGTTCAATCCTCGGTCCCGGCAAAGATTTATCTGATTACCAAACCCTTCCTTCACCTCTGACAAGACATCTTGTGAATGTGGGGAATGCCAGGCCTCCACCGTGGTTCGGATCCTATGTTAAACCGTAGGTCCTCCATTTCATCTCACAATCACCCTACCATTACACATTAGCGTGAGTGCGTATAACCCGAACGGGTAGTAAGACGCGGTGCTAATATAATAATAATAATAATAATAATACACTCTAGAAGTAGAAAAATTGCCTTATTTTTGCAATACAAAAGGTGACGAATATAACAATTAAAACACAAAGTGTGGTCAAGTGTAAAAGAAATGTATTTTATTAAATCAATCAATTCAATCCAATTGAATTACAAAATATTATTTTAAAGACAAATCATTAATCATACATGGATAGTTCTATTTCACTTTCTTCACCTCTGACAAGACATCTTGTGAATGTGAGGAATGCCAGGTCTCCACCGTGGTTCGGATTCCACGTTAAACTGTAGGTCCTTCATTTCATCTCACAATCACCCTACCATTACACATTAGCGTAAGTGCGTATAACCCGAACGGGTAGTAAGACGCGGTGCTAATAATAATAATAATAATAATAATAATAATAATATTTCACTTTAATAATAATAGTAAAATAATAATGACTCACTTTGGTGGCCACATGGTCCAAGACGCTACTTTCACAATAGACTAAATGGTCGAGGTTCGAATCTCAGTCAGGCGTGCTGAAGGGAGTTGTTTTTAAAAATGTTTTTTCTACTCTCCCTTCAAGCAAATGTGAGTACACTTCCTATAAATATAACCCTCCTTATCCCTAACTAGAAAATTAGAGAATAGTATGATTTGGTAGAAAGAACAGTAGAAGTTAGTTACTAAAGTTACAAAAACAATTTTAATATATTTATACATCAAGTAATGTTATTTGTAGCAGTCACTTTTAATAGATATTATCAATAACTATAGAATAACACAAATAATACAGTAAAATGTTATCAATGTTGGCCGCAAAACAATACGTTAGAATTTTCTCTACTGTTCTTCAAACCAAAATCAGGATATACATAAGCGTATAATCTGAAAGTGTAATAAGATGCAGCGCTAAAAAAATAATTTAACAGTTGGATGTTTTTAAGACTATCCAATTAAATAAACAACTAAAAATCGAGTTAAATTCTGTGATATTTGATCAAGAATATACTAAGTACGGAACCATACCCAGAATTTTTTTTTTTATTTTGGAGGAAAGTTTGTTTCTTTTCGGCATTTCGTGGAGAAGTTCCCCAACAAGAAATTGCAAAGAATTTTAAAATGCACCGTTCCTTGACCGATTTTAGATCATTTGAACTCACATTTACAGTTTAGGAACATCGTTAAAATTGAATTTGATAAAAACATATTTATAAACTACTCTCAGTATAACTGACAATTATTCGAACCCCTATTTCCCAGCCATTGACAGTTCAGTATATTGCGAGGGTGACACCTCAGCAGACAAATAAGTGGTAGAGGATGGTGCATTTATGTAACTGCAAAATATATTCCAAACCCCTTGCAATCTTATTTTATTCAAAAATATTTGGTCGGTGGTTGAAGCATCGTAGCCGGTAAGTTTTAACTACCTAGTGTAACCGTTGCTCACGAGATGTCGCCCTAAACACCGATTCCTCCCTTCTAGAATATTAAAAGACCTGTCTGGAACTAACGACTTTGCGGCTCCGCTCATGCGCAGTGACGTCAGGTGAAATGAGTCAGTCTGTGCATGGCGAAAGAATGGACGTTGACATTCCTATAGTGGAAAAATAATATGTTTTCTGTAAGGGTGTGATACTCTGAAGTTTTTATTTGGTGTTCTACGACAAGGAGCCCACATTTAAAGGTAAGACTTATTTATCGATTTTCTTCAAAGCTTCTAAATTTTGTCCCGTAAGGTTAATGCAGTGTTCTTGTTTATCCAGTGCAAAGTGCATCACATACCTTCGCCCCCTAATTCTCTATCGATACCGGAACTCAGGTGTTCAATGAAAACTACAGCAAATTAGTGTTGAAACATTAAACATAATTGTCACACGCTACATAACCTATACCCTAATTACAATGTGTGTATTGGCTCACCAGGTAGAGGTCACGTCTGATTTTTAATAATTGTTAACTTATATTTCTTGCATCGAGTGTCGAATCTAGTACCCAGGGTGTTATAATAAAAACATAAGGCTCCTAAATATTATAACGTGTATTGTCAAGATCAACTTAGCTTATTTTGATATTACAGTAAGTGATTCCATTAAAGGTTTTTTTTTTAAATCCTAGTACTGTAGTATTTATACCAACGTGACCACGTTAAAATTTTGTTTTGACAAAAATATGATTTGTTTTTCTGTTCACACTGCGTCTTATTTAGAATCCGTTTGGGTTATACACACGTACATTAATTACACTAATGGTAAAGGGATGATGACGGGAGAACTTAAGAAGAAATGTACCCGCATTTGCGTGGAGAGAGAGTGGGAAATAAAATAGATAAAAACACCCAAAGTAGACCCGATTGGGATTCGAACCCCGACTTTCCCGCCAACCCAGTGATCGAGGGTCATGCGAGTCTAGCACCTTAAACCGTTCGACTACCAGTGTAGTTATTGAAATTTTTGCTAAATAATATTTCTCCCTTTTCCTCGTTTTTATTTTATAATAACGTATTTAGCGTATTTTTATAAATATGAGTTATCTGAGTGAATGACTTCAAACTAAACTCAGGACATTAGAGCCATTATCTTTTAATAATGAAGCGAAGCTGGAAAATATGAAGCTAAGGGTTCGGCCAGACTGCCAAGCGTGCGAGCGAGCGCGCGAGCGAGCGAGCGAGCGCGCAAGCGACTGGGTGGCCAAACTGGCGAGCGCGCGAGCGAGCGAGCGCGTAATTAGCGGACCCTAGTTAGATTATTATTAGCACCGCGTCTTACTACCCGTTCGGGTTATACGCACTTACGCTAATGTGTAATGGTAGGGTTATTGTGAGATGAAATGAAGGACCTACAGTTTAACGTGGAATCCGAACCACGGTGGTGGCCTGGCATTCCCCACATTCACAAGATGTCTTGTCAGAGGTGAAGGAAGGGTTTGGAAATAAGATAAATCTGTGCCGGGACCGAGGATTGAACCCCGGCTGCCAGCACAGAAGTCTGACACCTTACCCCTAGACCACTAGGTCACCCCCCCCCCCCCCCCCCCCCCCCCCCAGTTAGAGAAGATGTATCTGTCAAACACACTTAGTACATCTCTGCTCCTCGAAAATTCTTACAGAAAATATTGTGTATTTATAAAAAAGAAAAAAGTAGAAGTGCATCCAATTAATAAATTGAGAAATGCGTATGGTACTGTACTGAAGTGTTTTAAAATCAGATTTGCCGCACCAGTGGCGGAATGGTGCGTTGCACTCGATAACTTTTGACTAGGAGGCAAAGGTTCGAATCTTGGCTCAGTGAACTGAAGGTGATTTTTAAAACCTATTTATTGTTGTGGTTTTTTCATACTCTCTCCAAACTAAAGGTGATTCTTATTTGTAAAGGCCTACTTTGATTATAATATTGAATTATTTTAACATATCGGGTTTACATATATACATTATACTATTTATGGTCTTACCAATTAAATGAGGCCATTATTATTATTACTATTATTATTATTATTATCACCGCGTCTTACTACCCGTTCGGGTTATACGCACTTACGCTAATGTGTAATGGTAGGGTGATTGTGAGATGAAATGAAGGACCTACAGTATAACGTGGAATCCGAACCACGGTGGAGGCCTGGCTTTCCCCACATTCACAAGATGTGATTAATACACGTCTTGTCAGAGGTGAAGGAAGGGTTTGTAAATCAGATAAATCTGTGCCGGGACCTAGGATTGAACCCCGGCCTCCAGCACAGAAGTCTGACACCTTACCCCTAGACCGCCAGGTAACCGGGCCATTAATAGCAACTGTGTTAAACCTATTACTGATAGAAAAAAGTCAAATATCATGTCAAAATGAGAAGTTTCCCCAGCACTCAATGAACCAACATACAATAATATTGCCTAGCGCCTGTAAACTAGACTGTACCGGGTCGAGCGCGCGCGCTTGAAAAATAGAACCAGTTCTATCTTTCAAGCGCGCGCGCTCAGTCGCTCGCGCGCTCGCTCGCTCGCTCGCTCCAGTGTGGCCACCCCCATTACAACCAATGTGTTCTATTTTATATTTTAGTCGCTCGCGCGCTCGCTCGCTCGCTCGCGCGCTCAGTCTGGCCGTACCCTTAGTCGAAGCCGAAGGTTTTTCATTGTTGTCACATGACACTACTTTTAATTGCAAATCTCTTGATACCCGCTTTAGTGGTCGTATGGTCTAAGACGTCACTCTCACGTTAGACTGGCCTGCTGATGACGGGGATGTCGAGGTTAGAATGAATCCCTGTCAGGTCTTGAGGGGGGTTTACCCCCCTTAGATGTTTACCCACTCTCCTTCACACGTAAATGTGCTTAAATTACCTGTATAATGCTCCCTTCCTCATCCTTACCCCATTAGATTAATTATCATGCATGCGTACAACCTGAACAGGTAGTAAGACTCGACAGATAGGCAAAGATAAAGTAGATAAAAACCCATTGCGGATATATCTGAATTCATACATTAATTAGTTTTAAGATGTCAATCATTAGTTGGTGTTACAATACTGTTTAGTAACTATTCTAAAGTGATTAGGCTTACATGTTGAAATATTCCATATTTAATTAGATATTACAAATATCGATGCAAGCTGCGATTGTTCATGGTATATCGAAGTTTTCACTTTCTTCACAAAACATTTCTAAGATGCGAAGGTTATTTTGGGTGTCCCCCAAGTCGAGGAAGTAGATTTTTACTCTGAATTTCGATATCTCAGCAGTTGAATAATCTTTTCAAAGTAACCTCATTTCCCACTGCAATGTATTTGATTTCATCTACCTATTTTAATAGATTAAACAATAAGTATTCTTTATTATTACACCCGCCCCGGTGGCGTAGTTGTCTAACGCGCTAGTCGTGTTGAGCTCGACTGCTGAGGATGGGGAGATCGAGGTTCTAATCTCGGTCGGGTGAACTGGGGGTGGTTTTTCCTAAATGGGTTTACACTCTCCCTCCACGCAAATGCGGGTTCACTTCTTCTAATTCAACCTTCCCAATTCCTAATCCATTAGCGTAATTAGTACTTAAAGCGTATAACCCGAACGGGTAGTAAGACCTGGTGCTAAATAATAATAATAATAATAATTTATTATTTCGTTATTAAAAAAATTGTTTTCTATTTTCGTCAGGGGTGGTGAAAGTTGGAACCGAGGGTATAAGGGGGCATTCCCTCTCCCTCGGAAATAATTGTCTCCTCCATGGAATAAATCTGCCGACCCCCCTCCACCCCCTCTTCTTATGATATATTTCAAATCCTCTGATATTCTCGAATATGAAGCTGTAAATGACCTTGAATCAAACCCCAAATGATTTCTAGATGCATTCAACTTTATACATTTTCCGGTTAAGACCACCTTAAGAGCTCCTAGAGGTATCTTTGGCAGGGGAAAAAAAAAAATTAGGGGAGGAGCACTCTAAATGGTTTCTATTCAAAAATTTCCCGAAGGAGGACAACTCCAAAAAAGCTTTTAAACTAGTCTAATTTCCTAAAACTGGGGTAAGGGTCACTACAAACTAATGACAGTGAAACCCGGGAGTGAGGTCTAGGGGAGGGAATGATTGCCCCCCCCCCTCCCTTAAATAAACTATCCCCCCTCTAGATGTATTTCACTTATATTTTGATATATGAATCTGAAAGACTTTCATCAAACTACACATAATTTCTAAAAGCATCTAATTTTCAAAATATTCTTTGGAAGAATACTCCAAATAACTGTAAAAAATTTAATTTTCAAAACCTGTGAAGGCGGACTACTACAAATAGCTCTTAGGGACATCAAATTTTAAAACATTTCCTCTGGGGAGTGAGTGGAGACCAAGCACTTAAAAACTTTTTTTTTTGCCTCCCTCGCCCTTTACGAATAAGGGTCAGCCGTCCCTGATTTTAAATACTTGCTAAGTTTTCATTTACCCACCTCAGTTGACATAAGGTATATGGCAGGGGGGTGACCTGGCGGTCTAGGGGTAAGGTGTCGGATTTCTGTGCTGGGGTCCGGGGTTCAATCCTCGGTCCCGGCACAGATTTATCTGATTACCAAACCCCTCCTTCACCTCTGACAAGACATCTTGTGAATGTGGGGAATGCCAGGCCTCCACCGTGGTTCGGATTCCACGTTAAACTGTAGGTCCTCCATTTCATCTCAGAATCACCCTACCCATTACACATTAGCGTAAGTGCGTATAACCCGAACGGGTAGTAAGACGTGGTGCTAATAATAATAATAATAATAATAATAATAATAACAATAATTGACGTAATAAAAAAAGTGTTGTTATTGAATACATGACTATTATATTTATAAAAAAACACTATAAACTCAATTTAATTCGAATACTTAGGTCCTTGAACCCACGTCTCAGCTCTTTCAATTATTATGTTTCTATTTGGGGGGGGGGGGGGGTTATGTCACTTGAGATTTTGCTTACTTCTATAGGTTTCTCCATTCTTCTCTCATTTAGCTCCTCAGCATCTTCATTGCTGCCCAAAGTCCAAGAGGCTTGTAAAGCGCCCTCCCTCAATTTTGCCCGTCTTTCTCTGTCTTACGTAAGCACTGTTGGGACCCCCTCCCCTTTCGCCTTTTTTTTCGCAAAAATAAGCAAAGCTCGAACCCCCTCCCTCCTAAGGTACTTACGTAATACTTGAACGTCCCTAATAAAAAAAAAATCACATAAAATGGAAAAATTCGAATGAAATCGAATCCCAGTCTCTAGATTCTAAGACCGATATGAGACTTTGTTCTGACATAACTAATTCTTGGTAGAAAGGAGCTATTTCTTTTCTATTAAGTTGGCTGTAATTACATTTGCCTGATAGCTACATACAATTCTTGGTCGTTTAGTTAATTTACAGTTTAATTATTATGATAAAGTCTGTTTCTACTCGGATCAACAGTAAAATTCGAATAAAAATTTCACATAAAACAGCAGGTTTTAAATGGCAACTTTTCAAAGGCTCATAGCTAAAGGTTGATATAGAGCATTTTGTGTTGTTTATACCCCCGAATCCTACTAACCTTCTAGACCAGAGGTCGGCAACCTACAGCACGCGCGCCAAGAGTGGCACGACGAATGATTTTCAATGTCACCCTGAGCAATTTGAACAAAAATAATATAAAACCTTTATTCTTAATTAAAACCATTGATGTGAGTAATAGTTTTAAAAACAACGTGTTTTATGTTTAAATGATTTCAAATTGTTTTGTTCCAAAATTTCAAACTAATATTTTCCCAACTTAAATTTTGTTAAACACATTTAAAACTGTTGTATATATTCCGATTTTTATTGAAATATTAAATATTCAATAAACAGTCGTTATTTAATGTATTCGATTTAGAATCAAGTGGTTACATTTACATTTCACAAGATTAACTTAGATTTGTTTTAATAGTTCTATTAGTTAACTAGTATAAACGATTTGGGTGAACTTAGGTTGGTTGGCACGCTGAGTGACTTGGCAATATTACTTGGGCACAACACTACTAAAATGTTGCCGACACCGGGTCTAGACAAGCGTTTTACAACCCGAGTTTAGGGAGATATAGCTACTAAATGAAGGGGTAAAAAAAAGAGAAAAAAAAGTAAGAATAAATATTGTTTAATACATGATCAACATTAATTTTTAAAAATTACAAAATTATTAGTATTTTAGTTATTGGACTCTTAAACACAATCTTAACGCATAACATTTCCTTTAAAAAACTAATGGTGCCGTTTGTTCAGTGTACCGTCAGTTGAAAAAGGTTAAATATCCGTGATAGAGACTATACTCACTTAACTATAGTCCAATTTTCATAGGAAGAACAGCTTAGAAAAAAAGTTTTTTTTTGAAGCCAACATTATACTATGATTATTATTTTAAAGGTATTGATCATAGCTTTCAAAAGTGGCAATTGCAGATCACATGACTTGACGTTATTGTTTAAATAATTTTTGTAACTGCTAAATTCTGTTCTTTCTGCCAGAATCCTACTATATGTTAATAGTACCCGCTTCGGTGGCTGTATGGTCTAAGGCACTGGTCCTCAATTATTACTTCTCACCAAGGACCACATTTACTTACACTCAAAACAAAAAACTAAGTACCTCATTATATTATACACATTATTTTTATCCTAATATTTATAAAAGTTAATATTGACATATATATAGGCAAATATATATATATATATATATATATATATATATATATATAATAAATATAATATACAAGTTAAAACAGCATTGTTGGGTTATATATTCAGATTAATTATTTACTTCGGACCAGACTGACATCCTTCGTGGGCCACCTGTTGAAAACCACTGGTCTAAGGCATTACCCTCACAATAGACTCGACTGCCGATGACGGGGAAATTACGGCTCTAATCTCGGTCGGGTGTAATGAGGGTGATTTTTCCAACATAGTTTTCCACTCTCCCTTCACGTAAATGCAGGTACACTGCCTCTAAAATGGAACCTTACTCATCTTTCAAACCCATTAGTGTAATTAGTATATAGGCGTCTAACCCAAAGGGGTAGTAAGACGCGGTGCTAAAAAAAACAACTATATTAATGGGGTAGGGATGAAGAAGTTTATAGAATAAATGTACCCACATTCACGTGGAGGGAGAGGGCAAAACCAATTAGGAAAAAACACCTTTTAGTATACCTAGCTGGGATTCGAACCCGTACATCTTCATCACCTGTAAACCAAACTATAGGAGCCTGACGTTTATATTACGTTCCCACAGATACGGTTAGTTATTTATGTTAAAAGTAATTACCTGTATTCGCACCAGTATAATATATAAAGCACTGAAGATGTAATTTGCGTCGGATGAATTTTAAAAGAAGGACCACAATTCGATATTCAAAAGGTACAAATTAAAATGGTTCCTAAAATTCCACATAGGAAAAAAAACAACAGAAATAATATCGTTGATACATTATATTAGTGACTAGTTTATGCTTCTGCCCCAAAAGTAAATTTCTATAGGCGCCACTGTTTTCCTGTGCCTTTATTCCATGGATAAACTCTACCGTTTGTCCGAGTGAATAGCTTCTAAGCTCTTTGCAGAGAGTAGGGCTTCTTAGAAGTGTTGAAATGGTTAGAGAACGTTTTGCATAATCTACCTCAGCTTACTTTGGGAGGCCAAACTAGTTCTAGACGTTTGTGGTGCCCCCTAGCCGATTAAGCTACTCATATTTACAGAAATTCCAGGAACTAACCAGTCTGGAGAAAGTTTCACTTGTCTCAACTCAAATGATTGGTTATGAAACAGTATTGAATTTACATATTATGGAATCAACACTGCTACAGTAAGTCGAAGCGAAGATTTAAACATGCGAAGCAAAGTTGAAGTTGAGGTTTTTTGTTGTCACTTAAGGCGATTGACCCTTTTCATTTGGCGTGAAAATGCAGAGCCATGAGAACAAACGGTTATCTTCAAGAATTGTTATTGTTTTGCAATTTTCTTTTCGGAAACGGTTTGTTCAAGAATAGAAGCCTGTTGATCAAGTTGTACTTTTTATATACACACCTCTTCTATAATTAAACATGATAAAATACCGATACAATTGATATCTTTCAATAGAAAACTGCTGGCTTCATAACAAAAAATAAGAAAATGTAACAATTAATAAACATCGATAGATTATCTTAAAAGGGGTGTTAAAAATATTAACATAAAAATCTCACTCGTTCTAGAGAAAACTGATATTTACAAACGTATGATTTTTTTCCGTAAGAACTGTCTTGTAGATATCACCATCTACGGTTTCCATGATTAATCTTTTCTTGTTGACGCGGAAGGATATTTTGGTCGGTTGTGAAGCCATGCCATGCCTTTTACCCTCCCGCCCACCACCCCACAAAATTGGTTTTAGACTTGCAATCGACAAGGCCAACGGCCTTAAAACTACTTTTAATTTTTAAATGACCATTAAGTGCAGTTAAGCAAAGAGAAAAGTTTTAGTAAAATATAGAGCGCAATATATTATTTTATGCTGACATATATGAATTTATCTATGCTTACGCTCTTTTTTATCATTTAATCACTAGTCGGTGGTTTCTCGTGGTGTAGTGGTCAGTGCACTTGGCTACGAGTCTAGGGGTCCCGGGCTCCATTCACGGCTGGTACCTCTTGGTTATTGTTCCCTTGAGGGAAATTACCCCAATGGTCACCGGGGTTTTGTTAACCAGGCTTAAGATCATAACCAACTCCACAGCGTCTTAATAACTATCATCACATCATATCATAGCGGGTACGACGTGTACACAGCCCCCCATGGTGTACCCTGGACAACGTTCTGGGCCAACAGTGTCGAATATTCTACACATAAGTTGACCGAACATGGATGTCATGTCCCGCTCTGGCATATATGTCATACGATAAAACAAATGCAGGGTGTCCAGCGACCTGTAAAACCTGAAAAACAGAGAATTGTCAGGGAATTTGCTTGGTCAGGGAAAAGTCAGGGATTTTTATTAAATTTCTGGAAATTTTACATTTGGTCTATAAAAAGCCTCATATGTTGATTCACAATAGTCAAAATAACACTTTTCTTCCAGTTAATACCTACCTAGAATCACTTTCACACCATTGTCCATGTTGAGCAGATTAATATCACTTATTACTTCTCAAGGTCAAGTAAATTTTGTGTATTTCCACCCTTCTGCCAAAGATGAGTCATGATTATTCACATGCGCAAAATTTGACTAGGCCTACATTTTAAGTAGAAGGAACTAAGCATGACTCTGTCCCACAACTATTTTAAACCGTTCTTGCTTGAGGCAATCTTTTAATGGCTTAATACAATTTTACTGAAATCTATTTTTAACTTGAAATAGTCTATTTTCCCGTAGGCAGAATTGGTTTAATCCCTTTGTTGAGTGACACAATTTCAGAATGTGTATGTATCTAGAGAAAAACCTATTTAATCTGTGATTTAAAAAAATATTTTCATAATATACGTAATATCGATAAATAGTGGTTTGGGAAAAGTGAATTGGATCTGAAAAACCTGGAAAAGTCAGGGAATTTAAAAATACAGTTTGGATGGACACCCTTAAATGGTCTCTGGTGAAATACTATTTATCGGCTGTTCTAAACAGGATTGTAATATGTTGGTAAATGTCATATTTAGTCAAATATTTCAAACATTTTCATAACCTATATGTTTTTCTTTTTTTCGAAATGTTTCGAAGATTAATGTGGGTGTCGAAAGCTAAGGAGATTTGACCTTAAACTTCAACATTTGGAAGCTTCTCAAGCTCTTAATGTTTGTATAGTGTATTTAAAAATACGTTACTTTTGTCTTATGTATTTAATTTTTTTAAGCATAGCATCATATACTATTGTAAAATGTATTCAATTTTGACTACAAAAAATATGTTTGCCTTTTCTAAAAGGTGCTTCTAATGTCCATTATAAGGAATCCAAGCTACGCGTTATTCTTGGGCTAATTAATGCTTTAACTATCCCGATTAACCAGTTAAATGAGATACGTAAGCTACTAGTTTATAAAAAGACATAACATATATATGCGGTTTTTCACATTAGTCATTAGATAAAAACGAAATTAATGTTGGATAATTTTTTTAGCTTAAAAAAAATTGGAATGATTTTAAAAAGATAAAATTATTCTATTCATATAATTTCAGGTGTATTCTGGTTTAGAATACAGAAAATCACACTAGGATGAAAATGATTTTTTATAAATTATACGTTAATCGTATGTGTGTTCGAAGAAAAACCTTGAACCCACTGTCAATGTTTCCGTACTTAATTCAGTACTAAATTAATTACAACCAACTTTCTTGGGGAATATTAGCAACACAATGAACACATGGTCTAAGGTGCCACTCTCGTGTTAGACTAGACTACCGATAACAGTGAGATCGGGGTTCGAATCCAGTCGGGTGATTTTTTTCTAAATGGGATTCTACTCTTCTTCCACACAAAGGTGGGTACACTTCCTTAAAATTCAACCTTCCTCAAGCCTAACTTAGTAGCGTAATTAGTATATAAGCGTATAACCTGAACCGGTGTTAAGACGTGGTGCTATATATATAAAATAATTTATCAACACAAGCTATGACGACGTGTTTGTTATTTGGAAATAGAGTAAGTATAGTTTTTAGTGATGTTTACGTTTACTCAAAATAAATAAAATATTGCTCCAGTAGAAATACAAAGTTTTTAATTTTCTTCTCATGATGACCTCAACATTTATTGAATATCTATCAAGGGTGTCCTGGAATTTAATGACGACTTTTTTTATCAATATAAAAAATTTGTCATCTAATGCTTTATAGTCATAGCAGATATTCAACAACTCTTGACGTCACCATGTGAAGAAAATTAAACTTTATGTTTCTACTGGAGCAATATTTTATTTATTTTGAGTAAACAAATTTTTTGTTATAAAAACTGCGAAAACACTTCCCTCAACTCATGTTCTCTACAATACAGACGCATGCGCAGAAGAGATACATTAACCAATCGAACACCGATTTCCTTGTCTTTCAAAGTTAGAAGTAAGACAAAATGTTCAAGTTAAAAAAAATGGTTATAATTTAAGGTATCCTATACATATATTGATAGTTTAAAAAAAACTAGATAGGTTTGTTTGAAAATACTTTTTAAAGTTAACATTTTCCCAGAGGTAGTTTGTGTTGGTAAAATTAAATATTCCCAAAACAATTATTGTTTATAAAACACGTTGGATGTTTTTGTAGTGGAGATTTCTCTGGTTATTACCATCAAAGGCGTGCGTACTGGGTGTGTTGGGTGTGCCCAAGCAATGTGTCCTAGGCACACCCTACTGTCTAAAACAACGAATTTTCTTAGTAATTTAATTGGGTTTTAAAATTCAAACTAGGCTGTATGTGTTACGTATTAAACGCCGTTTTGAGTAATATAGAATGCTAGGAATCAATATGTTAGGGTTAATTTCGATTGTATAATTCTTTGTCATGGTCTGGACTTTGATGATCCAAAAATGACTTAGAAAATTACCTCATAGTTAAAAAAAAATTACTAGAAATCTACAAAAAAAAATGACCTAAAATTATGAACAAACTCGTAATGAATTCACACAACCAAACCAAACACGTAATTTACAAGGGGAAACTCAAAAATATCCATGCATTGAAGTCTTTAACAACTAAACTCTTGCATTTTGAGAAATATAATATTTATTTACAAATATTTGCTTCAGAAGTCTCAGCGTCTCACACAGGAATGTGTATTTTACAATTAGACATGCAAAGATGATCACAAAGTTCATTGCCTACATACATTATCTTCTCATTCCGACAGCTATGTGTGTAGAAATATTAATGTTTGAGTATTTATAAATATATAAACATTGATACTATTTAAAAATATATATTTATTCAAGGTAAATGACTTTAAATTACTCAAAATGCCTAAAAATGACGCAAACTATGAAAATATGACCTGAAATTCCAAAATGACACAGAGAGACCAAAAAATGACATAAAATATATATATTTTTACAACAAGGGGATCATGAACAGTGTAATGATACTTTTTTGGACCCCTCTCATTTATTTAAAAAGTCATGAATGAAGTGCATTTTTCTTTTAAGTCTAGTATATAAAATATCCTATTAATGCTTCATCCATGGAGAATGACGCGCTTTTGGAAATAATGTCAATGCATTGCACCATAAAACTGATTTTTTCTTTAAAAGATCACCTAGTAGTATTTAGCAAAATTTTGTGACCCGCTGGATCCCTCTGCCCAATAGGAAGCCAGCCTTCACAACACCTGTCACCAGGTGTCTTATCAGTTACTTTTAACACTGGTGACAAGGGGTCCAAGAGGCCAGGGGTAGGTCATATATAAGCCGCTTGTGTGTATGAATCCACAGAGAACTCGGTAATATATCAAATACAGTAATTCACAGTGCAGCGGTAACACAAATATACAGAGAATATGATATTACACAGTACATGGAACACGGAACATATAATATCGTAGAAAAACAATCCTTAAATCATATAATTTTATATCATATATTTAGTACTGACGGTGTAATCAGTTAAATAAAATATGTGCAACATCAAAATACTTTCTAATTTCATAATTATAAGTACCAAGTATACTCGGATCACATAACCGCGAGCAAGTGCGCAGTAAGGCATGTTCGCGTCGTCATCAACGCAAAACCCAATATCGTTATAGATGCTGCTCAATCACAGGGTATTATCTTATTATAAATCCGTATCATCTTAATTGGCGCCGTATCACGGGTAAAATATCAATATATAAATACCATATCATCATAACAGAGTGTATGTACTTATGAGTATTGCATGTGATTAACAACAAATAAAATGTCATCAAGATCCGCGTCATTATCATTATGCATCTACTTTTTTTTTAAGCTTTGTTATTTTTAAGTAAACTTTTGTTTTTATTATTTAAAAAAAAGATGTTGGTATTGTTAAACTTTATATTAATTTTTATGAGATCTGCTTTGGTAGTCACATGATTGATGCTCAAATCTCGGTCTGGTGTACTGAGAGGATAGTTTTTCTTAAATGATTTTCCACTCTCCCTCCACGAAAATCTGAGTACACTTCCTTTATATTCAAGCTTCCTCGTCCATAACTCAGAGTAATTA
Organism: Timema cristinae; assembly: GCA_039000515.1. Taxonomy (NCBI): domain Eukaryota; kingdom Metazoa; phylum Arthropoda; class Insecta; order Phasmatodea; family Timematidae; genus Timema; species Timema cristinae. The sequence goes on along the minus strand of JBCFYV010000100.1, from coordinate 25,885,444 downwards.
GTATACATGCGTATTATCTGAATAGGTAGTAAGACGCAAAGCAATATATATATATAATGAATACAAATAATGTTATTTTTAATTGACATTTTTACTCAATCCGCAATCCCCTTCACTAGCTCAAATCTATGACCTTGAACCTTCATACTCTATAGGCTGTACCGTATTAAGCACACCCTAATGAACTGTGCTGCTAATGCCTGTGGTTGCCATGATTGTTTCAGCACAAGTTTATCTACTAAAATAATTACACTACTCTCGTGTTAGAATAGATGGAAAAAGACGGGGAGATCGGGGCTTGATCCCATTCGGGTGCACTGAATTTTTTTAAATCCTAAATGGTTTTTCACTCTGCCTCCACGCAAATGCGGGTACACTTCCTCTAGACTAAACCTTTCTAATCCCTAACACATTAATGTAATTAGTAAATACACGTATAACCAGAATGAATAATAAAACTGTGTTGAACTTTTTATTTTATTTTACAAAAACATGAGCTACAGGTATAAAAACACTTTTGTTTCGTTGATATAATAGATGAACCAATAAGATAATCATTTTAAATATCTACCATCGTCATTTACAAATCTAGACACGACAGTTGGATGCGGTGATTTGTAAGATGTGGTTGAAGGATAATGCTGGGAGTGTCCAAAGATTGATGTCATCCACACAGAAAACACCGACGTAACAAAGACCCACGGTGGAAACTTGCACCGTCCCAATTATGGACCTTACTTCTTACAAAGGTGTCTCCTGAGTCGTACGATTTTAAAAAAAGTTTAAAATATTTTATACCTTCCCTTTTTTTTTCCCTCGCCGCGTTTTGATATACTTTCAGGTTTTAAGTTTATAAGAATTACGCTAGTGAATTAGTGTTGAGGAAGGTATATGTATATTTTTAAAAAGGAAATGCACACTCATTTGCGTAGAAATCATTAGAAAACAACCTCGGTACATCTGACCTGGTTTTGAACTATGATATCCACGTCACCGGCAATCCAGGCTAACACAATAATTACGCGTTAGACCATTCGGCCACCGATGCGGGTACAGGCCAATTTACCTCATAGTTAAGTTGAAACTGTTTTAAAATGTTTATTTATATGATTTTAGAAGTAGATAAAGATATTACTTCACGGTTGTTAAGAAGGGTTGGTGTCTTATTTTATTTTCGAATTTAAATATAATGATCCAGACTTAAGGCCTAAATTTTTTTTTTACATATTTTTTTTTTTTGCAAGATTGTTAAGTTATAGATTATTAAACTATATTGGTTAATTTTGTTCACAATATTAATACCTATCCGGAATACAGCATAGGATACGGGTATGAAAAAAATCTATATAGATTTAGAGAAAAATGTACCACATTTGCGTGAAGGTGAAAGTGGACAACAATTTATAAAACAAATCCCAGAATTCTAACTTTCACCTCTCCGTCATTGACAAAACAGATAAGACAAACCTGGGGCTTGGTTCGTCGTGCCCATTAATGAGGGCTAAATTAAAAAAAAAAAGTTGCGTTAACCCGAGTCCCCATCCCCACTAATCAGCGTTACATGACTTAACTGTCAATTTATAAGTGCTTCGAAGAGCGCGAGATAATAGCGGGCGTTGCACTTACACGCTTTTTAACGTGTACTTTCTGAACTGATTGATCATACCATCACATGAGAATTGCTATGAGCGAGAGCTAAAGGAGCTACCAATTTTACCGGGAAATGTATTTTCACATACTTTCTAGGGTTCTTGTACATACCACAATCGACATGGGACTGACGGATTTACTTCCCCTCCGAAGGAAGTTGTGCTACGGATTTTTATCGCTCAAGAAAAATCCCATCGACCCCGTCTGGGTTTGAACCCCTTAACATCGGGATCTTGAGGCGGGCATTTTACCCCAAGATTACCGAGGTCGACACGTGCAGTCTTACCTGCAGGTTTGGACCGGGGAGTGCCAGGCGCACGTGAATGTTTGGCTCGCGGACTGCGGCGCAACAAGAGTGCTACACTAAGATGGGTGACCTGTTGGTCTTGGGGTAAGGTGTCAGACTTCTGTGCTGGGGCCGGGTTCAATCCTCGGTCCTGGCACAGATTTATCTGATTCCAAACCCTTCCTTCACCTCTGACAAGGACATCTTGTGAATGTGTGGGAATGCCAGGCCTCCACCGTGGTTCAGAATTCCACGTTAAACTGTAGGTCCTCCATTTCATCTCACTATCACCCTACCATTACACATTAGCGTAAGTGCGTCAACCCGAACGGGTAGTAAGACGCGGTGCTAATAATAATACACTAAGATCAAGACACTCCTCTAAACGGCACTCCGTTCTACACTCTAGGAGTGCGAGAGACAAGAATCTATGTGTGGATACAAAAAGTGAGCTCTTTATCGCAGAACTGGGGTGGCTTATGGCAGAGTTGAAAATGTCAACTCTGCAGTAACCTGCTTCGGTGGTTGCATGGCATAAGGCGTCACTCTAGTGTTAGACTTGACTACCAATGACAGGGGATTGGAGTTCGAATCTTGGTCAGGTCAACTGAGGATTGCTTTCTCAAAGCGGTTTTACACTCTCCCTCTACGCAAATGCGGTACACTTTCTCTAAATTAAAACTTTCCCATCCCTAAATTATTATCGTAATTAGTACATGATATGTGTAAAACCTGAACAGGTAGTTAGACGTAGTGATAAAGAAATCTATATACTTTAACTAAACAAATAAAAATTATTTCTACTAGGGTTGACATTAGTGACTTTCCATTCATTGTTTGCAATGTTTTGTTTTTTTAAGATACTCTAAAAGATTTATTCATAAGGAAATTGTAGTAGTATACTTGTAAAACCCGCTAATAACAGCATAAGCTGCTCATGGTGAAATGAGTACAAACCTATTAATAGGCGCCATGGCGTAATAGGTTATAATGCTCGTGTCCGCGGGCGGTGGATAGTACAGTGGTAATCACGTGACACGGGGAGTTACACACGGCAAGAAGAGCGGATGGATACATTCTTGAATCTAAAACTAGTTCCTCAAAGCTCCAGATACGCGTGAGAGGTGGTCAAGAAGACAGAGATATTAATATTAATGCTCTGTGCCTCCAGGCGGAATGAATTATTACGATCTTAAGGTCATTGCAAGTTGAATATGAATATACAGGGTGTCACAAGATTTGTGGATAAAACGTACACAGTGGCGTTCTTTATATTTGTTTTCTCAGAATGTTACTGCCCGTCTGTTATATCTATGTATTTAAATTAATAGGGTAAGGACGAAGAAGATGATTTTAGAGGAATTGTACCCTCATTTGAGTGAATGGAAAATGGAAAACAATTTAGGAAACAATACTGAAATTATAACATAACATCCCCATCCCCAGAAAACTAGGTTGGGTGGAACTGAGTCTTTTATCCACGTGCGCACCGATATTGGTGGGTTTCTAATCAAATTTTAGGACATTAAAGTTCAAGTAAAGAGTATTTAAAATATGGAAATTTCCAAAATGAATGCTAGTTTCAGTAACGGGACTATTTTAAATAATGGTGCGAGGCTGAGGTAAGGGAGAATTCGCCCCCCCACCCCTCTAACCTTCTACCCCTTCTCTTTAGCTCTGTTTCATTTCCTTTTGGCGAATCGCTAAATCTAATTTTAATTTTTTATTGGCATTTATTTACTACTATAGGCGTTGCACTTGGCGGAGTAGCAGACACACTGCTGCACATCACATCCTACATAACCACAAATGGCAGAACTAAAATGCATTTTGTGATAAAACTATTGACTTAATGAAAATGTTACTTTCAATTTTATGTCCTAACTTTTTATAGTGAACAGTTGTTCTGCACTTTGTTATCGTTGTATTTCGCAACACCCTGTATGGCCATAAAAAGAGATTTGATTCAGGAAAAGGTTTTTAAGACCCCTACGGGTCGATTATGCAAATCATTCGATTGTCATTTCCCTTTCAAAATATGAATACGAAGATGCCTGTCATGATAGTTTAAACTCGTTGCGATTTTACATAAAATAAGTAATAATACGTGTTAACGGGTTATTTCACTCCCAAAGTGCAATTTATAAAAGTTATCAAAATATTGTATTCATAATAAAATAAGGAGAGTTGACTACGCAGACATGTTTGGAACCGTGATATTCAAAATTTAAAAAAAAACTGTCCAATTTAAAGTGGGGATTTAGGGAACGCGAGAAAGTTAAGTGTTTTTGAAGTTTGTATAGCAATTTCTTTTTTGTCAAAATGAAACAAATATTTCTCCAGTAGAAACATAGTTTAATTTTCATCACATGGTGATATCAACAGATTTTTAATATCTGTCAAGGATGTCCTGGAATTTAATGACAACTTTCTCTCTTAATTTAAAAAGTTTCTCATCTAATGCCGCTATGTTCATGACAGATATTCAACAACTGTTGATATCACCATGGGAAGAAAATTAAACTCTTTTTTTTCTACTGGAGAAATATTTTATTTACTAAGAAAATAGAAGCATTAGATGACAAACTTTTTAAATTGAGAGAAAAAGTTGTCATTTAATTCCAGGACACTCTTGACAGATATCCAAAATTGTTGGTTTCACCATGTGAAGAACATTAACTTCAATGTTTGTACTGGGGCAGTATTTTATTTATTTTGGTGAAATAATTTTTTTTTTTGCTATAAAACTTAAAAACACTGGCCATTTCTCACGCTCACCTTAAAGAAAAATCATAAATTCGCGTTGAATAAGAAATTTTTTAATATCAGTAATATTGTATTATATCAAATTACTGGGATGATACAACCCTTAAAGACATTTATAAACAATTATTTACTGATGCACATTGCCAGTTTTTAAAATCAATTCCAAATTAATTCTTAATCCAAGAACAGTGATAAAGGAAAAATCAAGCTTGGGAAATTTATATTTTAGCTTACCAATGCGGATGCTATTCATGTATTAAGGATTTGTGTAGTCAAATGGTGCCACGCGTCACTCTTTAAATAGGCCAAACTGCCGATCACGGAGGGATAAGGGGTCGAATCCCGGTCGGGTGAAACAAGGTTAACATTTCTCTAAATGGTTTTCCACTTCCCCTCCACGCAAATGCGTGTAAACCTACCCTAAACGTTACTTTTATTATACCTACCACATTAGTGTAAATATTCTCATAACCTGGATGAGTTGTGAGACCTTAGGCTTGGCGATTGACTACACGAAAGTAGATATAGTATAGTTCAATTTTCGTAGAAAAACCCTTTATGAAATAAACATTGTTTTCCTGCTTACATTGATAGCATTTTACTATGTTAGTGTTACTTTAGAAGTATATGTATGTATATATCAAAAGTGACAGCTGTAGATCACATGACCTGACGTATGAATACGTGAAAGTAGCTCTAGTAATTTTTCTAGCTTTCTTCCTATGAAAATTGTACTATAATATTCTAGAGTAATAATGTCTGTATATAATTCTGTTTCGTGACAAGTTGAAGCGCTGAATTTTTCTTTTTTTTTTTCTTTTCCGAAAAAAAGATTGCGTGTCGTCCTGACAGCAATATCCCCTCCTTCTCTTCTGACCCCCCTCCTCCCTTCCCTACAGCACCTACTGATGCACCTCTATCCATCACCTTGGCATTCCTAATGCAATGTTTTGTTCCTTCCTCGGGGGTCGACCCCATGGCATTCTAATCACGCACCTACCACACCAGACGGATCCTTTTACTTGATATGCAAATTTACATTTAGTTTCCTTTTCTGTAGTTTTGTTGTAGGTTTTGTTTTCTTCCCCTCGTAGTTACATCTTTAAACAAGATGTTGGCCGCTAAAACAATACACCCCTCCTTTTTATTTCCTCTTCTTTGTATTGTCCTGTTGGCGACACTCGTAACAAACTGTAAGCGCTCGTACATTCGGTGAATGATTTATTCCGTGACGTAATCAATCATCTACAGAGACAGTGTCTTCCGGTTTTCTCTTGGTAGATTGGTTGTGGCTGAGGATTATTGTAGAAGGGATTTCGTCTTGTTGGGATTTTAAAGAGCTCCGAATCATAAGCTCTCGATGGTTTTTGTTGTATTTATTTGTACAGTTCAATTTTTACAGGAAGAGATTTTTTAGGACATACAAGCATATTTTTTGCCGTCAACGTTGGTAACATTTTAATCTAATATTAGTGTTATTTTATAGGTATTGAGCATTACTATCAACACTGACAGCTGCAGATAACATGGCTTGACTTATGAACACGGGAAAGAAGATCTAGTTGGCTTTCTAGCTGTCATATTTCTACCTATACAGTACGTTAAATATTGATCACCAAACCGAAATATTGGAGTTATAATATCTGGGGTAGCAGTGAATTCGTGAGAGCATATGTTTTGGTTATTATCATTAGGTTTTCTGTCTTACGACAGGTCCATTCCTTTTGTCAGTGAACTTAGACTGCCATTTCGCACTGTCCTCTAACTCTTTCCCCGAATTCCCAGAGTTTTCTTCTTTCCATCAGTCATCTAATGTTTAAATCCTACTGCTTCCTAAGCTACTCTTCCTCCTCAATCATGCCTTCAACGACGTCGTGCAGAAGACAGTTCCTCCTAAGGATGTATCCAAATCAAGTTTGCTTTGTACCAGAGAAAATGACATCCAAAATGGCTTTCTCACCCACACTTCTTAAGACTTGTTCATTTGTCAGCCTGTCTATTCACATGATCTCACTTATCAAGTCTTCTCCAGCACCATTTTAAACCTTTCCAAGTGTTTCTTTCCCATCTTGGTAAAACAGGAAAAAAAATATGAGCATTTATACTGACAAAACTAATATCTCACACTTGTACTGCGGCTTACCACCCATCCGGGCATCTCGTATATTTACACAAATGGTGTAGTGATGTAGCAGTTGAGTATATAAAGGAAATATATCCTGTATTTGCGTGGAGGGAGATAGGGCTTTGAACCTTGACCCCCTCGTCACCGATAAACTAAACTCGACGTGCTTGGCGTTTAGTTCGTGGGCACACCGATGGGGATATATAATTTAATAAAGAATTAAAATATATTTGTTATTTAAGGTTTTAACGTGCATTTTATTAACCGACTCACTATATCAGCATACGAGAATTTCTCTGGGTGAGAGTGAAAGGGCCTAACAATTTTGTCTGTAATGGTATTTTTACAACCCTCCAGGGTTCTTTCACATGTCACAATCGACCTGGGACCGACAGCTTTACGTCCCCTCCGATGGAAGTTGTGCTACGGATTGTTATCGCTCAAGACAAATCCGTCTACCTCTGCTGGTTTTGAACCAACGAACATCGGATCCTGCGGTGAGCACTTCACCCAAGATCACCGTTGTCAACAACAACTAAAACAGCTAGTGGTATCAGCCGTCGTAAGGTCCGACCTTTCAGTTCAGTCAATAGCGAGCCTTGTCAACTGTGCCGGGTTTGACTCCTGCTATAGTTGAAAAATACATCATTGCTCAAATTACGATAAGAAATAGTTTTGGGCACAGTTAGATCAGTTTTCACTCTTCATTGTATTCATTCGGAATGAATTAACTACTCCAATCTATTAAATACAAAGTTATAAATCATGTTTATATCCTTTTCATGGATCGGGCCAGAGGGTGTGTAAACTTAATTTTAAAAATTTGCACAATTTACTCAGAATGAAAACTAAGTACCTCTTAATAATATGAACACTATTTTTATTTTAGGATTTTTAAAATATAAATTATAAAACAAACTTTACCTTAGTTATCAAAAAAACTAATGCCGGTATCACGATCAACTTAACGTAACTTAACGTAACGTTCACTTAAAGTTAACTTAACTTATGTGTGATCACGATTCACTTAATTTAATGTAACAACTCGAGCCAAACATACGCATCCTCGAGTATGATCTGTGGTTTTGTACTATTTGTAAAGTGATGATCAGTGAATGTTTACAGTTTTCAATCAATATAATAAATAGCTATTACTAAACTTTTTTAATAAATTTAGTTCCCTATTTTAGTTTAATTATTTTGTTTCAATGTCTGATCACTAGAACTTACCTTAAAGAGTAAACATTGGTCATAATACCAACAAATGAATTACTAAATAGCCCTGTTGACGTCACTCGCCTAATGATTGGATGGCTAGATCACGTGATACCCTTCAAGCAACGTAAAGTAAAGTAAAAGACCTCCCAAGACATCTTTTACGTTAAGTTAACTGCAAGTCAACGTTAAGTTAAGTGCATCGTGATCGAATCCATTTAAACACACGAGGAGGTCCTTTACGTTAAGTTGATCGTGATCCCGGCATAATGGCGATAATGAGGGTGTTTTTCTTCAACAATTTGTTTAAAATCGGGAGTATATGATGTAGTTGCTAATCCGGGCGTTTTAAACATGAACATTTTTTAATTTGTTCCTGTAACAATCTTTTATATTGTTAATGTCAGAGAACCTTGATTCAAATTTGTAGGTAGACCCAAACATAGTTAAAATTAAATTGCAAGTTTTTTACAATTTTGATAACTAGTCATATATATATTCAGTTTAATTATTTACCGCGGCCAGACTGACAGCCTTCGTGGGCCGCATCTGGCCCGTGGGCTGCCTATTGAGATCCCTGGTCTAGTCTAACCTAGCCTAACCTAAAATACTCGTGTATGTAATTTAGTTAAATTAAGACTGACGAGGCTGAAAGAACGTGTGACTGATACCCCCCCACCCCGTGGGCCACCCTTATTATGAAATTAGGGGCAGGATGGCATAGCAACATGTCGTGTCCGCAATTTGGACTCCTCCCTATGTATCACAAATCTCATGTTCGCAATCACGACTGTTCAGAATCAGGAGGCCGCCGACATTATCATCAAAGAGTGAAGAATTGTAGTTTGTATGTAGCTTGCTTTTATTTATATAGTGAATATTTACTTTTCAATTAAAGTGATGATCTTCAAGTTGCTACTCGTCTAATAGTTTCGGCTCCATCCTGTATTTTCTAAAAGGTGTTCCAAATGTCCATTCAAAAGAAAGTCAACTTATATGTAACGTCGCGTAACTTATTTACCAATCATGAAATAATTTTATCTCGATTATCATGTTTTACACTTAGGTTATTGACTGCTTAAATTAAGGGGTAGGTTTAAGGTGGAATGGAAGGGGACGCGGGGAAAAGCCGGTGTTTTTGCAATTTTTATGAAAAAACTTTCTTTGGTCAGACTAAATAAAATATTTCTCCTGTACGAACTTGGAATTTAATTTTCTTCACATGGTGATCTCAAAATTTCTTAAATATCTATTAAGGGTGTCTTGGAAATTAATGACAACTTTTCTTCTTAATTTAAAAAGTTTCTCATCTAATCCCGCTATGCTCATGATAGATATTCAACAACTGTTGATATCAACATAGAAATAAAATTATATAAACTCTAGATTTGTACTGGAGCATTATTTTATTTATTTCGGCCAAACAAAAGTTTTGCTACAAAAACTGCAAATGCACTTGCCTTTTCTCGCGTACCCTTTCATCCTACCTTAAGAAAGGTTATATTGGACAGAGTTCAACCGCATTTGTGTGGGTAAGAGTATGGAGAAACCAAGATGATGATTTACACCCGTGAAAGTCTTTTCCAGTGCATCCATTTGAGATCCGAACACTTTAATTTATAACTTCCCCGTCTAGTCTATTATGCGAGTGAGTTTGACGCCTTAGGCCGAGTGATCACAAAATCTGGTACCCCTCCAGGGGTTAATATGGCGCGTTTGAGTCTACGTTTGGTTTTTACGGTGTATGGTATTTGTAAAAGAAACACATTAATGGAATATTCATTACTGTTAAAAAGGATTCCACCGCCACCACCCTCATTCCACCATTTCCACCCAACTTGTGTTCCGTGAAGACTTTGGTTGGACATTGTCAAATAATTAATATGAATATTTACAACGTTTATAAATGGGTCTAGTACAAAGTGACATTACTGTAACCTGTAGAGACTGGGTCTGTCTGCCCTTTTTTTTATCTCTATCTATTAAAAAAATAGTTTCTCTTTTCTGTCGTCTTAATTTATTTCCAGTTTCTTTCCGTTCTTCGTTATATTCTTTTTTTCCATATTATTTTTGTGCTTTATAGTTTCTTCGTCCAATTTTACCTCCTTATTCACCACCAACCCCGAAACTAGAGACGAGAAAGTTTTCATATCAATTCTTTGTTGAATCTTTCCTTTTTTTGATCATTTCTATAATCTTGTCTTCTTCTCAAAACCTAAGAATAAGAAGCCTTAGATACGATTTTCTTATACTTTGGTTGTTTGGAATATTTCTTTAATTTCTATTCTTTTCTTTTTTTCTATTCGTATCTTTTTTTGCAGCACAAGATTTTGAATACACACACACACACACACACACACACACACATAATATATATATATATTATAATGAATAGTTAAATTTTCTTTATTTTTTAACTTAAGAGTTGGGTATACCATAGAGATGGAATGCTCGGATCCGTTTGAGTATTTTAATAGAATCAAAAAGGATACCAGTTTACTTTCTCTCGACACCTCGGAGAAAGAAGTATTGTGATCGTAAAAAATCGAATTCGAGATTTTGATATATGTCAAAAGTTTTATGACCCTCTGAAACCAAAAAAGTTGTTTCGCAATGCCATCTGTCTGTACCTCGGGCTAGAACTGAAAATATTTTACCGGTTGGGTTCAAACTTTTTATCTAATGTTTCCATAAGATCTCACCTAGGGGTTTTTGGAATTTAATATCTAACCTTAAAATCAAGGGTAGTTTACTGAAGAGCAAAAAAGAGAAAGAAATCAATTTTCCCGAAATTTGCTGCAACGATTTTAATTACATTTTATATTTAGACACGGTTTATCACTATAAAAAAGATGGCAAATCTCATTTTCTTATGAAAATTATTTTGAGGGTACTTTACAGAGAAAAGATTTTCTACTTTTGATCCTTTCTCCGAAACTATTTGAGATACGAAATAACTTATCATTGAAAAGTTATAGTAATATTAAAGATACATATATTTTATTTGAAATATATTTTTATAAAACCAATTATTTATTACCTGTAGGCAAATATAATGTATATACTTTTTGATTAAGGTCTTTGGAAATTATTTTGATTTTCATCCTCTTCGGTAGACAAAGATATTCCTCAATTTTCTTTAACAATGTGTATCGTTCCATAGAGTAAGTAACAGTGTAAATTATTTCATTGGTGAGCTTTGGTGTAGTGTTTCCACAACAATGTATAGATTTATAATTTCATTCCACAAATCTTACGAGTTTTTGTAAATGTAGGCCTGTATTTTAAGATAAAAGCGAGAGAAAGTCTTTGCGGTGCGCTGTTACATTTATTTTAATCTCGGATCCAAATTTGAATGCCTTGAATTTAAATCACAATTTTATGCAATTCTTATTAATATTATTATTTACTTGGGAAAGCCATGACACTATAATTCTCTTTTATGGTAAATTCCTTCAGCAACTTATGTGGAATAATGAAGCTTTGTCAGTTATTCTACTAACAACAAAAATATATTTTTTTATGTTTTTTTTTTTTCGCCTTAGAACATTAACAATAATTTCAAAGACTTTTTCAAAGTCATTATAACCCCATATTGTCTTCAGGAGGTCTAGACTGTATCAGAACAGAGTATCCATCTAATTTGTGGTGGAAGAAGTAGTCGACTCATCTCAACGTCGAACAATTCATCTTAGGGGTTGTCGGCTTAATGAGCAAAACTTTACCCACAATACGCGTCTTAGAAAGTGAACAATGAATGCTTATAAGGACCAAATTACGTGCCACATCAGGTTAAGTGGCTCTCGGGCCGTTGTTTGACGTTATAAAATCTGAGCTGCTTACCTCATTAATTACATATTAGTTTGTACGAGAGGTAATTTTATTTAAACTGGCTGAGGTTTTAACTATTATGTTTGAAATCTGGTTCTAAAAACTATGCTGAATTTATTTTGTACCGCGTCTTACTACCCGCTTGGGTAATTTAACGTGCACTATTGAACCGATTGAATACATCACCACGCGGGAATTTCTATGAGGGAGATTGAAAGTGACTACCAATTTTGCCGGGAAGGTATTTTCACATATATTCTAGGGTTATTTTCATATGCCACGATTGACATGGGACAAATAGCCTTACTTCCCATCCGAAGGAAGTTGTGCTACGTTTTATATCTCTAGAAAACATCCGTCGACCCCAGCTGGTTTTGAACCCACGAACATCAGGCCCTGAGGCGAGCACTTTACCCAAGACCACCGAGGTCGACCTATTTGCAGTGTATTACTATAATAGTGTAAAAATGGGATATTAGAATTTAGAAGAAATTTTCCCGCGTTTTCATCTAAAGAGAGTAGAAAAGGCCCAACACCTTAGCTCAGCTGGTAGCGTGTCTTTATACTGAGCTAAAGGTCCCGGGTTTGTTTCCCGGCATGGCCAAACAATGTATCATTGGTGAACTGTGGGTTTCCCCTTTCACACTAATGAATAAACGGCATGGGGGTTGGGGGTTGTGTCTGCTCTATATTTAAGTTAGTTTATAAGTCATGTGATGATATAATCAATGGGTTCACGTTAAATACATCAAATAAATGAAAAAAATTGAATAAAGAGTAGAAAAACACTTGGATATAATATCTCAGTAAGCTCATCCGGGATTCGAACCCCTTCCTCCCCTATCACCGGAAAATCTTAATTGACGAACTCCACGTTTAGTCTGATTGCCCAACGATGCGGGTACTATTTTAGCGCCTGTCCCATTGGTTGAGCGGATATAATCATCGGGCGTGTTGGCTGTTGTGGTTTTATTTGAAGTTAAATTAGTTTGTAAGTCAACCTTGTGTTTATAAAGTATAGTCCATTTTTCATAGGAAGACAGAAAATTTACGTAAAGTCATGTGATCTGTAACTGTCGCTTTTGGTAGGTATTAACAATACCTATAAAATAATACTTGAAGTATTGTAAAATTATATCACAATTTTTTTTATTTTTTTTCAAACTATCTGTCGACCAAAATCCTAACCCTTCCCTATCTTTTCTTAAATATACTGTTCTAGTGTGTCACTGGCTAAATGAGACTGACGCATTGTCTTCGTGACCACCTGTACGTGTTTCGTTTATCCTTAGGGGGTCACGTGGTCTAACGCGCTAATCTAGTGTTGGACTACTGCTAATACGGGGAGATCGGGGTTCGATCCCGGTCGGATGCACTGAGGGTGGTTTTCCCTAAATTATTTTCCACTCTCCCTTCACACAAAACGGAGTTCATTTTCTCCAAATTAAGCCTTCCTAATTCCTAACCCATTAGTGTAATTAGTACAACGCGCAGTAAGAAGTGGCATTTACGCTACATACCTAAAGCTATTTTCTTTAATACGTCAGCTACTCCTTTTCATAGATAGTATCAATACCCATAAAATAACACTAATAATATTTAGTAAAATTTTATTATTGTTGACAGCAAAAAATTAAGTCTGTGGTTTTGAAAATGTCCCTCCTACCAGAATCCTACCATAAAATTAAAAAGTTATATCCTTGAAAATTTTGCAGTTAAAAGTTTTTTGCTGTGAGATTGGATTCATGTCAGTGAGACAGAAACCTTAAATAGTTTGTTAGTTTGTGTGTGACGGGACGTTTCCAAGTTATAGATGAAGGTCAAATATACTTCTATTTATCCTCGACACCCACGATGGCCTCCATTTCTTCGAAACCTTTCAAAGTAAGAAGAAAACTTGTACATTATGCTATGAACAAATACAAAATATCCCGACATATTCCAATTTATAACAACCACTAAATAGTAGTTTAATACCGACTAGTGATTAAATAATAGCTATAACTTATCAATAGATAAATTCTGATGTCAGGATGAAAGAAAATAGTGTTGGTTTGTTTTTAAATTTCTCGCAAAGAGAAAGTCTTGTAATCGTGAAAATTTTCGATCTCTAGATTATGGTTAGTATTTCCGTTTTATTTATGTGACCCCGAATCCAAAAATTGGCTTCACAATTGTGTAAACGTCCTCATGTTTTTTTTATTTGTCTGTTCTTGGACACACATCTGAAACTTTTTAACGATTTTGATTAAAATGGATATATAAGAAATGTTTGACCTCCCAAATAAATGTGTATTCTTGATTTTGGGTAAAAAGGTCGTTGAACGGCAGTTTACTGACAAGTTATTTTTTTTTGAAAATTCGAAATATTTCGAAAATGGTTCAAACTATTTTGATTTTGTTTGAAATGTATCGGGAGTTTTAGAAATTACAAATAAAACCACACCTGTCTTGTTTTTTGGTAAAAAAATATTTTAAGGGTAGTTTACTGATAACTAATTAGTTTCATTTGCAATATAACAGAGATGGTTTTAACGATTTAGTTAAAAATGTGTATCTTGTAATTTTTTATAAATATAAATAATTTTATATATTAGTTTTTATTAAAAAAAAATTGAAAGTATTACAAGCCTGATTTTTTAAAGTTTGCATTTTTTTAAGCTTAAATGATTTTTAAGAATCGAATAACCGAAGCTATTATTTTAGTTTTTTATGTGAGAATTCTCCATCTAGATATCATATTCTGAAAATTGAAAAATGACATCTGTACATGGAAATTGAACCCGGGTTTGATTCCCGTGTCCATTTATCATTTTTCAATTTTCAGAATATTAAATGATTTTGTTTAAAATAGGTATCTGGGTATTATTTTTACATGGTGTATAAATATACGTTTTTTTAATTTATTAATTTAAGGACATCATACTTCTTACAGATTTTATAAAATTTGAAATATTTCAATAATGGTCTCTTAATATTCGGTTAAAATTAGGTACTTTGTAAATTTGTTTCATGATTAATAATTATATATTTTTAGATTCTTACAAATATAGATAATTTGAAGGCAATTGACATACAACTAATTTTTGGAAATTTGTAATTTCTCAGAAATGTGATACATTATTTAAGTTTATGATCTATATTTGAAGACTGTTTTTTATGATTAACAAGACGATATACTTGTTTTTCTAAGAACAACTTTTTAACGTTAGTTAACTTAGTTTACTAAAAACTTGTTTTTGAAAATTTTGTTCCAAGCTATAATTAGACCCTATTTTTATGTTTTTTAAAATTATTTTGTCCTATCATTTATTCTCTATACCTAGATGAACTTAGTGTATAATTTAAAAATTATTATTATTATTATTATTATTATTATTATTATTATTATTACCACCGTGTCTTACTACCCGTTCGGGTTATACGCACTTACGCTAATGTGTAATGGTAGTGTGATTGTGAGATGAAATGAAGGACCTACAATTTAACATGGAATCCGAACCACGGTGGAGGCCTGGCATTCCCCACATTCACAAGATGTCTTGTCAGAGGTGAAGGAAGGGTTTGGCAATCAGATAAATTTGTGCCTGGACCAAGGATTGAACCTCGGACCCAATTAAAAAAAAATTAAAAGTAGGTTTATGTGACGAACAGAAAAATCTTTTCTTTGACTTCGGGTTCAACCTTGCTAATGCATGCTTCAAGCTTAGCTTGGACTTCACCTTCGCATTTAAAATGTGACCATTGGACACACTAGGTGGAAAAAAACACTAGGGATGGGCCCTCGAATCCTTCGAATCTCTCTCTAACTCTTAAGGATATTAGAGATTCGTGATTCGAGAATTCGAGAGAAAAATTTTGATTCGAAAGTACTTTTTTTTTTTCAGTAAAATTTGTGCTAGAGCTATAATACTGTTTATTTATTGTAGGTTCAGAACCAATTATAATTATAGGATGAAATAAACAACCAGGCCCCAGACCAGTATTTTAACACTTAACTGAATGTACAAATGTTATAATATATGGATTATAAAAATATTGTTAACATTTGGTTAATATTTTTATAATCCCTTAAGAGATTCGGATTCAGACTCAGGATTCAAATGTAAATGGGCGATTCTGTTTCTAAAAATATTGGAGCCGACCCAACTCTAATTAAAATATACTCTACGTGTTAAAAAACTCTCAAAATACCTTTAAATAGTAAAACAACCAAACATAGTAACACATATTTTATGACCTAATGTGACAACTCGCAAGCCGTCGTCCTTGTTACTCTTGGAAAAAAAAAGTTCCTCCTGTGTTTGTCCACGTGGTCTTTTTTTTTTTTTTTTAAGTAGTGTATTTTGGTGTAGAGGGAGGGTATACGATTGTCTCCCCTCCTGAAGAAAAGGACGAAGGAACTCTTGTGTTTCCTGGCTCGGTTCCAAAAGTTTCCAGCCGACCCCCGACTCTTGAATAGCCCCCACCCCTATTCTCCTTCGAACACCAACACCAACTTTTTATTTTTTTCATTCTGGTAGCTAGATTTTTCAACTGTTTAGAGACACTAGTCCCTTGTGATTGTGGCAGTTGCCTCAACCGAGAGTCAGTTCACACGAACAAGTGATCAGCGTAACAATAATTGCATTCACCCGCTAACTACAGTGGCCGAATGGTCTAAGTCAGGGATCTGTAAACTTACTTACATGAACAACAACAACAACAACAACAAAAAATTGCTGGGCCAAAGATTTATATTTATCAATATTTCTTCATACCCGATTTGGTGGCCATGTGATCTAACGCGCTACTCTCGTGTTGGACTAGACTGCCGAGTATGGGGAGAGGGGTTCGATCCCGGTTGGGTGCAGTGAGGGTGATTTTTTCAAAATTGTTTTCCACTCTCCCGCAACGCAAATGCGGGTGCATTTACTCTAAGCTGAGCCTTCTTAATCCCTTACCCATTATTGAAGTTAGTAGGCCCCTACAGATGGGTATAACTCGAATGAGTAGTAAAACACGGTGTTAAAAAGAATTTTCAAAATTAATTTAAAAAAAATTCTTTAGTGGCTTAGTCGGTGGCGTAGTTGGCTAACGCGCTTGTCGTGTTGAGCTCTACTGCTGAGGACGGGGAGATCGAGGTTCGAATCTCGGTCGGGTGAACTGGGGGTGGTTTTTCCTGAATGGTTTTCCACTCTCCCTCCACGCAAATGCGGGTTCACTTCCTCTAATTCAACCTTCCCAATTCCTAAATCCATTAACGTAATTAGTACTTAAAGCTTATAACCCGAAAGGGTATTAAGACGCGGTGCCAAATATTATTATTATTATACTTAGTGGCTTAGTATGTTTTTAAGTTCGTACAGATGACTTATATTTTTGGGGAGGGGGGCAGATGAGTGAAGCTGTGAGGAGGTGATTCTCAGGAGAGAAGACAGATGGTCGGTCATCAGTAAGTCGGTTTCTAAGATTATTATTATTATTATTAGCACCGCGTCTTACTACCCGTTCGGGTTATACGCACTTACGCTAATGTGTAATGGTAGGGTGATTGTGAGATGAAATGAAGGACCTCCAGTTTGACGTGGAATCCGAACCACGGTGGCGGCCTGGCATTCCACACATGTTTCTAAGATGACTTTTCCTAAGTTTCATGGTTGAAAACACTTGTTCCCATGAATATGAGGATGTAAACACTGCCATGTATTCACGGACATGATCTACCAATTTTGGAAATGTTGAGGGTCAGGGCGGCAACATAACGGAACATTTATCCACCAGTGGGCCGTAGTTTGTTCATCTCTGATATAAGACGTCACTCTCTTGTCAGACTGGCCTACTGATGATGGGGAGACCTGGGCGCGAATACCAGTTGGGTCAACTGAGGGCGTTTCTTTTTTTCTTTTTTTTCTTAAATGGTTTCCCCACTCTCCTTCACAAATGCGGGTAGATTACCTCTATAATGCTTCCCTCCTTATAGTAATTATCACATATGCGTATAACCTGAACAGGTAGAAAGACGCGGTGATGAAAAAAAAAACAATTATCAGCGTCTCCGTCTGGCAGGCTCATCCCTGATCCAGGAGTTGGGTTTACCATTTCGAATGATGCTAGTAAAGTCTTTTCATCGTAAGAATTGTTTTCTGAAAGGCCTTTTTCCCTACCATAAATCTATTATATAGTAGGATATTGGTAGGAAAGAAGACCTTTCAGAGAATAATTCCTACCGTGAATGGAGTATATAATATTTTGTTTATTTTTTGTCACCACGGCTCACTACCCGTCCCGGTTATACGCATATGCAATTATTACGTTAGTGTGTGAAGGAATGCGGGAGGATTGGGCTTAGAGGCAGTGTTGATGGAAAGTTGTGTATGGCGGTATCAATATAGTGAGTGTGAACACGCCCTTGGAGGAAGATACCACTGCTTGACAGAGAGCGCTAGTATTGTTTCTAGTGCTATCAGTAGAGTGTGAACATGCCCTTGGAGGAAGATATCGGTGCTTGACAGAGAGCGCTAGTATTGTTGCTGGTGCAATCAGTAGAGTGTGAACCCGCCCTTGGAGGAAGATATCACTGCTTGACAGAGAGCGCTAGTATTGTTTCTAGTGCTATCAGTAGAGTGTGAACACACCCATGGAGGAAGATATCACTGCTTGACAAAGAGCGCTAGTATTGTTTCTAGTGCTATCAGTAGAGTGTGAACACACCCATGGAGGAAGATATCACTGCTTGACAGAGAGCGCTAGTATTGTTTCTAGTGCTATCACTAGAGTGTGAACACACCCATGGAGGAAGATATCACTGCTTGACAGAGAGCGCTAGTATTGTTTCTGGTGCTATCAGTAGAGTGTGAACACACCCATGGAGGAAGATATCACTGCTTGACAGAGAGCGCTAGTATTGTTTCTAGTGCTATCAGTAGAGTGTGAACATGCCCTTGGAGGAAGATATCGGTGCTTGACAGAGAGCACTGGTATTGGTTCTGGTGCTATCAGTAGAGTGTGAACAACCCATGGAGGAAGATATCACTGCTTGACAGAGAGCGCTAGTATTGTTTCTAGTGCTATCAGTAGAGTGTGAACACACCCATGGAGGAAGATATCACTGCTTGACAGAGAGCGCTAGTATTGTTTCTAGTGCTATCAGTAGAGTGTGAACACACCCATGGAGGAAGATATCACTGCTTGACAGAGAGCGCTAGTATTGTTTCTAGTGCTATCAGTAGAGTGTGAACCCGCCCTTAGAGGAAGATATCACTGCTTGACAGAGAGCGCTAGTATTGTTTCTGGTGCTATCAGTAGAGTGTGAACACACCCATGGAGGAAGATATCACTGCTTGACAAAGAGCGCTAGTATTGTTTCTAGTGCTATCAGTAGAGTGTGAACACACCCTTGGAGGAAGATATCGGTGCTTGACAGAGAGCGCTAGTATTGTTTCTGGTGCTATCAGTAGAGTGTGAACACACCCATGGAGGAAGATATCACTGCTTGACAGAGAGCGCTAGTATTGTTTCTAGTGCTATCAGTAGAGTGTGAACACACCCATGGAGGAAGATATCACTGCTTGACAAAGAGCGCTAGTATTGTTTCTAGTGCTATCAGTAGAGTGTGAACATGCCCTTGGAGGAAGATATCGGTGCTTGACAGAGAGCACTGGTATTGGTTCTGGTGCTATCAGTAGAGTGTGAACACACCCATGGAGGAAGATATCACTGCTTGACAGAGAGCGCTAGTATTGTTTCTAGTGCTATCAGTAGAGTATGAACACGCCCATGGAGGAAGATATCGGTGCTTGACAGAGAGCGCTAGTATTGTTTCTGGTGCTATCAGTAGAGTATGAACACGCCCATGGAGGAAGATATCGGTGCTTGACAGAGAGCGCTAGTAGTGTTGCTAGGATGTGGCGGCGCATGGTGCTATCAGTTGCCCGCTATCCTCTGAGGCGTGCGCGAGTTGGGTAGTGAATTTTACTCGAATAAACTTTTGTGTATTTGTTATTGTTTTTTTAAAAACACGTTTTGAAGAGTTTTGACCTTCAAAATGGATCTTCTTCGACAAAAGCGTGAAATTGGAAAGAAGGTAAATACACGATTTTTTTTAGATACCGATTTATGATAATGTTATTTTGGAAAAAAAAACTAAATTTTACTAGTATTAATTTAAAATTACCATTAAGTCATGATAGTAAAATAAACCAGCCATGGTATGTTACTGGCATTCTCAAACAAGACTGTTGTAAATTTTATAATTAACTCTTACGTATTGTCATAATTTGTCAACCAACAAACTACTTTTTCTTAAATGATAAATAAGGATAAAGGGAACATTTTAAGGATAAGAAATTAAAAAAATTATGATAATTTTTAATAAATTTATTTATAAAATTATGATATCATTAAGGAAACATCTATTTCCATACAAACATTTAACGTGTTTTAGTTTTTTTAATTATTATTATTGATGATTTACTGTCAACACATTTATTCTAGGTTTATATAAAATTTATCTTTTTGTATCCTACTATTTTTGAATACTTTAGGTGAAGAAAATGTGGTAACTTAATACAACAAATTAGAAAAGTAATAATTTTAATTTATGATTGTTTTTCTTTTTTAAATAATATTATTTAAATAGTATATGTTTGCTACTTGTTATATCAATAACTATTGATCGCTTCTCTGAACAACTAATTTAGCAAAAGATGCTTGTATGTTTGTATTGGCCAATTTCGAACGAATTTTTTTTAATTGAGTGCATGTGGTCTTTTATTTTATTCGTATTCTTTTCGGGTTGATTTTCTTTAAAAAAAATTATTAAATTAAAAAAATATATTTGGTAACTTTATTCGCGATAGACCGTTGTACCGTAAGTATTCTATCCCTGCCCTAAAACGTTTCAAGCCGTGGATAGAGTACTTACGGTAGTTGTACACTACTTTTTTCCCTGAATGGTATCGGTCTTTCTTCATACCTTGAGGCACTACACTGTGGCTCTATCTTAATAAGATATACCAAGGCCGTAACCAGTCACTAATTTCGGGGGGACGCTTGGGTAGGCACATCCCCAATTACCGGAAGCTTGAAAAAATTCTAAACGATAAACAGTTCTAGAAGCTATCTGAAGTGATTTTATTTTATGGCAACACAAATCCCTAACTGCCGAATGCTAGGAAAAATTCTAAATATTAAACACGTCTAGAAGCTCTCTAAAGTGCTTTTTTAAGTTAACATAGCCCCCTAATTTGTATTTGTATCTTACTTTTGATATTGTTTGAATTATAAAAAAAAAGCTATATATATTTTCTTCCTAAAATCTCGGGGGGGTGGGGGTTAACCCCCCCCCCCAACCCCATCCCTGGCTACGGCCTTGAGCAATGCCATTAATTATTGTTCCGTTTTCAGCTAACGTCCCTCTTGGTAGATCTTAAAATAACCTTCTATACCCCCTTCCCCGCAATATTTGGGATAGTTATAAAAATAAATCTTTTAAAAAAATATTATTTTCGTAGTCACCTCTTTATTTCATTAAAAAAATCAATGTAACACTGGCAACATAATGATAAAAAAAAAGACTAAAAAACTAGTGTAGCCCTGCAATGGTCGCTAAGGGCGGATTAGAGGTGGAATGAAGATAAACACGCGCATGCGCACTAGCGTGTTACTTTTTTTGCTGGCCGCCCAGCAGGTTAATTTCAACTGGTAGGCTAACCGACCCCGTGGTATAGTGGTCAGTGCACTTGACTACGAACTTAGGGGTCCTGGGCTCGATTCCCACCTGTTACCTTAGATATTTCTTCCGAAAGGGGAATTACCCCAACGGTCACCAGGGTTTGGCCTCATACTATCACCATCATCTCATCTCATCGGGACATGGAAAGAGCCTCCACGGAAAGGATGTACTATTAGTACATTCTGGTGTCTTCTGGGCAACTGGGCAACGGTACATTAGTACTTAATAATATTCCCACAAACTGGGCTGCGGTTGATGTGGCCCAGACGCGTAGTATATATTATATATATAACTGGTAGACTGTGCTATCGATATTTCAAGAAAAAAATCTTACTCTAGGAAAGGGATTGAAAATATGTAAAAGTCTTTAATCCTTAACTTAATTTTTTAAAGTTGTTTTCTCAATTGTTCCACGGCCTCTCTCCCCAGGATATCCCGTAGGGAATAATGCAAGGTGGCCGCATGGTCTAAGGCGTCACTCTCGTGTTGGACTAGACTGCAGATAATAGGGAGCTTGGGATTCAAATCTCGGTCGACTGTACTGAGGATCTTTTTTCCAAAATGGTTTTCCACTCTCCACGCAAATGTGGTTATACTTCTATACATTCAACCTTCCTAATACCTAACTCATTAGCATAGCTAGTACATATGCACCCGCTTAGGTGGCTGCATAGTCTAATGCGTTAGTCTCGTGTTAGACTAAACTACCACAGACGGGAAGATCGGGGTTCGATCCCGATCGGGAGCAATGAGGATGGTTTTCCTCTCTCCACGCAAATGCGGGTGCACTTCCTCACAATTAAGCTTCCCTCATCCCTAACAAATTAATTAAATTAGTTAGTAATAATATTAATATTTAGCATCGCGTCTTACTACCCGTTCGGATTATACGCTTTAAGTACTAATTACGCTAATGGATTAGGAATTGGGAGGGTTGAATTAGAGGAAGTGATACCGCATTTGCGTGGAGGGAGAGTGTAAAACCGTTTAGGAAACCCCCCCCCCCCCCCCAATTCACCCGACCGAGATTCGAACCTCGATCTCCTCGTCCTCAGCAGTCGAGCTCAACACGACTAGCGCATTAAATTAGTACGTAGGCGTACAACCCGCATGGTTAGTAAGACTCGTTGCGAAAGAAAATGCAAGGAAAGCTTGCTGCTACCTTACAGGATAGACGAAGGGTGCTTTGTTTTTGTTGGTACAACTGAAATGACACAGAATAAACAAACATTCGATGACCTGCGTTGCTCAGGGGCTATTATCTGTGAGCACACATGCGTGTCAACTCATGTGGGCCTGGAGGTATTATTATATACCTCGTTGAAGGTCACATGGTGTGGTAACGGCTCAGTAGCCACACATGTCAACAATATGTGTTTATTAAATGCGGTAGCTTATTCACGTCTTGCATTGTGTGGATGTTTCCAGATTGAGATAGCAATAAAAATAATATACCCGCGCCGGTGTACAAGTGGACTGAACGTCAATATCGCCAAGTTTGGTTTGCCAGAGATAGAAAGGTTGGGGTTCGAGTTCTGGTGGGGTTACTAAAAATTTTAATCCCTTAATTACTCTATGGCATTAGGAACTTTGAAAGCCCATTGCCACACTTAGAAAAGTACGCCATCTATTCTTATCTTGAGTTAGTTCTATTCAGTCCCCTATAGCATCCTATCCATCTCTTGAGTTAGTTATATCCAGTCCACCTCATTACACCCTATCCCTCTCTTGAGTTAGTTATATCCAGTCCACCTCATTACACCCTATCCCTCTCTTGAGCTAGTTCTATCCAGTCCCTCTCATGACACCCTATTCTTATCTTGAGATAGTTCCATCCAGTCCACCTCATTACACCCTATTCTTATCTTGAGTTAGTTCTATCCAGTCCCCCTCATGACACCCTATTCTTATCTTGAGATAGTTCATCCAGTCCCTCATGACACCTATCTATCTGAGATATCCTCCGCCCCTCATTACACCCTATCCCTCTCTTGAGTTAGTTCTATCCAATCCACCTCATTACACCCTATTCTTATCTTGAGCTAGTTCTTTCCAGTCCATAACAGGATCAGGCTGTCATTTGTTGGCTTGCGCCCATCCAAAAAATCACGTGTTACCGCACGAGTTGTTTAGTTGTTTGATGTGTATCGTTAGTACGTAATAGTGGTTTAAAATGAATTAAGTATTAATGATTAATGAACGGTTGGTAAGACACTCATTTTAATATACAGAGAAAGTGTTCTAAAGGTAATGGGCTATAAATACTTATAAATATTTGAAGAGTACTGGAAAAAAAGGGGTAAATTTCAATTAACTCAAATTGAGTTAGTATTGCTGTTAGACAATCATGAAACCTTTCTAATATAGTACTTTATATCATGGTTAAAAGAGGTCTTTGTCTTACTAAAATCAATTTAAATAAATATATATTGATTCGACACATTAGCTCAGTTGGTAGCATGTCTAACTACTGAGCTAAAGGTCCCGGGTAAGGATCCTCGCATGGCCAAAAAACGTATCATTGGTGAAATATGGGTTTACCCTTTAAAATTGATAAATTAACGTTTGGGGACTGGATATTGCGCCTGTCCTAGTCTTTAATTAGGAAAATATGTGTAATGTAACTTCCCTTCTACCCCTTTTTCTTATGTAATCATTTTACTAACATATTATTTGAATTACTTAACAACTCAAAAAACTTTTTAAATTTAAATTATTAAATTCAATATTACTTACTGTCTTGGAACCCATGACTACGTCACTGTCATAAGTCTAGGTTTGCTGGTTATATTAATTACATTTAGCATTACTGTAATTATATCTCCCTGATAAACATTAATTCTATTAAATCGTGCGAGCACTAAAAGTCTTTAAAAAAAACCAATTATAGAATTTTATTCAAGTTTGTAAACTTATGTACAGTCCGATGTTCATACGAAGGATCTCTTATAAAAAATAAAAATATCTATTGTGATCAACATTGATAAAATTTTATTTGTTTTATATTTTAGGTATTGATAATACCTATAAAAAGTGACCGCTGTAGATAACATGGATCTGACGTATAAATTAGAGAAAATTTTGTGTTCGAGACTCAAATCCTTAAAAAAAAAGTTTCAATTTTCCAAGTTAAATTTGTAGTATAGCCCTAATAATGCTAATTGGTGGTTCAGAACAAATCATAATCATATGATGAACTTAACAGCCAGATCCCAGATCAGTAATTTAACACTTAACTGAATGTGTGAATGTTTTAATTAATGGATTGGGGTGACCTGGTGTTCTAGGGTTAAGGTGTCAGACTTCTGTCTGGCGGCCGGGGTTCAACCCTTGGTCCCGGCACAGATTTATCTGATTTCCAAACCCTTCCTTCACCTTTGACAAGACATCTTGTGAATGTGGGGAATGCCAGGCCTCCACCGTGGTTCGGATTCCACGTTAAACTGTAGGTCCTTCATTTCATCTCAGCAACCACCCTACATTACACATTAGCGTAAGTGCTTATAACCCGAACGGGTAGTAAGACGCGGTGCTAATAATAATAATAATAATTAATGGATTAATAATTTCTAACATTTAGTTACTATTTGTATGTTATAATATATTATATTTATAATTCCTCTTATGTTCATAACTGTTCCAAGATTCAGATTCGAGATCAGGATCCGAAGGTAAATTGTATATGTGGTTTCATAAAATAGTGAATTCGACCCAACTCTAAGTGAAAATAGATCTTTTGTATTTTCTAGCTTTCGGATTCTATGTGTTACCCGCTTCAATGGTCGTACGGTCTTCATCAGGGGTCGGCAATCTCTTTGGAACCCAATCCACTTAGAGACTTATCAAAGGTCTGCAATCACTCAACATGTCTTCATTGTGTGTTTAATTTTTTTTTCTATACATCTTATATAAAACCCTTAATTCAATATTTCCTCAAATGTACATTTTAATACTATACTATACCAGTGTGACCTGTGGTCTAGGGAAGGTGTCAGACTTCTATGCTGGAGTCCGGGGTTCAATCCTCGGTCGCACAGATTTATCTGATTACCAAACCCTTCCTTCACTCTGACAAGCATCTTGTGAATGTGGGGAATGCCAGCTCACCAGGTTCGGATTCACGTTAAACTGTAGTCCTTCATTTATCTCCAATCACCTACCATTACACATTAGCTAGCGTAAGTGCGTAAAACCCGAACGGGTAGTAAGACGCGAGTAATATAATACTATCCAATCAAGATAATTTTGACACATCTAATATTATTTGAAGTTGATACATTTTTGATTTAGAGAATCAAAGATCGACTTTAATGCGTTAAAGTTCCTTACGTGATCGACGAAATGTCTGGAGAGTAATAATTGATCACAATCGACCATCAATCTCACAACATTCTATCGTGATCGATTTTGTGACTCGTGGACAGTGTCCAGTATTACGGCCGCTAAGTCAGGAGATCGGATTCGTATCCGGTCGGGTCAACTGAGGATGATTTTTCCTAAATTGTTTCCCACTCTCCTTCCACGCAAATGCGAGTAGATTACCTCTAAAATGCTTCCTTGCTCATCCTTTACCCCATTATCGTAATTATCATACATGTGTATAACCTTAATGGGTATAAGACGCGGTGATATAAAGAAATAAAATATCCTATGTTAATTTGATTGTAGAGCATGTGCTGTACCTTTCATGTTGCTGTTTTGTGTATAAAGAAATTATGAAGTCGAGGACACGACTGGTAACTTCTTACCCTTCTACCAGGCACAACAACATCCCTCTACCATTTCCCCACCTCGACGTTCTCGCGTGCGTATATGTAGCGTGCCAGCTTTTAAACTGCTGCCCCTGAAATATATACCCTCCCTTTCACAACTTTAGGGGCGGCCCCTTTATCTTTTGACTAGCAAGAGGAAGTTTATCGTTCCGTTCCGCTTAAGCCCTCACTCCACCCCCCCCTCACCCCCTTCCCCTTTCGACCGAATAGCAAATTGATGGAGTCTTGTGTTAGATATAAAGTAAATTACGAGAGCTTCATGGTTTTGGTTTTGATTTAGAACCCACCGGATTTAATCTGAGGGCCAGTCTCATTAGTGAAGTGCAGTACATATACTTAATAATCAATCTGACTATGAAACTAGCCCGCCTCAACAGTTGTGAGCTATGGACATAGTGGTTACAGTTACTGAAGTCATAAGGCAATAAAGGTACAGTATATGTTTCAGAAATCATAAATATCGTGACTTTCATGAATTAACCGGCTATCAACATAATAACCTAACCTAACATAACATAACACCAATTGTAAAGAATAAGGGGGATTGCTCATAGAAATGTGAGTACGTAAAATTTTCCAAAACGGAAATTCTCAATTATTATTTCTGTAGATTAATTTAAACTGATTAAATGGACAATAGTGACAGTAATAATAATAACTAGTGGTAGTGATAGTAGTAGTAGTAGTAGTAGTAGTAGTAAGAAACACCTGCTTCGGTGCCGCACGGCCCAACGTGCTAATATAAATATTTAGCACCGCATCTTACTACCCGTTCGGGTTGTATGCTTTAAGTACTAATTACGCTAATGGATTAGGAATTGGGAAGGTTTAATTAGAGGAAGTGAACCCGCATTTGCGTGCAGGGAGAGTGGAAAACCTTTAGGAATATCCACCCCAGTTCACCCGACCGAGATTTGAACCTCGATCTCCCGTCCTCAGCAGTCGAGCTAAACATGACAAGTGCGTTAGCCAACTACGCCACCGAGGCGGGTGTCCAACGTGCTACTCTCACAATAGACTAGACTGCCGATGACAGGGAGATCGAGGTTCGATTCGGGTGAACCGAGGGAGGTTTTCCCAAAATGGTTTTCCACTCACTCACCACACAAATGTGTGTATTCAACTTTCCTTATCCCTAACACAATAGCGTAATTAGTACATAGGCGTATAACCCGAACGGGTAGTAAGATGTGGTGCTTAATAAATTTATTAAAGAAACGAATTAATGTGAGCCTTTGTAGACCCGTTATGTTTATAAATCTTACTTTAATTTCTTATCATCAATAAGCTAACTAAAATAATTATAAGGTTGGTCTGATGTTTGTCCCTCCCTCTATCCTCCGTGCTTCCTAACTACCCCTCCCCCACTTGCGTTCCCTCTCCCCCTTCTTATAGCTCACTCGTCTCTTAACACACTATATTTTGAAGACCAATAGGTTCTAGGTGCCACCTCCACAATTTAAACCCTCCACCGCAAGCCACCACTGCGGAAATTGAAAATTTTCCTACTAAAAATTTCCCGGAAAATGTTCATCTCTAATTGATCCCCGTAGTTTTATTATATTATTGTAGCTATTGTAAAGAATAAGGGTGTAATTCAAATTGAAAAATGACACCTCTACACCGGAATATAATATTTAGATGCGGCTACAACCATAATTAACAAATTTAATAGCATGGCTGGTTATCTAATCCATCTTATTAAAGGGGTTGTTTACGACACATGTTTGCCATGTTGCCACGTAATGCAGTTGTCCCTTGTGTGCTTTTGATAAATGGTCACTCAGAGGCGCTTGGAACCGGAACTGAAGTCTGTCATCTTTGACGAAGAAACCCCCATGATTTTTTTTTTCTGTAAAGACATTTGACACCATGTTTATTAAAGGCTTAATCTACGGGACAAGAATGAAGAAGTGCATTTTGGCTTGACCAAAGGGAAAACCCCATGTGATAAAAAATACCTCCCCCTTCGCCTCTCACCCCCTCCCCCATTGCAACAGACCGAGATTCAAACCTCTATCTCCCAGTCTTCGGCAGTCTAGTCTAACACGAGAGTAGCGCGGTGGACCATGTGGCCACCGAAGTGGGTCAGAAGAGTGTTACAATACCTTGCAAACCCATATCAAAAACAAGATTAACATATAATATAATTTTGAATATATTAAACTTGTAATTTGAAATTTGCATAAGGGGTGGTGGATACATTAATATTCATTACACACTGCTTTATTTATTGACTAAACCCTCTACCCCCCCCCCCCCCCCCCCCATGTTCTCTCTTTACGTTAAATCATGGAGTGTTCAAAGAACTACTCATAGCAAAAGATACTGAATATTTAAATTGCTACGCATGTCAGTAATTTTGAAATTAACAATACCTCAAAGTTCCAGACTTCTTATAACACAAATCAGGCCTTCTTTTTAAGAGAAAGTTCTTAAAACTACGCAGGTCAAATCGGATCAAACCCGCCTCGGCGGCGTAGTTGGTTAACGCGCTTATCGTGTTGAGCTCGACTGCTGAGGACGGGGAGATCGAGGTTCGAATCTCGGTCGGGTGAACTGGGGGTGGTTTTTCCTAAATGGTTTTCCACGCTCCCTCCACGCAAATGCGGGTTCACTTCCTCTAATTCAACCGTCCCAATTCCTAATCCATTAGCGTAATTAGTACTTAAAGCGTATAACCCGAACGGTTAGTAAGACGCGGTTCTAAACATTATTATTATTATTAAATCGGATCAAAACAAAATTTAGGGATTAAGTTTAATCCTCTGACTACCAATTTTAAATTATTTTAAACTTTTAAATAACAAACATGGTTTTATTAGCTTAACGGTGCATAGCTCTCTATAACTTAAAAAAAAACTTTTAACATCTTGTTTATATTTATTTTTATTCAAGCTTAAAGGTGCGGCGCCACAGCCACCGGACTGGACTTTACTTGACATGACTGGAGTCCAGTGTGATTTTCCATACAATGTTTATTTATGGTCTAAGCGCCACTGCGACCAGACTTGACTGGACTTGACATAATCTGCCGACCGGAGTCAGGTCTAGTACGGTCCCAATTGGAAAACTAACTTGAGTCTGTTTCCCCCACCACTCGTAACAACACTATCTCCAGCCCGTGTGCAATTGTTTACCTACCGTACGTCTAGCATGTTCATATTAATATTTTATTTAAAGTACAAATTTAAAGTACTTAGAATTATATTTAAAGTGTCTCTATATTCTTCTTAAAAATAAGTTCTCGAATATTAAAACTTGATTTTATAAACCGTTCTAATATTATTAAAACAATTTAAAATTTATTTGGAAGATAAACTTGTAGAGACAGTCCGAGAGCACAGTGTATTGTATGACACAAGTAACAAGAATTTTTGCAACGCCAGGATGAAAAACAAAATTTGGGATGAAATAGCAGCTAGACTGAACATTAAATCGTGAGAGTGAAATATTATTTGTATAACTTACATTTTTATTTCTATTTTTTACAGTAAAATAATTTTTCATAAAAATTTGTAAAAAGGAATCATCATTTTACTTTGCTTGCTTTAGTAAGTTAACATGCATAATCTGAACAATATAAATTACATCTTCTTGGTTGTTATTCATTCCCTCATTTGGTACAAGCTTTGGTCTTCAACTACGATGACATGTTTATGTGATGTTACACCCTCTTTAAATCTTATTTATAATAAAGATGATTAATTTAAATTCATACTATCGTAAAGTTTGTGAAATTTTGAAATGTTATTTGGAAGAAACATTCTGTGGGATGATTTGGTTAGTCGAAAGTAATTTTTAAACTGCTCATCTGTCAAAGATTTTTTAATGTACTAGCCCTCTTCCCCGTAAAAAAATATTGTAAAGAATCCTGTAAAACAAAGATTCAAATCATCCATAGTGTCAATATAAGAACAAAACTTTTTTTTTTTTTTACTTATTGTAGGTGACCTGGTGGTCTAGGGGTAAGGTGTCAGACTTCTATGCTGGCGGCCGGGGTTCAATCCTAGGTCCCGGCAAAGATTTATCTGATTACCAAACCCTTCCTCCACCTCTGAGAAGACATCTTGTGAATGTGGGGAATGCCAGGCCTCCACCGTGGTTCGGATTCCACGTTAAACTGTAGGTCCTTCATTTCATCTCACTATCACCCTACCATTACACATTAGCGTAAGTGCGTATAACCCGAATGGGTAGTAAGACGCGGTGCTAATAATAATAATAATTTTTACTTATTTTTTTGAAAATACTCCTACCATCACTGTATAGCCCCCTCCCTCTTATTATCCTCCCTCCTATTTTCATCTCATTCCTCTAGAATTTTATTTGCTCTAGGCGCGAAAGGAATTGTGTATACACCAATCAAACAAATGGTTAAAATCAAATTAATTTTTCAGCTTCCTCCACTTTCATTTACTCCCTTCGTTTCCCCAAATTTATTTAATTTTTTTTTTTTTTTTTTTTTTGCGTTCCTCGTCACTACATCTATTTTTCTTTCCTCACCCCTACCCCCCGCCCCCTTCACCAACCTCACTTTCCCTTCAACAACTTTTTTTTCTAACGACTATATAATATACTATCGACATTTTTATAAGGAATAAATTAAATTTTCAAAATTAAATATAACCTATCTTACTCGCTGATAATGTAGCTTTATATTGGTGAAAAACATTTTAAAATCGGTCCAGTAGTTTTTGAGTTTATCCATTACAAACAAAAAACAAATCTTTCCTCTTTATAATATGAGTATAGATGAAACTCGTCTAACACATTTATTTCTTCCACATATGTATTTATACGTGCTCTCTTCCTTTTCGATAGCAGTAATGAACAACAATCCAAAACATCTTCATCTGAATTGGATTCAAAACTTAAATCCAATAACTGTTGCCCGGAATTCATATTATGCTGAGAGAAATACAGAATAAACTGATATGTTAAATATACTACAGTCAACTCAAGTCTGTTCACTGTGGCGCTTATCCACATTAGTCCGGTCATGTCAAGTCAAGGCTGGTCATGTCAAGTCAAGTCCAGTCCAGTGGCTGTGGCGCCCTACCTTTACAGTTGGAAGTTTTAACCCTTCAAGAAATAGGTTGGAGGGGCTCATAAAAAATTGCAAATATTTATTCAGGTCTCTAACATTTTCTCTTTTATAAAATTGTTGCATTGTTTATCAACCTCAAGGTAAAATGTTCAAAATAATTCAAATGTATAAGGCGCACCCTTAACACGATCACAAACCTTTTGAATTTATATAGAGTACGCAAACGCCCTAAAAGGCTTGGTTGTTCGCATGGGCTGCGTTCACTTGTTTTATTTCCGAGCTTACAGCTCAGTACACCTTCAAAGAGAGCGTCGTTATCCATTATTCTGATGTATCTTAGGATTTACTCTGTTAACTTTAGTAAAGCTTATAACCCGAACGGTTAGTAAGATGTGTTGATAAAAAAAACTTCAGTAAACGGCCCCATTATTCACGTTTGTTTACGGTCTGTCAGTCGTTTTGTTTTATCAGAAGAGGATGCCCATGGTTCTGTTGATTGTATCCGTTGTGATGACTTTCATCGAGGTCCCTTCCTTGGCGCCGGTGGGATGGACTTTTCGGGTTGAACTCTCCCCCCTTTCTTAACTTCTGCCAACTCCAACAACCATTTTAATTTATCGTATAAAGAGAAAGTATTATCTCGAGATTATGTCAATTCTTTTAAGTTTTATGCGTCCCTCAAAAAAGTTGATTTTAAAATTTTGTGTGTCCTCTTGTCAGTTGGTCTGTATGTCTCTGGGATTAGGTCTGAACTAATTAATAGATTTGGTTCAAACTTTATATTTTATACAATTAGCTAGTTATGCCTTTAGGATTTTGTTCAGAATAGGTATTTGGGAATGATAAATAAGAATAAATTTTTATTTTTACAAATATACAAAATTTGGGGTTAGTTTAATAATAACTGATATTTGAAATTTGATTTGAACAATTTAAAAAAAATCATATATGGAGAGAGTTTCTTAATATTAACAAGATTATATGCTTATTTTACTGAGGAAGACTTACTTAAGGGTAGTTTAGCTAAAACATATTTATGATAATTTGGTTCCAAACTATAATAAAATAAATGAGAAAGTTTGTACAATTATTGTGTCATACCATTTATTTTACTTTATTTTTTTGGAGATTAGCCATTCTAAAATCACCATTTGTAGCCGTGGAAGGATGTTTGATATTTGAATGATATTCATATCATTGGATAGAGTCATTCAATTATATCTATAAAATGTAGCGACTAATACAAAATAATGAAAATGTTAAGATACGGCGCATCAAAGACGAGAACTAGCTTTCACAATGAAACTATAAATAATGAAATATAATTATTTTGAAGAAGACTGTGTGGTATTTATCTGAATATGGTATCGTATTCGAAATTATATTATTTTATTTATTTGAGGTATTTAACTTACACTTTCTGAACACATGGATTATTTTAGCACTCGAGAATTTCTATTAGCGAGGGCAAAAGGACCTTTTAATTTGGTTGGGAATTATACTTTCACATACCTTCCAGGGTTCTCTGACATGCCACAATCGACGTGCAACCGATGGTTTTACTCCCCCTCCGAAGGAAGTTGTGCTACGGATTTTTATCGCTCAAGAAAATTCCTTTGTCTTCGGTTGGGTTTGAATCCACGAACATCGGTTCCCGAGGCGCGAGCACTTTACCCTAAAACCACCGACCAGCAAATCGAGCACATCAATCCTATACAAAAGTCTTACTTCTAGGATTGTCTCTGAAAATCGAAGATGAGTGGTTAGTTAAACCTACCTTATTTTCTGGCAATCATTTAATTTCTTTATAAATAGGACGTATCTGTGTGATTATATGTGGACATAGTGATCGGGCTTGATTAGACAGTTTTAAGTGAAGTATAGCCCAAAACATAGATAACACACATATAAAGTTTAATTTTCATAGTAATAACCTTATATGACAGCTAGAAAAGCTATTAACGAGATTTTCAATAACTTGATCATATGTGAGGTCATCTAATTTGCAGCTGTAACTTTTGATAGATATTATCAATACCAATAAAATAGCAATAATGATACAGTAAAAAGGTTTCTTTCTACCAAAATTCTACTTTTTATAGGCTTATGTATGTGTATAGAGAATATTTCTCTTCACTTGATACCGTACGTCATTGTGGTCATGCGACTCGCGTGGCAGATGTGAAATAGCTAATGGTTCAAATAAAAATATTTATTTATAACGTTCATGATTGTATTTTTCTATGCAGCTATTTGATCATTAAAAATATGACTAAATATATATTTATAATGCTAAGTTGTTGTGTGAAAGGGTGTGTGTGTGTATGTGTATAAGTTTATACATATTTTATAATAATTTTTGAGAGATTAATAAGCTTTTTTTTTTTGCAATAAAATTTGAAAATTTTTACCAAGAAAAAATACAATATGTATATAAATATTGAGAGTATTAAATGATTACTAAGTGTTTTTGTAGGGATATATTAAGTTGATAGGATTACTAAATATATCTTCAGCCGGACGAGCAAACTGATAATCAAATCTTGCCCTCGGGATGAAAAACGTTGGTCCACCCTGCCGTATATAATAATATATGGCTGGTATGCCATAGCACACATGGTTTCAATCTCTTGGCGATCTCAGCCCGTAAGGGGTGAGAGGTATTTGGTGATGGGACGCAGGGCAGCCAAAGGTATGCCGTCAGGAATTCTCTCTTGCGCCACAAACGATTCATTCATCATTTAAATAGTGTCCAAGAATTTTACCATTTCGTGAACAAGACAAGCTTAAATGTTCAGGGTAATTTGATTAATATTATTTTATTTCTAACACAACTATAAAGAAACTGGTATAAAATACAAACTTTTTTTTTTTATTTCAAGCATTGATAGTATTTTACTATTTTATGAGTGTAATTTTATATTTATAAGTATGGATACAACCAACTTATCGTGACAGCCGCAGATAACTTGACCTCAAGTATAAATACGTGAAAGTGGATCTAGTAACTTTTCTAGCATTCGAATAAGGCTCTTACTCTTAAAAATTGGACTATAACTGGCCTTATATCCTGAACTTAAATGTGTTATATGGAAAACTTTCAATTTTTTCTTACTTACTTACTTAATTACTCACGCTATGGCATTTGGAACTCTTAAAGGTCATTGTCACCTTTATATAAATACACCACCTATCCCTATCTTGAGTTAGTTCTATCCAGTCCACTACATTTCACCCTATCCCTATCTTGAGCTAGTTCTATCCAGTCCACCAGATTACACCCTATCTCTTGGTGGTTGAATGTGTCACTAAAGTCAAGTTTGCAGTAGACTACATACGTTAATGATTCAATATGATAGTTAAATCCTTAGCGAATAAATCCCCTACCACTGGAATTTAATGATCTGACAATTTTTACAAAAAATGTTCCGCTCTATTCACCATCATTTGTTTGGATTAAATATTTTTGGTCACAACCTTTGCCCCCCCCCCCCTCCCCCCTTTCCACTCTCGTCCTCTACATGCCATTTGACGTATTTCTGTACGTACAAACATGATCTAGGTACGGCCTTCCTTAACCTAGCCCCTTCATCTGTGGCAAATTTACCGGAAAATTTCCAGTTCTGCCGGGCTATTTTATATATGTCTTCAGGGAGCAACAAGAGAAGATGTGAAAACTATATATGGGTCGAATCCTATAAGTATTTATCGAATCAGAATCTTAAATTTTCTTCCGAATCTCGAGTCCATGCTCGAATTCTCAAATATAAACAATTATAATGTGAAAATATTTTAAATTTACTTTAAAAAAAATAGTTGTTTAAGTCTTGGTGCCACTGACAAAATATATTTTGCTTGTAATATCTATTACGTCATAATAAAGATAACACTTTTTATGTAAATGTATATTACTTAAATGAAGAGTTTGTCTGACATGAGCGTTGGTCGAAATATACCTCACGTAGAGATCTGATATGTAAATATTAGTAGCTCCTTTGCACGAACATGTGCGCCTCGAAGCAGGAATATTAAAATTTGGATTTTTTTAATCAACTAAAAACTCAGTCCAAATACATAAAATGAAGAATTTTTTTTCGATCTCTGTTTGAAGCAAAGAAAAGCGTTGTCAGGGGTAACCATGCAATCCATTGTGTTGTTATCCAGGAAAACGTCGGGTACGTCTGTTAATCAATAAATATTATATTAATAATATGTGTCTCTTTTTGTAATTTTTAAGCATCGCGTCTTAATACCCATTCGGTTTTACCCTGATGTACTAATTACGCTAATGGGTTAGGGGGAGGAAGGTTAAACTTAGAGGAAGTGTACCCACATTTTCGTGACGAGAGAGAAAGTGGGAAACCATTTAGGAAAAAACACCCTCAGTACACCCGACAAGGATCAAATCACAATCTCACCGTCATTTTGGTGGTCTAGTCTATTACGAGAGTAGCACCTTAAACCATGAGGCCACCGAAGCGGGTGATTTTATTCTTCTTCCAGCTACACACTCCTCCTTTTTATCAATTGATATTTCAAGTCAAGGTATTCATATTGTATTTGAGAAACCTTTTTGAGATTTTTATAAGTCTCTCAAATACAACCATAGGATTTGAGGGATTCGAGGGATCGAGAATTCGAGCTTCCATCTTTATTGACAACTAATCAAATGCTCCAGCATTCGTCTGAAAATATGATGAGATGCCACAAGATGGACAAAATACTAATGGAGCAATCGGGAAACATTGGGAGGCCATCTCCTAACTGCTAATCCTGTAATTAAAATATTTTATACGGTATATATATATATATATATATATATAACCGTGGCCTTTAACACGTCAGGACTATCCGCGTATCAATACTACTGAGGTAGGGAAGAGGGAAGGTGTAATTTAATATAAATGTAACCATATTTGTGTGGAGTGTGGGTGGGAAGCTATTTATGAAAAAAAAACCTCTCCAAACACACAGCAGAGATTCCAACCCTGACCTGACAAACCAGGTTAGACGAGCCTGACATTTATTTGGCATGGCCCCCGTTACAGATAGAAGGAAAAGTAATATTTGTATGAAATGTCCTCACATTTGTGTGAAGGAATAGTGGGAAACAGTATTAAGGAGGAATTATTATTTATTATTATTATTATTATTAGCACCGCGTCTTACTACCCGTTCGGGTTATACGCACTTACGCTAATGTGTAATGGTAGGGTGATTGTGAGATGAAATGAAGGACCTACAGTTTAACGTGAGATCCGAACCACGGTGGAGGTCTGGCATTCCACATATTCACAAGTTGTGATTAATACACGTATTGTCAGAGGTGAAGGAAGGGTTTGGCAATCAGATAAATCTGTGCCGGGACCGAGGATTGAACCCCGGCTGCCAGCACAGAAGTCTGACACCTTACCCCTAGACCACCAGGTCACCTAAGGAGGAAATACTTGACCGGAATTTGAATCCCGACCATTGGCAAACCAGACAAGACGAAACTAACTTTTTTGTCCGCGTGGCTACTGGTGTGAGTTCTGCATAATATACAGTACCTTTATATTATTATTGAGGTCACTTGATGTGCACTATTTGGAAATAAATTATATCAGTACACGACTTACGAACCAACTGAAATCTACAACAGATCTTCCTACGACACTAAAAGTCTCGCGGCCTTTAATTCATTACCGTGAAAAGTGAGAAAGCTCCAATTTCCCCGATTTCTTTTATATTGTCCGTGCCGGGAATCGAGCCTGGGAGCCTTAGTTCTGTAGGTCTTACATAATATTTTTTAGTCACTACTGAAAGAGTTGATCGGTTTAAATCTCGGCGATCTCGACACTTTATTCTCTACGTGGTGTGAACGCAGGCGAGGCACGAATAAAACAGAGTCCCGGATACTAATGACCCACAACTCGTGTTTAACTCCTGTAAAAACAACAATTAATAAGAATCTCCTTGTAAATGATAATATCATGTTATGTAGCTATTATAGTAGCGAACGCAAACCAGAATAGTTCAAGGAAAAATACGGTCACATATGAGTAGACTGTTGTCATTGATTTCACAGCTCGGTGCAGACAAGAATTACGAGTCTGGACCGACCTCCCCCTCTCCCTCTTCTCTTCCCTTATTTCGTAGGTTGCCCAGGAAACGGTCGGAGAAAAGAAAAAGGCATACGGAGACAAAATATAAGAATGACGAAGTGGAAGTCATTTTTATCCCCCCATCCTCTTTTTGTGTGTGTGTGTGTGTTTGTAATTCACTGTTTGTGACCCTCCCACTTCGTTTGCGGCGCTATCTAAGTTATTACAGAGCCCCCTCTATGATTCAATTCCCGAATAATACACTTTGGTTTGATATAAAATGTGTCCAATTCGTTTGTCTAAAAGCCCAATAGATTAATATCAATCAATTTTTGTCCAATTCACTATGACACACATGGCCGGATTTAGAGACGCAATGGTCCCAAATTAAAAAAAAAAAGTCTTTACAACTTTTCAACATTATAAATTTTTAATTTCCAAATTAACTGTTAAAAGCTTAATGTTTAAGACATTATTAATAAGTAAATATTTTCAGCACGATAAATTAGATTTGTTTTTATAAAAAAAAACTCCATGGTGTCAGCTTGCTGTACCAACGTAGCGGCCGCCGCATGTTGGCTAAGATAGTGCCAACATTTGTAGACTGAGGATGTCATACGGTCAGCACAATGAACCCTCTGACCGTTAATCTCAGTTTTCTAGACCGGAGCTGCTATTATTAATTTCTCATTCAAGTAGCTCATTTGTCCTCATGAGGCTGAGTTTGACCCCAGATCCACTGCTCTACAGATAATCTGGAAGCGCCGGGAATTGAAGCCGAGACCTCTGGAACTATGGTATGGCCACTATACCACAGAGGTGTTCAGATTTGTTTAAAACTTCTTCTTTTTAATTCTTTTGTTTTTAGTTAATTTTGATGATAGAAAAAAAAAAAGTTAAAACTCTGAGAGAAACATATTTTTATTTTATTCATAAATTCATAATCATAAATATTCATATAAAAAAGTTTGTGGTGGCCTTGATATGTGGAGGCCTTGGGGCGTTAATTTACGGAGGAATGGAGACTGACGGAAACGGATAGTAAAATACTAATATTTCAGCGATGAAGCGTCACTGTCTGTGTGTGTGTGTGTATAAAATCAAAGGTGTGAGTTACACCTTGTTATAATAGGGATTATTTTAATGCCTGAAGTGGTAACGAAACACTCAGCGAGTGTGGTGTAATATTGCCTTATAGTTTCCAAATAATTCCTTTTTTTCCCCACGATTAAGGGCCGGTCTTATGACTGACTACCAGATAGACATTGCTATCGGGAGGTTAAAGTTAGCAGATAAAGGTTATCAGCCACTTTAATATTTTACGCGTATTATGAATTGAATTTATCTGCTGGATAGCCATTTGTAGGATAAATATTTTTCTATTCATAAATGCCAGGCCTCCACCGTGGTTCGGATTCCACGTTAAACTGTAGGTCCTTCATTTCATCTCATAATCACCCTACCATTACACATTAGCGTAAGAGCGTATAACCCGAACGGGTAGTAAGACGCGGTGCTAATAATAATAATAATAATTCTATTCATAAAACGCAGGGCTGGTACTGCGCATGCGTATAGACCCTGATGTTACCGCTATAACCTGGTTAGTGGCTACAACGCATAACATTAATTGTTAGATAATGGCGGCTAAATGAGTGCGAGGAAACAGATGACGTCACGTGGGCGCAGAAGCTAGGTTGTCTTGCAAGTACTAATATCGGTGTCTGCCAAAATGTGGTCAATAGTTGTGTACAACGTTTAGAAAATTTAATTTATTGTACTCACATTAAAATGATTTGTTCTTATATAACGATAACTCTACAAAATGCTTGTAAGTTTTTATAAAAGTGTGAATTAAATGTTCTAACTTTATCTAGTTATAGCCCGGGCCTGTGCTTACTAAACACGTGAACCAAGACTTTAACCTAAAAATAGATGCTGATAGGCGAAACCTCATTAAAAACAACGCGTCACTATAACAACGCCAATTTTAAATTTCAGATAAAAGTTATCAGGTACTTAAACCTTCCGGTAAAAATATGATTGATAAATATATTTTATCTGGCAGATAAATGCTATTTGGCGGTCATAAGACGCACTTCTTTATCGACCAGAGACAAATATTTAACGGCCAGATTAATATTTATCCAGTAGTCATGAGACCGGCCCTAACACTGGGGTATAAAGACTGAGATAGTTAGGGCCTACTTTTTTGTGTAAGCACAATATTTTTTTTGAGCACCGCGTCTTACTATCCGTTCGGGTTATACGCCTATGTACTAGTTACACTATTGGGTTAGAGATTAAGAAGGCTTAATTGAGAGGAAATGCACCCGCATTAGTGAGGCGGGAGAGTGGAAAACAATTTAGGATGAACCACCCTTAGTGCACCCGACCGGGATCGAACCCTGATCTCCCCGTCTTCGGCAGTCTAGTCTAACACGAGAGTAGCGCGCTAGCTCATGCAGCCACCGAAGCGGAAATTGTTTCAAATAACATGGGCTGATGCCAAAAAGTGATAGATACAGGACGTATGATTTCACGTATTAACTTTAGTAATTTTTGTAACTACCGTGACTTCACGAGAGTAAAATTGCATTGGTTTGTTGTATTAAAGCGTTGTCAAAAATATTTTAAATCTTATCTTGAAATACATTTTTCCGAGATACTTTTTGTCGCTTTAAAACATTTAGGCCTACATTTTCGTTCCTCCCTTTCTTAAGTACTTCGTAGATGTTTGAAATGGTCACATTAGAGATAACTGGAGAGAGTATGCGCAGAGATTAGAAATGGCGGAGCTGCTGAATGAGGTGTATTTTTTACTTTCTCATTCATACGAAGTAAATGTAATTTTATGTGACTTGCAAAAAAAAAAGTGCTCTTTCACAAGCCCTTTGTATGTGTGAATGTGAGCATCGTTATAGCTTAAACGCTTAGTCAAATTTTGATCAAATTTGGTCATTAGAGATACTTAAAAATCTCTCATGACCCGGTTCAGAGGCTGAACAATCTAAGGCTTCACTCTAGTTTTAGACTGGCTTGCTGATAACGAGAAGATTGGGTTCTAATCCGGTCAGATCTACTGAGGATGGTTTCTTCAAACTCTGGTTTAAGGCGTCACTCTTGAAATATACTGGATATCGATGACGGAGGTATTGGGTTTTGAAATAGGTTAGGTCTAATGAGGTTGTTTTTCCTAAATTGTTTCCCACTCTGCTTCCACGCAAATGCGGGTGTATTGGCTCAAAATATACATTCCTCATTCCTACCCATTCTCACAAATTTGTGGCTAGCCCGAACGGGTATACATGATATTTTGGATTTATTTTTAAAATGTATTATTTTAAATTTTTTAAAGATAACTTTGACAAATTTGATCAAATTCCACTTATTCATAGATATCACAGAAAAATGTAATCTTATCGGTCAAACATAACTTAAAATAACAAGATGGTCTCCATTTAAAATATCTTTGAAACTGCACAATATTTTGTTTAAAGGTTTAGCTAATTTTATTAATATTTTGTATTTACGATTATACAATATTTTTCATCGAAAACTTACTTACTAACGTTAACGAACAAAATAAAACGGTATTAGATTATTTCAGCAAAATCCTTAAATCAAAAATTAAATATGAGAAAGTTTATGTAATTTAATTCACACCTCAATTCTTTTTATTACACGTTTATAGCTCGAATGGGGTTAGTTTTTTT
This sequence comes from Timema cristinae, assembly GCA_039000515.1. Taxonomy (NCBI): domain Eukaryota; kingdom Metazoa; phylum Arthropoda; class Insecta; order Phasmatodea; family Timematidae; genus Timema; species Timema cristinae. Next base: position 25,844,235 of record JBCFYV010000100.1, on the reverse strand, counting down.
TAATATATAGTTCTACTAATGTAAAATTAAATGCATCACTCAAATTTTGCCAACAAAACGCTAATGGTAAAAAATCTAAAAAGGATGTACGCCTGTTTATCTAAACTGCCGTATTAGTACAGGTCGTTTCCTTTATGGGAATCGGGTTATTCAATATTCATTGCCATGAAATTGGATTGATACAGTCGACTGAGTGTCTCGTTAAAAGTCTTCGTAACTTAAGAGGGCATGCTCTGCGCTATCTTCACACCATCAGACTTGGTATACCAAATAGGAAAGAGGTTTGCTCAGACGTAAACTTTAAGGACCCTCTAACCCGCCCGCTTCACTGGCCGAATTGTCTAAGGCGTCACCCTCATGTTGGATTGGCCTACTGATGACGAGGAAATAAGGGTTTAAATCTCGGTTGATTCGGTGATTTGTTCCAAAATTGTTTTTCACTCTCCCTCCACGCAGATGCTGGTAGACTTCATCAAAAATTCTTTCTTCCTTATCCCTATCCCATTAGAATAATGATCATATATGCGTATAACCTGAACAGGTAGTAGGACGCAGTGATAAAAAAAAACACCTCAACCGAAGGCCGGTGTAAAGGTTACTTTCATGCGCCACCTATGCAGGTTGTCGAAGTAGTTGCTGTACTAAGTACTAACTCTGCCCTGGCTATAGATAAGGTATACACCAGACCCACAGCCGTTAGGTTAAAATGGCTACGCTCCTTGAAGGAGCTTGAGTCCTTCAACACGAGGATCGCTAGGTGTAGGCCATAGTGACAACATTGCTACTAAGCAGGCATTTTTAGAAACAGTTCTCTTTAAAGATGTTTTTACTAGAGAATAGATAAAAATTACCTTATACTAGTGCCAATAAACTGGCTTTCATAAAGCTAGGTTCAGGTAACGGCCTCATCCCTGTTCCCATAAACCAACCCTCACCCTCCGCCCACCCCCCACCCCCCAACCCACCAAAACGAGCCTTCTCAGACTGAAAATTACAAAGAAAACGTAGAATACACGTTTTTTTGTGTTTTTTTTGTTCCAGCAAATTTGGCAAATTGTCTAGTTGTAAAGATTTATCTAATTGCCAAACCTTCTTTCACCTCAGATAAACCGTGTATTAATCACAACTTGTGAATGTGGGGAATGCCAGGCCTCCACCGTGGTTCGGATCCCACGTTAAATGTAGGTCCTCCATTTCATCTCACAATCACACTATCATTACACATTAGTGTAAGTGCGTACAGCCCGAACGGGTAGTAAGACACGGTGACTAATAGTGATAGTAATAATAATAATAATAATAATAATTCTATTTAAATTTAATTTCCTTTATTATAGTGCTGGCCAACAGTCGTAAGACCTATAACAGGCCAGCACTGAAAGTACACAAGTACCATACAAATACATATATTTACACGAGAAAATAGAATAAACAAAAATGGCTAAATAATGTTATATAATGATGAATAGTTACAAAAAAGTAATTAATAAGGATAAGAATAAAAAAATAGTAATAATTTACAAATAACTAAAGAGTGGGTGGTTAAAAGCAGTAACAATATGCAAAAAATAAATCAGAATATTGTGAATTTAAATATTTAGGCAGAACCTCTTCTACATGATAAATTATTGATATGGGATTTCCTTAAATAACTCTGAGCTTAGCTTTTTCTTTTATGATAAAAGTCGAATTCGACAAATCTAAATTGGTGCTATGGATACAATGACCTATAGGGCTTACCTTATAAAAGCTATTGAGAAAAAATATGTTTGGATTACGAGAAGCCCGAGAAGGGATATGAACGCCTACATGATCAAGGGCAAATTTGCAATAAATTTTGCTATTGAGAATATTAAAAACAAAAAGGGCAATCATAATAAAGTCTACGCGAGAAGAGAGTTTGGAGCCCTAAGAGGTTTCGAATTCTGTCATAATCATAATAAATCCGGTTACTAAAGTATTTATCATAGCACGCAGCGACAAATTTTCTTTGAACGTTTTCTAACCTAAGAGTCAGTTAAGGTAATGGAATTCCAAGCAACAGTAGCATATTCTAACTTAGATCTAATCAGGGCGTAGTACAGACATAAAAAATTCAACTTTCTTAAGTAATGACTTAATAAATTTAATAAGTCCAAGTAATTTCATTGACTGGGAATTTACATGGTCAACATGATAGTGGAAAAAAAGTTTGTTATCCAGGAGAACACCAGTTTTCTTAGTAAAGTATGAAGATTTGGCCTTAGATTTATTAATATACATTCCATTTTCAAAAGACCGTTGTAGAATACCATTTACATCATTTTGTAGCTCTATACCATCTGCAATAGATTTGATAATTTTAAATAATTTTACATAATAATAATCTAGTTGTAAATAATCTTCAAATACCTTAGACTACTTATTTGCCTAAAGAGGTTGGTTCATTGAAAAGGAGTAGGGGTTTGAGAGGGGGAGGGTATAACTTCTGGGAACTGAACTATTATTTTCGGATCACCACCCACAGTTAAAATGTTGAAAGTGAGTTTCTTCACTTGGAAGTGCTGTTAAAACTGAGAACTGCAATTATCACTCCACAGTAGCCAGACAAGGACTAAACCTGGATCAAGGAGAGAAAGGAAATTCTCTTAAGGTGGAGTATCTGGTGTATAGGCACCGTGCAAAGTGCAGAGGATATTTGAATTCACGACACGAGCGCGCAAGACGGCCACATTTTAAAGTTATTGCAGAGTAAATCCGGGCGACATCATGTTTACCACGATCAAATACTCGAAAACCCTAAAACATAACAAACATTTCTCGTAAACTACTCGGACAATCACAGTAGTTTTTTCAGAATTAGTAATAAAAAACTTAAAAGACCATGAGGATATTATTAAAATTTCCATATTCCAATTAATTTGCTTTAAAATAAATTGTTATCTAATGAAATAACTATAATCAGTTTTTTTAGTGCAGACACATTTTCACTCTGTGTAAAATATAATGTCCAGCCTCCCTTCAAGCACACTAGTCAATCAGTGATCGAACGGAATGACGGACCGGTTAATACAACAATCTACAGATTATCGAAAACCTGGCGCGCGTGAAGAGCTCGTAATTAAACACATCAAACTGTGAAAATTATTGGTGTTAGAGGAATGAATCTTATATCAAAATAAAATCCAGTCCGTGATGACTATTTCATAAACTTATTCTAGCCATCTATTTCACTTATTAAAAAACTTTTACACAGAGTGAAAATATGTCTTCACTAAAAACCTCATTATAGTTCTCTTATTAGAAAACAATTTTTTTCAAAGTAAACCAATTGAAATATGGAAATTTTAATAATATCCCCATATCTTTTAAGGTTTTTATAACAAATTCTGAAAAAAAAACCTACTGTGATTTTTCCGAGTAGTTCACGAGAAACGGTGAGTTATGTTTTAGAATTTTCGAGAATTTAATCGCGGTAAACATGATGCCTCCCGGATTTACCCTGCAAGAACTTACGACTTCATCACGAGTCGCGCCACCAGCACTGGCGCACATAGCCTATACCTTGTCGTGGTCCTGAGTATTGTGACGTTGCACTAAGGATGGATATAAATGTTTTCTCAAACTGAACAGAAGACAGCAAGGGATGAATAGTACGACACAACACAAACCTAACCTAACCTAACCTAACCTAACCAAACCAAACCTAAGCAAACCTGACCTAACCTAGAGCATTGAACTATATTAAGTCCGGGTAAAATGAGAAGGAATGTTTGTGGTAGGTTAATGGGGCCAGATTCCTACGATTGTTGGTGCCTAATTAGTAGAGTATTATGACCGGGGCTGAAAAAGTACTGCTAAAGGATTGGTGGGGCCAAATTCATATTTTGCCTTTAGAAAATAGTGGCAGCCATATTTTTTCCTTAGATAAACATTGATCGCCGCTGCTAAGCCAATACTCCTTATGGACCTGTCCATGACTATGAGTGGTGGGTGGTTAAAAGTATTGAACGTTACCTCTCTGAAAGGGGTTAAGTGTATGTTGGAGAGGGAAGGCTGGTGGAGGGAAAACGGGGTCAATTGTATGAGGTCTGCTCTTAGAGCCTTGGTACCCCTTTATTACCCGGGCATCCGGCCCACAAACAATGCGTGCCCTCTGTGATTAATTATTGGAAGGTATGGGCCCTAGACGGAGATGGCGGTCATATTGACCGTTCTCAGGGACCAAATGTGAGGGGAGACTGTTGCTTACAGCACCCTCGCCCCGTTTTATGTACTTCGACCTCGACGGTAAGTGCTCTTACTCGGTGAGAGGAAAAAAATTGAAAAAAAAAAAAAGTCCTTTGTATCCTGAGATTAATGGTGATAGACTCCTGGTTGAAGGAGTCTCATAGTTAAGGGCACCACCTACTTGAAAAGACAAGGCATATCTTCACACTTAAGTGCGGTTGGAAATTCTGTACCTTCAAACACTCTAAAACAATACCACAATATTTCTCTAATAAATCTACTAAATTTTTATCTAAGGTATTTAACATGCACTTTCTGAACCAACTTATTTTTTTTATCACAAGACTTATTAACTAACTTAAATCTAGAACAGACATATTACCAAGCCCTCCAACCATTAATTCATCACTGTAAAAGGAGAAACCCCGATTTCATTAATTATAATATTTTCGGCTGTGCTGGGAATCAAACCCGGGATGCCTAGTTAAATAGGTAGACACGCTACCGTCTGAACCAAGGTGTCGGAAACCTAATAAAGACATACTATATTGGTTTGAGGATGGCTTGATCTATGTTTCTCACAATTATATTAAGCTCACTTTTCGCGATATATTTAACTACCAGAATGGAACCTCTTGCCTAATACATTTCGGAACGACGTATACTCTAAAAGGTGACCTGGTGGTCTAGGGGTAAGGTGTCAGACTTCTGTGCTGGGTGTTCGGGGTTCAATTCTCGGTCCCGGCACAGATTTATCTGATTTCCAAACCCTTCCTTCACCTCTGACAAGACATCTTGTGAATGTGGGGAATGCCAGGCCTCCACCGTAGTTCGGATTCCACGTTAAACTGTAGGTCCTTCATTTCATCTCACAATCACCCTACCATTACACATTAGCGTAAGTGCGTATAACCCGAACGGGTAGTAAGACGCGGTGCTAATAATAATAATAATAATAATAATAAATAATAATAAACTCTAAAAGTTTACCCCCGAAAGGTCTTACTTACCTTGACGGTTTCTGCACCATGGTGTAATAATGCAAGGTAGGATTTCTACCTTTCAGGGTGCCGTGTATGAAGACGGTAATGTCTAGTTCTTCCATGGAGATAATTAGTCCAATAGCAATGGTCGAGTTCCTCCACGCCCCCACCTCAAAGAGGGGATCTTCGCACAGTAAATTACAAAATTAAATAAGAACGAAATTTGTTAACGCTTGAAAGGTAAGGTTAATTAAGTTAGGTTGGGTAAGAACGATAAGTATATGTAGAAATTAACCAACTATATTTATAATTTATTCCTTCATGTGTCGGGAAGGAACTTCCCCCCCCCCCCCCCCCGCCTTTTCCATCCACCACCGTCAAAGTGAAGTAATTAAATCCCCCCCAAACCCACCAAGTGAAGGAACTCGACCATAGAATTAAGTTACCTTTATTGTAGGAACTCAAAGACGCCCAATGAAGAGTACCTACTGGTTTGATTCGAGCACTGAAAATTATAACAAAATTGTGTATCTGACAGTTTCTACACATCCATCACTCTGACTTTAAAAAAATATGGATGAAGAATGACCTTGGACCTGAGAAAACTCCTGTATAGCTCCGTGGCAAAAGCATTGACGTATTATTATTATTATTATTATTATTATTATTATTAGCACCGCGTCTTACTACCCATTCGGGTTGTACGCACTTACGCTAATGTGTAATGGTAGGGTGATTGTGAGATGAAATGAAGGACCTACAGTTTAACGTGGAATCCGAACCACGGTGGAGGCCTGGCATTCCCCACATTCACAAGATGTCTTGTCAGAGGTGATGGAAGGGTTTGGTAATCAGATAAATCTGTGCCGGGACCGAGGATTGAACCCCGGCCGCCAGCACAGAAGTCTGACACCTTACCCCTAGACCACCAGCTCACCCCATTGACGTATTAAGCCAAAGATTCTTTTATCCATGTGTCTTTTTTATTTTATTTAAAAAACACAGCAAAAGGTTTATTTTGGGAAACAATTAAAGGAACGTATTTTCCATACTAAAGGGAACTAGACTTTTGGATCCTATTATTTATCCAAATGAAAGAAATTTCATGTCTTTCCTCCAGAAGGGAATTTCGCTGATGTCACCACCACAAAGAGGAAGTTATCGAACTACGCACTGTGATCGAACTGTCTCGACAGAGCAAAGTCGTTCTCGGAGATGAGATTTGAACCAGTCGGCGTGAAACTCCTTTAAAGTCGAAAGAAAACGGAGTAGAAAAAAAAACTAAATAAAACAAGGGAAAGCATAGAGCTATTTTTAGGACTTCCTACTTACTTTTTTTTAAAAAGGTTTTTTCTTCCCATATTTTTTTTTACGTTCTATTCTACATTATTCCTCTTTTTTTACCACCCTTTTTATTGTAATGTTTTTTTCGGGGCGGGATGCGAGAGTTGGAATGAAATATTCATATAATAAAACAAAACAGAATTGTTGTAGGAGTTTCCTGGCTGTATTTACAAACACATTTCTTCTCTCTCTCTCTCGCCAGCTCTTGAAAAGAATGGCTGTTTAGGTTACCTCTTGAATACCAAGTGATCGTTTGTCACCTCATATTTTCTCACAGAATGCATCAACGACGGCGGCCTTACACTGCCAATGACAACGGAAATTGGTCCGCGAGACTAAGGGGACCCCAAACGAATAGTCCCTAGTTCAAAGAAAAGAGATAACTACACCTCACAGGAGCATCGCATCGCTGAGCTCCTTGAGCAAGGTTGAGTCATCAACACTGGGGTTCGCTAGTGTCAATGCTCAGTGATAAAAGCACTCACAAATGTGCATTTGTTGAACGACTCACTTTAAACATGTTAGTCGTAAAGGGACCCATTGAAAATCGTAATGTGCAGTCGGTTCTTTGTAAGGTTGGATTATGTGAATAGGAGGTTGGGTCGCTACCTGAACCTAGCTTTGTGGAAGCCAGCAGATTGACTCGAAATGGATATTTGTGTCCTATCTCTAATGAAACCATGTTTAAAATGAGCTTTTTTTTTTCACTGTCCCTTGATGACACGTAGCGATACTAGTGTTAAAGGACTCAAGCTCTCCCAAAAATCGCAGCCATTTTACCTTGGAAGGAGTGTAGGCTGAGGTTCTTGTCAGTCCCCCGGCTTAATTCCACGTGCTGATCTGATGAATGTTTCATACACATGTTGTTTGCCCACCAGCCCCTACTCAGGCCTCCACCGTTGTTCGGATTCCACGTTAAACTGTAGGTCCTTCATTACATCTCACAATCACCCTACCATTACACATTAGCGTAAGTGCGTATAACCCGAATGGGTAGTAAGACGCGGTGCTAATAATAATAATAATATAATAATAATAATAATAATAATAATAATAAATAATAATAATATTTAGCACCGCGTCTTACTACCCGTTCGGGTTATACGCTTTAAGTACTAGTTACGCTAATGGATTAGGAATTGGGAAGGTTGAATTAGAGGAAGTGAACCCGCATTTGCGTGGAGGGAGAGGGGAAAACCATTTAGGAAAACCACCCTAAGTTCACCCGACCGAGATTCGAACCTCGATCTCCCCGTCCTCAGCAGTCGAGCTCAACACGACAAGCGCGTTAGCCAACTACGCCACCGAGGTGGGTCCCAGAAATACAACAACCAAACCAGATGTACCAGTGTTTTATTTGCACCGCGTCTTACTACCCGTCATATATACGTAAACTCCATTCACAGTAGGAATTACTCTCGGAAAAGTCTTTTTCCCTACCAATATCCTACTATATAATAGATTTATGGTAGGGAAAAAGGCCTTCAGAAAACAATTCTTACGCTGAACAGACTTTATATGTATACTTTTTCGTTAATGGTTTAGGAATTAGGAAGGTTGTATTTTAGAGGAAATGTACCCGCATTTGGATGGAGGGACATTTGAAAACCATATAGAAAAAGTAATTACACCCTACCAGGATTAGAACCCCGATCTCCTCGTCACCGGCAGTCCAGTCCTTTGCGAATGTGACGCCTTAGACCATTCGAACACCTAAGTGGGCTATAAAAAGGGATGGGGCGTAAAAATGTTGAATTTAGAATAAGTGTACCCTCATGTGCTTGTAGGGAAAGTGTAAAACCATTTAGGAATAATCGCCTTTAGCACACCCAGTTGGGATTCAAACCCCAACCTCACTATCAGCGGCAAATCTGACTAGATTAGTTAGATACATAGTCCACGTGCCCACACTCTCGGGTCTGCAGAAGTTACCAAGACTACTTTAATGTATTCATACGCAATATCATTGCAGTTAAATATCATTTTTAATAGAATAGGTCTATCAATACTGATAAAACCAGCTTTGGTGGCCACGTGGTCTAAGGCGCTACTCTCGCACTAGACTAGACTGCCGATGATGGGGAGATCGAGGTCCGAATCTCGGTCGGGTGTAAGACTACAAAGGAGGATTTTCCAAAATGTTTTCCCACTCTTCCACCCAAATTCGGGTACACTTCCTCTAAATAATACCTTTCTAATCCCTAAATCCATTAGTATAATTAGTACACAGACGTATAACCCGAATGCGTAGTAGGACGTGGTGCCAAATAAAGAGAAAGTATAAACGCGTTCTGAAAAAATATGTTATGTCTATAAATAAATAAATGGTATTAAATAATAGTATAAAATTTCTCATAAATTGTATTATAGTTTTGAATACAATTTTCAAAAATAAGTTCTCAGTAAACTACCCTTAAGTAAGTTTTCCTCATATAAACAAAACCTCATCATGTTAATTAACAGTCTTTATATATACATTTTAAACCAAATTGTTCAAATAGTTTTAATACATTAAAAAAAATTGAATTTATTTTTGCAATTCTTAAGCTATTTTTATTTGCAACTAAAAAAGTATTATTTATCATGAAAGTTATTTCTAGATCCCCATTTTGAACTCAATCTTCAATGCTAATTTCGGAAAATTTCAAATTTTCTTTAATTTGCCTTGGGTCTGGGGTTCCATCCTCGCATCCCGGTACAGATGTATCTGATTACAAACCCTTCCTTCCCCTCTGACAATACGTGTATTAATCACAACTTGTGAATGTGGGGAATGCCAGGCCTCCACCGTGGTTTGGATTCCACGTTATACTGTAGGTCCTCCATTTTATCTCACAATCACGCTACCATTACACATTAGCGTAAGTGCGTACAACCCGAACGGGTAGTAAGACGCAGTGTTAATAATAATAACTTAATTTGCCTTAAGTAAATTGGCCTTATATTAATTTATTTTAGATATATAATTATGCATTTATTGATCATGTTAAGTGGTCCCTCATTAGCAATTTTGAACAAATTCATGAGGGCTAGTTTAAAAAACTAAAATTTTATAAAAATCACTCATTAGTAAACTAATAAATTTAAAAAATATAGGCTTATATTAATTATTAAGCCTATTTATAATGTAAAAATTTTAACAGAAAGTTATTTTCTTAATATTAGAATTACAATGATCAGTCATCAATTAACTACCCAAAATACATTTATCTACATTTATTTATGGGGGAGTGGGTAACACGCCCCATAAATAAATGTAGATAAATGTAAAGATAAACAGTTAAAACAAAAACTCTACTAGAGATATTTTAAAAATATTTCGAATTTGAGAAAAATCACTCACTAATAAACTACCTTTTGACGAATTTGTATCCAAAATCCAAGTATACAGTGTTATGCTAAGGGTCACAAACTTCTTATGTATCCATTACAAACAAAATAATTAGAGCCATTTTGATAAATTTGGAATTTAAAAAAATCACTCATCAATTAAACTACCTTAATTTGAGGTCTAAGGTCAAAATAAAAAAAAGTCCGCTGGTATTTCCCAATAACATATAGATATCAAGTTTTATCAAAAGCTATCAAACTTTATCAGATCCGAGTTCAGGGAAAGACAGAATAATGTTAAATCCACCTTTTGGGTTCGAACAGACATAAAAAGTTAACATTTATCATGATCTCGAGGTAGTAAATTTTCACGATTACAATACTTTCTCATAATACGAGAAAGTATAAAGTATACCAGATTTAAAAAAATTGTATATAGCGAAATATATGTGAATAATACTATAAGACCTACTAAATAATTGATTATATTAAATACATATTTTAGATTAAATTTACTATTTTCTAGGAAATATATCTATTTTTAGACTCTGGTGTGATTTTTGTTGATGTGGAAATTATATTAGACACATTTAAAGTATATTTTGGTAACTTTGAAACTTCGCCAAAGTTCAACCGTAGCACACATGTGCTTGCTTGCCTTACGAATGAGTTACTAGATGTATCTCATGTATATGTTGCAAACAAAGTTGTAAATGTCTGCTACAAAGTATTTTTGGAGCTAGTTCGCGGATCATTTCTTGAAACTTTCAATTTAATGTCGGCAGTAACCAACCACAAGTGAAACATGCAATGGATTAAGTGAGATGTGATACACCTTTATTTTTTTTCCAACCTTTCCTCTAGAGCTTTCTGAAGAATTATTTGCCATTGCATTTTTTTTTGGAACAAATCTTACTACCTGTGCAGGTTATAAGCTGATGTACTAATTACGTCAATGGTTTTAGGGATGAGGAATGCTATATTTAGAAGAAGTATATCCGTGTGCGTAGAAGGAGGGTGGAAAATCAGTTTTGAAAAACCACTCACTACACCCGACCGAAATTTGAACCTCATTCTCCCCGTTATCGGCATTTAGTCTACATTGAGAGTAACGCCTTCAATCATGCGACCACCGAAGCGGTTCATTGCACTCTTGCTCATATATTTTTTTCTATGATGTTCCTAGATAACAAGCCATTTTAATTTTATTTCTAGGCCTACATCTAAACATATTTGAAAAATGACGCCCGAGCACGGGAATCGAATCCAGGACAATTTTATTTTCAACCATGTTTAGAAACCCCTGTGAACAGTGGAAAATCCGTACCAAATGACAAAATCGTTTTATTAATTTTATATACATTTAAATTACATTATCTTATCCCATGCTTCATTATATTTTAAATATTTTCATTGAAATTTTATGTCTCATATTTATATTATGATATTGAACAAATTATTCTAAAGCCTATTTGTAGACCCCGAAAACATATTGTATATAATATGTATTATAAAATTATATATTATATATTAAATTATATTTTATGGCATGTATATTATAATATTGAAAATATAATTAAAATAATTTGGAACGCCATGCCTCCACCGTGGTTCGGATCCCACGTTAAACTGTAGGTCTTCCATTTTATCTCGCAATCACCCTACCATTACACATTAGCGTAAGTGCGTATAACCCGAACGGGTAGTAAGAAGCGTTAATAATAATAATAATAATAATAATAATAATAATAATAATAATAATAATAATATAAGCGCAGTACAATTTTTAATTCAAATAATGGGGAAAAAAAGATCAACTGCAACAGTCTTCTCTTTGGTGAAAAAATGTAAAACCTCTATTTTGAAAAACCAACCTCCCTGATCCAGATCAGGATTAAACCCTTGTCTCGTGGATCATAGTCGGGAGCATTATCCGTGCATTGAACCCTACGGATAAGAAACTATATTTTAAAATAAATAGTAACTTATTTAAATATTAGTATTAAAAATTAATTATTTTGTATTAACTTATCGTTGGGTGATGGGGGAAAAAAAGCCAACTAAATAAATTAACTTCTTGCGGGATAAAAATAAATGTTAGGCGTCACCCAGATTCAATCCTGGACGCCACCTTTTAGAGGCTGATCTCTATGACATGGTTGATTTTCACTGTCTCAACATTCCGTCATACTTATAATTTTTTCTGGCCCAACCCAAAGGCTCCCGAGGTAAATTAACATAACTAACTGTATCTAACATTCTAACGATGACGTCAATTTGAGACAATGTTTTATTTTAAAAAAAAGGTGCGCTGGTTAAGGAATGTCTGCAGTGTCTGAATTCAGGTGTGACATCATGCACTCGTGTGAATATGTGTGTGTGTTGACAAGTATTCTTCTCGCACTGATTTCAGTAATGCTGCATATATCTACTTTTTATACTTTTCTGACTCTTTTCAGTGTCCCCATAGTCTAAGGCGTCACTATTGTAATATACTAGGCTGATGATGATGGGAAGATGTTGGTTCGATCCTGTTTGGGTGTACTGAGGGTAGTTTTTCCTAAATGGTTTTTTTCCCCTTCTTCAAAATGCGGGTACACTTTCTCTAAATTCTGCCCTCCTAATCCCTAACACATTATACGATGATAAAAAAATAAAATAGTAAATATTCTTTTAAATATGGTTTCAAGTTGCCTTCCGAGTCATCGATTATACTAGATGAAGAAATAATGTTGTTGAAGTTGTGTGTGAAATGATAGCTTGAAGAAAAGAAAACTAGAAAAATAATGAAAAGGAAGATGAAAACGTAAAAAAAGGTATATAATATATCCATAGGGTTTTCTAAATTGACATCTATAGGACCTACTTTCTTCATTGAAGGAAAAATCAAAAACTCTCCCCAAATAAATCCAATTATAGTAGAAGAAAATAGACAGAACTCGTCGAGGAGGGCTTAAGAGCGTTCATCATAACAGGCGGCCAAACTCTGCTCCCAGCTCTCGCGAGAAAAGAAAAGACCAAGATATGTCAGAAATGTGTGCAGTGCATTCGTATTTGAATGATTTCTCGAAATTTTCCGAAGTGTCGATTAGGGGACAAAGCGACAAAGTTTAGTGTTAATAACTACAACATGTCCCTATTATGACATTATGAAGCTTTATGCAAAATGCTGTGCTGGCGGCCGGGGTTCAATCCTCGGTCCCGGCACAGATTTATCTGATTACTAAACCCTTCCTTCACCTCTGACAAGACATCTTGTGAATGTGGGGAATGCCAGGCCACCACCGTGGTTCGGATTCCACGTTAAACTGTAGGTCCTCCATTTTATCTCACAATCACCCTACCATTACACATTAGCGTAAGTGCGTATAACCCGAACGGGTAGTAAGACGCGGTGCTGCTAATAACAATAATAATAATTTATGCACAATACTTAGCTCTAAAGCCAATCTAAAATGGTCAAAAATGACCTTTTCAATGAAGTTTGTATCTAAATATCATCAAATATCTCAACAATGTTCTTTATTAGGAACATATATTAACTCTTATCTTCATTAATGTTTAGTTAGAAATTAATCACTTGCATTAATGCTCGTGTAAATTTACGATTTTGAGCCAACTATATCACAGAGTTGTTGGGTATGTGATGCATGCTCTTTAGGTTGTGTTTTTCAAAATAATATTTGTCACGTAAAATAACACCGTTAGTGCTGATTTATGATGATTCGCGAAGTTAAGAAGTAACAACAATTATATTTATATAAGTTTTTTTAGGATCAACATGCCTTTTAAATTATTTTTTCAATGTCCTATATGGGTGTATTTTATTTTATTTTGTATGTATACAAATTAATACAAATAATCGTATAAAATGTTTACCAAGAGGTTCACGTTTTAATTACTTTATAAACAGTTATACGTTACCTGCCTTATGTTTGACATTTAAAAATATACTTTAGCTAGAAAATAGTTTTTGTGTAAATCAACTGTTTAAAGAACAAGATTGAAACCGGTTTGAGTCAAGCGTGTAAACCAATAGTTGAGTGGTCAACATAACCAAAACAAGCACCGATGGCTACTCGTCTTTTAATAGTGACAAATTGGTTAAGGTTCGAATCTTGGGCGCATGCATTATTATATATTTCTATAGTTTTCACACCCCCACTCCTCCCGATGTGGATGCGCTTCATCTAACAACTCTGCTCGCGTAATACCGAACGCCCCCTTATCTCTGTAAATTAGGTTTAGGCTTTAATGTGGAATGGAAGGGGACGGGAGAAAAGGCCAGTGTTTTTGCAGTTTTTTTATGGCAAAACATTTTTTTTTTTCCTGAAAATTGAAAAATGACACCTGGACACGGGAATCGAACCCGTGTCCAGGTGTCATTTTTCGATTTTCAGGATATGATATCTAAGAGGTGCTATCCTCACCAAAATGCATAGATGATAGCTTCGGCTATCTGATTCATTAATTTTTTTTTTTTGCTAAAATAAAAATAAAAATTGCTTCAGCACAAACATTAATTTTCTGCACATGTTGAAATCAACAGTTCCTGAATATCCATCATAGTATAGCGGCATTAGTTGACAAACTTTTTAAATGAAGATAAAAAGTTGCCACATTCCAGGACTCCCTTCCAGACAGATATTAAAGATTTGTTGAAGTCATCAAGTGAGGAAAATTAAATTCTCTGTTTCTGCTGGAGCAATATATATATATATATATTTTTTTTTTTTTCAAAAAAAGTTTTGTCTTAAAAACTGCAAAAACACTTACTTTTCTCGCAACCTCTTTCATCCCACCTTAAATAAATATTTCGGGGGAGAGTACCCACAAAAAACTTGAATCTTGAAGCTTCAACAAATACTCATATAATTTTCCAACAACAATCTCCCACTTATGCACCCATCCTTCCCCCCATTCTTATCCATAAACTCTCCTGCACCGCTAATGTGGTGTGATATAGTTTTCATTTCATAGAAAGAATCTTATTTGACAGCTAGAAAATTTACTATATCTCGTTCACGTATTGAAATGTCATAAGTCCACACCTTAGCTGTGCTGATATAACTAGTCGGTTCAGAAAGTGCACGTTAAATATCTCATGTAGATTTAAAACTAAATGATATGTCAAATCATATGATCTTCAGCTGTCACTTTTAATATAGGGTCCACATTATAAAATACCAATAAAATAACACTATTAAAATTTGTTCAATGCCAACTGAAAAAAAAAAGTATTTTTTTCCTTAAAGGGCTCTTTGACACTGCCATGTGGCTGGAGCAAGTTTATGGATGAGTGACGTCATCATACAATAGGTTAGAGTTAGGTTCATAATGTGCGTTAAGACGAGTACTTAGGATTACAACTAATATTATCTTATGCGTCGGTTCATTATACTTTTTCTTTATTTCCCTCGAACCCTCGGGTAGAAAAAGTATTTTTTATCGTAAAAAAAAGCTAACTTGAGATTTTAGTAATTGTTGACGTTAGATGACTTCTGAAACCGGAAAAAGTAGTTTTCTCGAAACCATTTAACATATCGGGATGGACTTGTAAGGTATGGTTTTTATATGGTTCCCCCGAGGAGTTTTTGTGACTTAATATTTAGCCCTAAAATTAAGGGTAATTTAATGAAGGGCAAAAAAGAGAAATAATAATTTTTTCGAAATCTGCTCTTACGATTTTGATTAAAGTTTATATCTGGGCACTGTTTAGCAGTAAAAACAAAATTACTTTGAGGGTACTTTACAATAGCGTAAATACATCTTAGAGATGAGTCGATTCCGCTTCTTCTCGAATCTGAATGTTCATTTTACCTACAAATCCCAAATCTCGAATCTTATCCGAATTTTATAAAACATAATATGTATACAAGGTTAAATTTACCATACTGGTATGATTTTTCCAATTTTTAAAAGAAAATTTATTCACATTAATTCTTTAGTTACTATTGAACGTTAATATCTTAACTAAATGAATCTGAACTTTATCGGGTATCTGAATACCTAATAACGTAAGAATCAATTATTGGAAAGCCTCATAAGAAAAAAATAATATTTTTATTTAAATATTCATAGTGTTTAAACTCTAAATGGTATGTTCCAGCGGATTAAAAAAGCCTCCCGAAAAGCTTAAATGATTTAATCAAATAGAAAAAAAAAGTTTCCGTGTAATGGTCCTAGTTTCGAATACACGCATGGGTGATTTTTTCAAATAAGTTGTGAAGTTGCGCGTCATAATTAACACAATACATTTGTCAGAATATACAACACAAATCATTTACAAACAAGAGCACTTTAAATCCAATAAGTTAGTTTAAAAAAAATGCATTTCTAGACATATTCTGCGAATTGTTTGTTCTTTTTTTTTGTCGTTCTTAGAGAAAACAATTTTTACATCGGGTTATCGTTTCGTAGTCGTTTTCTTGACACAGTATGTACTTAGAACGTGTGTATTTATAGAATTACGAACACGCTTCTTACGAGTGTTTGCAGAATAAGTTCGCCCAACTGTACAAGGAAGGGTGTCTGGCAACTGGAAGAAATCAATAGATCCGAATAGAGCAAATAGACCTTGTATACTGCATAGTGGAGGGTTTTACTCGGTCTGTTTGTTTACACGTATCGTTCATTTCCTTTGTTTCCGAGAGTATTTTTCTATCCTTACTCTCTCTCCTCCTACCACATCTTTCTTACGTCCGCCTTTTTCATCTTGAAATATTCTCATGGGGGAGGTAAACAATCAACTCCTTTTTTTTTTTTTGCAAGTTTGGTCAGACTGTTGGCTAAAGTGCTGGACTCAACCTTTTGAGAAATCGTTGGGACATTATGCTTCAGATACTGTTTTTAGCACGGTATTGGGTTAAATGCCTATGTACTAATTACACTAATATGTTAGGCATTAGAAAGTTTGAATCCAGGCAAAGTGTATCCGCATTTGCGTTGAGGGAGAGTGGAAAACTATTTAGGGTAAACCACCCTCAGTACATCTGACTGGGATTGAACCCCAATCTTCCCATCTTGGGCAGTCTAGTCTATTGCGAGAGTAAAGGCTTAGACCATGCGGCCACAGAAGTGGGTTCTGTCGACTAATTACTCTAATGTGCTAAGGATTAGTAAGGTTGAATTTTAAGGAAGTGTAGCTGCATTTGCGTTAGTGGAGTATGGAAAACCATTTAGGAAAAACCACCCTCAGTACACCAGACCCGGATCGAACCCCGGTCTCCACGTCATTGGCAGTCCAGTCTCTTAAGAGAGTGATGCCATATACTTTTCAACCATCGAAGTGGGTTTCAGATATTAATGAGTGTTTTGAATGTTCTAGCTGATTGCATATAGTTAAAATAAATTAACATCTAAACGGGGAAAAAATAATTAATTCGTCAAGATATAATAATAATGTATTATAGTTTTACATTAGTGGCTAAATTAGGTTGGCTGGTAATAACTAAAACCGTTTGGCACGCAAAAAAAGGCTTCATTCTCGTACTGTATGGTTTACCGGTGACGAGGAGGTTAGACTACGAATCCCAGCCGAGTGTATTGGAATTATTTCTTCTCCTATAAATGGTTTGCTATTCTCCCGCAACACAAATGCGGGTACGCTTACCCTAAATCCTATCGTCCTCATATCTACCTCATAAGTGTAAGTATACATTAAATCCTGATGGGTGGTAAGATGCGAATCATATTACTGAAAAAATAAAAAATAAAATGTTTTAGATTTAACTTTTTGTATTAAATATTAAACTTGACAAAAATTAAATTATTTTTAACTAACATTATATAATAATTTTCAAAGATATCCTCTCTAGCACTCAACGATCATGATTCTCTCACTGCTCAAGGTAGATGACCGAATGTGTTCGCTAATGATGGAAGAGAAAGGGGAGGGGCAGCCTGTCTGTGCACCGCATGATATCCACCTTGCTTGATATCCCCTATAAAGCCCCCCCCCCCCACACACAATAAAGCCGCGATTCCGACAGGACAGTCAATTCGTGCGGTAATGAGAGCTTCACGTCGATCCATTGTGGGTGATATCAGGGTGCAGTTTAGGGTAAGGGATTGACGATGAATCTATGAGGGGGAGGGGTAGGAAGAGCCCTCAGGGGTCCGATTATTTCGATCAATCGCCGGTGCATGTTTCTGGTCTGACGTGACCGCTCCGCATGGAAACCTGAATTATCAGGGTGTTGTGAGGTGATCTAGGAACTAGACAGTGAGATTACTTATGGATATGCGCATGCGCCTGTTTTAAATTATTATTAGTTTTCACCGCGTCCTACCACCAGTCCTGGCTTTCCGTGTTAATTTGTTTTTATTAACTGTTTCAGCTTCTTTTTACCTATTAGGGTTGGACGCTTATGAAACAATATATCAATTAGCTAAGGATAGGTAAGGTGGTAGTTAGAAAAAGTATGTCAGAATTTGCATGGAAGGAAGGGGAAAAATAATTTAGTAAAAAAAAAACACTCACAGTACACCTGACCGCGACTCAAACCCCAACCTTCCTTTCACCGGTAAACCAGACTAGATAAGTTTGAGGTCTATTCTGAGGGCTAATAATTGTATTTTTGATGAAATTAAGAAATTAATTTTTTTAATAAGTAAAATATCACGAATCAAGCCACCTTTATAAAACCAAAATGAGATTCGAACCTCGTCATTAGTGACCCATTTCTTTACGAACAAGAATTATTATAAAGGTAGAGAGTAAGAGCAATAGACTTACTACTACTAGACAGCGCATAACATCGTTTGCGATACTTTTTACCCTTAAGAATGAGGTTTACTTGGAAATAACATTGAAATGACCTTCAGATTTAAAGGCAACTTGTAATTGGTGGTTAGGTAGTTTCTGCCTTGAAGGGTCTCTACCCCCTAGTTTTGTGGACAACTGAGAAGAGAAAGAGAGAATGAATTGGGTGGGGATGTAGAATTTTGGCATTGAGCTACAGCTTATTAGTTTCATGGAAATACCTGAAATCTCTTTCCTTTTCTTGAGGATAGTCATTTTACCTACTTGTTAACTTCAGGTAAAAGAAAAGAGTTATATTTATATTAGATATTTATTCATATAAATTTTTCCAAATGCAATCCATATTTAAAATAATGTAAGGACAATAGTTAGGTATAAAAAATATTTTTTTTTAGTGGTTACGGAACTAGTGAAGCATTTATTCATTTAATATTAATAATATTTAGCACCGCGTCTTACTACCCGTTTGGGTTATACGCTTTAAATACTAATTACGCTAATGGATTAGGAATTGGGAAGGTTGAATTAGAGGAAGTGAACCCGCATTTGCGTGGAGGGAGAGTGGAAAACCATTTAGGAAAAACCACCCCCAGTTCACCCGACCGAGATTCGAACCTCGATCTCCCGTCCTCAGCAGTCGAGCTCAACACGACTAGCGCGTTAGCCAACTACGCCACCGAGGCGGGTTTTATTTATTAATTTAGAATGTAATGTAACAAACATGAATAATACATTTTTATTTGATAAATTAAGCTATACATTTAAATAACTTAGCCAAAACTAACCACAAACACACATGTTTGTTTAGAAAGTACAAATAATTTCAAACACACTATTAAAGTAGCTTATTACATATAATTAATTGATTAAAAATATACATTTCTTTTTTTTGTTTGTTTAATAATTCAAGTGAGACAGGTTCACTTTGACATGTTTATTGTCCAGTTTGATACTTTACCAAAAGTAAAATCCCGTTAAATTGAATCAACAACAATATTTTTGTGTTTTTTTTTCTTCCAAATTTGTACTCAATATGTTGAACCTTTTTTAAACTCAAAATATCCATAAAATCTAATGGTTACATTTTAATATTCATTGCACACAAAAATGTTTTAACAAATAGTTTGGTCCCATAAACTAGTAGTTTTTTTTTTCTATGAACGCCTAAACATACCAAAAATAGCTGCTAATACTTGAAATGTAACCACTATTGTTGAACCAGATTTAGTTTAAAATTTAATGAAACAAAGTTTTGTGTCAGCCACATTAAATATGTAAGAAAATGTTAAAGTTTTTGATATTGTTTATTCAGTTAGTAAGAGCAGCAAATAAAAATCAATAATTTTATGACTATAACTTATAAGACTTAACTTAAGTATTCTGAATGTCCTTTGGATATGATAATACAATCTTTCATACTTGGTACTTTGTGGCCCAGTTTCACAGAAACTATGACTATAATAGATCGCAAGAAATGGATTTAAAACAAATTTAAAAAAAAGTGTTTTAAGACACATGATTCTTAGATTTTCTGGCCTAATTCACATACTCATTTTTAATTTAGAGTCCTCTAAATTATATAATTTGAGAAAATGTCTGAAAATATCACAAAATATCCGTTCTTATGGACAATATTAATTTTTAAGCGCCTCTATTAATACTTAAAAATCATACTTTATTTAAACTTATTTTATACTGTAAATTTGTGGAGTTTCTACCCTCCGCCCCGCCCCCCTCCCAAATGCTTTGAATACACTTAGCTCTCTAGATTTATGCCAAATATAAACAATCGTAACATAACCATCACTTAAGGTAATGCAATTAGTGGTTTGAGTTACGTTTAGATTATTTTTATAATTTAATTGTTTTTAGTAATTTGGGGCCAGATCTAACTAATATTTGTGGCCCAATAAATATGTTTCCCAGGAATTATTTACTATAGGCTACTACTAATAGCTAGTAAATACATATGCTTAAATCACCTCAGCCAGAACTACCAATCTTAACCAGAATTACCAACCTCAGCCATTCTCAACATTTTTCTTGCTTGGGGCTGTAGTTGACTTCTTTTTTTAGTTAGCTCTGCCTCAATATAATCCGGATTGTGGATAGACATTGAACATGGATAGCGTGGGTCTACTAGTTCAGGCAGTAAACAATCAAAATAAAATGAGGAAAGCTTAGTCACCATTTCCATTTCCCAGAAAAGGTAATCACATTCGATTCTTTCATATCGTATGCATGGCATAACTTGTGTCCATATAGCAAATATGCAGTACAACCGGCGTGTTACATGGAGCTGACCTTGGACTTGATAATAGTACTTATGACGCCTGTTTATTCCATCAATCTTTTTATATTTGGTAAGTTTCCAGAATGTCACCTTTCGTTTCAAAATTGTTGACTAAGGACTCATCTGTTCAGCTGATGATGGACATTTTACCTCTACTATGCCATCATTGTCGATTAGGCCATCTGGTGTAGCGCCGAGGAATGTCAAATCAATCAACAAAGAAACCACAGCGTTAAACCCGAATTTTCAAAGTTTCTTCCAACTTCGCTATGGCATGTTCATTTGCTTTTCCGTATGACAACGAGCTTAGGTGTTGGAGATCAGAATATAATATTTGTTTGACCAAATTTTCACAACCAGTAGATGGGAGCTTGCAACAAACTTGTCCAAAATTATACGCTATTAAACGTTTCCTCCTTTCTTCTAAACATTGTCCAGGTTCACTCTGATTTATGGTTTGACGTTCAAGGTTTCGCAATTCTTCTTGGGAATGTTGGAGGCTATTTTGCATTTCTTTTTTAAACAACATAAAATCTTTTTCTGGCAAATCTGGGCGTTGAGAGTTTGGACCATAGTCAGCATCCATTTTCTTTTTTTTTGGGGGGGGGGGGGGGGAGAATGGTTTGCTTGACCGGGTGGGCTTCGAGTGATGTGAATCTTCTCGCTTTCTTCGGGCGAGACATAATTTTCGACGCTTGCGTGCTTCTTCCAACTTTGTGAATTTTCCCGGGCTTGATCAATTATATTTATATAAGTTTTTTTAGGATCAACATGCCTTTTAAATTATTTTTTCAAGGTCCTATATGGTGTTTTTTATTTTATTTTGGACGTATACAAATTAATACAAATAATCGTATAAAATGTTTACCAAGAGGTTCACGTTTTAATTACTTTATAAACAGTTATACGTTACCTGCCTTATGTTTGACATTTAAAAATATACTTTAGCTAGAAATTAGTTTTTGTGTAAATCAACTGTTTAAAGAACAAGATTGAAACCGGTTTGAGTCAAGCGTGATAAACCAATAGTTGAGTGGTCAACATAACCAAACAAGCACCGATGGCTACTCGTCTTTTAATAGTGACAATTGGTTAAGGTTCGAATCTTGGGCGCATGCATTATTATATATTTCTATAGTTTTCACACCCCACTCCTCCCGATGTGGATGCGCTTCATCTAACAACTCTGCTCGCGTAATACCGAACGCCCCCTTATCTCTGTAATTAGGTTTAGGCTTTAATGTGGAATGGAAGGGGACGGGAGAAAAGGCAAGTGTTTTTGCAGGGTTTTTTTATGGCAAAACATTTTTTTTTTTTGCTAAAATAAAAATAAAAATTGCTTCAGCACAAACATTAATTTTCTGCACATGTTGAAATCAACAGTTCCTGAATATACATCATAGTATAGCGGCATTAGTTGACAAACTTTTTAAATGAAGATAAAAAGTTGCCACATTCCAGGACTCCCTTCCAGACAGATATTAAAGATTTGTTGAGGTCATCAAGTGAGGAAAATTAAATTCTCTGTTTCTGCTGGAGCAATATATATTTTTTTTTTTCAAAAAAAGTTTTGTCTTAAAAACTGCAAAAACACTTACTTTTCTCGCAACCTCTTCATCCCACCTTAAATAAATATTTCGGGGGAGAGTACCTACAAAAAACTTGAATCTTGAAGCTTCAACAAATACTCATATAATTCAACAACAATCTCCCACTTATGCACCCATCCTTCCCCCCATTCTTATCCATAAACTCTCCTGCACCGCTAATGTGGTGTGATATAGTTTTCATTTCATAGAAAGAATCTTATTTGACAGCTAGAAAATTTACTATATCTCGTTCACGTATTGAAATGTCATAAGTCCACACCTTAGCTGTGCTGATATAACTAGTCGGTTCAGAAAGTGCACGTTAAATATCTCATGTAGATTTAAAACTAAATGATATGTCAAATCATATGATCTTCAGCTGTCACTTTTAATATAGGGTCCACATTATAAATACCAATAAAATAACACTATTAAAATTTGTTCAATGCCAACTGAAAAAAAAAAGTATTTTTTTCCTTAAAGGGCTCTTTGACACTGCCATGTGGCTGGAGCAAGTTTATGGATGAGTGACGTCATCATACAATAGGTTAGAGTTAGGTTCATAATGTGCGTTAAGACGAGTACTTAGGATTACAACTAATATTATCTTATGCGTCGGTTCATTATACTTTTTCTTTATTTCCCTCGAACCCTCGGGTAGAAAAAGTATTTTTTATCGTAAAAAAAGCTAACTTGAGATTTTAGTAATTGTTGACGTTAGATGACTTCTGAAACCGGAAAAAGTAGTTTTCTCGAAACCATTTAACATATCGGGATGGACTTGTAAGGTATGGTTTTTATATGGTTCCCCCGAGGAGTTTTTGTGACTTAATATTTAGCCCTAAATTAAGGGTAATTTAATGAAGGGCAAAAAGAGAAATAATAATTTTTTCGAAATCTGCTCTTACGATTTTGATTAAAGTTTATATCTGGGCACTGTTTAGCAGTAAAAACAAAATTACTTTGAGGGTACTTTACAATAGCGTAAATACATCTTAGAGATGAGTCGATTCCGCTTCTTCTCGAATCTGAATGTTCATTTACCTACAAATCCCAAATCTCGAATCTTATCCGAATTTTATAAAACATAATATGTATACAAGGTTAAATTTACCATACTGGTATGATTTATCCAATTAAAAAAAAAATTATTCACATTAATTCTTTAGTTACTATTGAACGTTAATATCTTAACTAAATGAATCTGAACTTTATCGGGTATCTGAATACCTAATAACGTAAGAATCAATTATTGGAAAGCCTTATAAGAAAAAAATAATATTTTTATTTAAATATTCATAGTGTTTAAACTCTAAACGGTATGTTCCAGCTGATTAAAAAAGCCTCCTGAAAAGCTTAAATGATTTAATCATATAGAAAAAAAAGTTTCCGTGTAATGGTCCTAGTTTCGAATACACGCATGGGTGATTTTTTCAAATAAGTTGTGAAGTTGCGCGTCATAATTAACACAATACATTTGTCAGAATATACAACACAAATCATTTACAAACAAGAGCACTTTAAATCCATAAGTCAGTTTAAAAAAAATGCATTTCTAGACATATTCTTCGAATTGTTTGTTCTTTTTTTTTTGGTCGTTCTTAGAGAAAACAATTTTTACATCGGGTTATCGTTTCGTAGTCGTTTTCTTGACACAGTATGTACTTAGAACGTGTGTATTTATAGAATTACGAACACGCTTCTTACGAGTGTTTGCAGAATAAGTTCGCCCAACTGTACAAGGAAGGGTGTCTGGCAACTGGAAGAAATCAATAGATCCGAATAGAGCAAATAGACCTTGTATACTGCATAGTGGAGGGTTTTACTCGGTCTGTTTGTTTACACGTATCGTTCATTTCCTTTGTTTCCGAGAGTATTTTTCTATCCTTACTCTCTCTCCTCCTACCACATCTTTCTTACGTCCGCCTTTTTTCATCTTGAAATATTCTCATGGGGGAGGTAAACAATCAACTCTTTTTTTTTTTTTGCAAGTTTGGTCAGACTGTTGGCTAAAGTGCTGGACTCAACCTTTTGAGAAATCGTTGAGACATTATGCTTCAGATACTGTTTTTAGCACGGTATTGGGTTAAATGCCTATGTACTAATTACACTAATATGTTAGGCATTAGAAAGTTAGAATCCAGGCAAAATGTATCCGCATTTGCGTTGAGGGAGAGTGGAAAACTATTTAGGGTAAACCACCCTCAGTACATCTGACTGGGATTGAACCCCAATCTTCCCATCTTGGGCAGTCTAGTCTATTGCGAGAGTAACGGCTTAGACCATGCGGCCACAGAAGCGGGTTCTGTCGACTAATTACCCTAATGTGCTAAGGATTAGTAAGGTTGAATTTTAAGGAAGTGTAGCTGCATTTGCGTTAGTGGAGTAGGGAAAAAACCATTTAGGAAAAACCACCCTCAGTACACCAGACCCGGATCGAACCCCGGTCTCCACGTCATTGGCAGTCCAGTCTCTTAAGAGAGTGATGCCATATACTTTTCAACCATCGAAGTGGGTTTCAGATATTAATGAGTGTTTTGAATGTTCTAGCTGATTGCATATAGTTAAAATAAATTAACATCTAAACGGGGGAAAAATAATTAATTCGTCAAGATATAATAATAATGTATTATAGTTTTACATTAGTGGCTAAATTAGGTTGGCTGGTAATAACTAAAACCGTTTGGCACGCAAACAAAGGCTTCATTCTCGTACTGTATGGTTTACCGGTGACGAGGAGGTTAGACTACGAATCCCAGCCGAGTGTATTGGAATTGTTTCTTCTCCTATAAATGGTTTGCTATTCTCCCGCAACACAAATGCGGGTACGCTTACCCTAAATCCTATCGTCCTCATATCATACCTCATAAGTGTAAGTATACATTAAATCCTGATGGGTGGTAAGATGCGAATCATATTACTGAAAAAATAAAAATAAAATGTTTTAGATTTAACTTTTTGTATTAAATATTAAACTTGACAAAAATTAAATTATTTTTAACTAACATTATATAATAATTTTCAAAGATATCCTCTCTAGCACTCAACGATCATGAATCTCTCACTGCTCAAGGTAGATGACCGAATGTGTTCGCTAATGATGGAAGAGAAAGGGGAGGGGGCAGCCTGTCTGTGCACCGCATGATATCCACCTTGCTTGATGTCCCCTATAAAGCCCCCCCGTCCCCCTCCCCACACACAATAAAGCCGCGATTCCGACAGGACAGTCAATTCGTGCGGTAATGAGAGCTTCACGTCGATCCATTGTGGGTGATATCAGGGTGCAGTTTAGGGTAAGGGATTGACGATGAATCTATGAGGGGTAGGGTAGGAAGAGCCCTCAGGGGTCCGATTATTTCGATCAATCGCCGGTGCATGTTTCTGGTCTGACGTGACCGCTCCGCATGGAAACCTGAATTATCAGGGTGTTGTGAGGTGATCTAGGAACTAGACAGTGAGATTACTTATGGATATGCGCATGCGCCTGTTTTAAATTATTATATTAGTTTTCACCGCGTCCTACCACCAGTCCTGGCTTTCCGTGTTAATTTGTTTTTATTAACTGTTTCAGCTTCTTTTTACCTATTAGGGTTGGACGCTTATGAAACAATATATCAATTAGCTAAGGATAGGTAAGGTGGTAGTTAGAAAAAGTATGTCAGAATTTGCATGGAAGGAAGGGGAAAAATAATTTAGTGAAAAAAAAACACTCACAGTACACCTGACCGCGACTCAAACCCCAACCTTCCTTTCACCGGTAAACCAGACTAGATAAGTTTGACGTCTATTCTGAGGGCTAATAATTGTATTTTTGATGAAATTAAGAAATTAATTTTTTAATAAGTAAAATATCACGATTCAAGCCACCTTTATAAAACCAAAATGAGATTCGAACCTCGTCATTAGTGACCCATTTCTTTACGAACAAGAATTATTAAAAGGTAGAGAGTAAGAGCAATAGACTTACTACTACTAGACAGCGCATAACATCGTTTGCTATACTTTTTACCCTTAATTACTCGCACCTGTGAGCACGTGGACTAAATGTTTGGCTCATCTAGTCTGATTTACTTGTAATGAGATGGTCTTGGCTTGAAACCCAACTGGGTGCACCGAGGGGAGTTTTTTCCTTAATGTTTTAACCTTCTTTCTCCACACAAATGTTGGTACATTTCTTAAAATTCCACCTTTATAATCTCTACCCAATCAGTGAATTTAAAATTTGTATATATCTCAGACGGATGCTATGTAAAAAATACTTTAATGATCAGAGGTATTTCCTAGTTAATGTTATTTGATGTGTAGGAAATAGATCATAGAAATAGGGCCTATATTCTTTCTTCAGCAGCACTTACTATCTGTTTAGGATATACGCGTATGTAATAATTATGATAATGTGCTAGGTATGAGGAAGGTTACATTTAAAGGGAGTGTACCCGCATTTGCGTGGAGGGAGAGTGGAAAAAAACCCCCCTCAATACACCCTACTGAAATTCGAACTTTGATTTACCAGTCTTCAGCAGTCAGGTATACTGTGGGAGTAACGCCTTAGACTATGCGGCCGCCGAAGCGGGTAATTCCGTTGAATCAACCGCATTGTTCAACCAAAGTGAACCGTGTAAATTAACCTTAAGAACTAACGTATCTGTTGCTACGGGTGCGATCAAACATAATTACATGTACAGATCTTTTTAACAAGTCAATTCTGTTTACCTTCAATTTACCTCTGAGTATGTTGTTCACTTTCATATCAGCAGAACCAATAGTTTGAACTTAGCGGTTTTTTTTTCGCAGTTAAATACATTTACACGAGATATTGAAAGAAAAAATACTTATTCAATGAATTATATACGTGGTACAAATCTGTAGCGTACTTATTAAATTAGTGACGATAGACATGCTTGCAATTTAACTCTGCAAGGAGAACTGAAAAATCGATTTGTCGGCGCGGAAAAGTTGAAAATCTCTTCGATGAAATATTCCATACTTCAGGAACAAAAGTAGGCAAAAGCATGAACTTTCTGAAAAAAATCATTATATCATAACATGACCTACCAACTAACTTAACCTCTTGTGGGAAGAACTACCAAAATAATTAAAACTACTTATAGATATCAGTACCTATAAAATAATAATACGTTTTCAGTGTTTACCGCAAAAGAAATACAATTTTCTTTATTAAAATAAATCACTTGTACCGGTGGTCCCTAGGTTTAAGGTGTCAATCTAGAAATAAATTAGATTTACGCTTACGTGAGAGTCGAGGTTCGAATAAGGACCGGGATTATTGAGGATTATTATTTCTAAACTAGTTTACTAGTCTCCAGTCAATTGCTGGTAAAGTCCCTTTAAAATATTCCTTATCCATCCCTACCCCATTGGTGAAGCAAATGTGGATACACCGAATTGGAGGCCATTTTCGTGACCAAAACAAATAGACTAGGTTGTAGATGATTTATAAAAAAATACGTTTACAAAAAAACTACTTCAAGATAAAAATAACCCGATTCAGTGGCTGCCTGGTCTAATGCACTACTCTTGCAGTTGACTAGACTGCCGATGACGGAGAGATCGAAGCTCGAATCTTGGTCAGGTGTACTGAGGGTGTTTTTAAAAAAAAAGATAAATATAAATAATAAGTTTTTGACACTTTTTTTTAGATTTAGTTAAGATGTTATGGTTTTTGTCTTAACGTTATATCTTTAAAACCCGCTGAATAAGGGTTCGGCCAGACTGCCAAGCGAGCGAGCGCGTAATTAGCGGACCCTAGTTAGATTATTATTAGCACCGCGTCTTACTACCCGTTCGGGTTATACGCACTTACGCTAATGTGTAATGGTAGGGTTATTGTGAGATGAAATGAAGGACCTACAGTTTAACGTGGAATCCGAACCACGGTGGTGGCCTGGCATTCCCTACATTCACAAGATGTCTTGTCAGAGGTGAAGGAAGGGTTTGTAAATAAGATAAATCTGTGCCGGGACCGAGGATTGAACCCCGGCTGCCAGCACAGAAGTCTGACACCTTACCCTAGACCACTAGGTCACCGCCCCCCCCTCCCCCCTAGTTAGAGAAGATGTCTCTGTCAAACACACTTAGTACATCTCTGCTCCTCGAAAATTCTTACAGAAAATATTGTGTATTTATAAAAAAGAAAAAAGTAGAAGTGCATCCAATTAATAAATTGAGAAATGCGTATGGTACTGTACTGAAGTGTTTTAAAATCAGATTTGCCGCACCAGTGGCAGAATGGTGCGTTGCACTCGATAACTTTTGACTAGGAGGCAAAGGTTCGAATCTTGGCTCAGTGAACTGAAGGTGATTTTTAAAACTTATTTATTGTTGTGGTTTTTTCATATTCTCTCCAAACTAATGGTGATTCTTATTTGTAAAGGCCTACTTTGATTATAATATTGAAGTATTTTAACATATCGGGTTTACATATATACATTATATTATTTATGGTCTTACCAATTAAATTAGGCCATTATTATTATTATTATTATTATTATTATTATTATTATTATTATTAGCACCGCATCTTACTTCCCGTTCGGGTTATATGCACTTACGCTAATGTGTAGTGATAGGGTGATTGTGAGATGAAATGAAGGACCTACAGTTTAACGTGGAATCCGAACCACGGTGGAGGCCTGGCTTTCCCCACATTCACAAGATGTCTTGCCAGAGGTGAAGGAAGGGTTTGTTAATCAGATAAATCTGTGCCGGGACCGAGGATTGAGCCCCAGACCTCCAGCACAGAAGTCTGACACCTTACCCCTAGACCGCCAGGTCACCGGGCCATTAATAGCAAGTGTGTTAAACCTATCACTGATAG
Source organism: Timema cristinae (assembly GCA_039000515.1). Classification (NCBI taxonomy): domain Eukaryota; kingdom Metazoa; phylum Arthropoda; class Insecta; order Phasmatodea; family Timematidae; genus Timema; species Timema cristinae. Next base: position 25,814,885 of record JBCFYV010000100.1, on the reverse strand, counting down.
AAAAAAGTCAAATATCATGTCAAAATGAGAAGTTTCCCCAGCACTCAATGAACCAACATACAATAATATTGCCTAGCGCCTGTAAACTAGACTGTACCGGGTCGAGCGCGCGCGCTTGAAAAATAGAACCAGTTCTATCTTTCAAGCGCGCGCGCTCAGTCGCTCGCGCGCTCGCTCCAGTGTGGCCACCCCCCATTACAACCAATGTGTTCTATTTTATATTTTAGTCGCTCGCGCGCTCGCTCGCTCGCTCGCTCGCGCGCTCAGTCTGGCCGTACCCTAAGGCCAATACTTTTGCCCTTGTTTTATTAAAAATGTTTTTTGTTGTTGACACATTAAATAAAATATTTTTTTAAGTAGATGAGTTAAGTTTAATTTTCTTCATATCTTAAAATATCTTGAATATTTCTTATGATCACCCTGGAATTTGATAAAATATTTATTTTTCTCTTTATTTAAAATGTTTCTCATCAAAATGCCACAGTGTTAACGATAGATATTCAAGAACTGTTTAAATTACTATGTGTAGAAAACTAAAAAGAACGTTATGTGTTGAAGAAATATTTTAAATATCGCGTAAAATAATTACTAAAAAAAATTGCAAAAAATAATGGCCTAAGTTTGTGTTCCTTCCAATCTCACCTTAATTCTAGTACTATCGTCGATTTCTTTGAACTGTTTACACAATGCTAAGGATTAAGAAACACATGGGTATATCGGCCTAGTGTTTGATGGTTTGCTGAGGGAGGTAACGGGGGGAGGTTGTCATCGTTCTATAGCTAACTGAGGTTTGGCAACAAGTCCAGGTGAGTTTGCCTCTCCCGGTATGACTCATGGGACTTTCCCTTGAAACAACCAGGAATCGTTGATTCACTGAATCCTTGTTTTCGTGGAGAAATAAGAATCGCGTGGGGCCGAGTCGACAGCTGTTTCTGGAACTGTGTTATTTTTGGGGGGGGGGCAACGCGTCTTGCTACCCATCCTGGCAGCCCGCATGTTTACAATAACGGGGTGGATAAGAGTGAAATAGAATTTAGAGGAAATTATCCGAATTTGCGTGGAAAAAACAATTTTTGGAAATACAACGTTTACTCTACACCCGGTCCGAATTCAAACTTTGTCCTCGCCATCGCTTGCAAACCAGACTACTGTCTGTTCACGGTAGGAATTGACTTCTGAAAGGCCTTTTCCCCTACCAGAAATCTATTATATAGTAGGATATTGGTAGGAAAAAAGACCTTTCAGAGAGTAATTCCTACCGTGAATGGAATATAGTTTGGTGCCTTTGCTCACCAATGCGGGTAGAGTGATAACATTTTCCGCCGCATCTCATTACACGTTTGGGCTATGCGGCTGGGCACGTTTTATGTGAGATATAGGGGACCTCCTCTGCTTTATAGGTGTCAAAGCTTCTTGGTTACAATTCCAGAGGTCCCGGGTTGGATCCCCGGCGCTTTCAGACTTTTCTGAGGAGCATTGAGGTCTGTAACGGGGTCATTTCAACATCGTGAGGACTATTGAGGAGTTGCTTGATTAAAGAAGTAGCTGCCCTGGTCTAGAAAATTGAAATTAATTCCTGAAGAGCTCGTTGTGCTGACCACAAGACACCCTCTATCTGCAAATGTTGGCACTATCTTCGCCAAAATGTGTCGGCTGCTCGGTCAGTATAGCTCGCTTACGGGCTGACGCCATGAAGTTTTTTCACTAGATTAAAGTGAAATAAATCTCCTTGGTATTTTCGGCGACAGTCACTCTAGAATCACCTAAGGTGGCTTTCATTTATTAGTGTATAATATACCTTATAAGTTATAGTCTTGTCATTAGACAAAAAATAAATCAAATATTGCTTCAGAACAAATAGAGTTTAATTTTCTTCACAACATTTTTTGAATATCTGTCTCTTACTCTTTCACTCTGAAGATTTCTTTGGAGTTCACGGTATAAAAGTTTATAAGGCCTCTCGGATAGATTTTCCATTGATTTGCCTTTCAACATAGGGTTTTAATTTCTGTTGATTTAGTAGACTTCCTGCATATGGTTCATGGTCATGATAAAAAAGCCCAGTTCGTTTTGACACATTTCTAACGTTCAATTCTATCAGTCAGCTCTTTATGGTACCTATATTTTTGTCCATTAATAACTATTATTAACCCTTCCTTCACCTCTGACAAGATATCTTGTGAATGTGGGGAATGCCAGGCTTCCACCGTGGTTCGGATTCCACGTTAAACTGTAGGTCCTTCATTTCATCTCACAATCACCCTGCCATTACACATTAGCGTAAGTGCGTATAACCCGAACGGGTAGTAAGACGCGGTGCTAATAATAATTATAATAACTATTATTGACGACACTAATGACAACACACGATACTCTGCCACCACGAGGAAATAAGTCGTTATAATGCACCGTCTAAAGGTTTCATCGACAGTGTAGTCAACCCCTTTGGTTTGTGCAACCCTTGGGACCTATTTACCCACTTGGTATGTTTACATTTTACCTTAGTGAGACTCAAACCATTAATAGGGTCCCATTTGGTGTACAGCCTTCGAGGACTGTCACCAAAAACCGACGACAAATGGTCACCTTTTATTAGGAATCCAATAAGCCCGATCCAAAAATTACATTGAGGTGTGGTTGTCTGCATTCTTCGCTTGACAACATTTAAACTGAGACTATTTTTTGTGTGTATAAATATAAATATATAATAGTCACATGGATTCGAAATAACTTCTATCGGCAATGACGCTGTATGTAATGAACCTCCTCCTTAGTTACAAGAACAAGCTATATTTATTTAATTTGACCGGCCAGGTAAAGAAGAAACTACGACTTTTACAACTTCCTGGTCTCGGCAAAGTTCCGTGCACCCCACCGCAGTATCAGGAGTACATGCGAGCAAGCAGGTATTCGTGCAACAGCTAGCATTTATAATGCACGGCTCCAGCCTGGCGCGATTTTCTGCCTCCTTGCAACGAACAAGCACAGTCCCATTTTAACAAAAATAGCCTTTTAGAAAATACATTTTTTTAAGGCCAATAATGATTGCGATTTTCTATATAATTACCCCGTGGAGAAAGAAGTATTGTGATTGTAAAATAAATTGAACTCGAGATATTGATAAATGTTTGTTTCATGACCCTCTGAAACAAAAAAAAAAAGTAGTTTTCGCTATGCCATCTGTTTGTATCTCGGCCTAGGGCCAAAACCATTTTATCGAACCTAAGACTTGTTATATAGAATCTTTATAGGGTTTCCTGAGATTTTTTTTTTATTGAACCGCTATTTTAGTTCTCTATATTAGAATAAGGTACCTAATGCTAATAAGGCTCAGCAGATAAGGCCCGATATCTGTATTTACACATTGTTATAAACTCACGAGTATTAGGGCAGCATAATACTGAACTGTTATGTTGTGGGTCCTATTATATGCACCTGCCGGTTATAAGGCCCATTACCACTTATTTTTTTAACCATAGTGTATTTTAATAGTGTATCTGTGTATGAATTCCTTGTACTCCATTCCTGAATGATTACATACAAATTTATGTTTCTTAATTATAATTTTCTTTGATAATCCTATTCCTTTATGTGTAAATAGCGTTTATTCCTTAGGTGGCCTTTAATACACCCGGTTACCTTATCAATCATATTTTGAATAAGGGCTCTTTACCATTGGCCCTAAGTTTCTTAGCCCGTGTCTTTCTATTCAATTAACATGCCATATCAAAGATAAAATCAAATCATCCCCCTTAAAATTTGAAATTCAAGCAAATATTGTAATATCTGTTGTGTAGCTGTTGCACTTAAGGTCTTTTCTTTATATTTTGTATCCAACCTCTTTCTTTATAACTCATCCCTTTCATCCTTGTTTTTGTTGTAACCCTTCTTACTACCCATCCGGGATATTCGCATATTTTCACCAATGGAACGGAGATGATAAAAGAAACATTTAGATTAAATGTATCCGCATTTGCTTTGAAGAAGAGTGGGGAAACAAAAGGGCATAAACACTCAGTATACCCAGTTGTAATTTGAAACTCTTATCTCGTCGTTACTGGCAAACCAGACTAGACGAGACTGACGCCTTTGTCAGCATGCTCACCAGGTGTGGGACGGATCCTATATTTATAGAATAGACACGGTAGTTAAGTTGTTAAAAAGTAGCAGATCGAGTCATTGGACACACCGACTAAAGCCAAGCTCATGTATACCCTGATTTTGGTTGGAAGGACAATAGAGAAAATCAAAAGTATTTCTTTGGCGCCAACATTGATAACATTTTACTTTATTATCTGTGTTATTCTATAGGTATTGAAAGCGATACCTGCAGATAACATGACTTGATGTATGAATATATTAAACTTGTTTTAGTAACTTTAGTAACTAACTTCTACTGTTCTTCCTACCAAAATCATACTATAATCTTGTTTGCTGACGAAGAAAAGGTTAATTTCTAACCTTTGACGCGTGCACTGAAGTTACTTAGCCTAAATTAGGGCTCTTCAACCCGATGAAAAAATAACATTATTTCAAGAGAAGAAAATTATAAATACAGATATATATTTTACATAATGAGCTAGTAAATCAAATAAATATTTTATTTATATATCTTACCTTATTTTAAAAACGATTTTGGCTTTTTACAAGGATAAAGTATTGCGTTTTAAGACAAATCGTGCTACCTCCTGCAGTGAACAATATAAAAATAAGGGGGGGGGGGGGGAGGGGGACCAGAGAAAATATTTAACGAGAAATCCTAAACCCTATTGTAAGTATAAGTGTGTAAGAATAATGAGCTAATACGAATATTTTAATATTTATTCAATCCGAATATTGTTTGTGGAGTACTAAGGCCCACAAACCTACAATAGAGAGATAAACTTTGACCCTCGGACACAGACAAATAATATACCCTGACACTCAACCTCCAGGTTAAAATGGTTGCGCTCCTTTTGACAGCTTGAGTTCTTCACCACTAGGATCGCTGTGGTTAGTCCTATCATCACCCAGCAGTGACACTAGCGAAGCCCAGTGTTGTAGGACTCAAGCTGGCAAAAGGAGCGCAGCAAAAACCCCGTAAAGTTGAGAGTCTGGTTTTTTACTTGTCTGTGCCCTTGAGCATATAAAGTTTGGAGGCCCCTGGCCTAAATAATTAATTTTCTACTCTCACTCCATGCAAAAGCGGGTAAATTTCCTCTAAATTCTACCCTTCTCATCACTACCCTGTTAGTGTAAATATTCGGATAGCCCGGATGAGTAGTAAGACACGTGATGGAAGTTAAAATAAGTAAACTAACCTATTATAGAGTTTTGTTGGTACAGTCTAATTTTCATAAGAAGGAAATTTTAGGGATGCAAAGAATTATTTTTTCTTGCCAAAATCAATAAGATTTAACCATTTTATTGGTGTTATTTTTTTATTTATTTTTTGTAGCACAGTGTTTTGCTAGCCATTAAGTATTGATACTATCTATAAAAATGACATGTTAATCCAATGACTTGACGTATGAATAAACGAAGGATTTATTATATTTTTAAGCTGTCAGAAAATGAAAATTGAATTTCAACAATACAGTTTCTTTTTTCATGTATATGCTTCTCTCGCGGTTCGCCCTTACCGAACTACAATTACGGTAACAAGAGGTTTATGGGCTTTTGTTTTTTGTTTGTCCTTTTACAACTTTGTCTGGTTTCGCTCCTCTGCTTAGTTTACTGTTCGTAATTTGCGTTGTTTGCGCCTCTACCCCTCGCTCTCACCCTCCCCCGGCCCTCAGATAATATATTAATATTTTACTTCTGTACAGCAACAACAAAAAACACTAAGTATTATAAGGCTTTTCACTGTTTTTGTATTATACGGTTTCAATTTGTGGCGTAAGCTCTTTTGCTCTTAATATTCTACGCCCCTTTCTTGCGTCTGTTCTTTAAATATTTGGTAGAGAAATAAAAATGTACTTGTGTGGTTTTTAAAACGTTTGCTCGCAAAAATTCGAGATGCTGTTGTTTTTTAAAACAATTTTTTTGTTTAATTTGTACCATTTTAAACACATGTTTTATAGCGCCACTTCTTACAACCAGTTTGGATTATACATCTATATACTAATTACGCTAATGGTTTTAGGGATTAGGAAGGTTATATTTAGAGGAAGTGTATCCACATTTTCTTATAGAGAGTGAAAAATAATTTTGGAAGAAAACCTCATACACCTGACCGAGATTCGAACTTCGATCTCCCCGTCATCAGTGGCTTAGTCTACTGCAAGAGTAGCGTCTCAGACCATGCGGCCACTGAAGCGGGCTACACACATGTTAATAATGAATTAATTTAGTTGGTGTTGGTGAGGGGGGTAGTTTTAAGTGCTTTCACGTTTCGATGAAGAGATTATAGGAAATACCTCGTGAGGAAAATTGTATTCGGAAATGCATCACACACTAGCACCCAGAGACTTCGACAGCAGGAATTCATTCTATTTCGAACCTAACGCCTTATGTCGCGTGATCACTGGCGTGAATGGTATTAGAACAATAAATACAAAGTGGGCGACTATTATTAATTTATAGAAATGTAATATAAGTATCAATAATTAATATCTGTTGCTGACAACGATTCATGTAACTTAATATTTCAAATTTTTTTTTTGCCAATTGAATGAAAAGTTAAAATGTTAGTGAAGATGAAATCACAGCCTCATTAATTTTAATTAATTAGATAATCATTAGAGAAACGATAAATAATACTTAGAATGTCCCCCACCCCCTTTCTTTAGAACCACGTCTCCTTCCTTACCCATCCGGTCTTCCTGCATATTTTGATCTTAATAGTTAAGGATGAGGAGGGTACAAATTAAATAAAGCGTATCCTCATTTGCATGGAGTAAGATTGGGAAAATAGTTAGGGAAAAACATCCAATACATCCTGTAGGGATAAAAACCACACACTCCACATAGTTAACAACCCAGACAAGCGAGATCGACTCCTGGTCTGAGTGACCACTGTGTGGGAACATTACATAATTATTGAGGTTTAAAATAAAACTCATGTAACACTCGTTATAGAAAACTCCTTGCATGTGTTTTTGTAGCATTTAATATTAATTAAGATGGAAGTGTAGGTTTGGGAACGCGAGTTAAGATACTTTTTTTTTCAGTTTTTATAGCAAAACTTTTTGTGGCCAAAATAAAGAAATTATTTCTCCAGTAAAAACATAGAGTTTAACATTCTTAACAGTTTGTTGAATATCTGTCAAGGGTGTCCTGAAATTTAATGACAACTTTTTCTCTTCATATAAAATGTTTCTCATCTAATGTCGCTATGTCATGCACCCACTCGTAACACACCCGCTAAAATAGAATCGCAAAAAAAAAACTGTTATTTTCCTATCCGCCGGATGTTTCGTATTGTTTTCGCAGTCCGTCCGTCCACTTTAAGGATGCTCAGAGCCATTCCTGGGGTGTCCCTGCTGCCGGAGTCATCTGGTGGCCACGCACCGGAACCGGAAGTGCGAGTTCTCCTCCCCCCCTCTACCCTTGTGTCCGTCCACAAAGAGTCCCTCGTCCATGTGAATACATAAACCCCGATGTCATTGATGGGTGTTGACCACGAGTGTTTAAGTGATGGGCAACACAGTGCGTACGTACGTCCGTAGCGACTACCTGCTTCCTTGCTATGCGAGGTACAGTAGCCCGTGGCTTCTTTGGTGCTGATGACTGCAGCTCACAGCTGACTTCTGACACTGCTAAACACATGTTTTGCAGATCATATGGTTAGGCGTAGGGATACATAATTTGGTCTGGTAACTTTTTAAAGACGTCAGCTGTCAGCTGTGAGCTGTCAGTCAGCACATAGAAGCCATGAGACTACTGTAACGTGCTGGACGAGGGGTGGACTCTATAGTCACAGACAAGGTATACACCAAACCCACAGCCTCCAGGTTAAAATGGCTGCGTTCATTGGGAGAGTTGAGTCCTTCAACACAGATATCGCTATGTGCAGTCTTTAGTGATAACATAGCTATCAAACAGGTATTTTAAAAAAAACAGTTCACTTTATAAATATGCTTTTACTAGAGAACAGACCAAAATTGCCCTAAAGTGTCACTAAGCTAGTTTCAGATAGCGGCCCCACTCCTTCCCATAAACCACCACTCCAAACTATTTCACTAAGACTGCAAATTATGAATAAGAAATAAAGTACAATAGTCCTTTTTTGGTTGTTCAAATGAATGTTTACAAATTGTCTAGTTGCGAACAATCTTTAAATACCTTCGTCTAGCTATTTGTCTGAAAATGTTTGTTCATTGAAAGGGGTTAAGGGGTGAGATGAGGTATTGCTGTACCTGAACTATTGTTTTTGGACCGCCACCCCTTTAAATGAACAATTTGAAAGTGAGTTAGTTCACTTGGAAGTGATGTTATCACTGCAACTAGCACTCCCCAGTGCTCAATGACCAAACCTGGCTCAAGGAGTGCAGAGGAACTTCCTTAAGGCTGAGTATCTGGTGTATACCTTGTCGGTGACCCGGGTCGAGATAAGGTGGTAGGTAGTACATGCTTGCCTGGAAATACTGACTACTCGAGGGAGTAGTTGTCTATATAGTTTGTTTAACATACTCAAGAATCAGTACTACCTATCAGAGACCTTAAACTAGAATCACTATCATCAGTGATCTTAGCTATTATTAATATAGTTATTATTATTATACCATTAAGTCCTCGACTTACACCATAAACTCATTACGGAGGCTTACGCGCAAATTAAAAATCCGCGTAAGTCGAATGGTGCCTAAATACGTTGTATTTTTTTATATATAACAAAATAGGATTAAAGCTAAACAGGTACTGCTTACGAGTTTTAATTTTTTTTATATAAAATAAAATCTTACTTCCCGCTTTAGTTATATGATGCTACGCGTCCGCGATGGGCGCTAATTATGAAGATACGGTTGCTCGTTGGGCGCCAATTAAGATGTTATCGTTATTTGATAAGATAATTGGTATTTATAGCCCCGTGATCGAGCGCCAGTTAAAACGATGTTCACGTTATTTTATGAGATAATTGATATTTATAGCCCCGTGATCGAGCGCCAGTTAAAACGATGTTCTTGTTATTTGATGAGATAATTGGTATTTATAGCCCCGTGATCGAGCGCCAATCAAAAAGATGTTGTCGTTATTTGATGAGATAATTGGTATTTATAGCCCGTGATCTAGCGCCAATTAAAACGATGTTCTCGTTATTTGATGAGATAATTGGTATTTATAGCCCCGTGATATAGCGCCAATTAAAACGATGTTCTTGTTATTTGATGAGATAATTGATATTTATAGCCCCGTGATCGAGCGCCAGTTAAAATGATGTTCTCGTTATTTGATGAGATAATTGGTATTTGTAGTCCTGTGATTGAGCGCCAATTATAGTGATATTTCTTACACTTAAGAAATAAGTAAGACCTTTAAATTTGCACACGATTTATTTAGATCATTGCACCCTTGGTGCTGAAGATTTGATAATAAATGATACAGTTTTTTTGTGAAATTACGAATAATACACGTTCCACGTTCTGATTACCGTGTGCTATGCTCATGTATGTAACTGCTTTCTATATATTTTACCGGCACTGATAATTACTGTCTTTGATATATTACCGAGTTATATTTTATTTCAAAGTTCTTGTGTATTTCTGTCCACTGTAATGGATTCATACGCATAAGCGGCTTATATATGACCTACCCCTTGCCTCTTGGACCCCTTGTCAAGGGTGTCAAAACCAACTGAAAGGAAGTGTCCTGGCGACACGTGTTGTGAAAAAACTATCTTCCTATTGGGTAGAGGGCTTCTTCATGAATTGAAGTCTTTAAAAAAGGATATTTTACATACATTTTATCGAAAAAAAAAACATTCATGAATTTTTAAATATATTAGAGGAGTCCAAAACAGTATCATTACAGTTAGAAAAAAATCAAGTGGCTATGACATCATTGGTTGTCCATAATCTTACCAGGAACGCATATATTATTTTTAAAGTGGCGGTTGATGCTTGGTGTTGTTAGTCGTAAGTCGAAGTACCGTAACTAAATATCTATGAATTCCTGTAGCTTGAATTCAGGTAAGTAAAGGACTTACGGTATATTTAAATTATTTTTCACGTGCTTCACGTCTTACTACTTAAGCTGTTTATCATTATATTTATTCTACTGGGTTATGGATGAAGGTAGAATTTAAATGAAATTACCTGAATTATCTTGGAGAGAGAGTGGTAAACTTTTTTAGGGAAGCATAGTGGTAAGTACATTCGGTGAATTCCGCAAACCAAATCAGACGAGCCAGGCGTCTTCGTCCACTGATTCACCGTTGCAGATCTTCACAAAAGCAACTCATAGTAGAATATAGGGGCTAGGAATGGGTCTGATAGTTAAGAGAAATGCACAAGTAATTGCTTGGAGAGGTGTTTAAAAAGACAATGAAAATCACACCGTGGGAAACCATCTCAAACGCAACCTGCGAGGTTTTGAGTTGAATGAGTGTTTTGAAGGATCGACAATCTGGCAGTCAGACCCATCTTTATAAAACCAATGACAACATGAAGGACCATTTCAAGAGTAGATATCCTTACATCTAGCCTCACATTTATTAAACCAACTAACCCGCCTCGATGACGTAGTTGGCTAACGTGCTAGTTTCGTCTTGAGCTAGACTGCCGAGGATGGGAAGATCGAGGTTCGAATCATGGTCGGGTAAACGGGGCATTTTTTTCTAAATGGTTTTCCACTCTCCCTCCACGCAAATGCGAGTTCACTTCTTCTAAATTCAACCTTCCCAATTCCTAATTAATTAGCGTAATTAGTACTTAAGCGTATAACCCGAACGGGTAATAAGACGTGGTGCTAAATAAATAAATAAAAAATATTAAACTAATTAGACAGAATGACAACATGAATGATTATTTTGAAATATCATTATTCCGGCAGTCAACCACACCTTTATAAAACCAACTAGGCAAATTACAATCATAAATAATAATTTCGAAGTATAAACATTCCGGCAATCAACCTCATCTTAATAATAACAACAGACTTAAATACAAGTTGGTAACTTGGAAAAACTAAGTCAGTGACAAATATTACCTTTTTAAGGAAAAATACATTAACTTATAATTCAAAGGCTAACGTTTCCTATTTGGCGTGTAGGTCTCGTAAACGAGCCCTTTTAGTTAAATTTAGACACTATTATCTTTAATTTATGTTCATAATGGTTTAAAGACAGTAAAACTAAAGCTGGAACATTACCCAGTACAGGCTGATTATATCTACCGGTGGTACCGAGCTATAATAAGTTAATGACCTGTTTTAAATTGCTAATTTTATCAGTTACCCTTGTAAACTAGTTCTTAGAGAAATATGGCAACGTGCAACTACTACTGATAGAAAGTTGTAATTTTCTTCAACATGCTTATCCTATCTAATGCTTAAAATACGTTTAAGTGCGATGGCTTCCAGGCGAATAAAGAGTATTTGCTTAGTTATGGTGCACGGGACGACATAAAACCTGTGACATTTTCCTTGCCAGGATGTTGGATTAGCTTAGAATGTAACAAATAACGTTTAAATTGCATTACTAAAGTCCAGGGGTCGGCAACCTTATTGAGCCCCAACCAATTTATAAAATTATTATTATTATTATTATTAGCACCGCGTCTTACTACCCGTTCGGGTTGTACGCACTACGCTAATGTGTAATGGTAGGGTGATTGTGAGATGAAATGAAGGACCTACAGTTTAACGTGGAATCCGAACCACGGTGGCGACCTGGCATTCCCCACATTCACAAGATGTCTTGTCAGAGGTGAAGGAAGGGTTTGGTAATCAGATAAATTTGTACCGGACCGAGGATTGAACCCGGCCGCCAGCACAGAAGTCTGACACCTTACCCCTAGACCACCAGGTCATCCTATAAACTTATTAAAGGTCCCGAGATCGTCTCTCATTTCTTCACTTTATTATGTGGGTTTTTTACTGTAGATTTTATGTTTATTACTTAAACCCAGTCTTCCTTGAATATTTGTGTCTTCACTTTTCTAGAGAAAAAACATACAGATTAAATAAAATGTACACTTTTATATATAACTTTAATTTTCTCATAGCACTACTGATTGCGACATGGTCTAGGGTGCTACTCTTGAGTAGACTAGATTGCCGATAAAAGGAAGATCGAGGTTCTAATCTCAGTCGGGTGTATTGAGGAGATATTTCCAAGGTAATTTCCCACTCTCCTTACACCCAAATTTAGATACACTTCCTCCAAATATAACCTTCCTCGTCCCTAAAACCACTATCATAGTTAGTACATAACTAGTAAGATGTGGTGCTAAAATAAAATCTGGTCACACTCAAATATTATTTGAAAGTACTTGATATTGGCTATTTAATAGTTATTTCGTATCTCAGATAGTTGCGGAGAAATGATGAAAATTAGAAAATTCCCCCCATGAAAAAATGAGAATTGCCATTTTGTTTATAATAATAAATAGAACCGGTATCTAGATATAACATTTAATCAAAATCGTTTGGAACGAATTTTAAGAAAATAGATTTTTCTCTTTTTGGCCCTTCAGTAAACTACCCTTAAATTTAGGTTGGATATTTAATTTCAAAAACCACTTGGGCTGACCTTATGAAAACTCCAGATACCAAGTTTTAGCCCAATCGATCAAATAATCTCGATTCTAACCCAAGGTACAGACAGATGAGACGGCAAACCACTTTTTTGGCTTCGAGGAGCCATGAAACGTTGACATTTATGAAAAGCTTGAGCTGGATTCTTTTTTACGATCACAATACTTTCTATCTGAGGTGTCGAGAGAAAGTAAAAAGACACATCCAAACGTTTATTTTAAATAACTTAATATTTCATTATTTTCAAAACTCTTTTAAAAAATCTAATTATTTGTAGAGAAAATTTTTACTGCCAAAAGTGGCAGCGTCCAAACATATGGGGTTGCTGATCAAGCGATTCGGCCTATGGATACATTAAAGTATTATTATTATTATTATTATTATTATTATTATTATTATTATTTATTATTATTTTATTATTATTATATTAGCACCGCGTCTTACTACCCATTCGGGTTATACGCACTTACGCTAATGTGTAATGGTAGGGTGATTGTGAGATGAAATGGAGGACCTACAGTTTAACGTGGAATCCGAACCACGGTGGCGACCTGGCATTCCACACATTCACAAGATGTCTTGTCAGAGGTGTAGGAAGGGTTTGGTAATCAGATAAATCTGTGCCGGGACCGAGGATCGAAGCCCGGCCGCCAGCATAGAAGTCTTGACACCTTACCCCTAGACCACCAGGTCACCTACATTAAAGTAGATTTGGTATCTTTCCCGAGCTATCAGAGAAGCCTCTCGCAAGGAATTCAGGGCTTAAATGTTCCCTGATATCTAATTGGATCTCGTCAGAGTTAAACTTTAAATAACTGGAATACAATTCTTGCGGTCTATGTTTTCTAGCAAGTCTTTAAATCTATCAATTGTTTATGTCTTTTGGGAAAGTTACGTTTATAATCTTGATGGGTTGATACTTACGAGAACCGAGAAATGCATTGATAAAAACTATAATAAAAACCTGATAAAACAAATAAGATGTTAGTCGTAGTCAAGTATTTTCCTAGTAGGGATTCACAAAATTAATTTATATTTTTAAATCAAGATTAAAATAGTTGGTAGATAAAAAAAAAAGCTTTTATTTTAACGTACTCTTGTTGTTAATTTGCAAAGTTGTAGACTATAATAATAAGATACGGAAAAAGATATCACAAGAGATAAAACCATTGCTTTTATGACAAATAAATATTAAATCATTTTCTGATTAGTTTGATTTCATGATACAGCTTATGTATCAATTCTAAATGAGACCTTATTACTTTTATAAAATTACCCGCCTTATTTGCCGCATGGTGTAAAGCGTTACTCTTGCAATATACTAGACTTACTGATAATGTGGAGATAGAGGTTTTAATTCCGATCGAGTGTACTGAGCGTGGTTTTCCACTCTACCTCCACTCAAATTTGGCTACACTTCCTCTAACTCCAACCCTTCTTATCCCTAACACACTATCATGATTAATAAATATGCTTACAACACGAACGAGTAATCAAACTATATGCTAAATTACTTTGATAATAATAGGGTGACCTGGTGGTCTAGGGGTAAGGTGTCAAGACTTCTGTGCTGGCGGCCGGGGTTCAATCCTCGGTCCCGGCACAGATTTATCTGATTTCCAAACCCTTTCTTCACATCTGACAAGACTGTATTAATCAAATTGTGAATGTGGGGAAGGAATGCCAGGCCTTCACCATGGTTCGGATTCCACGTTAAACTGTAGGTCCTTCATTTCATCTCACAATCACCCTACCATTATACAATAGCGTAAGTGCGTATAACCCGAACGGTTAGTAAGACGTGGTGCTAATAATAATAATAATAATAATACTTTGATAATAGATTATTTGGGTAATTTGATGACTTGGTATTGGTTGTTTTTAGCTTTCGACGTTGGTTATCTATTTTATACCTTGAACATTAAATTATATTATATTTTTTTTTTAAACTATGTAGTTACATTCACCAACAGTGCTGTTATTTTTTGAGGGTAAAAATAACATTTTTCTACTTTAAAAAGAGACACCTTTTTCTCCACCACGTGATTTATTTGTCATAATGAGTAAACCTCTAAAATATAACACAAAAGCGGCTTCCATCCGACTATTATAACGTTCATTCCTTTTTAAATTATTTATACGGTGGTGGGGTTTGCAGTAACTAATTTCCCAATTTCCTTTCTCACCCTCTGTAGTCTTACGTTTTAATCAAATTAGCTCTCAAGTAGAGTAATTCCATGGTGATTAAACTTGCATAGGATCTGTGGTGGGTGATGAGATTCGGCTACTCATCCTCATCAAGGTAAACCTACCGAGATGGCGGGCATGTGTAGAGTCATATCGTCATTGGAAGAACCTTATAGAACATATAAACAAGAAATGTGATACGTATACTTGTATAGTGGTAATAATAATAATATTTTTCACACTGGGCCACTTTACATCCCTTACTGTTTCCAGCCTGTGGCCTGGTTCAGTTTTTTATTCAAGCCATATATTTTTCCAATACTGCATTGATAGGCCCGGAATAGCGTCATATGCCTTATAATCTATCTTAAGACTAGGACGGGCACAACTTCCAGTACCCGGCCGTTAATTTATCGATGTGAAAGGGTTAAACTATATTTCATCAATAATACATTTTCGGTTGTGCTGGTAATCGAACCCGGGACCCTTAGCTCAGTAGGCAGATATACTACTTACTGACTGAGCTAACATACACTGGGACACTAGTAACAATAATATTAATGGTGCATCTGGGCTACAAAAATCGTAGCCCAGTAGCGGATGTACCGTTGCCCAGGGGACGCCCAAATGTACTAATCGTACATCATTTCCGTGGAGGCTCTTTCCATGCCCTGATGAGATGAAATGAGGGTGATAATGAGTATGAGGGAGTGAAACCAGTAGAAATTCTTAAACCTAACTTAAGTATAATTGACCTAACCCTTGTGACCATGGGAATTATTCCCATTTCGAGAAAAATCCTCTGGCACCAGCCGGGAACCGAACCAGGTTTCTCTAAAGTCAGCAGGCAGGTACTTTTCACACTGGTACACTGGATTTTCTGTCCCAGTCACAGTGACACAACAGTGCCTGATCTTTGCCACAAGTGTCGTACGAGGTCATTGTGTCCGGGCGAGTCACCGCTATAGATGACAATAGTTTCAATAGTAGCGTTCCCGAACGGTTAGTAAGACGTGGTGCTAATAATAATAATAATAATAATAATAATAATAATAATAATAGCGTTCACACTGGAACATCGGCGACGAACACTGTGAGTAGATCTGACAACTAACAGCAAGATGGTCGGTTTTTGATTCGACACACATCTTTTTTTATTGGTTCTAGAATGAGTTTATAATTTATCCACACCAAAGATGATATATATGATGTATAAAGTCGTCCTGTCGTTTTGGATCTTCTTGATCACCAAACATTGTGTAGAACACTTCTGTACAGCATATCACAGAGCGGAGGATATGCACTCAGTCTACCCTGAGAGGTAACAGTCTGACCTTGTAAAATATAAACCATACCATGTATAGTAATGTAAGGTTAACTTGCCAACTCACGGGTTAAAAATGAAGGGTACGTTTAAATGTTTTTACTGATTCTCTTTATTCTGTTTAGAAGCACTAGTAATCATAGAATGCTATCTTTATTATTATTAGCACCGCGTCTTACTACCCATTCGGGTTGTACGCACTTACGCTAATGTGTAATGGTAGAGTGATTGTGAGATGAAATGGAGTACCTACAGTTTAACGTGGATCCAAACCACGGTGAAGGCCTGGCATTCCCCAACATTCACAAGTTGTGATTAATACAAATCTTGTCAGAGGTGAAGGAAGGGTTTGGCAATCTCTGTGCCGGTACCGAGGATTGAACCCGGACCCCAGCACAGAAGTCTGACATCTTACCCCTAAGCCACCAGGTCACCTAGAATGTTATTCCTTGAGTCAATTTTAAATAAAAAGAAATACTAAAATGCTACCGAGTTTGTTGGCAATGAAGTGTTTTGGACATCAGTTTCCTAGCATTGTTCACCACAAACACATGTCCCCGGCACCCTATTTATGTGGCTTTAGTGGTGAAGAAAAGGTTTTCCATGTGTTTTAAACTTGGATCAAATTTGACCATTATTAAAAAAGTTTAAGCTTGTAATTTCTATTTTTTAAATCACTCTTTAATTTCTCAATACCGGGGGAAGATTGAGCCCGTAGATCCAAGAGTCGACCCACTAGTTCCATTCTCCTCGCTATTCAGCCGGGACTTAAGGTGGGAGTGTATGGAACGCAAGAAAATTGCAGCGTTTTTTTTAGAAAAACCTTTTTGTGGCCAAAAGAAACCAAATATTTCTCCAGTAGAAACACAAAGTTTAATTTTCTTCACATGGTGGCCGCAATAGTTGTTGAATATCTGTCAAGGGTGTCCTGGAATTTAATGACAACTTTTTCTATTCATTTAAAAAGTTTTCCATCTTTTGCCGCTATACTCATGACAGATATTCAACAACTATTGCGGCCACCATGTGAAGAAAATTAAACTCTATGTTTCTACTGGAGCTATATTTGATTTATTTTGGCCAAAACATATGTTTTTCTACAATAAAAAAAAAGCGCAAAAACACTGTATGAGCTTTTCTCGCATTACCTACACTCCCACCTTAAGACTGCTAGCGACATTTTTACATTTCATAAATTTTACAGAAGTTAAGTTTGCAAAACAAACAAACCAGTAAAACGATTTTGGTAGATTAATTTTTTCTACTTTTTTTTAGCACCGCGTATTACTACCCGTTCAGGTTTTGTTAGCCTATGTAGGCCTACTAAATACGCCAATGTTTTAGGGATGAGGAAGTTTGAATTCAAAGGAAATGTACCAGCATTTGCGTGGAGAGCGTGTAAAACCACCCTCAGCACGCCCAACTGGGATTGAACTCTGATCTCCCCGTCATCGGCATTCTAGTCTGTTTTGAGGTGGTTTAGTTAAATAAGCTACCAAACCCTTCCTTCACCTCTGACAAGACATCTTGTGAATGTGGAAAATGCCAGGCCTCCACCGTGGTTCGGATTCCACGTTAAACTGTAGGTCCTTCATTTCATCTCACAATCACCCTACCATTACACATTAGCGTAAGTGCGTATAACCCGAATGGGTAGTAAGACACAGTGCTAATAATAATAATAATAATAATAATAATAGTTAAATAAGTCGGTGTGAAATCAAACTAGAATAAGTAAGTAATAACCATAACGAATGTATTATTTGATATTTTTTGCCAAAGTATTATTATTATTATTATTATTAGCACCGCGTCTTACTACCCGTTCGGGTTATACGCACTTACGCTAATGTGTAATGGTAGGGTGATTGTGAGATAAAATGAAGGACCTACAGTTTAACGTGGAATCCGAACCACGATGGCGGCCTGGTTTGCCAAAGTAGTCAACAGACAAAAAAAAGGTCACTAGCCTAAATTTATTTTGACTATATTTTTTTGTTTTACGTTTAGGCCTACTACTCGCTCGTGCTGTAAGCTTTTAACAACGTAAATTGGCTAATAATAAGAACGCTAGAACCTAGGGGCGGGGGAAGAGGGGGAGGGGGGGTAGCGGGGGAAATTTAAGAAAGAAAAAAAAACTACAGTGCACTCGACAGAAATTTGAATCCCGACCTCTCCATCGCCGGCAAACAAACTAGATGAGCCTGATATTCAGTTCGCGTGTAGCTACGGTCAGATTCAAATAGGAAGTAATTTTTTTTTTGAAAGTTACAACTTTTATTAAAACAATAGTGTCTATTTTTAGCCCCTTTGGTGGCCACATGGTCTAAAGTGCTATTCTCGCAGTAAATTAGTTTGCCAATGATGGGGATATCCGGATTAGAATCTCGATCGGGTGAACTGAGGGTGGTTATTCCAAAATAGTTTTACCTCCACGCAAGTGCGGGTACATTTGTTCTAAATATAACTTTCCTAATCCCTAGCTCATTAGCGTAATTAGTGCATAAGCTGGTAAAACGAACAGATAATAAGACGCGGTGCTAAAAAAAACTAGTGTATATTTATATGCCAAGTCATGTGATCTGCATGTACCGCTTTCTATCGATACTATCAATAAATATTAAATAATATCAAATAAAGTAGTAAAATGACATAATTTTGAGTGCGATGGACCTCAAAAGTTTATTGCTACCAGAATCCACAAATATATATCACTCATCATGTTTTAAAAAATGTATAGTAATAAAACGTCTAGAGTGAACCTTGAATACTTTAGTTTTAAATAAATTGAAACTTAATTGAAAATTAACTGTCAAGCTTTCAATATTATTAGTTAAATAATTAATGAAATATTAGAAGTTTTTCTTTCTTTTTTTACATACTCTAAAACAATATCAAGTAATTTCAAATAGTATTAATGACCAAAATAACCTTAATCGTTGATTATTATTAATATTATGAAAAAGTGAAAATGTCTATTTCATTTATTCTGTATTTTTTCTAAATCGGTGGGGACATAATTATTTTAGGAAAGGTTCAATTTTAGGAATAAATATAAATTTTTTAAAAAAAGTAGTGTGTAGAAAGGGTAGGGATCGTGGGAACTTTTATAACCTTTTAAGTCGATCGGGCCAAAAATGTTGCCGACTCCAGCTCAACACATCTTCAAAAATTGCACTAACTAGAAAACTTGCACAAATATTACAAATATTACAATTTTTAGGTATCACCTGGGTTCAAGCCAGGGTCCACTGAACTTATAGTCGGTCTCACTGACCACTCATCCGTGAGGGACGGAAGTCCTCGTAGCACAGTTATAATCGGTTGTAACGTGCGCTGCGGGGAAAACTTTTCTTTTTGTTTTCATTCTGTGTGTGTAGTGTGAAGCGATACGGGTCAAGGTCATACCTAGCGTGATGTGACGTCACACAGGTACAGTCCAATTTTCACGAGAAGTAGTTCTATCGGTGATCAAATGTTTCCTAATTATGTTATACATTTATTGTTGGATTGTTCTTGGTAGAGCAGGAAATGGCAGCTATTTTATACACGAAACCACATACCTGACCAGTCACACTCTACAGTCAAATTTTCATAGTAACGGTCCTTTGAAATATCTAAAAAAAAGTCACTAGATCTACTATCGTGTATTCATACATCAGTTAATTTTATCATCAACTGTCACTTTTAATAGATATTATCAAAACCTATAAAATAGCACTAGTATAATGTTATCATTGCTGACAACAAAACAATTTTTGTATTTTTGGGCAATACTAGAGTATAACAAAATTAACTCTTCATAAGATCAACAGAGCGTTTACGAATATAAAAAGAAAAGGTTTCAACTATTCCACAAATATTAGAAATAAAATTAAGCCCGAACGGGTAGTAAGACGCGGTGTTAAAAAAAATTAAGCTTGTGTCTAAATTTAACCAATGGAATAAATTATACCTTATTTGATCTATAAAGTCCTAGAAATCCAGAAAAAAAAAGTTACATATTATCAAAAAATAGATTACAAATATATCATAACCAGTAAAACCGTGCGAAACTTTCACACATTCAACCCTCCCCTCCCCTTCCCACACCCTCCAAATAAATAAATAATTTAGTCTTTTGTTGGGTTGTTGAAATTAAATACTCGGCGAAGTGTATATCAAAATATCAAAGAGAGTTTATTAATGTGAATGTATTTACAATTTACAATACCTCTTTGTATACAATATTTGATGTCGGAATGGAATCATCTTGAATTTTTTGTTTGTCATTTTGGTAATTAATATAAAAATATTGTTATATTTAGTGACTCTTGAAAAGGCTACATAGAGTTGTCCATAAATACAGTATTTGGAAAGTACAATCAGCTCTTTGAAGCGTCTGTCTCTTAGACTTATTGACAACAGAAATAATATATAGGTTTTTCTTTTAACTTACATTTTAAACAATCAATGTGTTTTAACGTAAAATGAGTATGTCAGTAAAAAAAATCCTATCCACTGATACCTTATTGATCGCTGTAGGCTTTGTATTGGTTGAGAAAAAGGGATGTTGACAAAAGAAATAATATATAGTAAATTGACAATAAAAAATTGAAACAACCTGCATCCGTGGGCACTTGATCTAAAAGTCAACCTCCTTCGTTTGGTTTGCTGGTGACGGAGAATATGAAGTTTGAATCCCGACCAGGTAAGCTGAGAGTGTTTTTTTTACAGATGATTTACACTTTCCTAAAATAATTCGGGTAAATTTTTCTGAATTCTACTTTACACATCCTTATCCAATTAGTGTATATGAATTTGGATATCCCAGATGAGCAGTAAGACAAAATCAAATTTAAAAATCAAATTGAAATAGCTTGTACTTTTATTTTAATGATTACTTCACTTTCTGCTGTTGAGTATTTTGGATTAGATTTCCAAAAAAGGCCCGTATCCAGAATTTTCTTTCGGAGGGAGGGTTCATTTCATTTATCTCAAGACTAAACACCGGGGTAAGGACGAATCTGACCTGCACGTAGAGAAAAATATAACAAAATTTCGTACACAAATATATTGAAGTAGACCCATTCTCGTATTCACTAATAATTTATATACTTTATATGGCATTTTAGAGAAAATATGCTAATTTTACATGCATTCTTATAAAAACTAGAACATTTTCTATTAAAATTATTGGTGAATGTAATTTTTTTTTACGAGATTTTGGCACATTTTTATCTCCGTGTATGGAGAAAATCTTGAGTATAGGCCAACTTAGGTGACTTAGGCTGTAGATCAAGTGACTTTAGTCTCCAGTGCTGCCAAACGTTATAACTATAAACTGATGGCACGGCGGCAGGTTTGAAATTACCCAAAATCAACGAAACACATTTGCAGGAAATTAAGGAATTAATTTACACTTTAGTAACTAAAAATTTAGTTTTCGCAGAGTTTAACCATCAATTTTAATTCAACATAGTTTTGTAATTTTTTCTCTTTTTATAATAATTTATAATTTTTGTTTAGATTTTGGGGGAGCTTTAGCCCCGAACCCCCCAATGGGTACGTGATTGTTCCCAAACTTTCCACCACTCTTGAAGTCCAAACGCTTAACGATGGTCTTGTATCGAGGCATTCACTTTTCAAAAATTTGCCAGGGAAGGATCACTCCAAATAGCTTCTATGATTTAGAACCATTTAATTTTCAAAAAATCTCTAGTTGATTATTACTCTAAATAACTTCTAGAGGCATCCAATTTATTAAAAGAAAATCAGACTAAGCAAACTCAAAAGAGCTTTTAGTGCATTACTTTTTTTTTAATAATCCGCTTTAAAACCACTCCAAATAGATTCAAGGAAATCTAATTTATAAAAAATATTTTGGTGAGCACTTCTTAAAATAGCTTTTAGAGGCATCCGATTTTCTAAAACTTGCCGAAGGATGACTACTCCAAATAGCCTTCATAAGTATTCAAATTTTCAAATATTTCCGTGGATGCATTTTTCTAAAATATCTATTAAGAGTATAATTTTCAAAAACTCTCCAAAAGAGGATCACTATAAATAGCTTCTAGGAGCATCCAATTTTCTAACTTGAACCAAGATAGAAGAGGGTAGAAAGTACATCTAAACCTTTTTGTTACTTCCTACACTCCCCTCTTACACGAATAAAGTTCATGAAAACCTTTTTGTTACTTGCTACACTCCCTTCTTGCACGAATAAAGTTCATGAAAACCTTTTTGTTACTTGCTACATTCCCTTCTTACACGAATAAAGTTCATGAACACCTTTTTGTTACTTGCTACACTCCCTTCTTACACGAATAAAGTTCATGAAAACCTTTTTGTTACTTGCCACACTCCCTTCTTACACGAATAAAGTTCATGAAAACCTTTTTGTTACTTGCTACACTCCCCTCTTACACGAATAAAGTTCATGAAAACCTTTTTGTTACTTGCTACAATCCCTTCTTGCACGAATACAGTTCATGAAAACTTTTTTTTTTACTTGCTACACTCCCTTCTTACACGAATAAAGTTCATGAAAACCTTTTTGTTATTTGCTACACTCCCTTCTTGCACGAACAAAGTTCATGAAAACCTTTTTGCTACTTGCTACATTCCCTTCTTACACGAATAAAGTTCATGAAAACCTTTTTGTTAATTGCTACACTCCCTTCTTGCACGAACAAAGTTCATGAAAACCTTTTTGTTACTTGCTACACTCCCTTCTTACACGAATAAAGTTCATGAAAACCTTTTTGTTACTTGCTACACTCCCTTCTTACATGAATAAAGTTCCTGAAAACCTTTTTGTTACTTGCTACACTCCCTTCTTACACGAATAAAGTGCATGAAAACCTTTTTGTTACTTGCTACACTCCCTTCTTGCACGAACAAAGTTCATGAAAACCTTTTTGTTACTTGCTACACTCCCTTCTTACACGAATAAAGTTCACGAAAACCTTTTTGTTACTTGCTACACTCCCTTCTTGCACGAATAAAGTTCATGAAAACCTTTTTGTTACTTGCTACACTCCCTTCTTGCACGAATAAAGTTCATGAAAACCTTTTTGTTACTTGCTACATTCCCTTCTTACACGAATAAAGTTCATGAAAACCTTTTTGTTACTTGCTACACTCCCTTCTTGCACGAACAAAGTTCATGAAAACTTTTTTGTTACTTGCTACACTCCTTCTTAAACGAATAAAGTTCATGAAAACCTTTTTGTTACTTGCTACACTCCCTTCTTGCACGAACAAAGTTCATGAAAACCTTTTTGTTACTTGCTACACTCTTTTCTTACACGAATAAAGTTCTTGAAAACCTTTTTGTTACTTGCTCCACTCCCTTCTTACACAAATAAAGTTCATGGAAACCTTTTTGTTACTTGCTACACTCCCTTCTTACACGAATAAAGTTTATGAAAACCTTTTTGTTACTTGCTACACTCCCTTCTTGCACGAATAAGTTCATGAAAACCTTTTTGTTACTTGCTACACTCCCTTCTTACACGAATAAAGTTCATGAAAACCTTTTTGTTACTTGCTACACTCCCTTCTTACACGAATAAAGTTCGTGAAAACCTTTTTGTTACTTGCTACACTCCCTTCTTACACGAATAAAGTTCGTGAAAACCTTTTTGTTGCTTGCTACACTCCCTTCTTACATGAATAAAATTCCACCACTACTGTATAAAATAACAATTTTAATATTTCATAGGGTTTAATAGTAATTCCTAACATATCATAAACTTACGATTTCTAAACCTCCCAAATTTAATTCTCCCTCCGCTCATGGGTGCTAATTACTTTGTCATCAACAGTGCATTTCTTGAAACTATAGAGTTATTTGCCGGTTGTAATACGTAGCCTTTCACTTGCCTAATGATCTCAATTTTGAAGCCAGATTTAATTACTTGAATTAACAAATATATAAAGCCAATGCATTTATTCTAAGTTGCTGTCCTCGCCCCTTAAACTTAGATTGAACTGTTAAGGTGGCCACCTTGGTCAGTGAGAAATATCAATCGCTGTCAGGTCACATTGCTTAAAATACAATCTTGTGCGGTTTTCTGTAACTACCAATATATTCTGTCTAAGCTTAAACTCTCTTTCCCCCGTCACTACACCCACTTTTGTCATGTAAGTAAGAAATAGAGGAAAGAAAACCACAAAACTTCGTATCTCAAGGTAAAAAGGAATGCTCGCTAGTTGTTCTCAAATAATTATAATTTTCTGTTGTGATCCTCTAAAAAATACTGAATTGGTTCGAGGAAGGATGAATCTAGAGCCCTTTTTTAATCAAGCCTAGTCTCATAGTTGTGCAGATATGATTAAAAATTTGTTGAAAATGAACTCACATTTTCCCAAATGTTCACTTTCTCTCGACATCTCGGAGAAAAAATATTGTGATTGTCAAAAACCATTATTTAACTCAAGATTTTGATTAATGTCGACGTTTCATGACCCCTTGATACCAAAAAAGGGGTTTTCGCAATGCTGCCTGTCTGTCTGTCTCTACCTCGGGCTAGAGCCGAAACTATTTTACTTATTGGGAAAAACTTTGTATCTGGGCTTTTTATAAGGTCCCTCTGAGGGGTTTTTGTAATTAAATATCTAATCTAAATATCTAATACTAATTAGGTGTAGTTTATTGAAGGGCAAAAATGAGTAAAAATGATTTAATCGGAATTACCGCTAACGATTTTGATTAAATTTTGTATCTAAGAAACTCTTTATCATAGATGGAAGTTCTCATTTTTTCATTTAGATTACTTTGAGAGTACTTTATTTGGAAGAAATTTTCCAATTTTCATAATTTCTCCACAACTTTTGAGATAGGAAATAACTTATTATTATAAAGTTGTAGTACTATTAAAAATAAAAATCTTCTACTTGAAATATATTTTTACAAACCAATAATTTCTGAGATATAAGCAAATATCTATACTTTTTTAATCCACGTATTTGAAAATGAATTTTATTCTTATGCTCCTTGGTAGACAAAGATGGTTTCTTTTTGCTCAATTTTTTTGTAACAGTGTCTCTATATCCTAATGCCATAGAGTATGTAGCAGTGTATAATATTTCTTGTATGAGCTTTGGTGTATTGTTTCAGCAACAATTTATAGACCTATTATTTCGTTTCACAAATCCTACGAGTTTTTATTAAATGTAAATTTCAAGATAAAAGTGGGAGAAATTCTCTGTGGTGCGCCGTAGCCAGTAACGAGGAGTCAGAGTAGGCAGGATAAGCTCAGCTATTCCAAAAGGTTTTGGAAAAGGAGAGAAAAACTCCCTTTACATAAAACAGATATAAAATTGAAATTATCATGGTTATTTTTTAAAACATAATGGCATGTTAGCAGGCGCGTGAAGCGAATGTGTAATTTCCTTTTGGTAAGATAAGCTGATAACTTTCAGCCTAACGCACCCGTATAATCAGATCTGCGGGGAGCTAGGAGGGTAATACGCGCGCAACTGTTAACTTAAAACTGTGAAGGCGACCAGTAATCCGTCTTTCCTTGACTCATGTGTGTTACATTCTGACCATACATAATGTGTTTCAAAGGTTTATTTCAATGTAGATTAGTTTAGTTCTGTGATTATGACTTGAATTTTATTATTTTATTGAGTTGTTTGAAATTTCATATTATAATATTATATGAGTAATGGTTTATGTTTAGTTTAAGTATTGTATAAAAAACGGGAGGCGCTGTAGACCTCAACAATGACTCTTTCGATTCAGTTGACTTTTTGTTAAGTAATTCTACTGAGGCTTTGTATTTTGAACGAAAAATGCATTTAAAAGAAAAAAACAGCAAGACTAAAATTATATATGTCCCAGAGGGTATAAAAAAAGGATTTTATTATTAGTAGTAGTAGTATTAGTAGTAGTAATAGTAGTAGTAGTAGTAGTAGTAGTAGTAGTAGTAGTAGTAGTAGTAGTTGTGGAAGTGGTAATGGTGAATAGTAATCTTCCAGTACTGTATTATATAACTTCATAACAATCCCATTTTCAACATTGTTAGCTGTGCCCCTTTATGAGTGTTCATGACTCAGCTTACCCAAACATTATCTCACGTTTCGCCATGACGTACATTTTTTCCAAACATTATCATCACATTTCGCCACTGACCGTACCATTTATTTCTATTAATAAACCTCAAACTATAGGGTTGTCGAGGAAAAAGAGTCTTGCTGGAGTCTTTTGACTTTATTTTGGCGTGAAGCTAATTTTGAAATAACGCACCATAGAAATTTAACATGGTGTAGAACGCCTGCGCAGCTATTTCTCTCTTACCGAGGCGACCTCATTGATAATGTTCGTGTTAAACTAACATAAAATTCAGCAACTATGAACGTATCTTGTGTCGAAAATAAAATACCAAGGTTCTATTTTCTTACTAAAATTTATGTTTGAGTAAAACAATATAAAATTGGAATCTTCTGCCCAAAGTTGTTACACTAACCTTTTTATATGAAGTTTCTCTATTTATATTACCATTTCATGGTGGAATAATGAAAATATCGATTCCCCGTGGACGCATGTATAGCTTTGGTTGCAGGCAACCTCGTGTGGTTATCAGCAATCGGGTCGACCATGTATTGTATCTAGAAGGATGTTGAGGTAAGGGTTGGATCGCGTGCAGAGAACTTTGCTAGCGTAGGTCAAGCGCTTATTTCAGCAGCACAATGGCGTCGGATCATTCTTTAAGGCGGGGATGTAAGGGACGCAAGAAAATATCAGTGTTTTTGCAATTTTTAAAGCAATTTTTTTTTTTAAATAAGTAAAATATTGCTCCAGTGCAAATATAAAGTTTACTTTTCTTCATGTGGTAAAATCAACAGTTGTTGAATATTTGTCATGAGCATAGCGGCACTAGATAACAAACTTTTCAAATTAAAAGAAAAAGTAGTCATTAAATTCCAGGACACCCTTGACAGATATTCAAAAACTATTGATGTCACCACGGGAAGAAAATTAAACTCTGTGATTTTATAGAACGCAATATTTGATTTAATTTGACCAAAAATGTTTTGCTATAAAAACTAACAAAATACTTACCCTTGTCTAGCGTCACCTACATCCTCACCTTTGGTGACCTAGTGGTCTAGGGGGTAAGGTGTCTGACTTCTCTGCTGGGGGTCCGGGGCTCAATCCTCGGTCCGGCACAGATTTATCTGATTGCCAAACCCTTCCTCCACCTCTGACAAGAAGTGTATTAATCACAACTTGGGAATGTTAAGAATGCCAGGCCTTCACCGTGGTTCGGATCCAACGTTAAACTGTAGGTCCTCCATTTTCATCTCAGAATCACCCTACCATTACACATTAGCGTAAGTGCGTATAACCCGAACGGGTAGTAAGACGCGGTGCTAATAATAATAATAATAATAATAATAATAATAATAACAAGCTGGGGGTTGTGAAACGTACTATATATCTTATTTACTATTAAATTATCCAAATACATGTATAGAGTATTTCAATCTTTCTTTCAAAATAGACAAAGAATTATATTTAATAAGATATATGATGATCGTTTTGAAGATCAGCTAAGAAAAACAACAACAAAAACACACATTTTGAAAGCGCTTGTTTTCAAGGACTCCACCTAGAGTTGTGTTGTGTATTGTGCACTGTTTTTTATTTCATTTTTTATTGAAACCTGGAGAAAGCAGATATAGCCTTGGTAAGCTTTTATTTAGGACTGTGCGAGTAGGCATTTTCCACTTCGAGTCGAGTTTGAATGAAAACTAATTTTTTTCGACTTTCAGTAGTATAGAGTAATAGTTACATAAGAAATATTTTAAGTTGAATTTATGTATTTGATCCATGCCTAAACCATAAATAATTACAAACATATATATTAGAATTACTGTTACAGTTATTGTAAAAAAATAAATATATTAACACAAATTAGAATTTTCAAATAGATTTAATATAACATATTTTTTTTAAATTAGGTAAAAAGAAATATCGAGAGACTTTATTTGCTATGAAATTATATCTTATAATTGAATAGAATTAATTAAACTAGGAATTTTTAAGAAAAAAGATAGAAAATTCCTAGTAATCAAATGTTTATTTTAGAGTTTTATAAAAATCTCGAGTCGAGTAAGTTATTTGACTCGAATTTTCTAGTACTCACACAATCCTAGTTTTATTACTATACACACTTATAAAAATAAACAATTCTGGGCTTGTTTCCGATCAGTTGATCATTTTCTGACAGGGATGCAGCCATCACCCCTACGACTCGAGTTTGGTAAATGGTTCGAAATAAAATTAACGCGCTATTTGTTTAATATAAACTTCGGTAGGATGTATAAACTACGTGGAGCCCGAAAATAATCTAGAATACCTAAGCCTAGACCATTAAGTGACACGCAAATGCCATGAACGTTTAAATTCGTCTAATAATCCGATGGTGTCGCACTTGTCAACTTCTTTTCCTTAGAATAGCTCTAGTTTTCCGCCTTTCTTATCTTTTCCTCTTCCCTTTTTCTTCTTCTGATTTTCCATTGAGTTTTGTTTGCAGCTTTACCTGTACTGTTGACCACCACCCTATTAATTAAAAAGATAACTGGCAGGGAAATAATATAGAGTCAGTGATTTTAAAAAGAAGATTATTCTGGAATAGGAACACACGAGAGAGGAAAGTTGGCGCCCCATAAAAATGATGTGCTCGCTTTAGATCGTTTGTTGATTCCTGCACATTGGAGATGAGCACGTCTAGTCTGCAATATCAGGAGGTTGGTGCAGTGCTTTAAAGATTGGTACGCGCTTGGAAACATTGTTGGCCAACTGTTCCCCAACTGTTCTCCAACTGCTACCCAACTCTTCCCCAACTGTCCTCCAACTATTCCCCAACTGTCCTCCAACTGCTACCCAACTCTTCCCCAACTATTCCCCAACTGTCCTCCAACTGTTGGCTAGCTGTTCCCCAACTCTTCTCCAACTATTCCCCAACTGTTACCCAACTCTTCTCCAACTGTTCCCAACTGTGGGCCAACATAGGAAACAAATTGTTGGCAAACATTAAAGAAACTTTGTGTCACGTCCTGACTACAATGATGAAACATATTTTCCCATACAGAGTTCAGTTGAGTGAAAGCTGTCTGTTGAAAAGGATGCTGCTGCTATGACTTGTGCTTTCTTTGTATACAGCTATGAGCTGTTCAAGAAGACAGAGAAGAAGAAAACGGTGGTGGGTTCGTGTTTATTTACACTAACTGAAAACTGTCAATCATACTGTTTTCACAAGATTTTTACAGTCCTAAATTGTCACATCCCACAACAATGTATTGGTTTGAAATATTTCAATCAGTTCCAGAGGTTTTTTTTCTGACCACGATATGACAAAAGGAGATTTCAGTAACTGATGTACTCGGTGTGAATAGAAGAGTCAGACCGGCCCACGTCACTTGTTGTCGGAAATGTTGGTCAACATTGTTTCTTGAAACCCATTTGAAACGGATCACGGGAAACACGTTGGCAAACAGTTGGGGAACAGCTGGCCAACTGTTTCTGAAAGAAGGGCAATATGTCGGCAAACATTATTTCTAGGGAAATGTTTCCTAGTGCTTGCTAGGCTTAAGGTTAACAGTATGTATTAACGCACGTGGTCCAATGTATGAATGACGGTGAAGTGTTGTTAGAGTACGACGATGTGTTACGTCCGTGTAGTGTAGTGTAGTGTACTGTACTGTACCGGGGATTGGTGCTGCTTTGTGATGAAGGGTGCAATGGTGTGTGACATTTGGTATACATGATCAAAGGCTGATACCAGATTGTAATGGCCATCCATAGTGGAGTGCAACACCCTGCAACTTTTATACTGTTATCTACGCAGATAATAATGAGAAGTGAAGCTTGGACTTTAATGTGTAAACGTGATATAATCATCTACACACAGATTCATTTAGAAAGAACACTTTCTTTGATAGTTATATGTATTTTAACACTCTTCGTATATCTATACTTCAAGTGATGTAATATGCAGAAGTCATTTTGATATATACTATCAATACTTGTAGAATAATGTTAATGATATAGTAAAACAATATCAATATTGATCGCAATAAATGAATTTGTATTTTCTAAAAGTTTATTCTTACCAAAAATGTACTATACAACAGTAAACTGTGTATAAAGGCAAAACAAGCGACTAGTTAATTAAACGGTCTAATAAATGAATAGAATCTAATGGGCATATTAAGTAGTTACAAGCTTATATGATTTAGTTATATTAGTAAAATAATGCCATGTTAATTCATACTGAAACTGTATGGTCTATTATGCATTCCTGAGTTAATCTGTGTATGTTATTTGATCAATTAATGCATACCCCAATACAATATCCAAACATAGATCGGAGTTAACACAAGTGTGTGAATTCCCACCCACGAACGTTACAACGTGGGGTTGACTTCATTAACCACTTGATCACAAATACGGCTAATATATTAAGAGCTTGCCTCATCCCTCATACAGCAACTAACAGGTAGGTAATACGGTTCGAACCAGACGTCGCATCGTGTTGAGATAGGCCTATTCTGTATTTCACTTTAGAAAACAGTAGAATTAATACCAGTGAATTAGTTTTATGACATAAGTAATACAAAAAAATTGAAAAACAATAATTTTAAAATTAAAAAACTTAATAAAGCTATACTAGTTTAATTGTTTTTTTAATTCTAATTTATTTGAGGTATTTATCGTATACTTTCTAAAACGACTGATTATATCAGCACATGGCTTATTAATTAACTTAAATCTAGAACAGACAAAACTCACAGATCTCGGCCATTAATTCATCAATATGAAAGGGTTAACCCACATTTCCTCAATGATAGTTTTCGGCCATGCCAGTTATCGAACCTGGGACCCTTAGTTCAGTATTCAAACACACCACTAACTGAGGAAATGTGTCGGGCGATTTCACTATGGTCAGGTGTGTAATGAAACCACATTGCGATACGTTTTCTGGTCAAAACGTAATAATATATATAAAATTTCCCGATTAATCGGCTTTTAGATGTGCTATTAACTACTTTTACGATTATTTGTCACCTCAGGCTAAAATCAAATCAATAAATTCCTCTTCTTAACCTGTTTTTGAATATATTACATAATATGTGAGATAGTAAAATTATATAAATCACAGGAGTTTTTATTTTCATTATTTTTTATCAGATGTCATTTGTTAAGGTATAGGATTTCGCCAATTTTGTCTGTAAATATAAAAAATCGTTTTTTTTTACCAGAACCAAATTGAATGCGAATAAAAAAGGTCTCGTCCGTATCGTAAAAATCAGTGACGTAAATAAAAAGGCAACAAAAACGTAGTGAATAAAATAATGCAGTCAATTTCGGAAAATCCCCTTACCCTTGGGTGAAGGAAAGAAAGAAAGAAGGAAGGAAGGAAAGTAGAAAATGTTGAGTATTTTTTTAACCTCATAGAAATGACCTTTCTTTGCACCCAAGAGACGAGGGGGAGTTAGTTTGTAATCTTCTCGTGTGCATGCATGCTCCCAGAACAATCTAGAAATTTGGCTGGCCGAGAAGAAACGTGGAAGCTATAACAGGAGTCTCGTAGGAATGAACCCGTTAGAAAATACCATTTCTTTTGCGCTCTAAAATTACATCATTAAAGGGTGACCTGGTGGTCTAGGGGTAACGTGTCGGACTTACTGGGGTCCGGGGTTCAATCCTCGTTCGCGGCACAGATTTATCTGATTGCCAAACCCTTCCTTCCCCTCTGACAAGACGGGGATTAATCACAACTTGTGAATGTGTGGAATGCCAGGCCTCCCCTTCCCGTGGTTCGGAATTCCACGTTAAATTTTAGGCCCTCCATTTCAACTTACAATCACCCTACCATTACACAGCGTAAGTTAGTGTAACTCGAACGGGTAGTAAGACGTGGTATAATAAATAATAATAATAACATCATTTTAATATTTATTAGTATTATTTTATAGATAATTATACTATTTACTACCCGCTTATGTGGCCGAATGGTCTAAGGCGTATTCTCGTATTAGGCTGGCCTGCTATTGATGAGACGGGGTTCGAATCGCGGTCGGGTCTACTGACGGTAGTTTTCTTAAATTGTTTCCCACTTTCCTTACACGCAAATGCGGGTATATTACCTCTAAAATGGCTCCTTCATACTATCCCATTCGAGTAATTATTATCACATATGCGTACAACCCGAAAAGCTATCAAGACGTGATTATTAAAAATCTATTTAAAGTGACAGCTGCAGAGATCATGATTTAGGATTTCAATATATGAAACTCATTTAATAGGTGTTATAACGGTCAAAAGGTTTCTTCTTATCTAAATTGGATTGTAAGTAGGATTGATTTAGGTGTAAAAAAACATTATTTTTTAGTTTGGTTAAACCTTTTAAGACTTACTAATAATCTTTAAGTTTCTAACATCTATTTTTGGATAACCATCGTTATTAGACTAAGATCTCTTTATTAAATCTATTAAGATTGTTTTTATTTGGCCTAATTTTCTCCACCATCTTCACCCAACTTAGGATTCAAACCTGCGACCTTTAAAGGTATGAAACCAGGGAAAAAACGGACCCGCACTGGTGGACCAACTGTCCAAGGTGTCACTCTTGCAATAGACGAGATTGCCGTTGACTGGGATAGGGGTACATGACTTGCAAACAAACTTAATAAAAAAACATCAAGTCACAAGATCTACTTTCTCATCCCTAGTGCAAAGAATTTAAAATATGATGGCTAGAGCGCACCAAATTATAGATACAGACTTTTTTTAAGGTGGTATTTTTTGCACTTTTTATAGCAAAACATTTTTTGGTCAAAATAAATTAAATATTGCTCCTAAAAACTTGGGGTTTAATTTTCTTAACATGATGACATTAACAGTTGTTGGATATCTATAATGAGCATAGCGGCATTAGATAACAAACTTTGTAACTGAAGAGAAAAAGTTGTCATTAAATTCCAGGACACCCTTGACAGATATTCAATAAAAATATTGTGAAGTGTCTAAATGTGTAGAAAATTAAACTCTTTGTTCCTAATGGAGCAATATTTTATTTTTATACAAGGAAAAAAAGGTTGTTACAAATATGTGTGGGTCGATAAAGTTCAATAAAAGAAAACACCTTTTGGTTAACCTACTCCATTTTTAAAATATTCAAATATTTCTTTTTAAAACTCTATTCTATTATGGTTGAATGTCGATTTAATAGATGAAACACGTTCCCATTACTAGAGTCGATTCAACTTTTGATATTTACCGACAGAAGATAGGAAACCAATCGACACGACGATAAACATTGTTTGTCGATCGATAAAGCTTACCTACATTGTCGGCTCATTGGGGACGTGGCTTTAAATATGAATTAACTGTACCGGTACAGCTTTGATAAGTTTGTTTTTATTTAGTATAAAAACTTTAACTAGGTTTTACACTAACCCTTTGAATAACATGCCCTAAATTGTGTTGGCAATCTGATAAAAGGAAGGTGTGTCAACAAGGGCTCATAATGGGGTTAAATTATGGGAACTAAAAATTACAAATTAGGGGGGGTTTTCGTGCGATAATTTACCATTGTGTGTGTGTATGTATGTATACATGTGCATGTTTGCGAACCTGCAATGTGGTCATCGAAATGTTACTGAATGGTATTGTGGCGAGGCCTTCTGTGCTGAGGGTCCGGGGTTCAATCCTCGGTCCCGGCACAGATTTATCTGATTGCCAAAACCTTCCTTCACCTCTGACAAGACTTGTATTAATCACAACTTGTGGATGTGGGTAATGCTAGACCTCCACCGTGGTTCGGATTTCACGTTAAACTGTAGGTCCTCCATTTCATCTCACAATCACCCTACCATTACACATTAGCGTAAGTGTGTATAACCCGAACGGGTAGTAAGACGCGGTGCTAGTAATGTTGCGACTCATTCTCGCGACTCATTGATAAGCGAAGTCGTTCTTTAGATAAAAAAAAACTGCTCCAATTCTGGGAGGTGTTTGCGGAGGTATTTACTGTTAAATGTTAAAGGTTCTTCCGGACATACAAATTGTTATTATTATTATTATTATTATTATTAGCACCGCGTCTTACTACCCATTCGGGTTATACGCACTTACGCTAATGTGTAATGGTAGGATGATTGTGAGATGAAATGGAGGACCTACAGTTTAAAGTGGAATCCGAACCACAGTGGAGGCCTGGCATTCCCCACATTAACAACCAAATTGTTGTACATATTTTTTGTTTGTTTGGTAGGAAGATAGGAAGATCCAGTTTATATTGCTGCAGGAAGTCAGTACACACCCCTATCAATTGTGTCTCCTTTTTGTCGCCTTGCATGAACCCAACAACGCAATATCACGTTATTCAATAATTTAATTATAAGTATCAACAATGGTTTAGTTTATATATATTGAAACAAGTAAATACATTATATATATATTAATTATTTACAAAGGGGTAACGCGACTTTTTGGCCATCCTATGTGTATTATAAAATATAATTACCTCACTGTGCAGTATTGTACGTGGGCTAATCAAGAATATCGAATAAATAGTTTACATAGCTTACTTGGCAGTTTGAATAAAACACAACAGTACGTAACTTAAATGAAATATTTACTAAAACACCCGCCTCGGTGGCGTAGTTGACTAACGCGCTAGTCGTGTTGAGCTCGGCCGCCGAGGACGGGGAGATCGAGGTTCGAATCGGGGTCGGGTGAACTGGGAGAGGTCTTTCCTAAATGGTTTTCCACTCTCCCTCCATGCAAATGCGGGTTCACTTCCTCTAATTCAACCTTCCCATTTCCTAATCAATTAGCGTAATTAGTACTTAAAGCGTATAACCCGAACGGGTAGTAAGACCTGGTGCTAAATAATAATAATAATTTACTAGAACCGTGGCAAACAGAGTGAATGTAGCTTGATGGCAAGACGTTCACTTGGAGGCGGCAGCCAGTGAGAATACAAGAGGCCTCACGCGGTCAATTATTTACACAGAATGCATTGGCTCACTGCACTCACTAGTTGACTTTAGTATGTTGAGAAGGTACCACAAAGCAGCTAACTGCTCCACGTTTATTGTGAGACTGACTGTACGCTACCGGTTGGTTGCGTGTTTTTAGTATGTTGAGAAGGTACCACAAAGCAGCTAACGGCTCCACGTTTATTGTGAGACTGACTGTACGCTATCGGTCGGTTGCGTGTTTTTCTGGCCGCTAGCGCGCGAGCTTCCTAATGTATTGTACACTTCTGGAAGGTAATAGTATTTACTTGACGGGTTACATTCTGGCCGTATCTTATAAACTACGCCATAGTGGAAGCGCGCAAGGTATTTTTGCTAATTTGAGTGGCCTCGCTTAGCCTTAGATTTGTCCCCCTTCACTCTCACTCACACTCAATAAAACCTCGAGTTGATGAAACTAGAATGCACGCGGACGTAAGATGTTGTGCATTCCTAGATAAGGAGGTGTATTGTTGACATTGACTGATTGTAAGAATGCACATACCTAGGGACAACTTGCTTACCATCTTCACATCAAGCAATAATTCACCTTTGAAAATACCTGTTACAAGTTGAGGTGTGCGATGGCGAGAATCCTCTTACAAAATAAAAATTAATAAAACATATTTACCCGCCTCGGTGGCGTAGTTGGCTAACGTGCTAGTCGTGTTGAGCTCAACTGCTGAGGATGGGGAGATCGAGGTTAGAATCTCGGTCGGGTGAACTGGGGGTGGTTTTTCCTAGATGGTTTTCCACTCTCCCTCCACGCGAATGCGGGTTCACTTCCTCTAATTCAACCTTCCCAATTCCTAATCCATTAGCGTAATTAGTACTTAAAGCGTATAACCCGAATGGGTAGTAAGACGTGGTCGGTGCTAAATATTAAAATCAAAATTAAAATAAAATATATTTGAGATAAGGTTGATGTTTTTAGTTTTGTCTGTAACTCTCTTGAGCAGTGTTTATTAAACGGTGGTACACGTACCCGTATGAAGACACGAAGGATTTCAAGGGGTACGTGATATTAAGTGTTTTTTTTTTATTATCCTAGGTGTGATAGAAAACTAGACCAGATTTTGATGTGACGTCTTGACCTTTATAAGCCTTTACTCGCTTTGGTCGTTGGGGTCTCCGCCCCCTAATCCCCGGTGAGTTTTCTTTGCATGTGGATGTAAATTAATGTAATTCCAGGGCCGTTTTTTGATAGGTCTTACAGTTTAGACACAAGAGACCTCCAAAGAAAGGTCCGCACTGACTTTAAAGTTGCTCAGACATTTTGAATTTTGGGGGGAAGGGGGGGGTTAAAAGTTAATTTTTTTTAACTTTTTGGAATTTTCCCGTTGGTTACAGACTAGAAGCTATAAGTGTGCGTTATTTCAAGTTTCTAGCTCATCTGGAAGTGGGTAAACATTAATGTCAGTGAGTTAGTCAGCCATGTATAGTATTATAGTATTATGTATTATAATTACCCTCTGTCATGGCTTTGTTTAGCTGAACACTTCATATTATTTTATTTTTCACTACGTCTTACTACCCGTTCTGGTCATACGCATATGTACTAAATACTCCAATGTGCTAGGGATGAGGAAGAGTGAATTTAGAGTAAATGTACCCGAATTTGTGTTGAGGGAGAGTCGGAACCCTTTTTAAAAAACCACCCTCAGTACACCCGACGAGACTCGAACCTTGATCTCCCCGTCTTCAGCAGTCTAGTCCACTGTGAGAGTGACGCCTTAGACCACATGGCCACCGAAGTGGTGAAACGTATTTAAAATTTGGAACTACCATTTACACTCTACAAGATAGCCGGTGTATATTTTATTTTATTTTTTATTAGGAAGAGCTGGAAGGAGTACTTTGGTTAGACCATGGCCCCGAAAGGGGTAAACTACAGGTGGATCTTTGAGAAACACCGCACTAAAGAAAGTCGGCTCACTTGACGTATTATTGTATTATCTCCCCAATGTAGATCATCTGATTAAAAAAATGAAATAACTAAAAATAAAACTGTTTTAAATTATGAATAGTTGGAAGTACAATCCAATTTTCATAGTAAGGGCCTTAATTTGACATTTATTAAAGTTACTAGATCTACCTTCACGTATTCATTCATACGTCAAGTCATGTGATCTTCATCAGTCACTTTTGATAATATATATGTAGCATTAATACTATAGTAAAATGTTATCAATTTTGGACGTAATATAAATATTTTTTTCCTAATGAAAATTTGAAAAATCAATGTATGTTTTCTAAACATTCTAAATTAAACTATTTATAAAATATTCTATATGTTGATTTTATACTTTTTAAATTACATAGAAAACTTATCTAAGTATTTTGGCTTATGTACAAGCTAAGCTAATTAGATCTAGATTAGCTCGGAACTAATCTTACAACTAATTCTAAGTGAATTTGTTAAGAATTTTGCTAATATTTTTTGGTTTAATTGCATGATGTGTTGACTTAAGTTGGCAACGTTCAAATTCCAGCTGGGTGTACTGAGCTTTCAGCATTAGAATAAATTAGACACACTACCAGCGACAAACACGTTATAATGCCGTATATCTTATAATTACAATGTTTTGATCATTTTAAAAAAGGCTAGATGTGGAGTGACTATAACCTTTAGGAGCTTAAACATTTCTTGGATAAGACCCAACCCCTTCCTTACAATTACTCATAGACCCTCCTCCTCTTCACCCCAGTCTCAAAAAGTCACCAGCCGCCATTATAGGTCCACGGCAATAAAATATTGTAAAGTGTGTGAACCTTGCAGCATCTACCATTTCACTCACAATTTGTTAATTTTGTTTTATTTATTTCTTTTTTTTCAGGTACGTTTTGGCTGGTATCTCATTGATGAATTAAACCTGTTCTTTATAAAGGTATGTTTGTCTAACTTGGCAGATACATTATAGAGTGTGGATATTCTTATGTAATCGTGTTCCTATAATAACTCCATGGCGTCATTCCGCAAAACGATCTATTTCGACTTAGTGGCTGCCGCGTGTTGTTGAAGATAATGCCAACATTTGCAGATAGAGGGTGTCATGTAGTGAGCACAACCAACCTTCCTGCCGTTAATATCAGTTTTCTATACCGTAGCCGCTACTTATGTATTCACGTAGTTCTTCCTTTGTCCCCACGAGGCTGAGTTAATCGACCCGTTCCAGACCCAGTGCTTCACAGAAGAATCTAGAAGTGCTAGAGATAGAACCCGGGACCTCTGGATATGTAGCCAAAAACATTGACCACTAAACCACAGAGAGGTTCAATCGTGTTCCAATCTTTGCGTTTAATTGAATTAACAAATAACGCATTATTTTTGTAATATTTAAGTAATTTAGCATTACCATTTTATTTTATCATATAAATTATATAAAGTATTGTAATCATGAATATTTTTTACCTCAAGATGTTGATGGAGCTTTACGTTTTATGTGCCCTCGAACGGTTTGATGAATTTCGTTCACACACGATATTAAGAAGTTGTTAATCATCGATACCGCAAGGTCGAATTGAGACTTTGATTCTAGATCTCAAATTAAACGTAATTTACTGATTGAGTTTTGAAAATTTGAATTTTTTTAAAGTAGTTCTAAGAATGTTGTTCAACATGGATATATTTGAATTATTCTATATGTTAGATAACATTGAATTTGAAATATTTCTAAAAGGAATTTAACGATTTTATTCAAAAGTAGTACCAAATGTTGAAGCTAGCTTACAAATGGCTGATCTTTGAATATTATTTTTTTTTAATTGCTATAGCAGTTCTGTCTAAAATTTAAAAATGAAAAGTTTTCTCAAGACTATCAAAAAGTTTTTTTTCATCAGGAAAATGTATTTAAGAGTAGTTAACAAATAATCGATTTTTATGGTTTGATGGCTAACAAATTGACCAAATTAAACTGTATCGAATTATTTTGTTTGCCAACGTGTCTCAGTAACTGTCCGGGCTATCCGCTTTTAATTACGTTAATATAGTAGTGATAAAAATGAAGAAATGTACCCGCGTGTTCCTGTAGGTAGAGCGTAAAACCATTTTGGGGGGAAACAACTCTCGGTAGACCCTGTCGGGATTCGAACCTGACTTACCGGGCAGCCGTCAACCCAAACTCGATAAGCTATACATTCATCCCACGTGTCCATCGATGTGGGTGTTATTTAACCTAATGTAACCAAAACGGTATTGTTGGTTCTCTTGCACATTCGTCCAAAGTTGAAACTGAGACACTTTTTGTTCATTTTATCTTCGCTTAAGATCATTTTTTATAATAATATTATTCTCCTTCCTCGCACAAGCGCAATTATTCTAGTTTTTTTCTTCTTTTTTTTTCTTCTAGTTCCTACCATCCCCCCCCCCCCCCCTCTCTCTCTCTTTGTGGGCGGTAGTAAATTAGTGGTTTCATTGAAAAGCATCGCTGGGTCAGAGTGGCGCCTTGCATGTTAGATTTCCTTACAAGACTTGACGTTGTTCCAGCCTTGCTTCAAGCATCATCTTACGCCGGTGATGAACGAGTTCTTTTAAAATACCCCAATCAAGACCTCCCTCCGTCTAAGACAGATTTTACATGAATGGAGTCTCTAGTCTTAATCTGACTTCTTTCACATTCTCGACAATTTTTTTTTTTTAATTTACATTCTTCATGTTCTTACTACCCGTCTGGGTCATCCACATATTTTTCTTACAATATTTTTTTTTAACGCCGCGTCTTACTACCTGTTCAAGTTATATGTCTATGTACTAATTACACTACTGGGTTAGGAATTAGGAAGGCTTAATTTAGAAGAAGTGCGTGGAGGGAGAGTGGAAAACCATTCAGGCGAAAACCACCCTCAGTGCACCCGAACGGGATTGAACCTCGATCTCCCCGTCTTCGGTAGTCTAGCCCAACACGAGATTAGTGAGTTAGAACATCTCATACTAATGAGGCAGGTATTAGGAAGGTAGAGCTTTAGAGGAAATGTACTCGCGTTCGCTTGGAATATGGGTAGGAAAACGTGTAAGAAAAACTTCAGTATACCTGAAAGGGGTTCGAGTCGCCAACATTCCCCTTACTGGCAAACAAGACCAGACGAGATTGACGCCTTAGTAATCGTGGCCACCATTGCAAGGTATTAGCGTTATATATATTTTTTATATCAGCACACGACTAATAAACTAACTTAAACCTAGAAGAGACACAACCCAGCCCCCAGCTGTTAATTCATCATATTGAAAGGGGAAACCCACATTATACCACTGAAAATAGTGTCGATCATGCCGGGAATCGAACCAGGGATCCTTATTTCAGGTGGTGGATACTCTTAACCGACTGAGCTAATCTGACGGACTCTGACGTTAGTAATATTAACGAAACCCGCATAGTTGGGCGGGCAGACTAAATGTCACGCACACCCATCTAGTCTAGTTTGCTGGTGATGGGATGTGGAGATCCAAATCCCTGCTGGGTGGACTGAGTGAAATGGTGGACTGAATACATTAGTGAAGTGAGTGCAGGAGTGAACTGAATGTATGGGTGGACTGAATACATTAGTGAACTGAGTGCACGGGTAAACTGAATTCAATAGTGAACTGAATACAATAGTGAACTGAGTGCAGGAGTGAACTGAATACATTAGTGAACTGAATACAATAGTGAACTGAGTGCAGGAGTGAACTGAATACATTAGTGAACTGAATACAATAGTGAACTGAGTGCAGGAGTGAACTGAATACATTAGTGAACTGAGTGCAGGAGTAGACTAAGTGTATGGGTGGACTGAATAAATTAGTGAACTGAGTGCAGGAGTGGACTGAATAAATAGTGAGCTGAGTGCACGGGTGAACTGAATACAATAGTGAACTAAGTGCACGGGTGGACTGAATACATTAGTGAAGTGAGTGCACGGGTGGACTGAATACATTAGTGAACTGAGTGCACGGGTGGAATGAATACAATAGTGAAGTGAGTGCAGGAGTGGACTGAATACAATAGTGAAGTGAGTGCAGGAGTGGACTGAATACAATAGTGAACTGAGTGCACGGGTGGAATGAATACAATAATGAACTGAGTGCAGGGGTGGACTGAATACAATAGTGAAGTGAGTGCAGGGGTGGACTGAATACAATAGTGAAGTGAGTGCAGGAGTGGACTGAATACAATAGTGAACTGAGTGCACGGGTGGACTGAATACAATAATGAACTGAGTGCAGGGGTGGACTGAATACAATAGTGAACTGAGTGCAGGGTGGACTGAATACAATAGTGAACTGAGTGCAGGAGTGGACTGAATACAATAGTGAAGTGAGTGCAGGAGTGGACTGAATACATTAGTGAACTGAGTGAACGGGTGAACTGAATACAATAGTGAAGTGAGTGCACGGGTGGACTGAATACATTAGTTAAGTGAGTGCACGGGTGAACTGAATACAATAGTGAAGTGAGTGCAGGGGTGGACTGAATACAATAGTGAACTGAGTGCACGGGTGGAATGAATACAATAATGAACTGAGTGCAGGGGTGGACTGAATACAATAGTGAACTGAGTGCACGGGTGGACTGAATACATTAGTGAACTGAGTGCAGGAGTGAACTGAATACAATAGTGAAGTGAGTGCAGGAGTGGACTGAATACAATAGTGAACTGAGTGCACGGGTGGACTGAATACAATAATGAACTGAGTGCAGGGGTGGACTGAATACAATAGTGAACTGAGTGCACGGGTGGACTGAATACATTAGTGAACTGAGTGCAGGAGTGAACTGAATACAATAGTGAAGTGAGTGCAGGAGTGGACTGAATACAATAGTGAACTGAGTGCACGGGTGGAATGAATACAATAATGAACTGAGTGCAGGGGTGGACTGAATACAATAGTGAAGTGAGTGCAGGGGTGGACTGAATACAATAGTGAACTGAGTGCACGGGTGGAATGAATACAATTGTGAACTGAGTGCAGGAGTGAAGTGAGTGCATGGGTGGACTGAATACATTAGTGAAGTGAGTGCAGGGGTGGACTGAATACAATAGTGAACTGAGTGCACGGGTGAACTGAATACAATTTTGAACTGAGTGCAGGAGTGAACTGAGTGCACGGGTGGACTGAATACAATAATGAACTGAGTGCAGGGGTAGACTGAATGCAGGAGAGGAACGAGTGCAGGGGTTGACTGAGTGCACGAGAGGACTGAGTGCAGGGGTGGATTGAGTGCAGGGGTGGATTGAGTGCAGGGGTGGATTGAGTGCAGGGGTGGATTGAGTGCAGGGGAGGACTGAATGCAGGGGAGGACTGAATGCAGGAGTGGACTGAATGCAGGGGAGGACTGAATGCAGGAGTGTACTGAATGCAGGGGAGGACTGAATGCAGGAGTGGACTGAATGCAGGGGAGGACTGAATGCAGGGGAGGACTGAATGCAGGGGAGGACTGAATGCAGGGGTGGACTGAATGCAGGGGAGGACTGAATGCAGGGGAGGACTGAATGCAGGGGAGGACTGAATGCAGGGGTGGATTGAGTGCAGGGGTGGATTGAGTGCAGGGGTGGACTGAATGCAGGGGAGGACTGAATGCAGGGGAGGACTGAATGCAGGGGTGGACTGAATGCAGGGAGGACTGAATGCAGGGGAGGACTGAATGCAGGGTGGACTGAATGCAGGGGAGGACTGAATGCAGGGGAGGACTGAATGCAGGGGAGACTGAATGCAGGGGAGGACTGAATGCAGGGGTGGACTGATGCGGAGTTACTGAATGCAGGGGGGACTGAATGCAGGGGAGGACTGAATGCAGGGGTGGACTGAATGCAGGGGGGACTGAATGCAGGGGAGGACTGAAGCAGGGGTGGACTGAATGCAGGGGAGGACTGAATGCAGGGGAGGACTGAATGCAGGGAGGACTGAATGCAGGGGAGGACTGGGTGCAGGGTGGACTGAATGCAGGGGTAGGACTGAATGCAGGGGAGGACTGATTGCAGGGGAGGACTGAGTGCGGGAGTTAACTGAGGAGATGGGTGGACCTAATTCTAGTTAACATTAAAACATATATAGTGAGACGCTGTGACCCAATCAATATGTGACCAGACTGTACCCTAGCGTCGCCCTCAATACTAGGGCGGTTGTTTGAAAACATGATTATGAGGGACGGTGGATAATGTGCCTTTAGGGAGGTTCGGAGAGGGGGTTGGGTGGTTTTCTACACTATTGTGTTAGTCATTGTTCCCCTGAGCCCGAATTAAATTTTGATTGTCTTTGATGTTGCATTGTTTATATTTTTGTACGGTACGGCGACCCTTATGAATGGATTCCACCCCTATCGTCATTAAGTGACTGAATTCACGCTCATAAGGTAGGACCTCCGCCAACATTTCCTCCCTCCTTTGATTGTATTTCCCTCGGTTTATTTTAGAATGTTATGGGTGTCGAGAGGCGTATGTGTTCGGTGTATAGGGTGGGAGTGTAGGGAACGCGAGATAAGGTCAGTGTTCTTACAGTGTTTTTTTTTAATAGCAAAAAATTTATTGCTCCAGTAGAAATATAGAGTTTAATTTTCTTCCCATGGTGATGTCAACAGTTGTTGAATATTGTCAAGAGCATAGTGGCATTAGATGATAAACTTTTTAAATGAAGAGAAAAAGTTGACGTTAAATTTCAGGACACCCTGGATAGATATTCAACAACTTTTGATATCACCATGTGAAAAAAAATTAAACATGTTTATAGTGAAACAATATTTGATTTATTTTGACCATAAAAATGTTTTGCTAAAAAGATAGCGAAAACACTGGCCTTAACTCACGTTCCATATACCCCCAATGTTTTTTTTTTTTTTTCATATTTCATATGCTGACCTAATGAATATACTTGAATGGCTCTTCTGAAACGCCTTTCAAGCCCGCGTGTGCAATAAAAGTGTGAAAACGGGTAGAGTTTCATCTTGTATGTCATCTGGGTCAGAAAAGCGACTT
This sequence comes from Timema cristinae, assembly GCA_039000515.1. Classification (NCBI taxonomy): domain Eukaryota; kingdom Metazoa; phylum Arthropoda; class Insecta; order Phasmatodea; family Timematidae; genus Timema; species Timema cristinae. The sequence goes on along the minus strand of JBCFYV010000100.1, from coordinate 25,770,727 downwards.
GGTTTTCCTCTCTTGATCGTTTACACGTGATATTTCTGTGAAAGTATTCGGCGCTTCTTGGTGAGGTTCGCTTGTGTTTGGGGTGGATTGGGACGGTCACACACACACACACACATTTATAGACAGTGTTTTTAAAAAGAGAACCATCTCAAAGGCCTTTTTTTTAAACCAGAATATTACTAAACAGTATGTTCCCGGATTAAACAGCTAAACTTTGGGATGTGTTATAGGATCAAAAAACAAACACAAAATGTCCTTTAGGGATTATCTAGTTTTCGCATACTTTTCGAGCAAACATCAAACAAACAAAACTTAATCCAAGCACGTTTTTCTGCATAAAAAGTGAAGTAATACTAACAAAATTGTGTTTATTAAAACGCACCTTTGATGACCTCTTTCTTATTTGATAAAATCTTTTGCTTAGTTTAGTAAGAAATCTGATCTGAAACATGCGATGAGAAATGGGAAAGTCTTCTTAAAACCACGTTATTATTTGGTTTAAAATATCAAGTTGAGAAATTGCTTCTAAATGTTTTACACCATTAAATAATAAATATCCTTATAGTTGGCATGTTATTAATTTGGTATTAAATCTTTTTTTGTGTTCTCTTCAATAACTAAGAGCCAACAACACCTATGATCAAACTCTTTATGATTGGCGAACTCTTTACTCTTCCTTTAGTCAATACATAAATAGTATAATATTATTATTATTTAGCATCGCGTCTTACTACCCATTCGGGTTATACGCTTTAAGTACTAATTACGCTATTGGATTAGGAATTGGGAAGGTTGAATTAGAGGAAGTGAACCCGCATTTGCGTGGAGGGAGAGTGGAAAACCATTTAGAAAAAAAAACAGTTCACCCGACCGAGATTCGAACCTATATCTCCCCGTCCTCAGCAGTCGAGCTCAACACGACTAGCGCGTTAGCCAACTACGCCACCGAGGTGGGTCATAAATAGTATAGACCGGTATTATTCAACCTCTTTTGTTTTCATACCCCCAGATATAATTTATCTTCAACTTGGTACTATAATGCTGTTGGTGCATAATGCAATTTATACATATATTGTAATCTACATCTAAACTAATTTAAATAAATTACACCCAAAATAATGTATTAAATAATAATATTTAATAAAGAAATGTAAGTGGTGGTAATACGCTGAGCTAAAAAAGAGACACACACACACACACACACACACACACAACACAATATATATATATATATATATATATATATATATATAGTGACCATTACTAAAACGTAAATAAATATTTACTCATAGTCATAAGTTACCATGGTATCTAAAGACAGGAAAAACTGAGAAAACCTGGAGTGGGAAATGTCAGGAAATTTTATTTGAAAATAAAAGGAAAAATCAGTGAGTAAATATTATTTAGTTTAAAAAACATTAATTTCCCACTCCTACATACAGAAGTGGAAGATTTTGTTTAACGCAAGTTAACAAATTTAATTGCCTAGGTATGGCATTCTATAATGTATTTGTTTTTTGTGTCACGTTCATACAGTGTAACAATTAATATTTGGAGCTTTACTAGATGGTAAATTTTTTATAAACGTGATCAATGCAATTAACGGCAATATGGCCATTTAACAAGGAAAACTAGAAAAATTTTAACCCACGAAAATTAGAAAAAATATTATCTATGAAGTCTATAAAAAGTAAGGAAATATTAAAGCAGGCTATACGTTTTTTTACCCACCCTGGATACTCGTTAATATTTTTCGTACATATTGAAAACAATAGTTAATACATACTATTTCATTTAAAAAAAGTCATTTTAATTAATAAAGATTATACATTTTAAATTAAGAGTGAGTCGTCGCAAGCCTTAATATGTTTTATTTGAGGTATCAACTTACACAATTAAATATATTTTGTAATATGAAGGTGTAATTAATCCTAACTATAATATTAACGGTTTGTTAATAATTAAATACCTCATATTATATATTTATAGCCCTAACTAAAATATAAATTAAACATGATTCCCTAAGGATTTATTTTTTGCTATAAAAATGAAAAAAAAAATTAGACTTTTTTCGTTGTTAGATTTTTGCCTTATTATATTCCTTAAAAATGTATGATATTTATCAACGATAAAACGTGTAAGTTAACTGTTTAAATAAAGTGAAATTTTTTTTTTACCTTAACACTTAGTTTTCGTGAGTACCCCGTCTTTGCTTATTTATTTATTTTTTGTATAGCTAATGTATTTTTGAAAATACGGACAGATCGCTAATCCTTACTGGGTCGATCCTCAATTAGTTCGAATTATCGCCGCTCTTCTGTAATACTCCCAGGCGCATCCGGTCAAGATGAGGCTATAGGTGTCTGACTGGCCAAGGTCACATTATTTCCTTTGCACTTGACGTAATACTCTCTGGAAGCGTAATTAGAATACTGCCAGTTAATAATAATAATTGCACCTATTGTTTGATTCGTTTAATGAGATGCAGTATAATATAAACAACCCGTTATAAATTAAACTCAAACACTATCGACACGTGATCTTGACTTTATATTTTCAATTAAAATGTATTTTATATTAAATTTAATACATTTTATTTTAAGAATAAGTTCCTTGTCTGCGTTCGTGATTTTGACTCGGGTGGTCGGAATTCAAATGGTCAGAGCCTGTTTCACACCCACCCCGGCCCATCCCGGTTAACTTAGGTTGATTATATTAGCACATGTTAATTTCTTTGAGCGATAGCGAAAGGGCCTACCAATTTTGCTGGGAAAGGTATTTTCACTTACCTTCCAGGGTTCTTTTACATGCCACAATTTACATGGGATCGGTGGCTTTACTTCCCCTCCGAAGGAAATTGTGCTACGGATATTTTATCGCTCACGAACAATCCATCGAGTACGTCTGGTTTTGAAGCCCCGATCATCGGGTCTTCAGATGAGCATTTTATCCCAAGATCAACCAAGTAGACTACATAAAATCAGTTTAAAAGAGCACTTTGGAAATCTTTACTTTGGATAAAATCTAATTTTTCCTGTACATAATGAACGATAGTTTCCGTAAGTATGGAGAACATCATTCGATCGTTTTGCAACCAACCAAAATAATCATAGTTATAAAACTAGAGGTTATCAAGCTATGCGCCTTGAATGGACAGGAAACAGTGCTCTATAATTAGTTTAGGATGTCACAACTGTATGTTTCCAGAACAGGAATAAATACACAGCTTGGCCTTCATTTCAATCGTAGTAGGAGTATAGGGATTCACTCGCTATCTTTTTTTTTTATCTTGTCCCATTTATTTAGACACCATTAATGTCAAAGTATGTATGTTCAATTTATTATTATTTCATTATTATTATATTATTAACGCGTCTTACTACCCGTTCGGATTGTACGCACTTACGCTGATGTGTAATGGTAGGATGATTATAAGATGAAAATGAAGGATATACAGTTTAACGTGGAACCCGAACCACGGTGGAGGCCTGGCATTCCACACATTCAAAAGTTGTGATTAATACATGTCTTGTAAGAGATGAAATAAAATGTTATTAAAGGTTTTTTTTTAGCGCCGCCTCTTACTGCCCATTCAGGCTCTACGTGTATGTACTAATTACGCTAGTGAGTTAATGACGAGAAGGTTGAATTTAAAGAGAGTGTACCCGCGTTTGTGTGGAGGAAGCGTAGAAAACAATTTTAGAAAAACTTCCCTCAGTGCACCAAGATTCAAACCCCAATCTCCCTGTAATCGGCAGTCTAGTATAAAACGAGAGTGACCTTTAGACCATGTATAGTTTAATAGATTTGCATACAAAACGCATTTAGTAGCGGATATAATATTTTAATAAGGTCTTAAATTTACTAAATATTCTGCTACTCTGTTCATGATGCTATCAGACTCTCAGGGTGTAAACAAAAGACTCCGTATACTAAAATTATGTATAGCACGTATTATTACTATCCCGGGTCATTTGCATAGCTAATAGCTACACTAACGGCGGTGGTGACCTGGTGGTCTAGGGGGTAAGGTGTCAGACTTCTGTGCTGGCGGCCGGGGTTCAATCCTCGGTCCGGCAAAGATTTATCTGATTACCAAACCCTTCCTTCACCTCTGACAAGACATCTTGTGAATGTGTGGAATGCCAGGCCTCCACCGTGGTTCGGATTCCACGTTAAACTGTAGGTCCTCATTTCATCTCACAATCACCCTACCATTACACATTAGCGTAAGTGCGTATAACCCGAACGGGTAGTAAGACGCGTGCTAATAATAATAATAATAATAATAATAATAATACACTAACGGCGTAAGGATGAGGAAGGCAGAATTTAGAGGAAGGTTTACCTGAAATTGCTTAAACCAGATGTGCCAAAATTGTAGCCCGGTCCATGATTCTGAGTGACCCGTGGACCATTTGGTAAACCAACATACGTTCATTCAACTTTTCATACGTTCTAGAAAAACTAAATTTGGATGATTACATTTTGAAATGGGTCACTATTTGGAGAAATTTAGCGAGTTTTAGTGTAGCCAATTTTACTTTTGACTCACAAGAGAGCGATTCTTAAAAATGGTTAAATTTTCAAACCCATTGTGTGTGATATTTGACATCACACTAGTGTCTAAACAGTTGTTTTCTCTTAAGGCAACCGCACACGGCATATATTCGGGGGCAGACGATTTCGTAGTTCAGTCGGTGGCAGGACACCGCACACGACAACATCTGAGGCAGACAACTAGCACCCTCACACGCAACCGACCATTGTCAGTTTTTCATTGGTGGTGTTTGGATGCTGCCATGGAAGATTCAATGTCGTGCATTTCCAAATATTGAGATGTTCAACGATATTGATAAGAAATCGCAAAAATGTGGTAGATTGGATGTATCGGGTTTAATGATGTAGATTTTCCCTTTCATATTATTCCAAATCAAAAGTTGCCACCCTTAATACAGTTCAAGTTAATTGACAATTTTATAATATTGAACTTATTAAATCCTTATCTATTAAAATCTTATTTCCTGACTCAACAAGCCTAGGTAATTCTTTTATTTTTTATATTGTTGTCAAGTGTCCGTGTCGCCATCGTAAAATCTGGGCTTTTGAATACAGGTCCAAGCACCCCTTATTATTAACAAACATTCCCTACTAGCTGTTCTAGGTTTTTTTTTCTCATTTCAAAATCTTATGTTATATGGTGTAGTGACATGAAGGATTCTATATGATTTCTTAAAATAATATAAACAAGAAAAGTGCTCTTCCTGCTTCACTTGGCCTACAACCCCGCTTTAGGTAAGGTCCGCAGGTTCGCTAATATCCAAATTTCAAACTTTAACGCTGCCGCGTATTGATATATTTTCGGTATAACTGTGTGATCGTGTGCCATTTTATTTAAATAAATCCATCATACTTATAGACCTGGTATTTTCATGATAAAGTGTACTAGGTTCAAGCGTGGCAAAATTACAGTAACATTCAATTAATTATTAACTAAGGTGACGGGAGGTCACATTTGTATACCTTCCGTGGGGCCAGACAATATATTTGATGATGATGGTGACCCGCCTCGGTGGCGTAGTTAGCTAACGCGCTAGTTTCCTGTTGAGATAGACTGCCGAGGATGGGGAGATCGAGGTTCGAATCTCGGTCGGGTGAGCTGGGGATGTTTTTTACTAAATGATTTTCCACTTTCTCTCCATTCAAATGCGGGCTCACTTCCTCTTAATTTATCTTTCCCGATTCCTAACCTATTAGCTTAATAATAGTACTTAAGCGTATAACCCGAATGGGTAGTAAGACGTGGTGCTAAATTAAAAACTATATATATATAATATATATATATAATTATACATACATACATAACATACAAAATATGAAAAGGGTGTTTTCATATTTTGTTTGAAAATTTACTTTCATACTTTGATAAATATTTCAATTACTATCGAATGTATATCGACTCATTCAATAATTTGTTTGGGGAAATAAAGAAAGAAGACTCACGCGAGTGTACTGGGTGCTCTGAACTGACAGTTAACACATCACGTGGGGCTGCGCTGCGCACCTCACACACTACTACAAAAAATGTCATTCAGATTTATTTGTAGTTCTTATGCGCATCCACGCTTGAATAAGGGAGTACCATTTCACCGCCAACAAGCAACCGACGATCGGGTATGAGGGAAGTCGGTTGAAAAATTGAACATGCCACATCTTTTTTTTTTCTGGTAGGTTTAGTGTGTCTTGTGCTGAGCATCATTTGAAGTCATAGTGAACATTTCGCCGATCAAATTGTCTGCCACCGACTGTCTGTCTTGTGCGGTCGCCCTTATGAAAAATAACAAACATCCGACGGACATTTAATTACCAACAAATGAAAGTGACTTCGACAAGATTTAAACCTACACTCAAACATTGCTGTAAAACAGACATAATTTCTGGGGGATAGTAGAGAACAAGTACTAAAATTAAATTTAGGCCCTAATATTTATTTTTGTAAGAATAAAGTTATTAAGATAAAGTATTTTTTTTACTTAAAGATGGTTGCAATGTATTGAATTTAAAGAAATATGGTCCCCTTAGTATTTTCAATTTTGAATGTGTTCCTTTTGTTCAAACAAGTCCTACACACCCAGTGTAGAGGGTAATTTACTCATCTCTTGTCACCAATAGAGACATCCATCTTGTCTTGTCTGATTCACTTATGACAGAGAGGTCCAGAACTCAAATCCCAATCGGGTGTTGAGATTTTTTTATCCTAGATATTTTCTCATCCCTTTACGCAAATGCGGGTGCATTTACTAATCTCTAGCCCCATCGGTGTAAAATATGCGAGTAGGTCGGATGTGGAGCATGGACAAAAGTAAATTAAATTTTCTTGCTACACATCTTATTAGCCGTACTTGCTATCCTAATTTTAATTACGCTAATGGTGTAGGGATGAGAAAGGTGAAATTTGAAAGAAAAAATACCGGCATTGATGTGAAGGGAAATATGGGAAACCTCCCTCAGTACACCCTACAAGGATTTTAACCCCAACCTTTTCCTCATTGGCAAACCAGACCAGATGAGATTTGACATTTAGTTTGCATGCCCAACGTCGTGGCATAATTAAGTAACTCAGGTGGGAGTGTTAAAAGGAATGACTCAAGGTCATTGCTATTGCAGTTTTTATTGACCAAACTAATCGAATATTGCTTCATTACAAGCATAGGGCCAGTTTCATAGTCAAATTTAGTACGCCTCAAGTGTGGCGCTACACTAAGTAAATGACGACACCTACCTAGACAAGAATGGAATGGGCCAGTTTTCTATGCGAGAACGGCTCATTCCATTCGAGTTTAGGTAGGTGTCGTCTTGTATTTAGTGTAGCGCCACACTTGAGGCGTACTAAATTTGACTATGAAACTGGCCCATAGAGTTTAATTTTTTTCACATCAACATTTCTTGAATATTTGTTAAGGGTGCCCTAAAATCTAATGACAACTTTTCCTCTTCGTTTAAAAAGTTGTTCATCTAATGCTGCTCTTCTAATGACAGATAATCAACATGTGAAAAAAATTAAACTCTGTTTCTACTGGAGCAATATTTGATTTATTTTGGTCAAAAAAAAAGTTTTGCTTAAAAAACTGCAAAGACACAGCCCTTTAACTTGCGTGCCCTTCACTCCCACCTTAACCGCTGTCATTTGCATTCAATTAAGCGAATTGCTATTTAAAATTTCCATCCAAATGTAAATTTAAAAATATTCTTTTATTGGCTAGTTATTTTTTGCTGCATGATTGTTAAGTCTCAATCTAGCTAGAGTGCAGGGCTATTCTACGTCTCCACCCACGCCGTTAAACCGTTACGTGTGCGATGTGCCACTTGACGGTGACCTCGTGGTGTGTGGTCCGATAGCAGCGTCGTTCACACTTCCTCCAAACTATAGACGTCCATTTATGTCCGTGGCGTGTGAGGATCGACGCCAAGTTGGGCGAAGTGGTCGTTAAGGACGTGGAAGTCGTTGTCTGGACTTATTTTAGGTTCCGTGTACACGCTCAAGACAAGAGACAACCCACTCTTCAGTCCAACCAAAACAATACACCCTTTTGGTCACTGCTGACCGCAAGACTAGATTAAAAGCAAGACAGTATTTTTGTAACAGACTAGACTAGGGCGGGGAGATCGGGCTTGATCCCGGTTGGGTGCACTGAGGTGTTTTTTCTCAAATGATTTTCCACACTTTATCCACACAAATGCGGGTGCACTTGCTCTCAATTAAACCTTCCTAATAGCTAACAAATTAGTGTAGTTAGTGCATAGGCGTAAAATCTTATCAGGTAGTAGGACGTGGTGATAAAGATAAATTTAAAAATGTAGGAATCCTGGAGAACTTGATCTTTATCTTTATTATGACTCAGAACCAGCTTCGGTGGTCACATGGTCTAAGAGCCTCTCTCTTAAAATAGACTAGCTTGCCGATGACGTAGAGTTTGTAGTTGAACTTTACTCATCTTTAAAACATAAACGTAAAGTGAGACGTGGTGGAAAATGACATCATAGAAACTATTATGCCACTCGCAACATATTGTTATAGAGGCTTTTAGAGGAACTATGCCCGCATTCGCGGGAAGGAGGTGGGGAAAACAATTTAGGTAGAAGTCACCTTTGTACACCCAGACATGATAAGAACCCCGCCCTTCCCCATCTGGTGTCAATTTCATTCTGTAGAGTTTTTTCAAAACTTGTGATAAGGTGTATAATATACTGATTAAAAAAAAGTTTTGATAGATGATAAAATGACACCTGGACACGTGACTCGAACCCGAGAGCTTTGGCTTAGTAGGACAATGCTCTAACCACTGAACTATCCAGGAATCGTCCCGTGCCCAAGGTCATTCTTCACTCATATTTTAAGGGAGAGTCAATTATGGACATGCGAAAATTGTCGGCTACAAATGTGTGATTTATTAAGATCACGATCTATCAGATAACGCAGCCACCTTCGACTCGGTAGTTGGATTATTGCAGCCACTTGTACAATTATTATATTATTATTATTATTATTATTATTATTATTATTATTATTATTATTATTATTATTATTATTAGCACCGCGTCTTACTACCCGTTCGGGTTATACGCACTTACGCTAATGTGTAATGGTAGGGTGATTGTGAGATGAAATGAAGGACCTACAGTTTAACGTGGAATCCGAACCATGGTGGAGGCCTGGCATTCCCCACATTCACAAGATGTGTCAGAGGTGAAGGAAGGGTTTGGTTATCAGATAAATCTGTGCCGGGACCGAGGATTGAACCCCGTCCGCCAGCACAGAAGTCTAACACCTTACCCCTAGACCGCCAGGTCACCTACAATTATTATAATTGTAGGGGATTGCATATTTAAGAATCAAATAGCCAAAGCTTAATATTACATCATATTATACAAGTGGCTGCAATAACCAACTACCGAGTCAAAGATGGCTGCGTTATCTGATAGATCGTGATCTTAATAACTTACACATTTGTAGCCGACGATTTTCGCACGTCCATCATAGAGACTGCCTTAAAATATGAGTGAAGAATGACCCTGGGCACGGGAAGATTCCTGGATAGCTCAGTGGTTAAGAGCATTGGCGTACTAAACCAAAGGTCCCGGTTCAATTCTCGTGTCCAGGTGTCCTTTTTCAAATTTCATAATATGATATCTAAATGCGAGTAAATCCTCTTAAACAAATATAATAGCTTTGGCTATTTGATTTTTTAAATACTGATTTTTGTTGTAAGTACCGTTCTGAAAGATCGTTTTCTCTACCAGAATACAACATTATAGTAGTATGTGAATGTGGGGAATGCCAGGCCTCCACCGTGGTTCGGATTCCACGTTAAACTGTAGGTCCTTCATTTCATCTCACAATCACCCTACCATTACACATTAGCGTAAGTGCGTATAACCCGAATGGGTAGTAAGACGCGTGTATACTAATAAATAATAACATTAATAATAAATAATTATAATAAAAACATTAATAATAACATTATAGTAGGATTTTGGTAGGAATAAAGACCTTTCATAACGGACTGCCTACAAAATGTATTGCATTTAGTATTATTGCTTACTAATATTTAATAAAAATATATTATTTTATTGGTTTTTTACTTTCTCATATTAAAAGAAAGTATTGTGATAGTGAAAAAATATATCTGAAGATTATAACGAATATTTACGTTTTTTGTAACATGAACCCAAAAAAGCGGATTTTACAATTTATATCCGTCTGTCTGTCAGTCTATCCATGGTCACTGAACCAAAACATTATTATTATTATTAGCACCGCGTCTTACTACCCGTTCGGTTTATACGCTCTTACGCTAATGTGTAATGGTAGGGTGATTATGAGATGAAATGAAGGACCTACAGTTTAACGTGGAATCCGAACCACGGTGGAGGCCACCAGTTTATAACGTTGGAATCAGAACCACGTGAGCCGCAGCATAGAAGTCTGACACCTTACCCCTAGACCACCAGGTCACCTGAATCAAAACTGTTTGATGGGTTTTATTCAAACTTAGTTTATATAGGCTATAGCACAAAAAGGTTTTGTTTTCACCCTAGCTCAATTAAGGGTAGTTCGCGAATAAATAATGTTTTTGAATTCTAAGTTTTTCGAAAATGGTTTTAAACGATTTTGTTTAAAACGCATATTTAGATTTGTTTGACATGAAAAATAGCACTGTATAGTTTGTTATGGGGCAAAAATGTGTTGTACGGTAGCTTAATGATGGGACATTTTTGAAAATTCCGAGTATTTTGAAAATAGCTCCAATGATTTTGTTCAAAATGTATATCTGGAGATTGTGTAGTATGATAAAATGATAAATGTAGCCTATAATATTTTTTTTGTAAAAACTCATTTATGGTAGTTTACAGGAAATTGTTTTCCCAAAAACTTGAAATATTTTACAAATGGCTCTAATGATTTCGTATAAAATGGGTATCTTGGGAGAGTTTGACAAAAATGACACTGTTTACTTGTTTTTTTTGTTTAAAATTTTGTATAAAGGACCTTATACTTATGAGGGTTTTTTGAAATATTGGAACTATCTTTAAAATGGCCATAAAAATTTTGGCTAAAAATATATATCTGCGGAGTGTTTTACATCAACATGACAAAGTTGTATACTTGTTTTGGAGGAAAATTTGGCTATGGGAAGTTTACTGATGACTGTTATTTTTTTAATTTGAATATTTAAGAAAATGGCTTTAGCAATTTGGCTCAAAATGGGTACATGTTAAGTTGCATGTATTATAAATATTTAAATAGATTTGTTGGATTTTTTAAATCATTGGTATTCAATTATTAATGTCTGATTTTTATAAAAGTTGTTTTTTAAATAGATCCAATGAGTTGATTCAAAACTCGTATCGGGGTAATATTTTAGCTAGTAATAATAATTTATCTTCATTTTTCTAAAATAAAAGGGTGGTTTGCTTAAGACTACAGAATGCTTGAATTTTTGAGAAATTGACCTTATAAGATTGAATTCATTATGGGAATAGTTTTTCAAAATAAAAAAGAATAAGTTTTTATTTTTACAGATAAACAATTATAAGGTAACTTACAGATAATTTATTTTTGAAAATTTGAATATTTTTTTCAAATACTTTGGGTTAATTTGGTTTAATATAATATATATAGGAAAACATACTTATATGGGCAGTTTCCTCAAAACATATTTTTGAAAATTATTTTCGAAGCCATAATACATAATATGAGAAAGTTTTTTTTTTTTATTTAGCACAGCGTCGTACTACTCTTTCGGGTTTTACGCTTAAATAATAATTACGCTAATGGGTTAGGAATTGGGAAGGTTGCATTTAGAGGAAGTGAATCCGTACTTGCGTTGAAGGAGAGTGGAAAACCATTTAGGGAAAACCCGTCCCGTCCCACCCAGTTCACCCGACTGAGATTCGAGCCTCGATCTTCCCGTCTTCGGCAGTCTAACACATCGCGAAACTAACGCGTTAGCCAACTACGCCACGGAGGCGGATATGAGAAAGTTTGTGAGATTGTATTGTAACACTTATTTTTAAATGTATTATGTATTTTATTCACTTTCATGACTTGTTTATAATGTTGAGAAAATAATAGATGTATTTGAAACAAACATCTAAGCGGAAGAAGCTGAAGGTAATGGCTTCCTGTATTGACGTGAGAGGTTCAAGGTATCACACGACAACTTTGACTGACTTAACCGACACATAACACGTTTCAAAGTCTGGCTGTAAGATTGGGAACAAGCGTCACTTAGGGAGAGAACAAAATAACTTAGCTTTCATCTTTAATGGTTTTAAATTTCACTTCAGGTTCCAGAAGTTTTAATCATACGCGCCTGTATAGCTCGTGGTGGACAAAAGCGTCAGCCTCATCTCGTCTGGTTTTCCTTTGGGGGGAAATCTGGGTTTGAATCCTAGCAGTGTGTATACTGAAGTGGTTTTTTTTTATCAGTGGGCTTTCACTATAGCTTCACGCAAATGTGGCTACATTTGTTTGTATTATTCGTACGTTCCGCAAAGTGTAAATATGTAGATAGGGCGGACATTTAGTAAGACAGGAAGCACAACTGAAATATTTTTTTTAAACCTTTACGTTTATATTATTATGCTCATAGTTTTAGCAGGCGATAACGGCGGGAGAAATTAACCACACAAATAAAACCAATAAAGTCGAAATGGTGATGGAACAAATATCAAATGTTGATTTTTTTCAAAATTATTTTTTTAGGACGGGAATTTGTGAATAAAACCAGCAGGCACAGAAAATTTGGAGGCAAAGTCTTCCCAGCCAGATGATTTATTTTTAAATCTGAGTGACTCCAGAAGATTTGTTTGATGTGTCCTTCCACAAACATAGCCAAACCTTTTTTTTAAAAAAAGTCAAGGGCCTTTAACGGTTTCCAAAACTGTGGGTCGTAAAACGTTTTGAAATTTGAAAACTTAGATATTATTTGGTACTATAAAATCATTTAAAAAAATTGTAGAAAATTAACTTTTAAAATTTGGTCCAGCCCCCTCTGCCCCATGTATATTAAGGTTAGGTGTGTTGCAAAAGGTTTTTGTCCTAAAGATTAGTCCATGGTTTTAAAATGTTTGACAAGCACTTGTCCACAAAATATTTGGAGAGGTTTTATGCCACTGTGTAGTTCTCCTACCCACAGCAAAAATTAACCCTGTTTTTTCTATTCGGCTTACTGAACGATTGTTATATCAACTGAAATTTACATTAAATTACGGTCATAGTAAGTAGAAGATGTCAAACTACCGGTAAAAATAAAGACTTTAAAATATATACAGTAAATCGGAGATTGATGTTCAATACTCGTACATCAACCAATCATATTTCCCTTCACAAATCATAGAAACGGGTTGAAGGGGGACATATACTCCTGAAACCATTCAAATTGTATTATTGAAAGCTAACATAATGTAAAGTATTACAAAATATTGCCTTAAATCAGACCATAGCTTTCAAATAAATGTATTTTAAAAAAAGCCTTATACATTTATTTTTTATTCAGGGCCTTTATTTGGCAATATTTTTAAGTGTTTCAGAAGGCGAGGTAAACTGAGAGAAGGGTGAATTTATTTCAAGGGGACAGGGAGGTATTTATTCCAGGTAGGATTACCCCCTCCCCCTTTCCAAACACTCACAGGTTCCGCTACTACTGATTACCTCACACTACGTTAGTATAAACTCGGCTCTTTGTAAATGTTTGTTTGTTTGTTTGTTTGTTTGTTTGTTTGTTTGTTTGTTTGTCCCTTGTAACTAAGCGATCAATAAAACAAAATAAACTCTGACAAAATCTTTCGCTCTATTAACATTTTTTTCTTTCGCTAATTCAATTTAATTTGTGTTTGTCTAAAAGTATATTTTAAAGTAATTGAAGACCTTGGTGCAATAACGAAACAGCTTCATTTTTTTTCAGTAAATATTAAAAAAACTGTCTATAAAAATAGCTACTGAGCATAGACTTATTAAAAAAATTATGTTATTCATATGTAGTATATAAATACATTTTTAATCATTATTATTATTATTATTATTATTATTATTATTATCACCGCGTCTTACTACCCATTCGGGTTATATGCACTTACGCTAATGTGTAATGGTAGGATGATTGTGAGGTGAAATAGAGGACCTACAGTTTAACGTGGAATCCGAACCACGGTGGAGGCCTGGCATTCCACACATTCACAAGTTGTGATTACTACACGTCTTGTCAGAGGTGAAGGAAGGGTTTCGTAATCAGATAAATCTTTACCGGGACCGAGGATTGAACCCCGGACCCCCAATGTCTGACACCTTACCCTTAGACCACCAGGTCACCTTTTTCTAATCCTTACATTCGCACTAGTTATTTTTATAAAAAAAAATATCTGTTGAGAAAAAATATGAAAATTATGCCTAATTATTCCACAGGTGTATTAAATTCTAAATAACTATGCATAGTATTTTTTTAATTTAGAAATCGGTTTCAACCATAACCACCTCGTTATTCCTCGCCTAACCTTTGATTAAAGTAGGACTCACACTCACACTCACATATGAGTTACCTTGTATGAGTTGTAAGACCTTGGTTTGATTCACACTCACAGAGCTGTACTGCCGCTACCATGATCTCTCTCTCTCTCACTGAATGATAAGGGTAGGCTCCCCTCGGTATCTCGCGTCATCATATTAACCTTTCCTTAATCAATGATATACAAATATTTATTGTAAGATTTTTACAAGCTAACCTGTATTATTGAGACGTTCAAAGACGAAGTTATTATAAGATCCTTTATTGAGGGGTGATATTTTCTAGTAGGGGTGATGGTGCGCTCATACCAAACGTGAGAGTACCGCTATTGGTGAACGGGGAATGAATGGGTGTACTCTGTATGAAAAGTCTTGGTAAGTTGAGGAACATGCATACTTCATTCAGCTCAGTCAACATTTGCAAAGCTCTCATTTTAGCCTGATTGGTTAGGTGCTTATTCAGGGCTTTCGTGAACACTGCAATGCTTTTAAAAAAACAACATTGACATGATCTTCATGAGCTCCCGATACCTTACTGATAAATTAACTACGCTTTGAAGATCCTTCTTCACTTCATCATTCAGTTTACCCATCTCAGAGGTTTTCGTATTTGGGTTTCCTCTTCTTTATTCCAAGGTTTTGGTGTCGCCTTGGGGGCTAAGCCTGAGCCATTGTCAGTGATTTGACATTTGGATTCTCTGTTGCCGCTTTGGGTAAGAATCTCGCTTCCTTCTGGTGGATCTACATGCGTCTCGTGGGACTCAATATCATCACTGCCCGGGTAATCAAATCTTCACTCGTGGACTGGTCAAGGTTTGATTTGCGGCCATTTTCAAAAATTGCGTTAGGTCCACCCAGTGGCAATTCTACCACGCGTTCTTATTCTATAGGATTTTTACACGATGTTTGTATATAATGAGGAAATTATGTTTTGCCTGAAAATTTGTTGTACAATAAATATTATTATTAGCACCGCGTCTTACTACCCGTTCGGGTTATACGCACTTACGCTAATGTGTAATGGTAGGGTGATTGTGAGATTAAATGAAGGACCTACAGTTTAACGTGGGATCCGAACCACGGTGGAGGCCTGGCATTCCCCACATTCACAAGATGTCTTGTCAGAGGTGAAGGAAGGGTTTGGTAATCAGATAAATCTTTGCCGGGACTGAGGATTGAACCCCGGCCGCCAGCACAGAAGTCTGACACCTTACCCCTAGACCACCAGGTCACCTACAATAAATAAAAAAAATGCTAATTTGATAGAACAACTTTTCCTGGTATCGTTTTTCACGTGTCGTCCTTCACATGTTGATCCCGGTACACTGGCGAAGATATGTCAAAAATTGAGGGACGCTTTGCCAACTCTTCAATTTAACTTTTGTCCTCCTCTCTGGTTAAATACTGGACCATTTTCAAAACCAGCACAATCAAACACAAAATCAAAATTATAACTAGTAAAACACACATTTGCTCGGTGGTGCGTCTGCGACCATACTGCTCCCGGAGCATCGGTGGAGGCAAACACAATGAAAGACGCTGGTCGCGTACTCTGGTCCGCTAGTCACAGTCGCTTTGAAGGAACTGGTCACATAACAAACTATGTAACCGTTCCGGTCGCTGGTCGCAGACGGGAGAAGCGAGTCACGACACGGCCTGCCCACAGTCGGAGCACAGTCGGCGTACAGTCCTGTAAGTGTGAATACATCTTAATACTATCAAATATATTGAGAATTCCACTTGACAAATCTATTTTTCTTTCATGAACCTAGATTATATCTAACAGTTTATTAGCTATTCGGTTTTAATCAATATAATCTAATCAATAATAATGTACTATCAAATAACAATATATTAGATTATAGAGTAGACACTTAAAAAAATCATTTTTGTAAGTGATTGTTTGACTAATAAAATAAATGGTACAACACACTCGCACAAACTTTCTCATATTGTATATAATGGCTTCGAAGAAAATGTTCAGAAATAACTTTTAGTAAACTATCCATTCTTCATAAAACTAACACATGATCTTGTTAATCACAATACTCACTCTTTATGTATAAATTTGAAACCAACTCGTTCAAAAATTTTCAACAAAATTCAAACTATCAAACATAAATTATTTTTCAGCTATCATAAAATACGTGGTATTTGTTCGAATCCTGGTTGGGTGTGCTGAGGATGCTTCTTCCCGATATGTTTTACACTATCTTCCCACACAAATGCGTATGCACTTCTTCTAAATTTAACCTTCCTCATCCATGGCACAGCGTAATTAGTATATACCCGTACAACCCGAATGGGTGGTAAAATAAGGTGTTAAAACGGGGGTGGGGGGGGGGTCTATGTACCTTTCCCCTACAACCCGGTGCTTTCATCTACTGCGGAGAAATTAGCTCTGACTAGAGATGTGACACGTAAAATTTCCTATATTTTATCCGGAAATTTTTCAACTATTATTTCTGTAAAGTAACTTCAAGTGATTAAATGGAACTAGAATGTAATCGAGATATAGATATCCCACATGTCAACGTTTATACTGAAGATTAGTTTCTCCTAAGGGAGTTAACATAAGAAACATCATCAAACGAGCTTCAGTGGCCGCACGGTCGAACGCGCTACCCTCGCAATAAACTAGACTGCCGATGACAAGGAGATCGGCGTTCGATACCAGTCGGTTGCACTGAGGGTGGTTTTCCCTAAATGATTTTCCACTTTCACGGGTGCAATTCCTCTAAATTCAACCTTCCTTATCCCTAACACATTAGAGTAATCAGTACATAGGTATACAACCCGAACTGGTAGTAAGACGTGGTGCTAAAAAAGTAGTAAAGAAACAAATGAATGCGAGCCTTTGTAGACCCGTTATGTTTATATAAATCATACTTCATTTTTGTATCATTAATAAAATAAATTAAATAATTTTAAGGTTGGCCTGACATTTGTCTCTCCCCCCCCCCCCCCCCATTCACCGTGCTTCCTAACTACCCCTCCCTCTTTCCCAGCCTCGTGACCCCTTATGTTAGCCCACTCGTCTCTTAACACACTATATTTTTTAAGTATAATAGGCTCTAGGTGCCACCTTTACCACCACAAGCTGCCACTGTGGAACATTTTACGATTCCAAATTTTCCGGAAATGTTTTATCTCCATCCCCAAATGCAGGCTGATCACACCAGTCTGACCCGCCCGTCTTGTTACACCCCTGGGTGGTAATCTATAGTCTCCTCTCTGCGGCTACTGTCGCGGTGGCAGCTCTATATGTTGTTCACACTATGATAAGCCGCAAGAACCACATAAAGGTCTCTTGTGTGTTCTGGTCGGAGCAGAAGATGCTGTGACCTCGAGGGTTGATAACCTACCCCCCTCCTCTCTCTTCCACTCTCCTATTTCCCCCTCTCAGGATCCCCGGGTATTCAACACGGCGATCAACAAACAAGTCTTCACATTGTCTCCCAATGTATCAAGTTGATGAGACCTCTTCATTTTCCATACGTTTTTATGATCGAAGGTTGAAGGGTGTCCTCTTGAACTTGAATTCTTTCAAGGGTTATCCAAAATATATTACAAGTTTGATTACTTTTTATTTTACATGTCTTGTATCTTACTGCCCGTCCGGGCTATCCTCATATTTGCAATAAAGAGGGATGAGGATGTTAGAATGACCCCGCATTTGCTTGATGAGAGAAGTGGAAACAAATTTTGAAATTAAATTGTTTAATTACATCCGGCAAGGATTTGAATCTCGACCGCTCCGTCACTAGCCGACTTAACTGTATGGTATGAGATTGACAGTTGTTCCACGTGCCCACCAATCCGAGTAAATAAAACATATATACCGGAGAGAAAAATAGGCCATCTCAAATTATTCACGAACAAATTTTGGTGTAGCTTCTTAGGCCATCTCAAATTATTAACGAACAGATTTTGGTGTAGCTTCTTAAAGCTTCTTAAAGCTACACCAAAATCTGTTCGTGAATAATTTGAGATGGCCTATTTTGCTCTTCGTTATATATGTTGTTGTTTTATATATTTACTTGTAGGTAGAGAGGAAAACCATTTTAGAAGAACCACCCTCAATACACTCGACCAAGATTCAAACCTCTATCTCCCGTAATCAGCGTCTAGTCCACTGCGAGTGTGACGCCTTAGACCGTTGGGCTACAGAAGCGGGTTACTCCTTAGTAGCGCATCTTTTTTTACTGGACTAAAGGCCGTGGGTTAAAATTCTCAGAACGGCAGAAAAATTTTGTTTTTGGGGGAAAACTGGAAATTTCCTTTAACGTTGATTAATGAACGGCTAAGCACCGACTGTTGTTTTTGTTCTATAGTTTAGCTAGTTTGTAAGGCTGATATAATCGGTTGGTTCATGAATTGCACCTTAAATCCCCCACCTCCCCTCCTGACTCCTCAGTGTTGGACATCCTTGTGCAGAGACCCAAGTGTTTTACCAGAAGACGACTGAACTATTTATATATTTTTTATTTAGCGACGCTTGTCATTCATTTGACGACTAAACGGCGCGTCAAAGTTCCTTGCTGATAATATGGAGCACATGACACTTTACTCATGTGTAAATTTAGCTACCAAGTTGAAGGAGGGGGGGCGGTAGGTGATGTGTTTACAAGTGACAACATGAGTTTATTATTTAAGTACGTAATGTCACAAAATATAATGTCACTTGTTGGCAGTGTTTCTTACATTATACTTTTCATGACGGGAGCCATTCAAACATGAACAAACTGTCAAAGTTGTGTCAGTTTTGGTAAAAACTAATAAGAGTGTTCAATATACTCGCTTTAAAAACTTTTTAGTGCTGGCTAGAAATAAAAGTAGAATAAACATAAATAAATAGCCGTGGGAATTTAACTTACAGCTGTCAAAATTGACACTAGCTGCCAATATTAAAACGGACCGTCGGAATCAATACTATCTTTCAAACTTGATAGAGTAGAACCTTTATGATTCAAAATCCAAGGGATATCTAAAATAATTCGAACGATTCAAAATTTGAATTAACCGTTTTTATGAGTATCTTGGCAGCGGATAAACAATAAATCAATAACCTCAAAATATGCTTCATATTAAGTCACTTTGTAATGTATGCTACCGGTATATAAAACATACGTACAAAATATATACATAAATAAAAAAACAAGAAAAAATTAAAACACAAACCATACAAACTTGGAAAAATTAACATAAGAAATTCCAAACCCTTCCTTCACCTCTGACAAGACATCTTGTGAATATGGGGAATGCCAGGCCGCCACCGTGGTTCGGATTCCACGTTAAACTGTAGGTCCTTCATTTCATCTCACAATCACCCTACCACTACACATTAGCGTAAGTGCGTACATTCCGATCGGGTAGTAAGACGCGGTGCTAATAATAATAATAATAACATAAGAAAATTGCAGAATTATATTAGCTTTTGAACTTAGATGACATTACGTCAGGAAAAAAAAATAAAGCTCTTACTTTATTGCTTATCTTGACGCAACAAACAAACTCTTCAAGTTCACTGATATTAATTTTTTTTTAAATCTAATTTAGGTCTTGTTTGGATTCAGTGAATCTTCTCGATTACTACCCGTCAATAAATCTAGTGTTAATTTACATTATTTGCATATTGGGTTGTTTAATAAAGTTCGTTAAGTTAGGTTTGAAATTTGTTCAAGCTCGAAGGGGGAAAAAAATTGGCTTCAAAATATTAAAATATTTCCTTCTGAAATTCGAATTAAATGTTATTTCTTATCGTTGATTTAAATGGTAACTGCATGGAGAATTATGGTGAATTCAAATTATATATTATTATTATTATTATTATTATTATTATTATTATTATTATTAGCACCGCGTCTTACTACCCGTTCGGGTTATACGCACTTACGCTAATGTGTAATGGTAGGGTGATTGTGAGATGAAATGAAGGACCTACAGTTTAACGTGGAATCCGAACCACGGTGGAGGCCTGGCATTTCAAATTATACAAATTCTACTGTATCTGCATAACATAGAGGTTGATGGATATATAGATACAACTATATATAGATCTATTAGCTTTTAGAACTGTCAGATTAAAATTATTATGACCCGCTTCGGGGCCGCGTGGTCTAACGCGCTAATCTAGTGTTGGATTAGACTGCCGAAGATTGTGAGATCGGGGTTCGATCCCGGTCGGGTGCGCTGAGGGGGTTTTTCCCTGAATTGTTATCCGCGCAAATGCGGGTGCATCTCCTTTAGATTATTCCTTCTTAATCCTTAACCAATTAGTTTAATTAGTACATAGACGCATAACTTAAACAGGTAGTAAGACGCGGTGCGAAGAAAAAAATAAATTATCATGGACTGATTAATGGCCCTAAAGGGGGGTTTAAAATAACACGTCCTAATACTCGTTCGGATTGTACGCATACGTTTAATACGCCAATGAGACGGGGATTATAAAGGCTTTATTTGAGATGAAATGTACCCGCATTTGTGTGGAGGAAGAGTGGTAAACCATTTAAGAATAGCTATTCTCAGAACACTCAACAGTAGAGAGAACCCAGATCTCCCTGTCACTGGAAATGCATCCTAGCGCGAGAGTGACGCGCTATACCATACGACCACCGATGCAGGTTTTTAAAAATTATTTTTACTAAGGCTATAAATTTCTTAAGGATAAGAGGGAACATCGAAGGGATAAGTAATATGGAGAAAACCACCCCTAATTCACCCGACTGGGATTCGAAGTGCAAGATCCCCACACCGACAAACTGGCTTTACATTTAGAAATCTTCTGGTCAAACGCCGTTATGCTAGTTAGGCCTATGGAGACCTATTTTCAATAATTGCTACCATAACTATTTGTAAATAATTAAACTTAACGTTTCTACCGAAGAAATACTTTATTTATTTTGACCAAAAAGTTGTTTGTCATTAAAACTGACAAACTATGGCCTTAACTAACATAAACATTGTCTCCTTTTTTTACGTTAATTTGATTTAGTATATCATTCGTTGATGTATGGTATTCTTTTTTTTTTAAACGTTAATTACGCGAATTAAATCCAGGCTATGTCTAGTTAAATGTTTAAATAATCGCTCTAATTTAATATTGTTTGGTTAAAATTTATTTCAGAAAATGTGTGACGCCCCTGTTTTCTCTGTTGACAAATTTTCTGAATTTGGCAGATGTGTTGTACCATAGGAGTGATTCTCCAGATGTTGCAACCTTGAGATTCGTGTACTTACAAATTTGATGTTGTTTTTATGTCTTCACGATCCTTGAGGTTAATATCACGAAAGTCGCGTGCAGCGTTTCTAAATGTACAATCAGGATACAGCTTTTTACACATGGACATATAAAGGTGGGGGTTGGGCAGGATCCTAGCCCCCCCCCTTGTAAATTGGTGAACCCCATAGGGGGTTTAATTAATTATTATTTTAATATTCATCTACAAGATGCGTTATTTATGACCGAATATGATAAAATTATCTCCGCCCAACATTTCAGATAATAGATTATTTTTAGTACATCCTGTATTGATAACAAAAGTTGTTTCTCGAGTCTTGGAATGATTTAAGCTAGTAGGTCTGAAGCCTCGTTTATCTTTATACACAACATGTTGTCCGACAAGTTGTGCTACAATATTTAAACGCATTCACAACTTGTGACAGCACATTGTATTGTCATTTATAATTTACTCCTCCCCTGTTTGTTCTCCTACTGCTGGATTGTTCCACCTAGTAACGTTATAAACTCGTTTTCTGGTGTTTAAGAATTTATGTTCGACTATTCTAGCTGTGCTTACAAAATAACTTTAAAAAATACACATTTGAACAATCCCAATGGTATTCGAGATTTGTTGTGGATTCAATCTTTACTGTTTGTGAGATTTGTATTTTAAAACTATTTTAGTGAAGCTTATGTAAAAGCCATATTATCATTACTATTATTATTGTTGTTATTATTATTATTATTATTATTATTATTATTATTATTATTATTATTATTATTATTATTATTATTAGCCCCACGTCTTACTATCCGTTCGGGTTATACGCACTTACGCTAACGTGTAATGGTAGGGTGATTGTGAGATGAAATGGTGGACCTACAGTTTAACGTGGGATCCGAACCACGGTGGAGGCCTGGCACTCCACACATTCACAATTTAAAATGCAGACACAATTTATTTATTTTAATCACATCGGATGTCTCGCGGTATGATCGGATGCATTTGAATGTGGTTTTCCCATCCTCTCTCTTAGCTCATGCTGGTTTAGTAGCTATAAAAATACTGTTCTGATCCCTAAACAAAGTTATTTCACTATTTACTTTATTTTATCTCAGCGTCTTACTACCTGTTCAGGTTATGTGCACATATGATAATTACTTTAGTGAGGTAGGGATGAAGAAGGAAACATTTTAGAGGTAATCTACCCGCATTTGCGTAGGAGGAGAGCTTAAAACCATATAGGGAAAACCACCCTTAGAATACCCGACTAGGATTCGAACCATGATCTCCCCGCCATCAGAAGGCTAATCTAACACGGTAGAGACGTCTTAGACCATTCGGCCACTGAGTTATTTATTGATTTTGAGTTAGATCTTTAGTGATTTTTATTTACTAATTTGTTAATAATTAATGTATAATAACAGGTAGTAAGACGCTGAGATAAAATAAAGTAAATAGTGAAATAACTATGTTTAGGGATGAGAAGAGTATTTTTATAGGTACTAGCCAGCATGAGCTAAGAGAGAGGATGGTAAAACCACATTGATAATTATCAAATGCATCCGGTCATGCCGCGAGACCTCCGAAGTGATTAAAATAAATAAATTGTGTCTTCATTTTAAATCGTGAATGTGTGGAATGCCAGGCCTCCACCGTGGTTCGGATCCCACGTTAAACATTAAAACCAATATGTGTTAAACTACTAAAAATCTCTAACAAATCTTCTGGAAATTAAAAGTTTAAACACCCTAAAGGGCCACTGAGGACATTTCAACTCAAGTTTGTCAATTTAAAAATAGTTCGTTAACTTCTGCGGCTTAATTTTCGCGACGCAGCGCGCCGCTTTGTTTTTAGTGCGCGTCGTCTCATGTTTGCGCGTGCCTGCGTCTTTTCGAGTTTTCATTGCCTCATGAAAAAGGGGAGGGGAGAGATGACAAAGGCATTCGACTTAGGAACATCTGTAGTATGTATGAAGAAACGGAGGAAACTAATTTAACTCGAGCAGGGAAGATACAAGCTTAATCTAGTCATTCCCTCCCGAAAGTTGGTTTACAAAGTTCTGAGATACTTCTCTTGTACTACTTTAGCTCATGTAGAGGTAAGTTTTGATTTATTTTGTATTTTTATTAATCTTATTTGGATATTTATTTCATTTCTATACGAGGTATCTAACGTGCACTTTCTAAACCGACTGATTATATCACCACACTACCCGAAAACTATTTTTTTTAACACTGAGTCTTACTACCCTCGCGGGCTGTACGCTCATGTATTAGTTACTATAACCCGCCTCGGTGGCGTAGTTGGCTAACGCGTTAGTGTCGTGTTGAGCTTCGACTGCTGAGGACGGGGAGATCAAGGTTCGAATCTCGGTCGAGTGAACTGGGGGTGGCTTTTCTTAAATGGTTTTCCACTCTCCCTCCACGCAAATGCGGGTACACTTCCTCTAATTCAACCTTCACAATTCCTAATCCATTAGCGTAATTAGTACTTAAAGCGTATAACCCTAACGGGTAGTAAGACGCGGTGCTAAAAAAATAAATTAGTTACTATAGGCTATATAATGTGATGGGGATGAGTAAGGTTGAATGTATAAGAAGTGTACCTGGTTTGCGTGGAGGCCGAGGGGGAAACCTTTTAAGAAAACCACCCTCAGTGCACCCGACTCCTTTTCTCCCCGTCATCGGCACTCTAGTCTTTTGCGAGAATGACGACTTAGACTATGCAGCCACAGAAGCTGGTAAAAAAAAACGAACTTAAATCTATAATAGACACAACACCCAGCTACCCGCCTTTGTGGTGAACGCGCTAGTTTTGTGTTGAGATAGACTGCTCTGGACTGAGAGATCAAGGTTCAAATCTAGGTCGGGTGAACCTAGGATGTTTTTTCCTTAAATGTTTCTTACACTCTCCCTCCATGCAAATGTGGACTCACTTCCTCATTAGCTCATCAGCCCGTTAACGTAATTAGTACTTAAGCGTATAACCCGAACGGGTAGTAAGACGTAGTGCTAAATAAAAAAAAACCATCTCCAGTCAACACTAGCATATTGCAGCTTAGATCTTAGCAAGGATACAACAGACATAAAATTAGTCAACTTTATTGAAGGTGAAGGTGATAAATTTAATAAGTCAAAATAATTTCAATTAATCAGGTAATATACAGTCAACATGATAGGAAGAGTAGAGTTAGTTGTTCAGAACACCTAGATAATTGATATATGGGCGCGCACATTGTTATTATTGACGAGTTTATAAGTAAATAAATAGGTGACCTGGTGGTCTAGGGGTAAGGTGTCGGACTTCTGTGCTGGGGTCCGGGGTTCAATCCTCGGTCCCGGCAAAGATTTATCTGATTACCAAACCCTTCCTTCACCTCTGACAAGACATCTTGTGAATGTGAGGAATGCCAGGTCTCCACCGTGGTTCGGATTCCACGTTAAACTGTAGGTCCTTCATTTCTTCTCACAATCACCCTACCATTTACACATTAGCGTAAGTGCGTATAACCCGAACGGGTAGTAAGACGCGGTGCTAATAATAATATAAGTAAATAAAATGGTACGGTGCACCACACAGATTATTTTTTATCTTAAAATAGAGACATTTACTAAAAACCCTGAGGGTAAGTAAAGCCGTCGGTCTCTTGTCGATTGTGGCACGTGAAGGAATCCTGGAAGGTATGTGAATGCTACATTTCCATGCAAATTAGTAGGCTCTTTCGAGCTCGCTCATAGAAATTATGCGCGTGAGGCGACAGGAAACCATCACTCTTCTTGGACTCCCCTAGTTCATGGTATTTCAACCAGATGGTTTAGGTGGCACTAACCAGTCAAAATGTTGAGTACATGCCCAGCTCCTGATGGATGGAAATCACATCAAACCCACCTTCGGGTTTGTTGACTTAAGAATATATATATATATGTGTGTGTGTGTGTGTATGTGTGGATGTACGTATGTGTGTGTATACGTATGTGTGATATGCACATACATACATACACACACATACGTACATCCATACATACACATAACTTACATACATCCACACACATACTTATACATATTGTAAAACTCTAGTTGTCTCTCCATTTTGAGTTGAGCCATGGTTGTTTCTGAGTGCACCTCGTGACTTTCAATGTCTTATGACGTCACAATGATTCATGCTGAACGCTCCCCAACCGTCCCTCGCAGCCATTGGCTGTTATAATGTCACTAGTAGACTGCATGGGTGCATTATTTGTTCTTGACTAAGATGAGGTTTGCAACTTGGCGTTACGTAAAATAGAATGTTGATCCCCTCAAGGATGGTGGACGTGACTTGTCAGAGCTAACTGGTTTACACGGTCATGGGGCAAATAAGGAGGGTAAGTATAATAAGCAGATAGGTTGCCCATGCAAGTTCTGTTCACAAACAGGCAAGTCCATTCTTATCGGTATGTGGTGAGGGTCTAGGAGACGTGATAAAAGTAAAGTGTTTTAGCAGTTTTCATAGCAAAACATTTATTTTTTTGTCAAAATAAATCAAATATTGCTTCTATATAAACCTATATTTAAATTTTCTTGATATGGTTACCTCACCAGTTCTTGAATATCTATCAAACCCTCTTTGGTGGTCGCGTGGGATAACGCGCTACTCTTGCAGTAGACTTGACTTTCGAAGACGGGGGAGATCAGGGTTTGATCCCAGTCGGGTGATTTTTCTTAAATGTTTTTCCACTCCCCACCCTCTACGTAAATTTGGGTGCACTTACTCTCAATTAAACCTTGCTAATCCCCAGCAAATACTTTTTTTAATCAATTTTAATATGACAAATACCTCTTTTATACATAATATAAAGTGCATCAGAAAGGTATCATGGTTGTCTAACAGATAGCAGTACTAATTCAATTTGAGCTAAAATTTGTATTTCCCCTTTCTCCCCTCCCCCTGCTCCAGAACTCCTCTACCTTTTATTTTCTAAAAAGTTTCTCGTATGTAAATTTGCCTGTATCTTGCTTGGGCAGTGGTGGCTCGTGTATAGGCACTGCGGAACTGCAACACACCCTATTTCCACTTGATAATATTAATAACATTTAATATAATGAGTCCTTTTTTCTTTAATTCTTTCTTTATTTTTGTAGTACAATATATATTCCTTAAGCTTAATGTCAGTACTTCAATAACCATCCCCCAGTTTATGAAAAAGATACAAAAAACTTTGTATGGAACTGTGCGCTTCACAGTGCCAGCGACGTGGTGTTTGACTGTTGTGCGCATGCGCACATAGGAGGGGGTGAGGAGCAAGGCGGGCCTGCCAGGTAGAAAGAGCACTGTTGCTCTCGCAGTGATGGCTCTGGTGTGGTGATGGAAGGATTTTTTTTTACTCAGCGTGTGTTGTGCTTAATAACCGTGTATCATATTCTTGAATGTGATAAAGTGTAGAAGAGTGTAGAATTAGATTATTAATCTGCTTCCAGCTATTCTATTTGATTCATTTTTTTTCGGTTCTTTATTTAACAGAAAACTTTAACCATGGCCTTGCATCCCCAAGAAAAAAGTTCTGTGACTGTAAGTGAACTTCAACGGCTTAAGTTTTCACAGATATCTCTCCATGAGAAAGTTACAGTTAGGAAAAGAGGTCGTTCAACACCTGATATTCTAATATATCAACCAGGCAAAAGCAACAATAATAAATATATTCGTAGCTTTAATTCTGAATGGTATCAATGTAAAAGTTGGCTTTGAGGCTGTCATCCAGAGATCAAGGAGAAAATTATTGAACTTTATGCGCAAATTAAAACAAGAAGAATGAATTTCATTTTTAAATGAATAGATCAAGCTTTAACTGTAACAATTTAAGTTAAAGTAAGTAAAAAAAAATGTATTTTTTTTTGTTAAGATTTTATCAAGTTCCTGAATAAATTTTCTTTTTATACACGTTTTTTCCCCTTTTACGCAATTTTAAACAAAGGATAAAAATATCTGGAACAGCACCCCCACTAATTTTAGCTATGAGCCGCCACTGTGCTTGGTAATATATTTGAGTGGAGGTGAAAGGCTAGTGTACTTGAAAATATAGCTTATCATATTTCTACTCACTTCTCTTCCCTGCCAGCTTGTTTCACTAATTGCCTTACTTGTATTATTATCAAGCAAGTAATTCTCGGGCGACAAGTAGCTCAACTCATGTAACTTACTGCTGCAATGTCTTGTGTCCTCGCCACCTTTATATAGTCACATTCATCTCCTGTGCTTTCTGCACACTTCAATTGTGCAGTTTGTTTTTTGTGTTGACTGGTGACCTGGTGGTCTAGGGGTAAGGTGTCGGACTTCTGTGCTGGAGGTTCGGGGTTAAATCCTCGGTCCCGGCACAGATTGACAAACCCTTCCTTCACCTCTAAGAAGACGTGTATTAATCACAACTTGTGAATGTGTGGCATGCCAGGCCTCCACCGTGGTTCGGATCCCACGTTAAACTGTAGCTCCTTCATTTCATCTCACAATCACCCTACCATTACACATTAGCGTAAGTGCATATAACCCGAACGGGTAGTAAGACGCGGTGTTAATAATAATAATTATTATTATTATTATAATTATTATTATTTTGTGTTGACTTTGTATGACTGCTCGTTCAGGACATTCATATTTAAAACAACAATAATGGAAAAAAGATGAGTAAGGCCTAATTTAATGTAAATGTACCTTCATTTGCGTGGTGGTGAAGGACAAAATTTAAATAGACAACTTATACGTTCACCCTTTTTCCTCTCCCCTTCTCTGCACTCGGACGAGATTCAAACCTCGACTTCACCACCAAAGGCAAACCAAGTGTATTGCGATTTTAGCACCTTATACTGCTCGACTAAACGCTTCAAACTCGCTCTCTCTCTCTATCACTGTATATCTATATATTTTCATATATAACGCATATTAATAATGTTCCTAGTCAAAATATTACTCAAATTCATTCTTTTATTATCAACGCTCCTTTTAAATCGAATACGAAACCCAAGGCCGTAGTTGGCGGGTAGGGGGCTAACACCCCACCCCACCTCAAAATATTATGAACAAAATATATATGGCTTTATTTATGGTGCAAACACTATCGAAATTAGGGTACAAATACAAATTAAGAGGCTGTGTTACCACAAAAAGCACTTCAGAGAGCTTCTAGAACTGTTTATCATCTAGAATTTTTTTTTCTATCCTCCACCATTTTAGGAATGGGCCCACCAAACACACCCTCGCTGAAATTATTGTCTGGCTACGGCCTTGGTGAAATCACTTTCGACCAACCACGCATTTGGCAGTCATCACGTAGCAAACAGGTATTGTCAGAGTTTTTGAGTGGCCGCCATTTTTAAACAGATTATTATTATTATTATTATTATTATTATTATTATTATTATTATTATTATTATTATTAGCACACCGCGTCTTACTACCCATTCGGGTTATACGCACTTACGCTAACGTGTAATGGTAGGGTGATAGTGAGATGAAATGGAGGACCTACAGTTTAACGTGGGATCCGAACCACGGTGGAGGCCTGGCATTCCACACATTCACATTCACAAGTTGTGATTAATACACGTCTTCTTAGAGGTGAAGGAAGGGTTTGGCAATCAGATTTAAACAGATAACATGATCAATAAATCCTTTACTTACGTTGTTTGGCCTAGTTCATAGAATCTCCCTGCAAACTCTCGATCAAATTAGTTCACGTATTTGTCATTTATCATTCATCACGTAACAAATATCTGTACTGATAGACGGACAGACAAAATATCGAATGCTCAAGCTACATAATTAAGCATATATGAAAGTTTAAGCTTGAAGGATGAATGATTATAATTACGGATTCCAGACGTCCAGCACAGACTCTGCCTTAGAATATAAGTGAATAATGACCCCAGCAAGGGACGATCCCTGAATAGCTCAATAGCAAGGCATCGGCACGCTAATTCTAAGGTTCTGGTTTCTATTCCTATGTCCAGGTGTCCCTTTTTTTTTTTCAATTTATTTGAACCCGCCTTAGTGGCGTAGTTAGTAACGCGCTAGTTTCGTGTTGCGCTAGACTGCCGAGGATAGGGAGCTCGAGGTTCGAATCTCGGTCGGGTGAACTGGGAGTGGTTTTTCCACTCTTCTTCCACGCAAATTTGGGTTCACTTCCTCTAAATTAAACCTTCCCAATTCCGAACACATTAGAGTAATTCGTACTTACGCGTATAACCCGATCGGTTAGTAATAAGTGGTGCTAAAAAAATATTATTCGAATGAATCCCATTAGCACGCTCTTGCGCTCGACTATAATTTCCCCCCCCTCTCCTGTAGAAACAAACCACTGTCTCTTGTCCCCAAGTTTTTCCACTGTAGACTAACCACAAAGATAAATAATTTGATAGGAGTCAAGGACGTCCGATGCACACGCTAGCCAGGTAACTACTATTTATTACCGCATACGATATGTGTATCAGCGTAATAAATATTCATCGTGGCTCGACAATATTTCTTGGACAGTATATATGAACGTGGTTCGAACTAACGGAAGGAAATATGGCTCGTTGAAAAGTTAAGTACGTCTGGCGAGGCGGCGCATGGATTCTCCGGAGTGAATGTCAGTGGTCTGCAACCTGCTGACTGATTATATCTGCCCTTGCAAAAGATTCAGCAAACAAACAATTGTGTTCATATGCTAACAACTAATTACAATATGAGAAATACTCGTATAAATTTGAAATTTTTTCTCTATATTTTTATTCAATTCGGCCCACCAGATTTGTTTATTAGGTGTTCTGTCTTACGACATGTCTATTCCTTTTGTCAGTGAACTTAGACCTCCAACGCGCCCTGTCCTCTGCCTCCTCCTTCAACTCTCAGAATTTTCTTCTTTCTTTTAAGTCATCCCATATTTGAATCCTCCTCCTTACTAAGTTCCTCCTTCCATACGGTCCGCTATTTATTAAAAATCCCCGACCCCTGGATTAATTGACGGTGATATTAATAGACATTTCATATTTTTCAGTTGGAGTTTTTTTTTTTTTTTACTTTGAGACTTGGTTTGGTTAAGGTTCAGGTTAAGTCGATGCTCCGTGATGCATACGGTAAGGTTCTTTTTATGTGATCATCCCATCTTACTACCTGTCCGGGCTATTCGCATATTTACATTAAGGTATCATCCACAAACCTCGTAACTGTGCTGACAGGAGGGGGGGGTGTAAGCTCCATTATCTGTAGTGTTACATGGGGGAGGTGTAAGCTCCATTATCTGTAGTGTTACATGGGGGGAGGTGTAAGCTCCATTATCTGTAGTGTTACATGGGGGGAGGTGTAAGCTCAATTATCTGTAGTGTTACATGGGGGAGGTGTAAGCTCCATTATCTGTAGTGTTACATGAAGGGAGGTGTAAGCTCCATTATCTGTAGTGTTACATGGGGGAGGTGTAAGCTCAATTATCTGTAGTGTTACATGGGGAGGTGTAAGCTCCATTATCTGTAGTGTTACATGGAGGGAGGTGTAAGCTCCATTATCTGTAGTGTTACATGGGGAGGTGTAAGCTCCATTATCTGTAGTGTTACATGGAGGGAGGTGTAAGCTCCATTATCTGTAGTGTTACATGGGGGAGGTGTAAGCTCAATTATCTGTAGTGTTACATGGAGGGAGGTGTAAGCTCCATTATCTGTAGTGTTACATGGGGGAGGTGTAAGCTCCATTATCTGTAGTGTAACATGGGGGAGGTTTAAGCTCCATTATCTGTAGTGTTACATGGGGAGGTGTAAGCTCCATTATCTGTAGTGTTACATGGGGGGAGGTGTAAGCTCCATTATCTGTAGTGTTACATGGTGGGAGGTGTAAGCTCAATTATTTGTAGTATTACATGGGGGAGGTGTAAGCTCCATTATCTGTAGTGTTACATGGGGGGAGTTGTAAGCTCCATTATCTGTAGTGTTACATGGTGGAGGTGTAAGCTCCATTATCTGTAGTGTTACATGGGTGGAGGTGTAAGCTCCATTATCTGTAGTGTTACACGAAGGGAGGTGTAAGCTCCATTACCTGTAGTGTTACATGGAGGGAGGTGTAAGCACCATTATCTGTAGTGGTTACATGGAGGGAGGTGTAAGCTCCATTACCTGTAGTGTTACGTGGAGGGAGGTGTAAGCTCAATTATCTGTAGTGTTACACGGAGGGAGGTGTAAGCTCTATTATCTGTAGTGTTACATGGGGGGAGTTGTAAGCTCCATTATATGTAGTGTTACATGGGGGAGTTGTAAGCTCCATTATCTGTAGTGTTACATGGAGGGAGGTGTAAGCTCCATTATCTGTAGTGTTACATGGAGGGAGGTGTAAGCTCCATTATCTGTAGTGTTACGTGGAGGGAGGTGTAAGCTCCATTATCTGTAGTGTTACATGCAGGGAGGTGTAAGCTCCATTATCTGTAGTGTTACGTGGAGGGAGGTGTAAGCTCCATTATCTGTAGTGTTACGTGGAGGGAGGTGTAAGCTCCATTATCTGTAGTGTTACATGGAGGGAGGTGTAAGCTCCATTATCTGTAGTGTTACATGGAGGGAGGTGTAAGCTCCATTATCTGTAGTGTTACGTGGAGGGAGGTGTAAGCTCCATTATCTGTAGTGTTACGTGGAGGGAGGTGTAAGCTCCATTATCTGTAGTGTTACATGGAGGGAGGTGTAAGCTCAATTATCTGTAGTGTTACATGGAGGGAGGTGTAAGCTCCATTATCTGTAGTGTTACATGGGGGAGGTGTAAGCTCAATTATCTGTAGTGTTACATGGAGGGAGGTGTAAGCTCCATTATCTGTAGTGTTACATGGGGGGAGGTGTAAGCTCCATTATCTGTAGTGTTACATGGGGGAGGTGTAAGCTCCATTATCTGTAGTGTTACATGGGGGGAGGTGTAAGCTCCATTATCTGTAGTGTTACATGGTGGGAGGTGTAAGCTCAATTATTTGTAGTATTACATGGGGGAGGTGTAAGCTCCATTATCTGTAGTGTTACATGGGGGGAGTTGTAAGCTCCATTATCTGTAGTGTTACATGGGTGGAGGTGTAAGCTCCATTATCTGTAGTGTTACATGGGTGGAGGTGTAAGCTCCATTATCTGTAGTGTTACATGAAGGGAGGTGTAAGCTCCATTACCTGTAGTGTTACGTGGAGGGAGGTGTAAGCTCCATTATCTGTAGTGTTACATGGAGGGAGGTGTAAGCTCAATTATCTGTAGTGTTACATGGAGGGAGGTGTAAGCTCCATTATCTGTAGTGTTACATGGGGGGAGGTGTAAGCTCCATTATATGTAGTGTTACATGGGTGGAGGTGTAAGCTCCATTATCTGTAGTGTTACATGGGGGGAGGTGTAAGCTCAATTATCTGTAGTGTTACATGGGGGAGGTGTAAGCTCCATTATCTGTAGTGTTACATGGGTGGAGGTGTAAGCTCCATTATCTGTAGTGTTACATGGGTGGAGGTGTAAGCTTCATTATCTGTAGTGTTACATGGAGGGAGGTGTAAGCACCATTATCTTTAGTGGTTACATGGAGGGAGGTGTAAGCTCCATTACCTGTAGTGTTACGTGGAGGGAGGATTAAGCTCCATTATCTGTAGTGTTACGTGGGGGGAGGTGTAAGCTCCATTACCTGTAGTGTTACGTGGAGGGAGGTGTAAGCTCCATTACCTGTAGTGTTACGTGGAGGGAGGTGTAAGCTCCATTATCTGTAGTGTTACACGGAGGGAGGTGTAAGCTCCATTACCTGTAGTGTTACATGGGGGGAGTGTAAGCTCCATTATCTGTAGTGTTACATGGAGGGAAGGTAAGGAAAAGTTTATGTATGACCCTTGATGTGGTAGAGAGAATAAAGTTCCATTCGAAAGAAAAATACCCACATTTGCGTGGGAGGAGAGTAGGAATCAATTTAGGAAACAAAAACAGCCTCATTCCATGTGAGTGGGACTTGAAACCCGATACAGCCATTGCGAGATTGACGCCTTAGACCACGCAATCCCTGACGTGGGTCAGCAACTTCACAAACGAAATTTTAAGGTCGAACCTTGATTGTATTTTATACTTTTGCTGTCCACACGCTAGGCCTCCATTTCGACATAAGTCATTGACCCCCCCCCCCCTCCCCCGATACTAAGTACAGCTGGCTCACAGTAAATATTGATTTTCTTAAGGAATTTAGCAAGTTATTACCAATAGTTACTTATTCATCCGCGTCTAACATATTATTTGTTTCTTTGGCAGGTTAAATAGATTTACATTACTTGGAAACGTGAGATCATATAATTGTCCAAGCGGATTAATTTGATGTTTGTTTAATATATTTTGACTTTTATAAAGACACAAAGTAACCGTTAATTGACATCACAAGTAAGTCTGACACATATAACTTATCGGTTCTCTTTTTTATTTCCCACGTTGTCTTAATTAGTAATTGTTTCTTATACACGCTAATGTAACGGGAACAAGGAAGGTAGAATTTTAGAGAAATTATATCTGCATTCGCTTGGAGATGGAGTGGGAAACCATTAAAGAAATATCACTTTCAGTAGCTTACGGCCAACCGGGATTCGAATACCACTCTCCCCTTCGTCGGGAATCCAGTCAAACATGAGATTTAGATGCTTAGATGTCAATGATAAGCGTTTAATCGAGTTCCAACGAGCCGTGTCACGTGAAACTAGAAGATTCACACAACATAGAGCATATTTTGGTTTCTATTAACTTGTGTCACATTGGAACACAACTGTTGTCTCTTTCATAAATAGGATCCATGTCGCCATGTCACTGTTGATGATTTTTATATACATAAAAACGTGTAGCTGGTTGGTAAAGGGAGATGACAAGTGGTTTTTTGCTGACGTCATACACCACACATGTCCTACTTGAACATATGGACGCGTTGGTAAACCGCTAGGGTGGAATGTTTCCCACCATTCATCCCTTATCAGCAAGACCAGTGCCGATTTGGTTGTTTCGGTAGTTATTTTATAAATAGTAATTATTTGGGGTGGTGATAGAGAGGGGAGGGGGTCACAAGGTCTTTCCTGTTTTTGGCTATAGTTACACGTTAATTAGGTTAGTGGAATAAGGATGAGTAAAGTAGGATTTTATAGGGAATACACCTCTGACAAGACGCGTGCGTATTAATCACAACTTGTGAATGTGGAGGATGCCAGGCCTCCACCGTGGTTCGGATCCCACGTTAAACTGTAGGTCCTCCATTTCATCTCACAATCACCCTACCATTACACATTAGCGTAAGTGCGTATAACCCGAAAGGGTAGTAAGACGCGGTGCTAATAATAATAATAATAATAATAATAATTAATAATAGTTATAATAATAATAATTAATAATAGTTATAATAATAATAATAATAATAATAATAATAATAAAGGTAATGTATCCTTACTTGCGTGGAAGGAGAGTGTGAAACCTCATAGAGAAAACCACCCTATGTACACCCGACTAGGGTTCGAACCTTGATACTCCCATCAACGGTAATCCATTTTAACAAGAGTGACGCGTTAGCATTAAAACTCTGTTTATGATCTCTTTGTTGTAGAAATCGATATTTTATAGGTAGATTTTTCTTTTTTCTTTTTTTTTTCAATTTGGAATTTAGGGTAATATTTTCTTGGTTTTCGTCATTTTAAAGTAATTTTTATCAATTTTTTTAAAACATTTTTAGGAATATTTGAATCATTTTATCCATTCGTGTTGAATTAGCCTCCATTTTTTAATACTATCGACATTTTATAAACGCATAAATTATTCTCAAATATATTATTTTTAAATCACACAATGTTGTCGAAATAAGATAATGAAGGAACTAAACTTTGTATCCTCTTTGATTGTAGCATACACACATTCCTGTTGAGACTGCAAATAGTCTGGACAGGGTTGCGTTGCGAGGGGGTAGTTAACACTTCTGAAGCAGAGATTTATAAATCAATATTAGATTTAGCAGAATGCAAGAATTGGGTTGCTAAGGATTTCTATTGCAGTTAACATATTATAAAGTGGGTGTTTGGGTTAGTCCTGTGCTTTAATTACGGTTTTTTTGTTCATACTTTTAGGTCTTTTAAAGACATGAATTCGAGTTTTAGAACTTTTAGGTCATTTTTTAAAATCATCTTTAGGTCAAACAAATCGTGCCTTGCTGACAACTCTTTGTTGTCGATGTCCTAGGACCTACATTCAGGCTTGTGTTGTCATGGTTTTTTGGCTGATAATAATTCTGCTATTGTTGCTGTTAATTGTATCACTATAGGTTAGTGACCCTGTCTGGTGTGCTCTGCTGGGGTTCAGAGATGTGAGAATGATGCGGTGGTGTGCGTTGCGGCATCTCACCCCCCCCCCCACCCCTAACCACACCCCGACACTGTGTAGGGAACATCCCCTCCTGCCTGTAGGCTCACCATTCAATCGATCAGCGCCTCCCTCCCTGGAACGTGTCCACATAGAATTGTTGGCT
Source organism: Timema cristinae (assembly GCA_039000515.1). Classification (NCBI taxonomy): domain Eukaryota; kingdom Metazoa; phylum Arthropoda; class Insecta; order Phasmatodea; family Timematidae; genus Timema; species Timema cristinae. The sequence continues at coordinate 25,734,459 of JBCFYV010000100.1, read as the reverse complement.
CGCGAGAATGAACGGATTGATTGGGAACGTTTTTCATTCGACAGTGAGGATAACTACGCATTCCCTCCCCCCCCCCTTTTTTTTACCCGCTTCAATGGCTGAATGGTATGAGGCGTCATTCTCCGTGGCCTGCTAATGCCGGGGATATCATGGTTTGAATCCCTGTCGGGATAAATGGTTTCCCACTCTTCTTCCGCGCTAATGCGGGTATATTACCTCTAAAATGCTTCCTTCCTCATACCTACCCCATTAGGGTAATTATCACGTTAGTTTATAACCTGATTGGGTAGTAAAACGTGGTTATAAAAATAATCAAAGGTGTTTTGAGTCTATAATATCTTGGAATGGAACCTAACAAATGTTGGGGTAGGAGTGTTATTTGTACAATATAGCAAGTAGCAATGTCTCAGTCCAGTCCAGCAACAGCAAGTGAGCCTCTACCTCAGCCAGGCATATTATGTTCTGCTAGTCGGGGTTTTCTCTGGAACAGCTACTTCCAAAGCAATGAATTTCATGAAATAGATATTTCAAATTTATATTTGTAAACAACAATTTGGACACAGTAATCAAATTAAAAAATATAGTTAGATAAAAAAAATCTAAATAGTGAAATTGTGCATTATAAAATTTTATATATATAAGTAAAATTATGGTGGGTTTATTTTTGCCACTTTTAAACTGCTTATACATTAAACGTTATTTTTCTTTAGCATATTATAAATATTTCACTATATAGGACCTACACCTCATTTTAAAGTCTAGTTACACTAAATTTCAGCCCCATACATTTCTTACTTGACCTTAAAAAATTGTACAGGAGAATAAACAAAAATAGCAAGTTTGACCCCTTATAACTCTTGAATTTTATTGCTTTGAAATCAGTGAATCATTATTTATTTATACCTTGTTAAAATTGCGTAACTACATTTTTATGGTCTCATGAACTTAAGAGTTACCCAAACTCAACGCAAGCTTGTGCTAACAATCAGAGATCTTAGCTCATTTGGTAGCCTGTCTGCCTACTGAGCTGATGATATCGGACTCAATTCCCAGCTAGGTTGAAAAATCTTTCATTGGTGAGATGTGGATTTACCCTTTCACAGTGACAAATAAACGACTGGGGGCTGGATGTTGTGTCTGTCTGGATTTAAATTAGTTATAAGTAGTGCGCTGATATTATCAGTAGGTTCAGAAAGGAAGTGTTAAATACCTCAAATATTTTTGTTAACAAAAAAGTAATCTTTCATATTTTAATTTTAAATTACTCAATATACATAATGAATAAAAACATAAAAAAACAAAATTATATCGTGAAGTGACATGCTAAATTGAGCACATGTTACCCATAAAATTTCCTAGCTCGATGCCAAACACATAGGTCCCGACTGTTAATTCGTCACTGACACGACCTTGGAACAACTTAGGATGAATCCAAACACTACTTGAATCTCAATCGAGGGCTGGACCATTTGAGAAATACGACGTACAACTCAACGACATTTTAATTCTATAAACTATATGTGAAAACCATAAAACAATTTTACTAATTCTTATAATTTTTTAGTCTCAAATATCTTTTGCATCACATGCCAATCAACTCTGTAAGACAGTCGGCTCGAAATCGTAAATTTACACCAACCTTATTGCACATGGATAATTTCTGACTAAACAATAATGGAGATAAAAGAGTTAATAGAAATTCCTATTACTGAAAAAACTTGAAATATTAAATTATATTTGGATAAACACTGCATTGAAAAGGCCACTTTTGACCATTTTAGAATGGCTTCACAAATAAGCACTGTGCACAAATCTTTATTCTGTCTTAATAGGTACAGTACATACTGTATTTATTAACAAGAAACTTTGTCGCTTTATCCTCCATCGACAACGCGGAAAATTTCTGATAATCATTCAAATACGAATGTATTGCACACATTTCTGGCATATCCTGGTCTTTTCATTTCACTTTTACTCCTATAACTTGCGCGAGCTGCTAGCTAAGGGTCTGCTTTAATGTAAGTGCCAAAATAATATTTCACCGAGTCGTGGTTTTATTTTATTATATTTCCTAAACTTTGTGATTAGTTTTCATCAATCACATGACTTTAGGTGCAGTACTCTATTCAACTAAAGTAATTAGCAATTTGGTCAAAGATATAAAGTTTCATAAAAATGTATGGTTAAAGGTATCGCATTTTGAATTCTCTAATAAGAGTAGTAATTTAATAACACCTGCTTCTATGGCCGCATGGTCTAAGGCGACATTCTCATGTTAGACTGGTTTCCTGATAACAGGGAGATCAAGATTCAAATCCCGGTTGGGTGTACTGAGACAGGTTTTTCCAAAAATGGGTTTCCACTTCTCCTCCACACAAATGCGGGTACACTTCCACTAAATTTAAACCTTATTCATCCCTAACTCATTAGCGTGATTGGTACATACGTGCAATATAGCCTTAACCGGTAGTAAGAGACTGTGCTAAGAAAATATAACTTTTTTCATATATTGATTTGATTCTATTTAACTCTTGTTTGTAAACTTTATTATGATTTTGATGATGGAGTCATAATATGGGTTGAAACTACGTTTACAAACATTTTATAGACAAGTCTAGCATTCACATTTTAACTACTAGGACTTACCAACCCGCCTCGCACTAGTTTCGTGTTGAGTTAGACTGCCGAGGATGTAGAGATCGAGGTTCGAATCTCGATCGGGTGAACTAGAGAGGTTTTTTCCTAAATCATTTTCCACTCTCCCTCCACGCAAATGTGGGTTCACTTCCTCTATATTCAATCTTCCCAATTTCTAGCCCATTAATGTAATTAGTACTTGTGCGTATGACCCGAATGGGTAGTAAGATATTATGCTAAATAATTAAAATAAAAAACAGTAAATAAACGTTGTTTTCTTGTTTTTTTTAGCGCGTCTTACTACCCGTTCGGGTTATACGCCTATGTACTAGTTACACTAATGTGTCAGGGATTAGGAAGGTTTAATTTATAAGAAACGTACCCCATTTGCTTGGAGGGAGAGTGGAAAACCCTTTAGGAAATACTCCTCTCACTACACCCGACCGGGATAGGACCCCGATATCTCGTGTTTGGAAGTCTAGTCCAACACAAGATTAGCGCGTTAGATCACTCTGTCACCAAAGCTGTTTACGTTTTAATTAGAATAAATGAAGTTAAAAAAAAGGGCCAACCAATTTAGATCATGGTTTGTGCATCAGTCAGTGGTCACGTGGTCTTAGGCATTCCTCTCGCAATATATGAATTGCCAGTCACCGAGGTTTCCCGCGTGTGATTTATAACTGCAGTTTTCTCATCTCTTCTACACGCACATTCGGGTACATTTCCTCTAAATTAAACCTCACTCGTACTTACCACACTATCGTGATTTATATATATATTCTAAATGGGTAGGGTAATGTGGAGTTTTTTGTTGTCTTTTCATTCTTTCGAGGCAAGTTCCTACAATTGAGTTTCTGTCCCGATCAACCCCCCCCCCCCCCTTTCTCGTTCACTGCCACGAGATTCCTGGCTGTATCATCAGTCTGCCCCTACAGCCATAGCACCCTTTCAACGACCCACGTGGACACAGCAGGGAGAGAGATCCACACGTGGGAGAGGGACGCGCCTCGCTGGACAATACTGCCACAACAAGGACACTCTTTAATTAAAGAAAAGTTTGGAAAAGGGGGTGGGGGGGAAGGGAAACAAATCGATTTCTAATGCTGTTGACTTTTTTTGTTGAGCCCTTTTCATACCCCTTCCTCCGCTACACCCCTCCCCTCTACGATACATTTACCATTATACTTTGGATGAAAAGTAAATAAAAATTTTTTTAAATCCCCAGATGATATGTGTTTTAATTCTTATATATTTAAGGTCAATATAATCTTTGGTATGGATGTGTATCCAATTACGATCTTATTCTTATTCAACTGATGTTTTTAACATCTAACACTGTCCCGGCACATATTTATCTGATTGCCAACCTCTGACAAGACGTGCATTAATCACATCTTGTGAATAAGTGGAATGCCAGGCTTCCAATGTGGTTCGGATCCCACGTTAAACTGTAGGTTCTCCATTTCAACTCACCCCCTCTGTGGCGTAGTTGGCTAACTCGCTTGTCGTGTTGAGCTCGACTGATGAGGACGGGGAGATCGAGTTTCGAATCTCGGTCGAGTGAACTGGGAGTGGTTTTTCCTAAATGGTTTTCCACTCTCCCTCCACGCAAAAGCGGGTTCACTTCTTCTAATTCAACCTTCCCAATTCTTAAATCCATTAACGTAATTAGTACTTAAAGCGTATAACCCGAACGATTAGTAAGACGTGGTGCTAAATATTATTATTTCTCAACTCGCAATCACCCTACCATTACAATTAGCGTAAGTGCGTGTAACCCGAACGGGTAGTAATGTGTTGTTCTTAAATAATAATAATAATAATAAACATATAACGTGTCTTACTATGTAGCATTTTTGCAAGTAGCGTGTCTCTCTTCTGAGTTAAGGGTCCCGGGTTCAATTCATGACATGGCCGAAATATTTATCATTGGTGAAATGAAGATTCCCCTTTCACATTGATGAATTAACGGCCGAGGGCTGGGAGTTGTGTATGTTTTGGTTTATAAGTAATGTGCTGATTTAATCTTTTGGTTAAAAAAAGTGCACGTTAAATGACTCAAATATATGTTAACAAAAAATGCCAGGAATAACCTTTTAGAAAATACAAACACATAATTTGTCAGTATTGATAACGTTTTACTTTTTATAACTTCGTTTTAGTACCCGTTTGGTATATACGCCTATATACTATTAATCTAATGTATAAAGATGAGTGGTTTTAATTGAGAGGAAATTACCTCATTTGCGGGGAGGGAGCGTGGAAAGCCGCCCTCAGTACGCCCGACCGAGATTCGTACACCGATCTCCTCGTCATCTGCAGTCTAATCTAATACAGGAGTGAGCCTTAAACCATGCGGCCACTGACATATGCTTTACTGTGTTACTAGTATTTTTTATGGGTGTTGATAATACCTATCAAAAGTGACAGCTGCAGGTAAACATGACTTGGCGTATGAATACGTGATAGTAGCATCTAGTAACTTTTTCTAGCTGTAAGATAAGGCCCTTCCTATTGAAATTGGAGTTTTGTCGATGACGTGGAGGTTGGAATTCGAATCCTGACAGGATGCACTGAAATGTTTTCTCCTTTCCCTCCGCACAAATCCCAACCCTCCACCCTATAAGTATAAATATGTTATAGTCCCAGGTGGGTAGTAAGATGCAGTTCAAGAGGGGAAATAAAAGTTGCGTAGATGAATATTTTCTCTACTAATTTAATTTCTGCTGAGTCATAAAATATCTTAAATTTTTTTTTTTAGTAAAAATATTCGTGTTTGTTATTAATAGATTTTTTGAACTCATTTCAATGCTTGGATATGGTTATAATAACATTCCTGTTATTTGTAAGGTACTATTGTATATTTAGATTTGATTTATCTATACTTTGTCCCGTGTTTTTGTGAGAGGGATCATTGGAAACGAAATAGCTCAGCTTCAAGTTGAATGTAAACTCCATTAACGATAGTTAAACCTATTTTGAGGAAATAATTTTTTATTTACAGTATTTATATTTGTGGTATTTAACGTGTTAACTTTCTGAACCTACTGATTATATCAGCACACGATAATTTCTATGAGCGAGATCGAAAGGGCCTACCAATGTTACCGGGAAACATATTTTCACATACCTTCCAGGGTACTTTCCCATACCACAATTGACATGGGACTGATGGTTTTACTTCCCCTCCGAAGGAAGTTGTGCTACGGATTTTTATCGCTCAAGAAAAAATCCGTCGAGCCCGGTTGGGCTTGAACTCGAGAATATCGCATCCTGAGGCGAGCACCTTACGCCAAGAGCACCGAGGTCAACGGGTAAATAATTAAATCAAGTAATACAATACACACATCGCCATTGGAATGGTGGTAACTTAATGTACAGTTAGCAAAAGCTACCAGATCTACTTTCATGTACCAATTCAAAAAACCAGATGATCTACAAGATGATGTGTTGTGTTTTTATCACATTTAGCACTCAAAACTTTCACAACAAACCCAAATTTGCTTTTAACTTTTAAGCCTATTTACATTATTGAAATATGAACTACTTTTTGGGTAATTATTTTTTTTTATTTTTTTTTTTTTGTGGAAGGGACGTTTGCAGTCAATTTAAAGTTGCACCACAAACAAGAGCTTTTGAAAGGCAGCATTCTCTTCATAAATTAAGATGGTGAATCATCGAAACAAGAGCTATTCATGAAATAATACAAACCGGGCTGGGATGTGTTATTGCACATTTGTTGACAAAATAAAAAGGTTGTACTTTGAAACTAATAGTTTGTATGGTTCTTTTTCTAAGTTTTCAAAATTCACTTAAAATTGTCTTTTGAACCAGTTGACACACAGCCTTAAATTTAAATTGAAGGTTTTTTTTCTAAAATAGAGTGAGATAATTCTTAGGGTTTTTTCAAATTTCATCCCTAAAAGGGTGGAGAGCTGCAGAAAGATGTAGGACTCATGACTCATTCATTACCGTATTTCTCCAAACCATGGACCTGGAAACTTGAAATTTGACTTGGCAGGGAGGTAGCGGGATTGCCCCATATAACCATAAAAATCTAGAATTGCTAAATTTCAAAGTTTGGTCCTGGGACATGGGGGGGGGGCCTATAGTTAGAGAAACACTTTTTAGATGAGGTAGAAAATTACAATTTGGCAGATACGTAGAGAGACAACTCCAGGTAACCAAATAAATATTTAAATTTTTACGAGTGAATTAGATAAAAGGGAATGGAAGGATTCAAAATTACAAAAAACTTATAGTAAACAACGACTTCCAAGTTTGGTAGAAAACTGAAATTTGGCAGCAGGTAAAAAGACCACCCGAAATAAATATTAAGAGCGGGGACTTTGAGAAACGAGTGGGGATGGGGGGGGGGGGGGGGTAGAAGCGAACGTATTATTAACTGGAACAAAAACACTTTTACTTGTGGTAGAACATTTAAAATTTGCTGGCAGGTAAAGGAACAATTTCAGATAACCATATTCGTCTTTAAATTCGAAATTTCTAAGTAAGAATTGTTTCAATGGGGGTGCTAAAAATCTGAAATTTTGAAAGACGGTATATAAAGAAGAGACCACGCAAAAACAAAAAAAAAAGACATGATTTTAATGAAAAAAATAAGGAAGAGGAAATATGAAAGGGGGAGCAAGTAAAAAAAAACCTTTTATGTGAGGCCAAAAATTGAAAGGTGCCAGGAATGTAGAGGGATTACCCCATAATAAAATAAATATTTACTATTTAGAAAGGAGACTGTTAATAGGGGGGGGGGGTTTGAAAATCCCCAAAACTAGAATAATAAATTACTTGTCAGTGTGGTAGAAGATTTAAAATGTAAGGGATATAAGAACTACCTTAAATTTCCAAATGAAGAAAAACTATATTATTAACTTGGAATTTAAGAAATAAAATAAACTAGGTGAAGGCAAATATTATGAGCCTATGTACACAAATTATATTTTGCTAATACAATATAAAGCAAACCCTTTTCTCCCAAACATTGTGGTCCTCCTCCTACCATTGGTAGTCCACGGTGGCCTTTTAAATGATCCGCAGGATCTCAGGAAACTTTGGGACAAAACTCAAAGTGTTAATCACATATAATACAAAAATTTTAAATGCAAAATAATAAAATATATAAATTATCCATATAATGACGTTTTATTTCCTCGATATACACTGAAGCGCATAGAAAAGGAAATTTGTACCAACCTTAACTCATCAAATCAGAACAATTATTTAGTACAATTGATGAGGTTTAGAATATTAAAAATAATCAAAACATGATTGCTTATTAATTAATTGTAATTATATTCTCTCTTTTTTTCAACATTAGATTTAATAAACTAATTTTTGTCTTGTATTTATAGTTGTAAAATGGAATAAATTAAAAAGTATGATTTTCTTGCATAATTTTCAACCGTGCCCCCGCCTCATCCTCCAAACACCCCAAACCGCCCTCTATGCTCCCAAGCTCCAGAAGATTCTCTAGTGCCGATAACCTCCATTTTGTGGTCCTCTATCACCAAAACTTTAGAAACTTCGCTCTAAAGCGATCAATGAATCCACGTTTATTGATTAGTCAACGTTGACTCCGCTAAATCGTGCTAAACCAAATTTCTCATATTACATAGAAAGATTTAAATTAATCTTATTCACCTATTCTTCTATGGATTTAAGATATTCGCTAAAATTACAATCATAGACTTTTAAATTTGATTTTAATATAAAAAAATTAATTAAACCTCAAACACACTCATTTTCCTTACCTATTCGGAAGCCCAACAAAATTTTGGCCTCATATCAATACATAAACTGATAATTATAATTGAATTTATAACTAGAGAAAACTGTATTTGATAACTTTAAGTTTTAACTTGGAATGAGCGTTTTCAATTCTTAAATCGATTAATCTTGATCAATCTTTTTTTAAACACTAGAAATCAACTTTTCGGTACATCGGTAGTTAAGTTAATAAATTAGCAACTAATCGATTGTTGACATAACGCAGTGGTTTCCAATTTTAGGGTTGTGATCCTATTCAAAGTCTGTTTCGAGTGGGGTCGCGATGCTTGTTGGCATTATAGTATTATTTAAAAAAATGTATTTCCACATTAGTGAATTTCAACCAATATTTGCAACAAAATTATTCTGTTAGCTCTAAGCTACCACCACTCCTATGGCGAATAGACCATAGTAACCCTGGTTGACAAAGACCAGGGCCCCCTCAGGGGCGTGCAAACAGTGCGGCCACACAAGGCCCTGCGCTTGCTTAGGTGACAGAAGGGAAAAACAAGTTGGTATGGGAAATTTTTGTTAGCACACTTGTATAGTAGCTCCCTTTATAGGCGTACTTGCAAATGTTGTAAGAGTGTAAAAACAATTAAACACATAGATCATGTGGCTCGATTTATTGAACGAGTGAAGCGAGTTCTCCGTTTTAACTCCACCTATTTGCTTTTTTTTTTTTTCTGTGGTGAATATGTCTCACGAGAGCTTTTGAACGCATTAACTGTTTTAATTCAAATTTGGCACAGTTGTTTGTTGTCCCTTTGTATCTTTATATAGATCTTATTCGTTGTGGAGAAATAAACCCTTATATGTATAAAAAAACACGGCTTCTAACATTATTACATGTAAATTATTTATATTTAGGGCATTTCTTGATACTTTTATACGGCTGAAAATTGGCATATGGTGCCAGATACCGTAATAACAATAAACTAAAATTATTTTTTAGATTTTTAAGGGGGGGGGGGGGGGGCAAGTTGAGGTGGATAACTGGAGATCCCTCAAACAGAAGTTTGTTTAGGTACCCACGTCTGCTAAGGGTAGCCCTGACAAAACCATCACACTAGATATTTTATGTAACGACAAAAAATAACAATATGCAGATACGGGTACATTTTACCTTCCTCATCCCCGCCCCATTGGTTTGGTAAAATATGGATAGCTAGCAAACTAAAAGCTTGCGCGCAGACACAGGCTAGAACGCTATGTTGCGTTCAACTGTTTTGACATATGGCGATAAGTAAACTCTTTGCTCGATGATTCCAATAAATTTCAAGATTTTTTCACGTTGTAATCAAAATATTAAGCATCGAATTGCCTGCATGAGAGAAGTTATTTAACCCAGCAATATCTCTTCCATATCTATTTGCGTGTTTGGTTTGAAAAATGATTGCCCATCAAGTGGTTTGAATCCTCCGAACGGGAGTTGCACGTGTGTGCTAGGCAGTCGTGTCACTTCTTCACAGATATAATAGATGGGACTTTGTCATGAACAGCAGCCATGTTTTTGACGTACGGTATTGTAGTAGGACGCCATCAACTTTGCTGCTTCTGCTTGTTTTTTTTACTATGACTTTATACGTTTTAACACAAGGCTACGACTCAATTTAAGGGCTAGGATTGAGTAGGGTAGATCAGCGGGGATAAATGAAGGGTGTAAGGGGAGACTAGAAGAATCATATTTTAGAAACAAGCCCTAATTACTCCCGACCGGGATTCGAAAACTTACCACCTTGCTCGACAGTGACCGAATGCGGTACCATGCTCGTCCATGGTTGCGGTTTGCAACTTATTTCTCGACCTATACGTCGATTTAATAGGAACAACTGTTTTGATAGTTATACAGGGTGGAGCGGAAACAATTATACGATCTATGCTAAGGAAAGTGATGGACATCGTGCTGAGGTTCGCCCTAACGTCTGGTGGAGCTCACCTGAGTGAAAAAAAAAGTTGAAAAGTGTAGTATGTAGCTTACTTTTATTTAGCTAGTGAATATTTACTTTTCAATTAAACTGTTAATTTTCAAGTTACTAAGCGTCTAATAGTTTCGGCCTCACCCTATATAACTTACTAGAACAAATTTAATGTATTTTCACGTAAAGTAATTTGTTTTGCAACTGTCAATTTTGATAGATAGTATCAATACCTATAAAATAATTCATGTACTTTATAAGATTCATTTTTAAATTTTATGTAACTGTTCACTGAATGATTTTTATTAAGGTGGGTGCATTGCTTAGAGCTATAGTATCAATCGCTGTCAGGCCACATGATTTAAAATAAAATGGCCTGTGCCATTTTCTGTAAAGACTTTTCTATTCTGTCAAAGTTTATGCTCCCTTTCACCCTTCACCTACAACCACCCTTTGCCATGTCATTATGAAAGAGGGTAAGGAAAACTATGGAACTTCATATACCAAGTTCAATAAGAAAGCTCGTTGCTAGTTCTGTTGTGAGCTTATGAAAAAATGGCTGTATTTGCTGAAGGAAGGCTAACTATAGAGCAGTTTTTCATCAAACCTAGTCTTATAGTTGCGCAAATATGCTTAGAAAGTCTTTGAAACTGAGCTAATGTCACATGTTCACACATTTGTTTTTGCTATTAATGAAACTCAATAGGGGTGTTAAGGATAAAGAGTCTTGTCGGAATATTTCGACTTTATTTTGGCGGGAATCATACTTTGAAATAAAACATCGTATAAATAAATATTGCGTTAGAGCTGAACGTCTGCGCGGCAATTTCTCGCTTACCAAGGCGGACCCTTTTATCTACCTATTTATACTAATTATAATAAATAATTTAATACAATAAACTTGGACACGGGAACTACACGCATCGGTGGGCATGGATACAAAGGTGTTCGTCTCGTCTGGTTTTGGTTTGCCACTGACGGGTAAGTCGGGGTTTGAATCCTGACTGGTTGTAATTAAGATGGTTCCTTCTATATGTTTTATAACTCTTCCTTTTATACAAATGCGGGTACATTACCTTTAAAATGCTACCTTCCTCGTCCATTCCTCCATAGTGTAAATATGCGTATAATATTGTTGGGCTCACCAAAATGAAAGGTTCACTTCCCTGTTCCTACCCCCTCCCGTGATCCGCGTTACACTTCCTGTCCGGACTATCCGCAGATCTACAATAATGGTGTAGAGATTATAAATATATTATTTTAGAAGAAATGTACCCGCGTTTACGTTGAGCTATCAGAAACCTAGCTATAGCAATTTGTGATTGCTTTGATTGTTCAAGGCTTACACACAGAGGCTTATTTATTTATCTTAATTATAAATTGACACTGACCTCCTCAGTGGTCTACTGGTCAGAGTTCCTGGCTACAGGTCTCGGGTTCGATCCCTGGTGCATCCAGAATCTTTCTGTGAAGCAGTGGGTCTGGGTCACCGGGTCAAACTCAGACTCGCGAGGACAAATGAGGATCTACTTGAATAAAGAAGTAGCAATCTCGGTCTAAAAAATTGATATTAACGGCAGGATAATTTGCTGACATGTTGACCACATGACACCCTCTACCCGCAAATATTGGCACTATCATCGCAAATGGTGGCGGCCGTTCAGTCGGTATAGCTCGCTTGTGGTCTCACATAATGAAGTCTTGGAGAAATTGATACATTTTCTACTTATTCTGTGCTGGTTCTAAAAGATTGAAAAATTACATCTGGACACGGGAATCGAACCTGGGACCTTTGACTTAGCTCACTGATGATCTACCACTGAGCTCCCACGGATCATCCTGTGCCAGGGGCATTCTTCACTCATATTTATACTTAAGGCTTTGAATCGATATTCAGTAGATCGAAATTCAATCCTGACCGAATGCCTTAAACAAGTTATTTTCTTATAATTGACTTCCCAAACTCTCGCCAGAGATTTTTTTTTACAGATTCTTCATCTTCATTCAATGTTATTAGGCCGGTTAGTAGACAAGTTTCAAATCACATCAAATGGGCAGCAAGATGATCAGAACCAAAGATTTATTTCAATTAAACGAAAGTCATTTAGATGGTTCGTGTAGCATTGTCAAAGTTATTTGTTAGTTCTCTTTGGAAATATCCTAGTTTCGTGCTCTAAACTAAGATCTGTAATACCTCTTATTTTGTTGTTTATCTTCAACCTGTTTACACGATGATTTATTCTCGGTGAGGAAACTCATGAATAAAACATAGATCGTGCCTTTACATGTTATGCGAGTACTGAACACACACACACACACACACACACATACTGCCACTGGCAACGGTTATTGGGTTACAGGAAACCTTGTCTGCGATCGTAAAGGCAGGCCTAAAAAAATGTGAATGTATTCGCACTCGTTGATAATGTTTCTGGAGTTCTCAAACATTTGTCGTTAAAATAACTATCTGTAACAAAAAATTTACATTCTAATATAATTAAAGTAGTGTTACTCTATGGCCCTAAGAACTCTAAAGCTCATTGCCTCTCTTTCAAAAGTACGCCACCTATCTCTATCTTGAGTTAGTTCTAACCAGTCCACCTCATTACACCCTATCCCAATCTTGAGCTAGTTCTATCCAGTCCACCTGATTACACCCTATCCCAATCTTGAGATAGTTATATCCAGTCCACCTCACTACACCCTATCTCTATCTTGAGCTAGTTCTATCCAGTCAACCTCATTACACCCTATACCTATCTTGAGCTAGTTCTATCCAGTCAACCTCACTACACCCTATCTCTATCTTAAGATAGTTCTATCCAGTCCACCTCATTACACCCTATCCCTATCTTGAGCTAGTTCTATCCAGTCAACCTCATTACACCCTATCCCTATCTTGAGCTAGTTCTATCCAGTCCACATTACACCTATCCCTATCTTGAGCTAGTTCTATCCAGTCAACCTCACTACACCCTATCTCTTTCACGTCTATTCTAAAGTTATCCTCCCTTCTGTCTTGATTTTCCCGATAGTCTCTTCTCTTTAAGTTGTATGTGTCTAAGGACTCCCCATGTCTTTCTGTCAGTCTGTCCTACGGTTTATCTGTCTGTACTCGGGGAAGTATCCGAAATGTTTTTATATCATTCAAACTTGATATTCAAAAGTCACGCCTTAAGACCTAATCGTGATTTTGATTTTACCCCTAAAGTTAAGGATAATTTATAAATTAATAATTTTTGTAAACCAACAATAAAAAAAAAATAGTTAGGACAATTTTTCTCAAAATCAATAACTGAATAGTGTTCAATCATGGCCGTCTTTAGTTACGGGCCAGTGTGTTAAATGTGGCAGTTCCGCTTGTAAGGACGTGATGATGCCTAGCAATTCGCTGGTTCTTATGGAGAATTGTGTGAATATTTACTCTTTTCTTCATTTAAAAACTGATGAATCACGTTAAACGATACCGACAATTAATTTAAACATGTTTTACGGATATAGGAGATGCGGATATAATGGAATAGTCAGGCATTACGGAATACCATTGTTTCTCATACGTTAGGTGTCACAATCTATCGTTAACTATCTCAACTATTACAGTAAACAATTTCGAACAACTAGTGACGGACGCCCTCACTTCGACAGATCAACTGATTGTTTTGTGTGAAACGATTGTTTGATTTGGCTGTCACAAAAACTTTTGCAAGCTAGTGTTATTATATTTTATAATTTTTATTATAATATTATAATTAAATTTTTTAATATATTATATTTCTTTACTCTACTGTTCTTATTAATTCAAATGAAATCATTAGGTTAAGACTCACTCATGCTTATCTTTGAGCTAAAACATTATTTTACTGTAATTTTTATTATAACCAAACAAAAAATATTGTTTTCCGAAATGGCGAGTTGGGCAATAAGGGATACTACCATTCCATAATCCCCGCACATTATTTCAAGTATTTGGCAAATTATTTATTTTGTCAAAGTAAGCTTAAACATTTTCCCTAATACCTAAGAAATCTATTAAGGGAACAATGTAACCTCATAATTTAGTCTGCTATATTTAATAATTAACTAATAATACTGATTAATTAATTAGCTATGTTTTACTATAATGTATTATTTCAATGATTCTTTATTATTACTATTTGATTGTTTTACACATAATATTTGCATTTTTTTTACACTTTCTTATGAAACATATGTTAGTTTAAGTAAATATAATTATTTTTTTAATAAAACATGTGTAGTATTCCATATTGCCCTCATTTGTTACACATCTCTTTAAGGTGCTCCTTCAGGACATTGAAAGCTAATAATTCTGCTTTAAAAAACATATTAATTATAAGTTTAATATGGAACTCGATGACAAAATGTGAAAATACACTTTGATATTAAAAAAAAGTAAATGGTATTCCATACTACCCGCACTTCCTCTATCATTTAACAAAAATATTTCAGAAGTTGAAAAATACAACAAATAAACCTGTAAATAATAATTTTAAAATAAATTTGCTATGTAAGGATTATGTACCGTTCACAAACGCGATTAGTATATTATGATGAACATTACAAAAAAAGGCACTGGGTCGAGTCCTAGAAAGAAGCATTCATTCATTGTTGCACTAATCCAAAGGTCCCGTGTCAAATAAAATCAGAATTTTGAAACATTACTTTGTAAAAAGTTTAACTTTTTTCTTTAATGAATAATAAATTTCACTGCGACATTAGAATTCCTATACTTGATGTAGTTAAGAAGTATTCCAAGCATTCCAAGCATTGACGAAACCAAATAAAATAATTCATGCAAGGAATTACCACAGAAAAAGTTGTTTATTTTATTTAGCACTGTGCCTTACCATTCGGTCGGGTTATACACTGATGTACTAATTATATTAGTGGTTTTATCAGACTTCTGAGCTGGCGGCCGGGGTTCAATCCTCGGTCCCGGCACAGACTTATCTGATTACCAAACCCTTCCTTCACCTCTGACAAGACATCTTGTGAATGTGGGGAATGCCAAGCCTCCACCGTGGTTCGGATTCCACGTTAAACTGTAGGTCCTTCATTTCATCTCACAACCACCCTACCATTACACATTAGCGTAAGTGCGTATAACCCGAACGGGTATTAAGACGCGGTGCTAATAATAATAAAAATAATAATTAGTGGTTTTAGGGTTAAGGAAGGTTATGTTTATAGGAAGTGTACCCGCATTTGAGCGGAGAGGGAGTGGAAAACCATTTTGGAAAAAAAACTCATCAGTATGCCTACACCGGACTGAGATTTGAACCTCAATCTCCCCGTCATTGGTAGTCTAGTCTACTGCGAGAATAGCACCTTAGTCCATGCGGCCACTGAAGCGGGTGCACAGGAAAAGTTTCTTCTGATGTTTGTGCTGAAAAATCTTATTTTCGAACATTTCTGTAATTAAAACCTTCATTATATAATGTTCATTAACTTCAATCCTCAAAATGGTTGTTGTTGGACTAGTTAGACCTCCTCTGGTAAGATCATTGAAATAGTTAGCATCTATATCATGCCAGACTAACAAATTCGATGGATTAACTGCATTCCGAACGAAAAGGCCCTTTGTAGTGAGCATGACCACAAATGTACAAAACTGAAGATTCTGAAATCATTTCAGCTGTTGAATATCACGAATCACCTCCACAAAATGTTTATCTATTTATCATTTGTTTTGTTATATGACCTAAAACATTAGAAGAACGAACGGCATACAATTATTTCAAATCAAGTAAATTACACGAGAAACAAACATTCAGCACAGAAAAACAAACGGAACTAATCAGCAATACTGCACGTGGCTGTGTTGTCGACCGGCCCCAACGCAGTGTTGCCAAACTTCAGTATTCCGGCCTGTAACTAAAGACGGCTGTGTTTCAAAACTATTATTAAAATAATATTTTGTGTTTTTTTCTGAGGAAAAATTATTTAAATAATAGTGTTATGTTAAAAAAAAATTAGTTTGAACTACAATAGACTGAATGGGAAAGTATGTACAGTTGCGTTGAACCATTTATTTCATTACTCTTGTCTAACAACAATGATAATAAGAGATAATTCTAAGAGGCAAGGATGAGGTAGGTTGTTTAAAAGAGTGCACTACATTATCGTGTGAAGGGATGGATAAATCACATGAGGAGAAGAGGAAAACCTTGCCCCCATCCGCTCTCCCATAACCCATTCGATGACACCCCCCTTCTTTCCTCGCATTCTCTTTTCCCACAACCCCCTCTTCCACCCAATATAACGGGCCAATATTTAATCCTCTTCATTTTTTTTAGCATCGCGTCTTACTAAATTTTTAGGTCATACGCATATGCACTAGTTATTCTAGTGAGTCAAAGATGAATAAGGTTGAATTATAGGAAGTGCACCCGTATTTGCGTGGAGGGATAGTAAACTATCATATTGTAATGTGTAATGTTAGGGTGATTGTGAGATGAAATGAAGGACCTACAGTTTAACGTGGAATCCGAACCACGGTGGAGACCTGGCATTCCTATCAGATGATGTTAACTGCGGCTGTCACTTTTGACTGATAAAATCAATACCTATAATATAGTTTGAGTTGGGTCGAATGCCATATTTAACGAATCTATATTTCTAATCCGAATCTCCAATTTATCTTGGAATCCTAATCCAAAACTAGGAAAAAAATTACGGGCATAAGATGAAATTTTAATATAATAGAGCAATTAAAAATACTAAGAATAACTAAATATTAACATTATTTCTTTTAATCCATTCAAGTTAAGTGTTAAATTACTGGTCTGGGGCCTGGTTGTTAAGTTTATCCTATAATTATGATTGGTTCTGAGCCAACAATAAGCAGTATTAGAGCTCTAACGCCAATTTCATTTGAAAATTGCATTTTTTGTTGTTGGTGAGGATATGAGTCTTGAATTTGAAATTTACTCGATCCCTCAAATTTCGAATGTCTTTAAGGATTTGAGGGATTCGAAGGATTCAAGGTCTCATATCTAATAATAATAATTATTATTATTACTATGCTAGTAAAATATTATTAACAATGTCCAGATTTTCATTGCCTAGAAATTATCAAAAATTTATTTATAAAAGGACTTTAAAATTCTAAAAAATTACCTATTTTTTTTTAAACGCTCTTAATAAATGCACAGGACTAAATCAAACACGCATTTTACAAATGTAGAATGCAATGAAAATTCTTTAACAACCAAACTTTTGCATTCTGTTAAATATAATATTGATTTACAAACATCTGCTTTAGCTACCCCCTCCCAACGCAACCCTCTCCAGCTTAGTTGCAGTCTCTCACCGGGAATGTGTATTTTAAAACCAAAACTCACAAGTAAAGAAGATACAAAGTTCAGTGACTTTAGCTTCTCATTCCGAGAACTGATTGTATTTAAAAAAATATAAATAGTGTAACAACTTACATTGTAACAACACTCACCAACTCGGACAGACAACTGGGACAGCGATGTAACGACTTACATGGTAACAACACTCGCCAACTGGGACAGCCAACTGAGTCAACACGCGGCACTAGCTTGACCGGCGACCTACGCTCTCGCCAAATACATCGGACTGACTGAAGGCGTGTCCGCGCCTGCCGGCAACGAGGCTCGACCACGTGTTCGGCCAGCAGAGAAGATGGATAGAAGAGTTCCGTTTCCGCCTTCGCCGAGCTTCGAGAAGGTGCTAGGTGTTCGATATGAGTCTCGAACCTCTCCTCCCCCCTTGTTTGTAATGTTCTCCAACCTTCCTTTCCTTCGATCCGCCCCCCTTCTCTGAGAATTATATTTCGTATAAATACTAGCGGTACCGGGATCTCAGGTCACTTACTACCCCACCGGCTCGAGGATAAGAGGTGAGGGCAGCGACTGGGTTTCGGGGGATATTACTTTCCTACCAAAATTACTATTTCGGCGTCATGGGGGGGAACTCTTTCTAAATTACCATTTGGACTTTGTTATTAACTTATGTTTATTTGAATTTTGACTATGCTACGCGCTTATCGCTGCTGGGAGTTAGACCGTCGCTTTCGCCACCACTTATATTCAGGGTCTGGGCCCTATTCAAATGTACTTCATACATTTGCCAATATTAGCTTTTAGCCTGAGATTGTCAGGTCCTGGGTTCGAAACCCGGCTTATGTTGTTTTCGAGTATAGCTGTTTCTGGACTCATCTTTGTTCGCCAAGTTAAACGCCTAGGGTTGTTAAGTTATTATTACCTTGTGGCCTTGTTTGATTGCTATGACGTCACGTTTGCTACGGGCGTCTGTAAGAAAAATATATATTTATACTAGGGTGGATAACTTAAACGCTAGAGTAACCAGTTTAGGAACTAATCAATTTAACGAAGTAACCAAAGACCATGTCACTGAGATCCCGGACCGTTACCTTTGATGGGTTTGATGTAACTTGTTTTGAGGAGGTAACGTTTATGTTTTCCTTTGATGTAATTGATTTCCGCGATGGACGGAAAAGCGCGCTTCACGCGGTGTTGATTGTTTGCTCAGCTTGTTATTGTTCTTTTTTGACTAAATAAAATTGTTATGTTCATTCAGGTAACTCTTTACCTAATTTACTGCCTCTCTCACCTTATAGATATTAAGGGGGGGGTTGCAATAGTATTTAAAAATATACTTATTCAACAAGAATACCTTAAAATTACTTAAAAAACCTAACAATAACTAAACAATAACAAAGGAAATATGACCTAAAATTACAAAATTATATAAAATGACCAAAAAGACCTATAAAATATATATTTCTAAAACTAGGAGATCATGAACAGAGTTTATATACTTATGAGCATTTTATGTTTTTAAAAAAAAATGACATTCCATCACAATCTGGGGCTTGGTTATCAATTTTGAACGCAAAAAATGTGTTTGTATTTTCTAAAAGACCCTTCTTTCAAAAATTGGGGTGAACATCTTACCGTACTTGACGGACTAGAACGGCCTTTCAGAAACATTTGTCACGTGTATATACTTTCCCAGATTAATTCAAGTCCTTACTTGTGTCTAATTAATCCCGCAGTAAGTTGCGCCAGGAAGTTACAGTGTGGCACTTCTCAGAGTTCTGCGCAACAGCTGCGCAAACATCTCTGATTATATCTCCCACACATGAAGCACACCACACACACACGACGTGTGAGACCACGTCTTCACACATGTCTTTTCACTTTCAGCGCTGTAAGCCACCTTGCAGACCTTATAAAGAGGGAATTAGCCAAACGGACTTCCTCAAGAAACTTCCGGGCCTTTTTGTTATTTTTAGAACCACGTTTTACTACCCTTTAGGATTATACGCAAATATAATATTTACTCTAATGTTCTAGGGATAAGAAGGTTGAATTTATAGGAAGTGTACCAGTATTTACATAACAATTAGGAACATTATTATTAGCACCGCGTCTTACTACCCGTTCGGGTTATACGCACTTACGCTAATGTGTAATGGTAGGGTGATTGTGAGATGAAATGAAGGACCTACAGTTTAACGTGGAATCCGAACCACGGTGGAGGCCTGGCATTCCCCACATTCACAAGATGTCTTGTCAGAGGTGAAGGAAGAGTTTGGAAATCAGATAAATCTGTGCCGGGACCGAGGATTGAACCCCGGCCGCCAGCACAGAAGTCTGACACCTTACCCCTAGACCACCAGGTCACTCTCAATACCTATAGAATAACAATATATTCTTTTAGCACCGCATCTTACTAACCATTCGGGTTATACGCTTATGTACTAATTACACTAATGGTTTTCAAGATTAGGAAGAATACTCGCATTTGCGTGGAGGGAGAGTGGAAAACCATTTGAGAAAACCCCCTCAGTACACCCGACCAAGACTCGAACCTTAATCTCCCCATCATCGGCAGTCTATTCCAATACAAGAGTAGCGCGTTAGACCATGCGGCCACCAAAGTGGGGTCAATGAAATATTAAAAATATTTAAATCTGTACGCAAAAGAGAAACTTGTTGTGTTTTCTAAAAGGTCCCTTTCTGCTGAAATTGGTCTGTATCCCTCTTAGCGCACATTGTAATATCGAGCTGTAATGTGCTCTGTGATCATGCCGAGCACGTAGTTCGTAAGGGTGCGAGAGCTATTCTGTCAGAGGTCCGACGTGGTCAACTCGTACAGCGTTAATACGGGTTGAATGGTGAGGTGGAGTCGTCGGACCACGGGCCGGATGTCGCGCAGCATCTGCATGGTAATGGCGTGATACGATGGGTAGTTTGTATTCCACCCTTATACTCTCTTTAGGGGGGAGGTGGATGGAGAGGAATATTTAGGCATTTTAAAAAAGGTGAGAATAAGGTCACAGAACTATTCAATTTTTGTCTTCACGGATAAAAATTTGTGGGTTTTTTCACCACACATGGCTCTACCTGTCTGGACTATACTTATGTATACCCAGTCTTGAAAAGATTGACGCCTTAATCCGTGTCCCCGCATAGGAATATTAGCTTAGATCAATTAATGTACTTAACCAAGATTTGACCTTCCCATCACTGAAAAGCTAGTATTTTTTGAGTATGGCTCCTAAGAATGCTTGAAAACTGGCATGAGTCTCATTATTTATTTATTTATTTATTTCGAACGGTGTCATGATACCCATCCAGGATATTCGAATATATAAAGTTATGGAACTGAAATGAAGAAGGTAAAATTTATAGGAAATGTATCTGCATGGAAATCCATTTAGTAAAATCCACCCTCAGTAAACCCAGCCAGGATTTAACCCATCACTGGCAAAACTGACTAAACGAGTTTGATGTTTAATCCAAATGTCTACAAATAAGGGTGTGATTATATATTTTTTAAACGGGGATGATATATTTCGGCCTAAATTTTATAAACATACTTTTAAATCCGTCAAAAACGAAACGTAGAAATGAAGCCCATTTGTCAAAACGCGTTCAAGAAGGGGGCTTGTGGGATTACCCTGAGAATGATGTGACGTCAGAGCACCGTATGACAGTGACGCGATGGCGTCAGGTGTGATAGCGTCGCGGTGCAGCGCTGGGTAGACGACAGATGGATCCGTCACTTTCAACACTCCCTCGCTCCTTCACATCTCGATGCTGATGTTACTTCTGCGGCTTAAGGGAGAGTGGTTTTGTTCTCTTTGTGTTCGACTTCGCCATGTGTGCTTCTGAGCCGTGTCAAGGAGTTTTCTTTGAAAAATACACTCGGATTTTCGAGCACTCAGTGAATATAATATCACCGTCTTGGAAAGCCTTTCAAGGTTTATAATAAATGACTGTGAAGTTGCAAAAAAAAAAATTAGCTATATTTATATTTTATCCTCCGAAATTGACACTATTTGTCAAAATGTGAGAGCTGTATACCTCACATCATGCTATATAGAGGCAAGGTAGCCACACACAAACGTGGTGGTGGTGGTGAGGTTGATGGTGATGGTGGTGCTGAAGAATCTACTCGTATTACTATGATATACCTCCATTATTTAATGTATCTATTGGACGCAAAGCCCGAAAACGGCCAATGGAAGAATTGTTTGCTCAATCCTAGGATTGGACGTTTTAAAATGGCCAAAACCCAAAGTTATATTTAACATCTGGCTTCGACCGTCTCCAAAAAGCCAAATCTTATGATTGTGCAGTTACTAAACGACCTTCCCCATCCTGTGCTGTCCTGCGTCTACCCTGCCCTACACTGAAACTTACTGTGCGCTAAGCCTAATAATTGACCGTCTCGGTGATCTAATGGTGAGAGTTCCTGATTACGGAACCAAAGGTCCCGGGTTCACTCCCAGGCGCTTCCAGATTTTCTGTGAAGCAGTGGGTCTCAAACGGGGTCAACTCAGCCTCGTGAGGGCCAATGAGGATATATTTGAAAAAAAGCGGCTCCGGTCTAGAAAACTAAGATTAGTGGCTGGAGGGGTTCGCTGTGCTGATCATATGACACCCTTTATCCGCAGAAGTTGGCACAACTTTGCCAACAGATGGCAGCCGCTTGGTCGGTACGGATCGAGTGTGGGCTGACCCCTTGGAGTTTTCGGTTTTTTTAGCCTAATGATTTATTTTTTAAACTACAACATTACTAAGGCTTGTCCATTATTAAAGGTCATTCATCGTCGATTTTGTTTAGAAATATTCTACCCACATCGGTGGATACACGGAATAGACGCTGAGCCCTTCCATTCTGGTTTGCCAATGATGGAAAAGTCGGGGCTCAAATTCCAGCTGGGCGTATTGAGAGCGATTTATACTAAAACATTTTCCCACTCACTCCACACATAATTATGTGTACATTCCCTCTAAATTATACTTTACTCCTCTTTAACCCATTAGGGCAGATAAATACGGATATGTCGGACGGTTAAAAGACACGAGTCATTTTGAATACGGGGTGTTCTTGGATTAGTACGTGGTAATCATTGGAGTTGCACTTCAATGGTCCTGAGTTTGATTCCAGTGTTCAGGTACACTGCTATCATATATTATTATTATTATTATTATTAGCACCGCGTCTTACTACCCGTTTGGGTTATACGCACTTAGGCTAATGTGTAATGGTAGGGTGATTGTGAGATGAAATGGAGGAGCTACAGTTTAACGTGGGATCCGAACCACGATGGAGGCCTGGCATTCCACACATTCACAAGTTGTGATTAATACACGTCTTGTCAGAGGTGAAGGAAGGGTTTGGCAATCAGATAAATCTGTGCCGGGACCGAGGATTGAACCCCGGACCCCCAGCACAGAAGTCTGACACCTTACCCCTACACCACCAGGTCACCTATCATTATTATAGATTGCATATGATCTGAATGGGTAGTTATTTATGGGGGCTACGTGTAAATGTTGGTTTTTAATATCATTATATTCTTTAGATTGGAAAAATGACATCTGGACACGGGAATCGAACCCGGGACACTTGGCATAGTACGTCATTTTTATAATCACTGAGATATTCAGGAGTCGTCCCGTGTCCAGGGTAATTCATCACTCATATTTTAAGGCAGAGTCTGTGCTGGACGTGTGGAAATTGTCAGCTACGTTTGAGCGATCAATTAAGATCGCGAGCAATCAGATAAGGCAGCCATCTTCGACTTGAGAGGGCATTTTTTTTTTATCGCATTAGTTTGAGTTGACTTGTGTGCTTTGTTGAGTAAGTTCACGTTAATTTAGAATAATATGCAAACCAAATTAACGCCTACACATGGTTTAGGACAAATCTGATTCATCCATTGTGATTGAGCGCGACTGTACTTTTCCTTTTTGATGTACAGTCCATTCAGAAATCTTTGATATCTCACATTCCAGTAGCTCATTTTTCGCATGAATAAAATAAAACTCTGTTGATAGCTGCACGATTCAACATTCCTATTGTTGGGGGGTGTAAGTGAACAATGCAAGGCTTATTTCCCCCTCGGCACATTCAGACATGAGAACAACCAGTCTTTTCATTCCTCAATTAAAGGTGTTCAAGCCAGTTTTTAATGGTTTTTGGTTGTGAAATTATTTTATTAGCATACTTTTTTTTATCGTCTAAACATTTTTACAAAATAAAATATATTTTAACGTGTTTATTGAAGTTAATTGGTAGTAATAAAAATATTATAAAAGGCACCTAACAATGTTTATTCTACTGCAAAAGTTTGTCGACTTAGGAAAGTACAAACCTTATTTTATGGTCGAATGGTTTTAAGGCGTCACTCTCGCATTAGACTTGTACTGCCGTGAATGGAGAGATAGGGCTCAAATCCCGTTCGGGTGTAACAGGGGTGGTTTTCCACTCATTCTCTAAATTCACTCTTCGTCATCCCTAACTCATTAGCCTAATTATAACATACACGTACAACCCGAACGGGTAGTGAGAAGTGGTGCAAACCAAAAATGTACAAATAGTTTTTTAAAAAAATAAAATTTTCTTGAACATCCTGGGATTATAACTCCGTAAATTATGGTGCTGCTACGTCTATAGATTCTCGTCATTATACAGGGTGGAGTGGAAACAATTAAACGATCCATGCCGAGGAAAGTGATGGACAACGTGCTGAGGTTTTTCTGACGTCCGGTGGATCTCGCCTGAGTGACACTATCTCCAAAAAGTGAACATGTGTATTAAGTAGTTTGCCTTTATTATGCTAATGAATATTTACTTTTCAATTAAACTGTTAATTTTCAGGTTACTAATCGTATAAGTTCTTCGGCCCCATCCTTTTTAACCAAAGTGTAACACGTTTTTAATATGAAGTTATCCGCCTGGTGGCGTAGTTAGCTAACGCGCTAGTCGTGTTGAGCCGAGGATGGGGAGATCGAGGTTCGAATCTCGGTCGGGTGAACTGGAGGGTTTTTCCCTTAAGTGGTTTTCCACTCTCCCTCCACGCAAATACGGGTTCACTTCCTCTAAATTCAACCTTCCCAATTCCTAATCCATTAGCGTAATTAATACTTAAGCGTATAACCCGAACTGGTAGTAAGACGTGGTGCTAAAAAAAACAACTAAGTTCTCACTAACTATGGATAGTGGGTTAATCAAAAGAAGGAATGGGTGGATAGAGTATATTTCTTTAAGGGATCTATGATTATTATTATATTATATTATTATATATTATTATTATTATTATCTACTACTAAGATTAATTTATATCAAGCATGAATAATTTTTAAATTTTCTTGTGTCACGTATTGAATAGAATATATGGAAAATAACGCTATAATTTATCTACACGATTTCTAAAATTCTGAATAAAATGCATTTCTTTCTCTCAGAAAAGTCAGGGTATTCCAAAAATGTCAATTGCAATGTATATCAACTCAGAAAGTGTACATTGAAGGGTTTGGGTTTGGGCAGTGACAATCTTGTGTTGACGGTAACTCAATAGTTTTTCTCTTCCTTTTCTCAAAATAGGAGAATGCTTTTATGGGCGTCTTGTATTTATTATTTTAAATTTTATTGTATTGTGACTATAACTTCAAAGGTGGGATTCGCAAATAAACATTAATGGGCTCCATAAAACGTTCATATAGGGTTACAGTTTTATTGTTCGTCAACTGTGACAATACAATTTCACCTAGAATAGTAATTCTTTTGTCTCGTTCGTTTGTTTTTTTCAGTCTCGTAAATCCTTTTCTCTTTTTTTCTTTGGTAACATAATTTTTACTAGTCAAGGCCTTTCCTTTACTCTCTCTCTCTCTCTCTCTCTCCCCCCCCCCCCCCCATAGGGCCTTACTAACAAATGGTCGCTGCTAACATTTAAATACCTCGTTACAAAACCGTTTAATTGCTCTTGAAACTTGGAATTCCTTTTGATTCCTCGCTTTTGTTTTATTCTGTCTCACCTCTGATTCAAGTACCATATACTTAATTACATGTGAAGGCACAATAAACTTTTGAACATGCAAGCCGTACATATTTTAAGAATGTTATTTTTTTAAATTGAATAACACATTGCACTCACTTCGGTGACGGTATGTTCTAAGGCGATACCCTCGCAGTAGACTAGACTGTCCATGACTGGGAGATTTAGGTTCAAATCCCGGCCGGGTGGAGTTTTTTTTTACCAAATGGTTTTCCACGCTCCCTCCACGCAAATGTGGATACACTTCCTTTAAATATAACCTTCCCATTCCCTAATACCATCAGCGCAATTATTAAATACACTTATAACCCGAACGGTTATTAAGA
This sequence comes from Timema cristinae, assembly GCA_039000515.1. Lineage (NCBI taxonomy): Eukaryota > Metazoa > Arthropoda > Insecta > Phasmatodea > Timematidae > Timema > Timema cristinae. Next base: position 25,708,429 of record JBCFYV010000100.1, on the reverse strand, counting down.
CGTGGAACCCGCCTCGGTGGTTAGGTAACGCGCTAGTTTCGTATTGAGCTAGACTGCTGAGGACGGGGAGATCAAGGTTCGAATCTCAGTCGAGTGAACTGGGGTGGTTTTTTTCTAAATGGTTTTCCACTTTCCTTCCAAGCAAATGCGAGTTCACTTGCTCTAAATTCAATCTTCCCAATTCCTAACCCATTAACGTAATTACTACTTAAGCGTAAAACTCGAATGGGTAGTAAGACGTGATGCTGAACAAACAAACAAACAAACAAACAAACAAAAAGAAAGGCTCGCAGCTAAAAATTAAATAAAAAAACTATGTTGCGTGCAAAAAAGACTCATTGAAGATATATTTTTCTTCTGCGCTCCACCTATTAATATCATAACCGTGAATCCATTCTTACCGGATAGTAAAAAGGCATAAGTCTCATTTTATCTGGTCTGCCATTGATGGGGAGGTTGGGGTTTGGAACCCGGACAGGTGATCTAAAGACCTTTTTTACTCTAAAAGGTTTACTCCTCTACCTTAAGAGCTTACAAGTCTTCCTTCACTTATTGTTGTTTAGGTCTAAGAGACCTTCGCTCGACTCCAGGTGGTACTGACATATACATTTGGTATGGTCCAATATTCATATGAAGGGCCTTTTAGAAAATACAAACATTTTTCTACCATAGAAGATTATATTTTACTATATAACAGTATTAGTATTATTTTATTGGTACTGTTGATATATATCAAAAGTAACAGCTGAAGATAGCAACCTTACTTATGAATACATGAAAGTAGATCTAATAAGTTTAATAGTTTTTTGATAAGAACCCTTCCATTGATAATTGGACTGTTCGTACCGCCATGCCATTAATATATGTATTCAGGCACTAGAGCTAGGGTGTGTAATATAAACCATAAGTACTATATTAAGTTAGTTTGTAGGTCATGTAATATTAGGAATCACATTTTAATTCGTAAATTCAGCGATCTTATAGGTTAAAGTCCGCTCACGGTAACAACACCCTTTTCTCCTATTTGAAAAGTCACTAAAAATGAAAAGAGTTCCACATCTATCCGCTTGGCAAATATGTTATATCAGTTTATTAATAATTTATATGTTTTTTGTTTGTTTTAATTACCTGTTCAGACTATACGCATATATTAAAATAGCTCTGATTGGTTAAGGATGAGGATGGAAACGTTTTAGAGGAAATTTACTCGCATTTGCGGGAAAGGAGGCTGGGAAACAATTTAAGAAAAACCATCCTCAATAGACCCGACCATGATTTGAACCCCAATCTCTCCTTCATCAACTTATAAGTTATAGCACGAGACCATTCAACCAGTGAAGCGGGTGAATTTATGTTGCGTGCCTTCACTTAACAAAGTGACCTCTGACAAGACTTGTATTAATCACAACTTGTGAATGGGGGGAATGCCAGGCCTCCACCGTGGTTCGGATTCCACGTTAAACTGTAGGTCCTCCATTTCATCTCACAATCACCCTACCATTACACATTACCGTTAGTGCGTACAACCCTAACGGGTAGTAAGACTTGATACTAATAATAATAATAATAATAACGTGACAACAGAACACTTGGTTGCGAGTTTGATATATAATGAGCGTGTGTCTTTATTATTATTATTATTATTAGCACCGAGTCTTACTACCCGTTCGGGCTCTACGCACTTACGCTAATGTGTAATGGTAGGGTGATTGTGAGATGAAATGAAGGACCTACAGTTTAACGTGGAATCCGAACCACGGTGGAGGCCTGACCTTCCCCACATTCACAAGATGTCTTGTCAGAGGTGAAGGAAGGGTTTGGTAATCAGATAAATCTTTGCCGGGACCGAGGATTGAACCCCGGCCGTCAGCATAGAAGTCTGACACCTTACCCCTAGACCAACAGGTCACCGTGTCTTTAATAACTTTTAAAATGTAAGAAAACAGGCCCACGCTACCGTGAACTATCATATTAACATTATTTAATGACTGCACTTGCAGTTTAATGAGAAGTATAATTGCGACTGATAGCCAGGGGCTATCGATGATCTAAATATTGTAAAAATGTAAACGAAAACTGGTAAAGAATACACATGAATAGATATAACAAGCCCTTCACAAATTTAAAGTATTTAGATATGTATGTAATTTAAAACCTTTATAAAGTTATCTTTTGCATTTAGCTAAACATAAATATTGATTTACAAATTACCTGTTTTAGAACAAAATACTATAGTTTCTCTTCCCACCCTTATCTTCATCCCCTACTCTCCGCACCCTTTCAACACCCCCCCCCCCCCCTACACACACGTACGGATACAAATTGCCAGATTTTTTGCATTGTCTACCAGTTGTGTGGTTTTTCCTAACACACATTATCACTGATTTGACACCTTAGCTCAGTCGATAGCGCGTCTGTCTCTTGAGCTAAGGGTCCCGAGTTCGATTCTCAGCATGGCCGAAAATTTACCATTAGTGAAATGTGGGTTTACCCTTTCGTAGTGATAGATTAACAGCCGGGGACTGGATGTTGTACCTGTCCTAGCAGAAAAAAAAAACATTTTTATCAGCGACAGCTGTGGTGAGATAAATTTGGTTAAGGTATTCATGAATTTTTAATACATCGATATTATTCAACATAAATGCCAAAAACGCAGAAAATAATTCAAAGTAAAAAAATACGACCTAAAAATCCCAAATAACAAAAAAAATTGCTTGAAAAAACACTTCACAGTTAACGTGTACACAAACATTGTATGTGATTTCCCCCCCTCCCCCCACACACACACACACAAAATACGCCACGTCATAAAAAATAATCCTATCCCTAACTCGTTTTCATTCTACTGGTTTTTTATGTGTATTTTATTTAGGCTTGAAAGCTTTCTTGGATTAACGAAACGGCCTTGCAGTTGGAAATGCAGCACTATTGCACGGCTAAAAATAACTGGGCCGTTCTCTTTTCAATCCTGACAGGAGATCGTGTGTTCGAGGCCATCCAATTCACCTTGAGGCTTACATTTGCATACAGGCGTGAAGGGATTCAGACTTTCAGACTAGTTCGCGAGGGCTATTCAGAAACTGACAGCACTTATGACTGGTAGTGCTCCACGTTTGGGATTAAAGGAATTAATAATAATATAGATGCACTTTAAATATTAGTAGCGCAAAAAATAAAAGTAGTGCTATGTGACAACAAAAACCTTTATTCTCGACCTAGGGTTTAACTTTGTTTCGCATTTAAAAAGTGACCTTCACACTCCCATAACGCGTATGTGTATATATGCTTGCGTGCATTTAAATTGCACTTGATAAACATAAACATTAAATAAGAACATGAACTTTTTTTTATCATCGCATATTACTATATCTATCCGGGCTATATACATTTAATCAGACTAGATAGATAGGTATGGTGGAGAAAAAATATAGAGGAAATGTACCAGCATTTTTTTAATTTGAGGTATTTAACGTGCTTTTTCTGAACCGACTGATTATATCAGCACACCAACTAAATTAATTCTTGAAAATACGCAACACCCCGTCCCCCGGTCTTTAATTTATCATTTCGAAAGGAGAATCCCCAATTTCATTAATGATCAATTTTTTGGCCATATTTGGAATCAGACACGCTACCCATTTAGGAAAGGTGTCGGGCACCAGCATTTTCGTGGAGGAGGAGTAATAAGCCATTAAAGAAAAATACACCTCAGAAATTCGAATAGCCGGTATTTCCATCGCCATCACATCTGATGATCTTAGACCAACAACCACTTTGCTTTCTGTGCTTTTGTTGCGCCTGTAAACTGAAATTCTTTCTTTGAGTGTTATTTTTATTATTAAATACATACGTTTAAAATTAAAGCTTTTTTTTATGACCTGTATTACATTCTCTAGCTGTATAAAGTACACCCTTATCACTAATTACCTACAACTTGATTCGGTGGCCGCATGGTTTAAGGCGTCACTCTTGCAATATACTAGACTGCTGACGACAGAGAGATAGGGTTTCGAGTCTCGGTCAGGTATACTGAAGGTAGTTTTCCCCAAATGGTTTCCCACTCTCTCTGCACGCAAAATTCGAGTACACTTCTTCTAAATTCAACCTTCCTCTTCCTTAACACTTTAGCTTAATCAGTACATATGCGTATAACCTGAACATTTAGTAAGAGGCGGTGCTTAAGAAACCTGTTTTCCACAAAGTTGGCACTATCTTCGTCAATAGAGGGTGGCTGCTTGATCGGTATAGATCGATTGTGGGCTGACGACATAGGTTTTTTTTTTAAATTTTGATTGTGAACTTATCACTAAATAAATGATTACTATTGGAATAGCTTCTTTTTTTGTTTTTACATTATATTAGTATTTAGTTACTAAATCTATTTCATTGTTGTTTTTTGTGTGTTTTTTGTAAGCCCTTGTGCTCGGTTCTTTTTCAGTGCCGGCCCGTTGGAGGTCTCGACGGTTGGCTAGCACTTTAATAAAGGAAAATTAACTGAAAATGAAATAACACGTCAGTGTCTGACTCTCTCATTTATCTGTGACCATACAAGCATTCGTTTACACCAGTGTGGTCCAACTGGCAGCCCACGTTCACTGAAAATGTGGCCCCCTCATAATTTTCTGGAGGGAAAATTAAAAGGAAAGCTACAGTGGCAGATGTTATATAACTAATTATTTTAAAAAGTATTTAAATAATAATAATAATATATAGCACTGCGTCTTACTACCCGTTCGGGTTATACGCTTTAAGTACTAACTACGCTAATGGATTAGGAATTGGGAAGGTTGAATTAGAGGAAGTAAACCCGCATTTGTGTGGAGGGAGAGTGGAAAACCATTTAGGAAAAAACCACCCCCAGTTCACCCGACCGAGATTCGAACCTCGATCTCCCCGTCCTCAGCAGTCGAGCTCAACACGACAAGTGCGTTAGCCAACTACGCCACCGAGGCGGGTTAAGTATTTAAAAAGTCATGATTGTATTTTATTGTGGATTTATTTGATTAATAAAATATTTATAAATATATAGTTATAAAGCTACGTTGTTTTGTGAACGTGTACATGCGTGCATATTTCATAATACATGTTTGGGCGATTAATAAAACTATTGTTGAGAGTACAGTTTGAAAGATTCTACCAACAAAAAATACAATTTTGAACAAGTATTGAAAGTAATAATTATATTAAATGTTGTTTGAAGACCTATATTTAGTTGATGGGATTACTAAATATATCTTCGTCACGTGGTGCAAATTGATAATCAGAGTTGATCCTTTGGGATGAAAAACTTTGGACCACCCTGAGTTATGCCATTGAGTGAAGAGCTTTATATGCGTGTTTAATACTGTTTGGTTCGATTCATTTTGGTTTTGAAATGTTTTATTGACCGTGGCCTTCCATTTAGAGGTTTACAACCCATCCCACCGGACCTCTCTCCAGTGCGACTCGCCCCGAAATTGAAAGTGATGGTCATAAAGGACCCGCTTGTGTCTTGCTCCATCGACCGTGAACTATGTAACTACGAGGCCAATGTTAATTACTGTTTTATCTCGTCTCGTTCGCCACGGAAGGACGACCTTATCCCCCAAATAGTGTGGTCAGGATGGTTTTACACCTCCACCCGGAACACCATTAGGGCAGGATGTCCTTCCTTGTCTGCACTGAGATAAAAAAAAATAATATCTGTTATTGTTTTTTTTTCTAATAAAGTTCAATGATCTTGAAAAGGAAATCATGTGTAGTAATGCAAGGCTTTTGTAAAATAAAATAAAATAAAAAATAAATGGTATGAAACTCCACACGGACTTTATCGATCTATTGTTTAAAAATGAAAATATTTACTCAAAACTCGTAATATATGTGAAACGAAATAATATACACTAGCAAACCCAAACATAAATTGCACTATACTTATGTAAACATTTTTTTAATGCCAGTTTTAAATTTCATAATTTTATTTTTAAAGAATTAATGTCCTCATTTGTATGTTTGGACCGATAAAAAAAGATCAATATTGGGTCCACTAGGGTCAACACTTTGTATTAAAATTTCTACTTCCGGCTAAAATTTTCGACCTTTAATTAGGTGTTGTACATCTTTATGTCATAGCATTGCTATTAAATTCCTCATTTATATATTTTGACCAATAAAAAGTGTAAATATTGACTATTGAGTCTAAAATGAAGGAAATATATCATTGCTGTACAAACATTTCTCTTAAGAGGTTTAAGGAAAAACAACAAACTTTTTGAGAGACTTGCTTATATTTAATTACTCTATGGCTTTCGAGAATTATTGCGTTAAAACTTAAGTAGTATCTCTTTACAACTAAAGCTCACAAAATTGTATTAAAATATTTGCCAATATCTCAGAAACTGTTTGTTTTATAAAAATACATTTCATTTAAAAGTTTTTTATTTTTAATAGTACTACAATTGTTCAATGATAAGTTATTTAATATCTCAAATAGCTGCGGAGATACAGAAATTTCCGCTTCTGTAAAGTACCCTAAGTCATTTTCGTGGGAAAATGAAAATATCTAGTTTATTTATAATCTTAATCAACGCCTAGATATGAATTTTAATCAAAATTGTTAGAGCCGATTTTGAGAATATTGATTTTTCTCTCTTTTCGCCCTTTATTAATCTACTCTTAATTTTAAGTTTAAACAGACACACAGACAAATGGCATTGCAAAGACAATTTTTTAGGGTTCGGGGGTCATAAGACGTCGACACGCATCAACATTTCAGGTTAAAGTTTTTTACGGTTGCGCTACTTTACCTTTTGTGTTTTAAAGGTTAAAAAATATGTATATTTGCTTATAGCTTGGAAGTTATTGGTTTTATAAAAATATGCTTCTATTAAAATATTTGTATTATAAATAGATCTACATATTTGTAATATAAGTAATTTCACACCTCAAATAGTTTCGGAGGTATGATAAAAAAAATATAATTTACGCATCAGACCGGAGCCCTTAAAGTCTTTTTGTTTGGAATATTTATAAATGTTTTGAAATGAAATTTAATCAAAATAGTTAAAGCCGATTTTAATAAAACCGACTCTTTCTTTTTTGCCCTTCGGTAAACTACCCTTAATTTTAGGGTTAGATATCAATTCCAAAAACCCCTTGGGGAAACCCTATGAAAACCCTAGAAATCGAGTTTTAGCCCGATCGTTAAGATAGTTTAGGCTCTAGTTACAGGTACAAATGAAAATTCAAAAACAACTTTTTTGGATCCGGGGGTCATGAAACGTCAAGATTCACCAAAATCTTGAGTTTGATTTTTTTTTTTTACGATCACAATACTTTCTCTACTTGTAAGATAGCGAGAAAGTAATAGAGTGGAGTAATGTTGTCGTTTTAGAGCATAATTGGTTTATGCTTCCATTTCCTTAGGCAAGTATTGTTTATATATATAAAGCAATCCAGCAAAGAAACTTCTGAAACGTTTTGCCTTCAATCCAGAGTTACATTGAAGATCATTTAGCTCCATCTGGAAATCGGATGATGCAAAAACGCAAAATGTGATGTTCCTGGTGGATTTCCGAATACAATTTTAAATTATGTTAACCTCTCAAGGGCAGCTTGAAGTGAGGTTAAGAGCCAGCCACATGTGACCCGTGAACCGCGGGTTGTGCACAGTTTTAGACCATTCGACCACTGGAGTGGGTTTTAAAATTATTATTATTGTTATTATTATTATTATTATTATTATTATTATTATTATTATTAGCACCACGTCTTACTACCCGTTCGGGTTATACGCACTTACGCTAATGTGTAATGGTAGGGTGATTGGTGAGATTAAATGGAGGACCTACAGTTTAACGTGGAATCCGAACCACGGTGGAGGCCTGGCATTCCCCACATTCACAAGTTGTGATTAATACACGTCTTGGTGGTCTAGGGGTAAGGTGTCAGACTTCTGTGCTGGCGGCCGGGTTCAATCCTCGGTCCCGGCACAGATTTATCTGATTTCCAAACCCTTCCTTCACCTCTGACAAGAAATCTTGTGAATGTGGGAAATGCCAGGCCACCACCGTGGTTCGGATTCCACGTTAAACTGTAGGTCCTTCATTTCATCTCACAATCACCCTACCATTACATATTAGCGTAAGTGCGTATAACCCGAACGGGTAGTAAGACGCGGTGCTATTAATAATAATAATAATAATAATAATAATAATAATACACGTCTTGTCAGAGGTGAAGGAAGGGTTTGGTAATCAGATAAATCTGTGCCGGGAACGAGGATTGAACCCCGGACCCTCAACACATTTGTACAGAAATCCAATTTGGTTTCGTCTGTTTTCATACTCTCAAAAAAAAACCATTTTCTTCTTAGCTCTAGCTAAAATTTTATTAATAGGCCTATACAATATGTATCTACACTAATGGTTTTCACCCTTTTCTTTATTTATTTACTTTAGGTTGAATCAAAGCAATAAAATAAAGGTCACTACTAAAGTGTTTTTTTGCGTAACCCTAAATAAATATGACATATACCCCCAGGCATACGCGTACTATCGGTTTAAAACTACTGATTTACATTAATATTTGGACCAATATCTTAGAATCGTAAAACTCACAGTGGTGGTCACGTGCCTAAGCACTGAATATCGTTGGGGTGGTGATTTTTTCACACAAATAATTTGAAATGTGGTTTTCCCATCCCGTTTGCACGCAAATTCGGGTGCATCAAGCTAAAACTACTAATATTCCCATCCCACACCCTAAATTAAGACGTTAATAAACTTGGTTCTAAACTTAATAATAATGCACACCTTATGAACTGACAGTATATATTGACCAAGCGTAGTGAGGTCCCGTTTAACTCAACAATTTCATCTGTATTTCTGTCAGCCCAGTGTCCGGATGTTTGTTTCGTGCTTATTGTCAATTTTAACGAAATTTGACAGGGACATTCTTTTAATCTAGGCCAAACAACACGTGTATATATATATTTTTTAGATCTAATTAACCGTTTCAAAATGACGGCCACCCAAAATGTGTATGTTTGTTTCACGATGACTGCCAAATTCATTAATTATTTTAACGAAATTTGGTAGTGACATTCTTTGAATCTAGGCCGAACAAGCATTTATATATTGTTTTGATCTAGTTAACCGTTTCGAAATAGCGGCCCTTCAAAATTTATATATTTGTTCCACGATAACTACAAACGTCATTAACAAATTTTGAAGAAATTTGGCAGGGACACTCTTTGAGTCTAGACCAAGCAAATTATCTATATATTTTTATCTATCTAGTTAACCGTTTCAAAATGGTGGCCACTTAAAATATGTATGTTTGTTCGTTCCGCGATAACTGCACAATTCATTGACCAATTTTAAAGAAATTTGACAGGGACATTCTTTGAACTCGAATGTTCCTCTCATCCCCCTCTAACACCCTCCCTCCTCTCTCTCTCACTCACACACACACACCTTCCTCCTGACGTAACGTGACTTGTGTGGTCTGCTTCAGGATATGGAAGTGTACGACGACTCCAACTACAACTCGACGAGTGAGGCGGAGCTGGACTCTGACCCGGAGCCCGAACCAGATCCGGACCCGGACGACCCGGAGCGACTTCTCAACGAGTGGTTGGGGGAGCTCGACATTCTGACTGTGGTGAGTACATCTGACCAGGGTCCTGGCTTCAAATCACATCATTGTGTTGGAAAATAAATTAATATTTCGTTTGGTACTTGTACAACTACACTACAAACCCGCTTCGACAGACACGCGGACTAAACGTCAAACTCCTCTAGTCTTGTGTACCGTTGAGGGATAGTTCTGGGATCGATCCTCAGCCGGATGTATCGAGGGTGGTATTTCCTAAATGGTTTCTCACTCTCCTCCCCCGCAAGTGCAGGTACATTTCCTCTAAATTCTAACTCAGCCATACAGACCCTACCCTATTAATGTTTCATAATGCGAATAGCCCGAATGGGTATTAAGTGGTGCAAAAAAAAACACTATACCGGTGAGCCAGTGGTGGATCAATAGGGGGAGTGATGAGGGCGCACCCCCCTGTCCGCTCAAGAATGTTTTCATTAGTATTAACAATATTAATTAAAAAATTAAACCAATAAATATTTTATAGTCACTGAACTAATATGTAGTTGTACTGTCACATAATATCTCGCTAGCTAGTTGCTTTAGGTGTCAATCATTGTCGATAATTGATTAAATTGATAATATATGTTTTTCAAAGAATAATATTGTAAAATAAAACAATGATTCTTTCTTGTCGTTGACATATTATAATTGATTTAAAGAAAAGTAAGGAGGGAGGGGGGGTTGCGTTGATCCCGCCCCTTCAGTCGTCCAACTAGCACCCCCCAATCAGCAACACCCTGTGAACACCTATGCTCTAAGTTTGCACAAAAATCACAAAACGTCTGAGCTATCGCTTGACTCATCTACGATCCCTGTGATTTGGACAAGCGAAAAGTTTGACATAGATGGTTTTTCTCCTGGGTATATCAACTAGTCCATTTAAATGTGAAATTTGACGCTTATCCTCCTTAATTGTGATACATGGTGGAGTATTGAGAAGCCTTGCTGACGTTGAGAAATCCCGGATTAGTTAAGAAGTGGTTTGATATTTTTTTTTTTTTCACCTTAATGTAGGGGGAAACTTTTGACCATTAAAAAACTATAAACAATCCCACATATATAAAAATGTTCTGTTGAGAACCTATCAAAATATGATTTTATTTGATAGAGGAAGGCTAGATCTAGTTCCTAACCTTCTGCTATAGTCTCAGAAGTATAATATTTAGCATAAAACGTTGTTGAATTTGTTTACTTTTAAGTCAAAATTTTTACTTTTTAGCTGGTCAGAAACCTGTTGATAATGTTCACCTACATTTTGTTGAAATCTATATTAAAAATTATTAAACAACTTTTAAATAACATGAGATTTCAAGACATCTTCAAGACGTCTCAGTGATCTTCCATGTAATAGCCTCAAACTCTTACACAATCGATAGTTTTGAGGTTTTCTTGAATTGAAAGGAACATGAAAAATGCATTTATACAATAATATAATGATTAGATGTTTATTTAATGAATGATCGGTAAGTGGATGCTTAAGGGGGGTGAAGCACTTAATGGTATCCGTGGTCTCAGACATGTGATGTTTTGTGAGTCGTGTAAGCTGGAAGTCCTTAAAGGAAGCCAACGTCATGTAGAGCAGGGGTAGGCAACAGGTCGATCTCGCAGCAATTTTCAGTCCATCGTGTAAGAAAACTACATCATTACGAAAAGGCAAGCTTACCTTACATTATTCCACTATGGTACAGCTTATAAGATAGGACCATAGTGTAATTCGTCAAGGTAAGATTTCTACCTCTCAGGGTAAACAGTGTGTACATTTTATTATTATACTACTATAAAGCCACACGGCTGACTCACTCACTGACATTAATGTTTACCCACTTCCAGATGAGCTAGAAACTTGAAATTTGGCAAACCTATAGCTTCTAACCTGTAACCGACGGGAAAATTCTAAGAAGTTAAAAAAAAATTAATATAAAATGGTGGAGCAACTTTATCCGCCCCCAACGAGCAAAGCGAGTATTTTATATAAAGTTATATACATTAGTATTGGAGTAAATATTGTATTTAAGGTATAAATACAATATGCATGGAAAAAGAGGAATTAAATGTAGAGTGGAAAATCTAAGGATGATCGCGGGAATTGTGGTAAAATATGTACAAGTCGACCAAGGCCCAAATAGGTTGCCGACCCCTTATGTAGAGCGTCTGCCCAGCTGTCTGACTTTATCTTCATCACACTTTTAAGTTTCTCTAGAGTTTAGTGTAGATTTTATAAAAACTGTTCGCCTCGTATCAGTGTCGTTCCCGTACAGATTAAGTCGGGCTTCAGATGTATATCAATGTAGTCTGGTTACGATTAGAGTCGGCGCTTCAGATGTATTGTAATCATGGTCAGGTTCCTGGTACAGATAGAGGTCCGAAGTTCCAGATGTACTCTGTAATCAAGTGGTCAGTGTTCCTGGTTACAGATAAGAGGTCCGTGTCGATTACTGTAAAAGGTCAGGTTCCTGGTTACAGATATAGATCGTGTTCCAGATGTACTCTGTAATCAATGGTCAGGTTCCTGGTTACAGATATAAGGTCCGGATAGATCCAGATGTACTCTGTAATCAAGTGGTCAGTGTTCCTGTTACAGATATAGAGGTCCCGGGATAGACTCCAGATGTACTCTGTAATCAAGTGGTCAGTGTTCCTGGTTACAGATATAGAGGTCCCGGGATAGACTCCAGATGTACTCTGTAATCAAGTGGTCAGTGTTCCTGGTTACAGATATAGAGGTCCCGGGATAGATTCCAGATGTACTCTGAAGCATTTAGTCTGAAACAGGGTCAACCCAGACTCATGAGGACTTAAGATAAAGTAGTGTCTACGGTCTCGTTGTGCTGACCAATAACATCCTCTATCTGCATAAGTTGGCACTATCTTTGCCAACAGATACTGGCCGCTCTGTCAGTATTGCTCGATTGCGGAATAACACTATGAGTGTTGTTTTATTTTAATAAAGACTAATGTAGTGTTTCTCAACATTTTTGCTATGAATTACCAACTACCAAGAGATACTATGTGCACCGAGGAAATACCGAAGCCCTCAGAGTAGCGAGGGGTGGGGGTGTTGAATATAATGCAGGAAAATCAATACTTTTAGACATTTACACTTTAGGAATAAAGATACAAGACAAAAATCAATATATTAAATAAATTGTTGAAAAAATTACCATATCATTACGTTGTATTATAAGTAGTTTTTGATTATTTTTTAAGATTTTAAATCTCATATATTTTTATAGATAATTGTTCAGAATTGTTGACTTAAGGTATCTAGGAAATAAATAGTCTAGTAGAGATATTTAATATTTGATCTTCCGCATACAATTTTCAAATGTTTCTATTATATGTGATCAACCTTCTCTAGTTGACTATTATCACTAAACTTGCTGAGATCCTCCGGACCACCTGACAGGCCACCGTGGTCCACACTTTGATAAACACTGAACCAAAGTAAAGGGTTTTTAGTTTAAACTGGCACTGTGTAGCTAAAGTGGGATGAAAAGAACGAACGTAAGATAAGCTTAGTATTCTTACGAACACGGTTTTATAGTGTTATATTACCTAAAACATTTATAGCTGGAAATACGGCTTATAAAAATGTTGATTTTTAGTAGCTTTTGGTGAGCTAGTTTTGAAAAATACAGGGTCAATGTAATACATAGAAAAATCATACTCCCCAGAAAAGATGGAAAATAGTGAGTCAAGGAAAAGCGAAATATTTTGTCTGGAAAATCTGTAAAATTCCAGGATTTCGGTATAAGAAATTGGTTGGCTGGTGTAGTCCAGTTTTTATTGGAAGAACCTTATATGACAGCTAGAAAAGCTACTGGATCTACCTTCACGCATTCATTAATCAAGTCATCAACCCTCAGTGATTTGGAGTAAAGTGCTTGCCTCAGGACCCGAGGTTCATTGGTTCAAACCAACCTGGGCCAACGATTTGTCTTGAGCGATACAGATCCTTAGCACAGCTTCCTTCGGATGGGAAGTAAAGCCGTCGGTTCCCATGTCTCTTGTGGAATGTAAAAAAAAAACCTAGAAGGTATGTTGAAATACCTTTCCCGGGAACATCGGTAGGCCCTTTCACTCTCGCTCATAGAAATTCTCGTGTTTAAATAAAATCATTTTGTTCAGAAAATTCACGTTAAATACCTCAAATAAATAATTAGTCAAATCATGTTATCCCTTTTGATATATTATCAATAACAATAACATAACACTAATAAGATAATCCAAGGCTCATATAAAATGTGTTTGTGTCAATAAAAGACCCTTACTATGAAATTGGACTCAACTCGCAATCTCTGTTTGCCGTACTGAGATTTTACACCCCTTCTTGCATGTACGCATTATCATCACACTATACACTAATTGTGTAGGGATGAGGAAGGCAGAATTGAGAGAAAACGTACCCGCATTTTAATTAAGGTAGTGAGGGAAACCCCTTAGCAAATATCACCTTCAATACACCCAGCCTGGGATTTGAACCCCGTTCTTTGTGAGTTTCATTATTTTTGCATTTTTAATTTTGATAATTATTTCATCTCATACGAAATCTGTAATGATCTTGAATCGTAAACACACATAATTATTTATGGCCGTGGAAATAAATGAGTTGCCTCGTAGCGTTGAATGCACTCTTAGCTTACCTTGCACGTTTCCACTATGACGTAGCCTATAAAATTTATTCTTGACCGGGGGCCGCGAAAGGTTTTATTTGGGATGTCCATAAAAAAAAATTAAAAATTGTATTTGCTTATTAGTGAAGTCAATTATCTTAAAATTTTACATTTTGAAAGAAAGAATTTGATGATCGTAAGCATGAAAGTACAGTAGATTCTCGATTTTCTGTGGGGATAAAGAAGCACGGGTAATATAAATTACGGATAGTACAAATAATGCCCAACTGTTTACCATCACCATTCACAATTTGCTGCCCTTTGTTTCTACTTATTTATGTTAAAAGGATTTCCCACAGTGGTAAATATTAAAACAAGCAGCGAAATCGACTCCTGCATGCGAATAGGATTAAGTAATACAATCAAACAAGAATAAACAAATTAGTGTAAAGTGTCCAACAGCAGAGAGAGGTCCTATTAGATACATTTAGGCAAGTTAATTTAGGTTTTAATACAGCCATAATGTTGAAATAAATATTAATGATTAATATATTAGTAACAACTAGGGGACCACGATAATATTTTAGGATATTTAGGGGCCGACGAGTAATAAAAGGTTAAAAACCACTGACCTGGAAGATAATACCATAGTGTGATCCGTCAAAGCGTTCAAAGTGAACAGGGTGTAACGTACATATACATGAGTATATTCATTCAACGACCGTGTTTTAATTTGGTCTTGTAGTTTCTATTAAAATAAAACACACACACACATATATATATAATATATATATATATATATATATATATATATATATATATATATATATATATATATATAATATTTTATATACGTCAATTTGAAAACTCCACGATACATTTTCTGCAATATAAAGAGTGAAAAACTTCATGCATACGAATATAAAAATAAAACCTTTCTATTCAGAAGAAATATATGTGTATGCCACTGAAATTCAAAGCTCGTTCTCTTCTCGTACGGTAAGCTCTCCCTTCAAAGCTCCCACGTGAGCATATTACTCGCAGTGGAGGAAGGGGAGAGGGGGGAAGAGGAACCTGCGTATCATATGAGATGTGTTCTGCCCCGTAGTTCGAAACGAGCGTAACCAGCCATGCGTGGGACGGGGCCTCGCCTTGCACTGGTGGAGGCGCCGTCAGCTTCACGGGTAGGCAACCTGCAGGATGAGAGGTAAGGCGCCGTTAGCTTTACGGTTAGGCAACCTGCAGGATGAAAGGCAAGGTGCCGTTAGATTCAGGTAGGCAACCTGTGGGTATGAAGCAAGGTGCCGTTAGATTCACGGTAGGCAACCTGCAGGATGAGAAGCAAGGTGCCGTTAGATCACGTAGGCAACTGAGGATGAAAGAAGGTGCGTTATTCATGGGTAGGCAACCTGTGGGATATGAAGCAAGGTGCTGTTAGATTCACGGTTAGGCAACCTGCAGGATGAGAGGCAAGGTGCCGTTAGATTCACGGGTAGGCAACCTGTGGATATGAAGCAAGGTGCTGTTAGATTCACGGTTAGGCAACCTGCAGGATGAGAGGCAAGGTGCCGTTAGATTCACGGGTAGGCAACCTGTGGGATATGAAGCAAGGTGCTGTTAGATTCACGGTTAGGCAACCTGCAGGATGAGAAGCAAGGTGCCTTTAGCTTCACGGGTAGGCAACCTGCAGGATGAGAAGCAAGGTGCCGTTAGCTTCACGGGTAGGCAACCTGCAGGATGAGAGATAAGGCGCCTTTAGCTTCACGGTTAGGCAACTTGTAGGATGGTATACAAGGTTCTGTTATCTTTACGGTTAGGCAATCTGTGGGACGGCATACAAAGCGTATGTTTTTTCCAATCCCTATAGACGGCAGCAACATTGTAACAAGATTATATTTTATAATAATAAACATCTTAAAAATATGACAGGTCGTTATGTTGTTAATTCCACGTTAGAAGCCGTGTACAATGTCAATTGGGTACTTATGATCTTAAAATTGTTTTTCTGTTTTTGTTTTGAGATCCATTCTAGAATAATAACAATGTAAAATGTATGCGGTTCACCACGTCTTGGAACTCGTTAGGGAAACACATTGATTAATCACGCTAATGGGATAGGCTTTTTTTTATAAACATTACCTTTTCCAGCCTGTGTGTGGCCTGGGTAAGTTTTAATGGGTAGGTAGGTAGGTAGAAGGATGTTATAATTTTATAAGAAATGTACCTTCGTTTGTGTGGAGGGGGAGTAGTAAAGTATTTGGGAGAGGTGGACATGCCTCACTACACCCGACCGTGATTCGTACCCCGGCGTGGGTAACATTTAGTTAATGTACATAACATTGTAAAGTCATCATCAGAGGTCTTAGGATTAAGTGCTCTCTTCAGGACCCGATGTTCGTGGGTTCAAACCCAGCTGAGATCACAAATTTTTCTTGAGTGATAAAAATCCATATGACAACTTTCTTCGAGAGGGAAAGTAAAGTTGTTTGACCCATGTCTATTGTGGAATGTGGGATGTAAAAGAACCCTGAGAGGTATGTGAAATTACCTTTTACAGCAAAATTTTTAGGCTCTTTCTCGTAGAAATACATTGCTGGAATCAACGGGAAACCACCAAACTTTCTAAACTCTCCAAGAATATGTTATTTTTACCAGATGGTGCGGGCAGCACCTTCCAGACGGAATTTTGAATATATACCCGGTTCCAGATGTATGGGAAGTGCATCAAGCCCATCTTTGCAAAAGCAAGTCACTGTTTTTAAGGTGCAAATATTAAAGAGACTGTGTAAACTCTTGGAATAAATAGGGGACGTGCTATCGGCAGATAAACAAGAGACTTCGCAGAGTGAACTGCTCATTTCCCCTCCTCTCTTTATGTTTCGTACGATTGGTGTCTTAATTGTGATAGCGTTTATGTGAGTCAATTTAAGATGCAGGCCACTTCGCAAAATAGTTTCTAAATATCCAAGTAGGCAACCAGACTAAATGAGCCTACTATTTAGACCGAGTGCCCACAGATGCGGGAAACTGATTATATCAGCTCCCGATCTACAAACTAACTTTGCTCTAGAACAGACAACAACAGCCAATATCTCGACAGTCAAATGCATTCCTGTGAAAGGTGAAACTCAAATTTCAATGAAGATGAATAATTCAGCTGCGAATAAAAGAGCCCATTGGTCAGGTGCGCGGCTACGTACTGAAAGCGCAAAAGCCGAATTTGTGTACCTGCTTAGGAGTCTATCGGACGCGCACAAGGGAGCATCAATAGCGTACCATTGTTTGTAGACCCTGATTTTGGTTGGAAGAACAGTAGAGAAAATTCAAACATGTTTCTTTGCGGCCAACAGTGATAACATTTTACTATATTATTATTATTATTATTAGCACCGCGTCTTACTACCCGTTCGGGTTATACGCACTTACGCTAATGTGTAATGGTAGGGTGATTGTGAGATGAAATGAAGGACCTACAGTTTAACGTGGAATCCGAACCACGGTGGAGACCTGGCATTCCTCACATTCACAAGATGTCTTGTCAGAGGTGAAGGAAGGGTTTGGTAATCAGATAAATCTTTGCCGGGACCGAGGATTGAACCCCGGCCGCCAGCATAGAAGTCCGACACCTTACCCTAGACCGCCAGGTCACCGACTTTACTATATTGTTTGTGTTATTTTATAGATATCGATAATATCCATCAAAAGTAACATCTGCAGATAACATGACTTTATGTATGAATATATTAAAATTTTCTTGGTAACTAACTTATACTGTTCTTCCTACCAAAATCATACTATAGTGTTTGAGCCTCATATGGTAAAACCTAACCTAACCTAACCTAACCACATTAGTAAAGATTAAGGGGTTGAGGGGGGTTGTTCATTGCAGTTTTATTATATTATTGTAATTATTATAAAGTAAAGGGTTAGTTTAAATACATGTTCGCCATATTACTACGTTAATCAGTTGTTTTATCCCTGTGTGGTTTTGATACAAAATCTAGGTGCGCTTTTAATATGAGGTTCTCTTGTAAGCTTTCACTTCTCCACAGGTTCGCTACCAACTAAACTACATTATAGGACATAATTAAGAGCGTTCATCATAGCAGACCTAACTCAGCTCCCGGCTCGCGCAAGGTATGGTGAGTAAAAGACCAAGATATGCCAGAAATGTGTGCATTGCATTCGTATTTGAATGATTACCGAAATTTTCCGTGGTGACGATGGGGACAAAGCGACAAAGTTTCTCATTAATAACTACAGTATGTCCCTATTGTGACAGAATAAAGCTTTGGCATAATGTTTATCTGTGAAGCCATTCTAAAATGATTTATAAAAGGCCTTTTCAATGAGTTTTTATCCAAATATCATTAAATATCTCAACAATGTTCTTTTAACTTTTGTTAACTCTCTTAACTCCATTAATATTTAATCAGAAATTATCCACGGTCAATATTGTTCGTGTCAATTTAAGATTTTTAGACGATTTTATCATAGAATTGATTGGCATGTGATGCACGCTCTTCAGGAAAAGGGGGGGGAGAGAGAAAAGAGAGGGGAGAATAGGGAGCATCATTTTAGAATTCACATGATTCAAAAGTTGTGGGTGGTGTAAAAACTGTCTGTAGAACGTAATAACTGTAATTCCAAGTGTAACTACCCCACTTGTATTAACCACCAAAATAAAAAATAAAATTCGTTAATAAGGTGATCTTACATGCTCAGATTAAATCACCGATTCCCAATAGTAATTAATTTAACGTATGGTCCGTGTTCCCTTTTCACTCATTCGCAATACCCCCTTTCCCCCTTATTTATTTCAAGATGTTCCAATATCGCGTGGGTGCGACTCCCGGATGTACTATATCAGTGATACAGTGTCCGGGATGTCGACCCCCCCCCATCCCCCCCCCCAACCACCCATCACCATACTCTCCGTCCAAAACACTATCTCTGCCCTTAACCTCTTTCTAGCACATCGCGCGCCAAAATGAATCGGACCGTACTTTCAACGTGGTCTGGTTTTTTTATTTGGGGTGGAGAGAATCTGGCCCCAATTGAAAAAACGAGGGCTTTTTTTTTATTTCCCCGCACCAACCTTATACTGGATACTTTTCTCCAACTTATGGCGGTGTCGAAATTTATATTACCAACTCATGTTACCAAAATCCCGCCAAAAGAGATCAAATTCCATGCTGGATAAATCTACATTTGGATCTTTTTTTTTTAGAACCGCTTTTTAATACCCGTTTGGGTTGTACGCATATTCACTAGCTACGCTAAGGCTTAGGTTAGAAACGGGTTGAGTTTAGAGGAAGTTTACCCGCATTTTCGTGAGGTAGGGCGGAAAACCGTTTAGAGAGAAAACATCCTCACTACACCCAACCGGGATTCAAACTCCGATCACTCCGTCATCGGCAGTCTAGTTTACTGTGACTTAGACCATTTGACCACTGAAGGGGTTAAAAAAAGGCCTGTTAAAGTATCTTAAGCAAGATAAATGTAAATTATTCCAAGTACTTCATCAATTAGAAGAGAATAATTTATACCTCAGAAAATATCCTATTCCTATCTCACCCCTGGATCACTTGAAAATTTAAGAAAAACAAAAACAATAAACTAAGCACTCAAGCAAAGTATTTATTTATCGCAGGAAAACACTCGATTGAGATTTGTTTAAAGACCTTAAGTCGTCATTTGATTATTCCAGCCGATAGACCAACTCTGAAAAAAAGCTAGATCTCTCAGGGGAAATGACTGAGCAGACAACTCTTAGTCTAGACATTTGCTGACCCACACCAGTGGTCACGCTGTCCGAGGCGTCAGGTTGGTCTGATCTGGTTTTCCTCTGAATAGGTGCTTGGGCTTGAATATCGGCTGGGTGTACAAATATTTTTTTTTTTACCTAAATAACATCCTCCACACAAATGAGAATACATTTCTCTAAAACTCTACCTTCCTCATCACTACTACATTAATTTTGAATAGCCCGGATCTATGGTGGGCGCATAATCTAAAGTGACACTTTCGCAATATACTGAGTTAAAAGTCCCGAGCTCACTTCTCGGCATAGTAAAAAAATATGCCACTGCCTTTTTTTTTTTTTTTTTTGCTACAGTGATGAATTAAATATCTAAGAATTATATGTTGTTGGTATATCTTTTTATTTTTAACCATGTTGTACTACGCGTCCGGGCTATCCAAAATTAACCACACTGATTAGGTAAGAATGAAGACTGTAGAATTTTACGTGAAATTTACTGGAAAATTATTTAGGAGAATCCATCCTAAATGCACCCTGTAGGGATTCAAACCTTCTCTGTCATCGGAAAATCAGACCATAGAAGCTTGACATCTAAGTTCGAATGCCGACTGATGCATGTTTCATCGGCTCCACAGGGTTGTTTTAGCACCATTCGGGTCGTACGCTTATGCACTAATTACGCTAATAGGTTAGGGATGAAGAAGGTTGAATTTAGGAGTAAGTATACAAACATATGCTTGGATAGAGAGTGAAAAACCATTTAGGAAAAACTCGAACCATGATATCCCCATCATCGGCAGTCTAGTCTAGTGATATAGTAGCGCCTTAGACCATACGGTCATCAAAACGGGTTTTTGGAATCAGATACCTAATCTTAAAATTAAGGGCAAAAAGAGATTAAAATCTAATTTCTCAAAATCCGCTCTAATAATGTTGATTAAATTTTGTATCCAGGCATTATTTAACACTTAAAACCAAATGACTATTCTCATTTACCCGTGAAAATGAATTAAAGAGTACTTTACATAAGCGGAAATTTCCAATTTTGATCATATATCCACAACTATTTGATATACGGAATAACTTATCTCATATTTGTATTAGTATTTAAAATAAAAGTATTAAATTTAGAATATTTTTTTATAAAATTAATAGTTTCTGACCTTTAAGCAAATATAGCTTATTTATTATTTACGCAGCTCTTTGAAAACAAAGTGATTGTAATACTCTTTGACTGACAGAGATGTTCCTCTTTTCTTAATGTATAAAAGTTTGTATTATTTCATTTACGCTCTTTGGTGGAGTGTTTATGTAACAGTGTATATTAAATTAGTTTAACAAATCTTACGAGTTTTTAATAAATGTTTATATTTTTTTAATGACAGAGAAAGTCATTGCGGTTCACCGTACCATTTATTCTATCGCCTCGTCTTACTAACTGTTCAGGTTTTAAACATATACGATAATTACACTAACGGGGTAGGGATGAGGATAGAAGCCTTTTAGAGGTAATCTACCCACATTTGCTTGGAAGTAGTGTGAGAAACTGTTTTAGGAAAATACCACTTGACGCGGTTCGTTGCCAATTGAACTAATTTTCTTCTAAATTAATTATTTCTCGTAAATCCTGACTCACCCTGCGCTTGACTAAGCTCTCATAATTGTTACTTATATTATGTGTCACGCGACCTATTTAAACAAGTTGCCCTGTTTTACCGATTTAAAAAAGCATCATTCGTTTCTCGTGCTAGAGATGAGATGACCCAAGCTGCTATAATTTACAGACCACGACCTACTTTAATGTTTTATCAGAATTACTTAATGAAGATTTTCACATCTCACAGACAAAAAACTTGGTGCAGCTTCAATCTTCATTTAAATAATTGCTAAACATTTTCAGTGAAGCGTGTATGATCTCTGTGAATCAGGGTTTTATTTTATAATTGTCTCTATTTAAAACAAGTTGTTGCGGTTTTTTTCGCGGTGACTTTAGATCGTATAAAGTGGTGTAAAAAGTAGTATCAAATTCATTTGACATACATTATAATGCTTGATGTTATGTAACATTTTTATAGGCCTATACTAACATATATTGTGTCAACGTACTACCTTGATTTTCTTACGAATGTCCATGTGTTCTACACCTTTTACAAAATACAAATACATTTTCTGCGACCAACATTAATAACATTTTACTATATTATGAATATTATTTGATGGATATTGATAATATCCATCAAAAGTGACAGCTGTTGATAACATGAATTAATCAGTGAAAAACGATCTAGTAACCTTTTTCTACCCGCTTCAGTGGCCGCATGGTTTAAGGTGCTATTCTCTCAGTAGACTAGACTGCCGATGACGGGGAGATTGAGATTCGAATCTCAGTCGGGTGTACCGAGGATCGTTTCCAAAATTGTTCTCCACTCTCTCTCTCTTATCTCTCATAGCTCTCTCTTTCTCCACGCAAATACACGTACACTTCCAAAATATAACCTTCCTCATCTCTAAAACTATTAGCGTAATTAGTACACAAGCGTATAAACTGAACGGGTAGTAAGACGCGACGCTAAACAAAAAAATAAAACATGGAATGACTATATAAAACTTTTGCTGCCTAAATATTTAGTCTGAAAGGTGTGGTTACTGTCGTGAAGTTGTTTACACTTGTGTGAAGAAACAACACACGAGGCACGCGAGTATGAAAGGGTGACGTATACTCTTGTTATAAGAAAATAGATACTTGTATGCTTCAAAATTCACCGTAATTATTAATCAACCAACTATTAATCGACTTATGACATTAACGCACTGAAGCTCAGCTTGACCCATGAATAATGTGGAAACTGTAAGCTTTTTCAAACTTGCTTTATTTATTTGTGTACAAATTATTTCTTGTAAAAACTCAGGGAGTCTATTTTATTGGAACATTATGTACAAATAACAAACTTACCACATGCCATAACTAACGATGGATTTAACTGAAATTCCAAAAACTTTTTGTCATTTCTTATAAAACTTTGCATTGTTATGCCGTTTTAGAAGCCTCGGAAGTTAAGTGGCGTTACTCAAATGAATATTATTATTATTATTTGGTGTTCTTTCATACGACAGGTCCATTCCTTTTGTCATTTAATTGAACTTAGACCGCCAATGCACCCTGTCCTCTGCCTCCTCCTTTCCGCTCCCAGAATGTTATTCGTTCCTTCAAGTCATCTTATATTGAGAACGAATATTTTTTAAATTATTATATTTCTGGTGGAAAGATTTTTCCACGGTGCCCTTAAGAATCGTATCAATTTTGGTCAAAATCTATAGAACCATGGACAAATAAACATTTTAAAATAAATTAATTTAGAGCAGAACACTTTATACTAGACACGCAGATCCATAGTCAGAAATTATAATTTACGGCAAAACCAAAAGTGCACACCCCTTTCATTATTTTTTTTCTATAGAACTTCATTTTTGAAAGAAAATCCTACTTAGGTTTATCCAAATGAGTTTAATATAAATACGGTTTTATTTTGATAATAAACAAAGTTAAAACAGGAATATTAGGCTCGATTTATTGCACTTAGCGATTTGAAGAGAGTTTTTATAAAAAAATATATATACACCGTCCAGATCAACGAACAATTGCACAGGGTAAAATTTTTTGCGTTTCTTTTTACACCAAGATAAAAATAAATAAATACCAAATTTTGTATAACTGTAGCTTTCATTATTTTCTTTCAGAAAATAAAAATTTAATGGGAGCTGCAACAGCAGTTTAATTCATTTAATTGATGCACATCGGTGAAAGTGGACTTTGTGAGAGTCGATCACACTCCTCTTGAATTACACTGAAGCGCAGAGTTAGAGGCCTGCAATGTGCGAACCCTAATGAAAAATTATTCATATTTTAGGCACAAACTGGGCTCGAACAAGCGATGCTTAGTCCTAAAATATACTTTACTAACTAATCGGCCTCGGGAGAAATTTCAAACCTATCGTCCTGAACAACACGTGATCACCCAATGTCGTGCATGGTTACCATTCCGGAAACGTAAATTATTATCTAAAAAAAAAACTTAAATAAAGTTTATTCCACCAATTGATTTGCTACAGAACGATGACCAGAGAAATATAGTCCAAATCTCACAGGAAGGGCTTGATCTGACATTTAGAAAAGTTACATCTTCTTTCACGTATTCATACGCCGAGTCAAGTGAACTGCAACCTGTAATTTTTGATGGATATTATAAATACCTATAAAATAACAATAATGATATATACAAAATATTATCAATTCTGGCTGCATAAAGACGGTTTGTATTTTCTGGAAGGCTCTTTCTATGAAAATTATACTCCAGAAACATTTCCTGATAGAGAGAGAAAACTGGGTAAACATATCGCAATAACATTCCCTTCTCGTGTGTTGTACATCAGCGCTCCAGGCCTAGAGGTCGTCAGGGCCCATTGACCGCATGGTGCGGGCCTTGTAGATGCCCGCAGAGGGCCTATGAAGACTGGCGCTGATTGGTTATCAGCGTTGCCATCCAGCAACTCTTGCCTCTCATAAGCAAACATGGACGATGATTGTCTTCATTTCATCGTGGTGTAATGGCGATGTTTCTTAACCCTAATCTGGCCAAACCTTTTTTATATTAGGGTATTTAACGTGCGTATTGATTATATCAGTACACGGCTCACAAACTATAGTTTATGGTAAAAATAAACCGTTGAAAAATATAAACTTGGGTAATATAGTTTGTGGTCAACAATGATAATATTTTACTAAATAATTAGTGTTATTTTAAATGCATTGATAATATCTATCAGAATCTACAGATTAGGACATAATTTTTAAGTGCATTTTTTGCGTTTTTATGGGCATCAACTTCCGGGCTCTGGTTATTAGTCTTTACTGTATCTCAATTTCCATAAAGACGGGTACTTTTCAATAAAGTTAGTTAAAAACTCATTTGAAAAAATTATCTATCTACATCCATATTACGAGAGTTCATCATGGCAGGCCCAACTCAGCTCCCGGCTCGCGCGAGATATGAAAGTAAAAGTGAAAAGAAAAGACCAAAATATGACAGAAATGTGTGCAGTGCATTCGTATTTGAATGATTACTCTAGATTTTCCGCGGTGTCGATGGGAGGAAAAGAGACAAAGTTTCTTGTTAATAACTACATACAGTATGTCCCGATTAAGACAGAATGAAGATTTGTGCACTGTGTTTGTATGTGAAGCCATTGTAAAATGGTCAAAAAGAGTATTTTCAATGCAATTTTTATCCAAATACCATTTAATATTTCAACCATGTTGAGTATTAGGAACTTCTATTAACTTTTTATTTCCATTAATGTTTATTCAGAAATGATTCACGTGCAATAAATAGTGTTGGTGTAAATTTACGATTTCGAGCCGACTGTATCACAGAGTTGATCGGTATGGGATTCGCGCTCATAAAAAAAAGAAAATACCAATCATATTTTAACAACAGATCCACAAAACCACACTTGATACACTACAGGAGCAATATAACTTACGTGGTGAGAGGAAAGCAAAGTGCATTGAGCATGCGCAGTTGGTATCGCCTGCTACAGTCTTCCTCCCCCTCCCAACCCCCGCAACTGATACATCTGGGGTTTGAACTGCCCCTTCACAGGCCTGAGATTACAACCCGACCAATAGGCCGTGTGTCGCCTAATCTTATATCCAGCCGACCCCACAGAATGACAGTTTTCACGTGGGCATAGTAAAGGGATAGGTGTAGAAATGCCACTGTAATTTTGGCAAGTAGAACCACGTCGCTAGCGCTCGTGGTGTTAGTGCCATGAACTAAAAGATTCGAAGCGGGACGTTACACTTGGAACACAACATATTTTCTACTGCGGAATGTTAATTAATCAATTATTATGTCAATTTTAATCAAATTTAACCAAATACATTATTTTATAAATAAACCACGTTATAAAATTTAAACTCTAGCTAAACTCATTCTTTAAAAAAATTACAAATTGCTAACAAAACGGTATTGGCGGAATTTTACGTAAACTTCACACTTTCTTTTATATGGACTTCACGTCCACGCATGCGCGAATGTTGTACTGCGCATGCATGCGCCTGGTCGAGATAAGGTAGTACCAGACCAGAGGATCGCCATTTTCTCATTAGTTTCGTTCGTGTGAACAACGTTCGTTGTGTTTATATTAGAGTATGGACAAAATATGATTGAAGGTGTCTTCATTCATACTTAGGTGATTTCAGAAGTCATCAGCATCTTACTCAGGTAAAATCGTGACAGTATGTGACACAATGTTCCGTTTTAACACTAAATTTCGACTCCACACACGTTTGTTTCTGTGTTTTACAACACTACGGATTTCAAACTTTGGTAGTACTCGTACAATATAAGCAGCTCTTCATCTTCTTGTTGTTGACGAGACATTTAGCACAAACTGAACCAGCAAAACCAAATACGGACGATAAAATAACTCCTCCTCCTCTGAGAGGCAAGATGATCATTCGTCAGAATGAGCTTGTGTGTAATAGTTAACCCAGATTCGTCAGCTCGCAGCACTGCAAAACGATGTCAGAAAGCAGCGCTGCAACCTTCTACATGTAATGCGGCCTTTAGAAATTTGGAAGGTTATGTTAGTACAAAGTGGATCCTCATTTCGTGGAGGAAGAGGGGAAAACCATCTGAAATTCAAACCTTAGTCTCCCCATCATCGGTAGTCTTGTCCACTGCAAGAGTATCGCCTTAGATCACGCGGATACCGAAGTGGGTGACATCAATCGATACTTTCTCGCTGACCGAGGTCGACTACGTTTCTTCTATCGTGTGAATTGCTGTGATACTCTACTGCTCTATATTTTCAGCAAAACGTGTGAATCGAGCTTTGCCTATGTAGGTAGACTGTGCTACGACTGAGCTTAGGAATCGGACAAAGTAGCTATACACATAAAGTGACCTCTTTAGTTTCACATCACATTATCTGTTTGAAAATCCCTCCGCGCACGTTTTCCGAAGGGGATTCACTTGGTCTCCTCATGGTTAAGGGCTGAGCGAGGGGATCCGTCGTCTGGCACGCGTATCATTCCTGGGAGTTTGTTCTATACAGGATGACACGTAAACTACGATATACCGCCTCTCAGGGTTTTATAAAAACAAAACGGTGAGGTCTGGAAAATTATCCCGGACATGCGAAAGCAACAATCGCATTCATAGTCTCAGCGCAAAATATTAAACCATCCGAGATAATTTCCGTAACTGCCTATATTGTACAAACTTTATAAATAAATGAATCTAATTTAACGGCTTTTCCTCCTTATTTAAAAGTTTGTCATCTATCTAATGCCGCTATGCTCATGAAAGGCACTAAACAACTGTTGATATCATCATGTGAAGACATTTATACTATGTGTTTTTACTCGCGTCTCTCGTCGGTCTAGGGATAAGGTGTCAGACCTCGGGGTTCAATCCTCGGTCCCGGTACAGATTTATCCGATTACCAAACCTTCCTTCACCTCTGACAAGACGTGTATTAATCCAACTTGTGAATGTGGGGAATGCCAGGCCTCCACCGTGGTTCGGATTCCACGTTAAACTGTAGGTCCTCCATTTCATTTCATAATCACCCTACCATTACACATTAGCGTAAGTGCGTATAACCCGAACGGGTAGTAAGACGCGGTACTATTAATAATAATAATAATATAATAATATAGCGTCTCCTAAACTCCCACCTTAGTGTATCTTTTATCAAAAATGGTGTCCAATATTTTAAATTGCAGACCCCTAACACTAA
Organism: Timema cristinae; assembly: GCA_039000515.1. Classification (NCBI taxonomy): domain Eukaryota; kingdom Metazoa; phylum Arthropoda; class Insecta; order Phasmatodea; family Timematidae; genus Timema; species Timema cristinae. Next base: position 25,680,616 of record JBCFYV010000100.1, on the reverse strand, counting down.
CCGTGTGCGTCAATATAATGAGCTCATCTTTGAAGCTTACAGGAGAATTTATATTTCTGAAAGTTAAAACTGAGATATACATACGAGTACATACAGAACTTGGCATTGATTGAACTTCATCTTGAAGTCAAAAAACGTTAAAGAAATTTGCCCAATGAAGTTGTCAGTTGATTTGTACGATGTAATGTATGTAATATGTATGTATGTGTGTATGTAATATGTTATATTTTGTGTGTAATAGTATTATATATGTTGTGTGTATGTAATTGTATGTATATATGTTTGTGTGTAATATGTATGTTGTGGTATGTAATATGTATGTTGTGTGTATGTAATATGTATGTTTGTGTGTATGTAATATGTATGTTGTGTGTGTAATATGTATGTTGTATGTATGTATTCTGTATGTATAATATGTATGTGTAATATGTATGTATATATGTGATGTAATATGTATGTATATAGCTATAGACAAAAAAAAAGCATATAAAGAAAGGGTACTTTTGGTTTCGTCGAGTATTACATGAAAGATCAAATTTAGAGGAAATATACCCTTATTTGTGGGGGGAGGGCGTAGAAAATGATTTAGTAAAAACATTCCTCGGTACACCAAGAGGAATTCGACGTTCCCGTTACCGGCGAACCATACAAAAGGAGAGTTCCACCTGTACCTGCGTATCTACCGGCGCGCGTTGTATCAAGGCTCTTTGGAAATCTTGGTACGTTTTGTTGCTTATGATCTAATAGTACTGAGTTCATTGCCCATGCGGTTGATAATATATCTTTGTAAACATGGGTTTGTTGGCTTTCCTACCCAAACAGTAGCACATTGCTAAGAAAATAATCTGGTTAGGTATACCATAACACGAGAATATATCCCCGCAACGGTGGGCATGCACCCTAATATCGATCTAGTTTAGTTACATTGGCCGTTGATGGGGAGGTAGAGAGGTTCGAATCCCAGCTGGGTGTTGTGACAAGGTTGTTCCTAAATTGTTTCATATTCTCCTTCTACGTAAATGCGGGTAAATTTCATCTTAATCGTACCTTTATCATACTTACTCCATCAGTGTAATACAATAAAATAGCCTTGACATGTAATAAGACGTGTTTGAAAAATATAAATTATATCCATAAATCGCTTTATAGGATTGCTTGTAGATTTTTTTTAAATGTATTTAGGTTTATCATTGACTTGGATTGAATATACAATTAACTACGAATCACACTCACCTTTTCTGCTTTCGCACTACATAACAACTTATGGCCGTATCTAATCGAGATTTGGACGTCAGACAAACCCCCATTCGACCTTAACTTATTGTTATTTGTATAGCTACTGAGAGATTGGTTGACTTCATAGACTAGACTATAATACGGTTCATAGGGCCAGTTTCATAGTCAATTTAGTACACTCAAGTGCGGCGCTACACTAAATACATGACGACACCTACCTAAACCAGAATGGAATGGCCAGTTTCCTATGCGAGACGGCCCATTCCATTCTGGTTTAGGTAGGTGTCATGTACTTAGTGTAGCCCGTACTTGAGGCTACTAAATTTGACTATGAAACTGGCCATAATGTCAACTCAACCAGTATTCGAACCAATATACCTATACAAATGTGTGATGTGTTGAATTAACGTCTCAAGCTATAAGGCCTTAACATTCTCGGTCATGGCAAAGTACTGTATAGTTGTGCCACTCGGCCATAATATAACATGATAACCGTATACGAGCTGTGGTGAGACATTTTACTCTACTGAGCTCAACAAGTCGGCGTAGAAACGGTGAAGGGGCAATATCGCTTCAAAGCCAACTAAAAGAGAAGAGGAATAGGTTTACATTTTGGGTGCACTTTCATTGATTGGATGGAACTACATTCTTGAACAATACGTCTCAAAAATAGATTATATGGTGGCTGCATTCGATGATTGAGCCACGAATCAATTTCATCACTTTTTGTACCTAAGCAAATTGTAATAAATAACTTAAAAAGTCTCTCCACCAGTGGCAGATCGTAGCTAAAATTAGTGGGGGTGCTGCTCCAGAATTTTTTTTAGCGTTTGTTTTAAAATTGTGTAAAATATAAAAAAATATATTAAAGGAAAATTTATTTAGGAACTTGATAAAATATTAACAAAAACAACCAAACTTTTTTACTTACTTTAACTTAGATTGTTACAGTTCAAGCTTGATCGATTCATTTAAAAATGAAATCCATTCTTCTTGTTTTAATTTGCGCAAAAAGTTCAATATTTTTCTCCTTGGTCTCTGAATGACAATTGAGGAAATATTTCTTCATTGAAAGTACTGCAAGCGCATTTAGTCTTTCTGTTAAATAAAAGAACCGAAAAGAAAAGAATCAAATAGAATAGCTGGAAGCAGAATAATAATCTAATTTTACTCTCTTCTACAATTTATCATATTCAAGAATATGTTACACGGTTTTTGAGCACAACACACACTGAGTAAAAAAAAACAACTTCCTTCCACCATCACACCAGAGCCAGCACTGCGAGAGCAACAGTGCTCTCTCTACCTGGCAGTCCCGCCTTCCTCCCCACACCTCTCATATGTGCGCATGCGCACAACAGACAAACACCACGTCGCTGTCACTGTGAAGCGCACAGTTCCATACAAAGATTTGTGTATCTTTTTCATAAACTGGGGGAAGGCTACTGAAGTACTGACATTAAGCTTAAGGGATATATATTGTACTACAAAAATAAAGAAAGAATTAAAGAAAAAAAGGACTCATTATATTAAATGTTATCGATAATATCAAGTAGAAATAGGGGTGCTGCAGTTCCGCAGTGCCTATACACGAGCCGCCACTAATCTCCACAAATGTTTATTAATGTTTATGACCTACAGGCCTATTATAGTCTGTATCTTTGCAGTGCGTTTTAGGGCCTACTACCTGTCCAGACAATAAGCATTTAATGGAGGAGGGATGTAGGAGGTACAATTTGAAGAGGAAACGTCCCCTCTTTTGCGAAGGGAGAGTGAGAAACCGATTGGGGAAGAAACTCGGTACACACGACTGGGAGTCTATTCCCGATCTCCCTCGTCAAACACGAAATCAATGCCTTCGACAGTGGTTCTCGAACTGTTGTTTGCTTACCACTGGTGATCCGTGGCAGTGTTCCAAGTGGTCCGGACATCGGACCACAGGAAAAGGAATGGTATGACACATTCGTATTTGCATTCTTGAATAGTATATTAAAGTTTGTGACTAAGACTTTCCAGATATCCATTTTAAACGAAATAATTCTTTCATTTTTCGAAAATTACCTACCATTAAACTATATTTTTAATTGAGAACTTTAATTAAAAATCAAAATAATACCCTGAGGATATACAGAACGGTTTTTGGGTCATGGGGCAAATAAAGCCTAAATATCCATCATAATCTCGAGGTCTTTATAAGAAAGTAAAAAGTGAAATAAATTAAAAGAGTTCAATAATGACAAGCTAACTCCATTAAGTCAACTATACTTTGTGCCACAACTTCAGTCCAATTTTCAATGAAACAGCTGACATTCATAAAACATTTTATACACTCTTAGTGTTATTTTATTATTAATAAAAACTCCCATGGTGTGAAACCACAAGAGAGCTATACCGACCGAGCGGCCGCCACCGTTAGCGATGATAATGCCAACATTTGCAGGTAGAGGGTGTCATATGGTCAGCACGATGATCCCTCCGGCCGTTAATATATTTTTTTATAAACCTGAGCTGCTGTTTATTTATTTAAGTAACTCCTCATTTGTCCTCACGAGGCTGAGTTTGACCCACGGCTTGACAGAAAACTCTGGAGGTGCCGGGGATAGAACCCGCTACCTCTGGATCAGTAGCCAGTAGCTCTGGCCACTAGACCACCGATTTTTACTTTCTCGCTATCTTACAGGTATATAAAGTATTGTGATCTAAAAATAAACTGGAGATTTTGATGAATGTTGACGTTTCTTGATCCTCCAAATCCCAAAAAGTTGTTTTTGAATTTCCGTCTGTCTCTCTGTCTGTCCAAAAAACTTTTATTTGAAATATATTTTTATAAAACCAACTGTTTCTGAGATATTTGCAAATATATTAATACAATTTTGTGATCTTAAGTTGTAAAGAGATACTACTTAATTTTTAACGCTATAATTCTCCAATACCATAGAGTGATTAAAAATAAGTAAATCTCTCAAAAAGTTTATGTTATTTTTACTTTAACCCCCTAGGAGAAATGTTTGTAGAACAATGATCTATCTCTTTCATTTTAGACTCAATAGTCTTTATTTACATTTGTTATTGTTAAAAATTTATAAATGAGGAATTTAATAGCAATGCGATGTCATAAATATGTGAAACACCTAATAAAATTTTAACTGGAGGTCGAAATTTTAATACGAAATTTTGACCCTTGTGGACCCAAAATCGATCATTTTTATTTGTCCAAACATACAAATGAGGACATTCTTTAAAAATAAAATTATAAAATCTAAAACCGGAACTCAAAAAAGTATAGTGCAATTAACGCTTTAGGTTTGCTAGTGTATATTATTTCATTTCACATAAATTACGAGTTTTGAGTAAATATTTTCATTTTTAAACAATAAAGCAAGAAAGTCCGTGTGGAGTTCCGTACCATTTATATATATATATATATATATATATATATATATATATATATATATAATACAGGTCATATGACTTGATTTGGAAGAGGATTTAGTATCGATCTTAGCTGTCGGATAATAAATTGGGCTTTAAAATGTGTATATGAAACGAAGTTATATAAATATACTGTCTTTACTGGTTGATAAACACTTTTATTAGAAATACTCCTGCTTAGACACGTGACCGATAGATAGTATATGGAGCTAGTTGCTCCACTATTGGGAAAAAGTTTAAGAAAAAATGTTTTAGAAAATACCAATATACCGCCGAAGTGGGTTGAGATTTTTTTTCAAACGCCGCCCGATAAATGTTAATATGATTGTCACACGCCTAGAGAACCGGAAAACACAGAAACATTTTTTTGGCTGGGAAAAACACGGAGAAAACTCAAATAACCTGTTACAAAAAACTACCAAAACACCGGAATATTTGGTAAAATGGAACGTTTAATTACGCCTTTTTAAATAAATTTGTATTTGAAGAACAAATAACACTGATTGAAACACATAAATTGCTCCTCCTCTTTATTATTATTATTATTATTATTATTATTATTATTATTATCACTGCGTCATACTACCCATTCGGGTTGTACGCACTTACGCTAATGTGTAATGGTAGGGTGATTGTGAGATGAAATAGAGAACCTACATTTTAACGTGGAATCCGAACCACGGTGGAGGCCTGGCATTCCACACATTCACAAGTTGTTATCAATACACGTCTTGTCAGAGGTGAAGGAAGGGTTTGGTATTCAGATAAATCTGTTCCGGGACCGAAGATTGAACCCTGGACCCCCAGCACATAAGTCTGACACCTTACCCCTAGACCGCCAGGTCACCGACCTCCTCTTTACTAAAACATTGGGTTGAGTAACGAATATTACTTACTTTCCCATATATTGACTTTACACTAGTCAGTTTCTACAAAAAATTAAATTTCATTCCACTATATTTCAGTTTAAAATTTCCGGAATGTTCAGAAGTCGTTATGGAAAAACTAAAAAACACAGGAAATTTTAAATTAACAGCATCGATTCGTCTCTTAAAGCTGCAAACAATATATTTTATCTATGATACAAATATTTATGCTGCAAATACATAATATAAATATGAAGGCCAATGTATTTTAAATCAATTTAACTTAAACCCTTTCCTGCCTGGTGTAGACTACGTATGGCCACGTTGTTGTTTTTCTCCAAACAATAACAATGCCCGGTGTAGCCAATTGGCTACCTCTATCAGCCTTTTCAATTAACTATATTCATAAAAATAGATTTTTTTTGTAAGTTATAAAATTATTTTGAAAATAGGTTTATAAAAAAATTCTATAATATACCTTGGTTAATTTTAGCTGGAAACAGTACGTTCTATTGAAAGCTGTAACATAAACTCAAGTTAGATCGTAGGTAACGTAAAATATAGAAAGAGACGGCTTGTCAGGAAATTGTTCTTCCTCTTGTCATTTTGGTTCGTGTCTTGTCGGGAATATGATTAGAAGTGTTACGTTTCATGCCATGAAATTCATTTAGTGATCTAATTGCCAATAATGGGTTTTCCTCTCTACAAAGTTGATAAGAGTTATTAGTACGGGAACATAACGGATGTTTAGAATGGACGGAAAAATGTATATACTCGATCCGCCGGTTTAAGAACCTTTACTGACAGTTAAAAAAAAACGTTTCCCCCCCTCCCCCTCAACCCCATCGCGTCCTACAACCCTTGCGGGATGTACGCAATATTTAATCACATTAACAGGGTGGAGGTAACTGTAGAATTTAGAGGATGTGCTCTTGAAAGAAGAATGGTAAAAACAGACATGTAGACCAACTGGGATTCTAACCCCGACCTTCTGTTACCGGCAAACCAGACAAGATAAGACTGATATTTAGTCTGCGTGTCCACCATACGATGTAAGTTTCTACCCTTCGTTGGAAAAAAAAACCATGGAAAATCTGCCAAATATTTATTCAGTAGATACGTCACTAGAGGTAAGGCATGGCAAGCCGCGACGCAGCGGGTGTTCGCCCTCTTGACGTAACAAGGCGTGGCAAGACATGGCATCGAATGACGTACGCGCCTTTTTTCTATGTTTCCAAGGGAGTGCCAATTCTAATGTAGTGAGTGAAACATGTCTGACAGTGACAGTTTCTGTTAGAAGAAGGAATCGTGAGAGTTTAGAACGTGCTTCCATGAGATCGACACCAAAAGAGCTGTATTTGGTGAACATCATCACCTTTTTCCCAGACCTCTTGAGAAACAGAAAGAAAAGTTTTATGAACTCTTGAATCTGACTAAACCTATCATCAAAAGCCAACACATCAAGTACCGTTAAGCCATTACACCTGAAGCGAACTACCCGAGCCCTCCCGAAGACGTACGGAATGTTCCGAATCAAATATTATCACGCCTTGTTCCTTCGTTCTTCCGACCACCATGGCAAGGGGTGGCAAGGCAACGCGAAGCACCTCGTCTCCAGAAGTTCCTAGATTTCTCTGGCAACGACGTTTGCTGTGGATTGCCTGTAATAAACGTGCTTTCATTTACTTCATACATATCTTTCTCAAGAGGAAATTTTATCTTCGTCGTGATCGGCCGCTCTTTGTTTCTTGTGGGTGTAGCATTTGCTACAGCTAAATGAGAAACAAGACGAACGGGAATGAACTGCTTACCCCATTTCATCGTCCCGCATCTCACGACTATGGTTCAGTGACACAACAAATACACATCCTAGCAAGACCACGACGCATCACGAACTGATAGAACCCACCCAAGTTCGAGCGGCGACCGCTAGAGGTCGCGAGACAGTGGAACATTCCGAAGAGTTTAAGAGAGGAAGTAATGCCATTTCAGTATATAGGAGAATATCTAGTATCTTGGAATTTGTTCTCGGAGCTTGTTGTCATGCGTATTCCCCCCTTTTGTGATCCAAATATGTTCCCCCCACCTTCTTCCTTGCCTTACATATTTCTCTGGGATTTCAAGCCTATATAACGCCGGTATGGCAACATGACTGGCACTTTTGGACTTGACATTGAATTGAGGAATTCGTAGCCTTGGCTACAAAATTTAAAATGTAAAAAAAAATCAACTTTCGACTTAAATAATTTTTTTAATGTAACCTTTTCAAAATTTAACTTTTCAGCCTATTATTTTCTTTTTTATTGATATACTCATACATCAGAGATTGAAATTAAATTTAATCATGGATAATGTTTCGAAGTGGTTCATAAATCGTTATATTGAAGTTAGTCATAATCTCTAAGTTCGATACATATCGAATATTACTACTATGTCCGGGAGACAGATAGATAGTTAATTGTGTAAATAGATTGGATAAATCTGTTTGTCTAATAATATTACGTTTTGTGAAGTTCATTCAATATATGGTTTATATTTATATTTAAATGTATTACTTAGGAATAAACATCTTAAATCGATTTCTTGCTTTTTTGTTTCTTATTGAGTTCACGTTTTAAGAGTACCCTTTGGATATATTTTTTGTGATTTTTGTTTATTGTTGTTAATTTTGGGATTTAGTTTCTTATTTTGGAAATGGTATCAGGTTTATAAAATGAGGGCATGAGGACGACCGTCAGATTATTACTTCCTCAACTAGGTGAGTTGCATGCACTGAGTTACAGTTGTCTGTTCTCAGATGATTGAAAATCAATGCACTCAAACAACCCACTCTGATTGTGTTAATGCGCTCTTTTGTTACTATTTGAGCCTTCTGTTTTATTGGATTGCTCAAGGAGGTTTCTTGGGTGTTCAGCCTTAGTTTAACTTTCTTCCCATAGTAATCAAAACAGTTCTTGAAGTTCTATCATGCTCATCGAGCAGTTTCACCAGGATTTAATCTATTCGTTTAAAAAGATTTTGGTCAACTGCCATTAGACTCATGATAAAAATATTAAAGAGTGGTTGAGATTATTACAAAACTAAATCTTTCTACCGAAGCACTATTTTATTTATTTTTGTTGCTATAAAAACTGTCTAAAATACTGACATCTCGCTTTCTCTTCTATCTCACTTTAAGGTGAGGATGTAGGGAACGCGAGTTAAGGACAGTATTTTTTGCAGTTTTTTTTTATCATTACATTTGTTTGTCCAAAATAAGTTAAATATTGCTCAACTATATCCATTTAGTTTAATTTTCTTCACGTGGTGATATCAACAGTTGTTGAATATCTGTCATGAGCATAGCGGCATTAGATAACAAACTTTTTAAATGAAGAGAAAAAGTAGTCATTTAATTCCAGGACACCCTTGTCAGATATTCAACTAATATTGAGGTCACCATGTGAAGAAAATTAACTCTCGTTTTCTACTGGACAGATATTTGATTTCCTTTGACCAAAATATTTTTTTATATATAAAAAGTGCAAAACACTGGCCTTAACTCGCGTTCTATACACCACCACTTTTATTAAGTTATATTGGCTACCCTGATAATTTGAAACAAGAGAGGAACGAAAGGAGAAGGTTCAATCGGAGACCAAGGAAATGTCCTGTATCCTGTGTATGAAGCAATCCAAGGAGGGAAGCTGCGTCACGTGCTTCAGACAGACAGATAGACTCGCTGCGACGCGACACTTGGAGTTTTGATGAAGGAGTGGAGGAGTGGGGATGAAACTTTATTTTTGGAAGTCTATACAAGTCCGAGGGTGGGGTCCCAACTTTAGGTCGACACTTGGTGGGCTGAGCTTGCTTTCCATGTCCTTCTTTTTATTTCTTTTCTTTTGAAGATGCATTTTTTTATTATTCTTTTTTCTTCTAACCAGACAGATTTCCCCCTAGATATTGGTAGTCGTGTATGTTTCTCTTTCATTGGCTTGAAGATGGTGGTGAATTCGGGAGTGTGACTATAGTGGGATTGTCATAAGAATGATAAGAGGGTACAGTGGGATTGCCATAGGATTATATTGTGGAATTGCCATGAGATGGTATAACCTTATTTTGGTTGGAACGACAGTAGAGAATATTCAATTATATTTCTTTGCGGCCAACATTGATAACATTTTACCATATTAATAGTGCTATTTTATAGATATTGATAATATCTATCAAAAGTGACTGCTGCGGGTACCATGACTTGATGAATACATTAAAATTGTTTTGATATGTAACTTTAGTAACTAACGTCTTACTGTTCTTGCTAGCAAAATCGTACTTTCTATTGGGATTGATATGCAGTAGGTAGTGGGATTTCCATAAAATGAATCAGTGTGGCTACATATGACTGAAAAGTATGATTTAATTACGATAGTCTAGTGCAGGCGTGTAAAACTGGTTTGATCATAAGGGCCACATTGAACATTCACAATACTGAGGGGGCCACATTGAACATTCACAATATGATGGGGCCACATTGAACATTCACAATACTGAGGGGGCCACATTGAGCTTCACAATACTTAGGGGGCCACATTGAACATTCACAATACTATGAGGGCCACTTTGAACATTCACAATACTATGAGGGCCACGTTGAACATTCACAATACTGAGGGGGCACATTGAACTTCACAATACTTAGGGGCCACATTGAACATTCACAATACTGAGGGGGCCACATTGAACATTCACAATACTATGAGGGCCACGTTGAACATTCACAATACTGAGGGGGCCACATTGAACATTCACAATACTGAGGGGGCCACATTGAACATTCACAATACTGAGGGGGCCACATTGAACATTCACAATACTTAGGGGGCCACATTGAACATTCACAATACTATGAGGGCCACTTTGAACATTCACAATACTATGAGGGCCACGTTGAACATTCACAATACTGAGGGGGCCACATTGAACATTCACAATACTATGAGGGCCACGTTGAACATTCACAATACTATGAGGGCCACGTTGAACATTCACAATACTGAGGGGGCCACATTGAACATTCACAATACTATGAGGGCCACGTTGAACATTCACAATACTGAGGGGGCCACATTGAACATTCACAATACTGAGGGGGCCACATTGAACATTCACAATACTGAGGGGGTCACATTTCAAAATAAATATATGTACTGTCATTATCCTAAGTATAAATAATTTCAACTTCTTATTACTACTAAAAGAAAACCAGCCCCGTGTTGTAGTGGTCAATGCACCTGACCTGGATGACCTGGTTTCGATTTCCAGCTGGCACCTTGGTTATTTTTCCCGAAATGGGAATTACCCCAAATGTCACCAGGGTTTGGTTAGTTAGCCTTAAGTTAGGTTTAAGAATGTCTACTTGTTCCACACCCTCATACTATCACCATCATCTCATCTCTTCGGGACATGTAAAAAGCCTCCACGGAAAGGATGTACGAACAGTACATTCGGGCGTCCCCTTGGCGACGGTACATTAGTACTGGCTAATATTTCAGTTATTGGGCTACGTTTGTTGTAGTCTAGACGCTTAATATTAATACTACAAAAAGAAAGGATTAGGCTTCTTATATATAATAATAAAAACTAAACCTATATTTTTTTCAACAAAAAAAAGTGAAACTTTTTATTTGCAACAATGGTGTTAATGTTATAACAAAGCTGCTATAATGTCAGGCATTAAATCTTATGACAAAGTAATTTTATTATTGTTGTCAAATTTGTGTCCCTAAGCCGAGTTTTATCGAGTGTGTAGTTACATTTGATGCGAGAAAACAACGGCTATCATACGAATAGGCCTCCAAAAAATGCACATATTTGGTGCGGAAATTCAACCATTTTTGGGAATTGGTCTAGAGCTGTCGTGTATAAAAAGTAATCTTGTGAAACTAATATGTAGACCTAATAAATATATAGACACCCAATCTCCTTTAACGCATGTGTGAGTGCATTTCCTCTAAATTTGCCTTCATCATGCATACATTTTTGATTTAAATAAGTGGATCGTTCGAACTGGTAATAAGATGCGGTGCACAAAAAATAGGCATACTTTTTCGTTTTAACTTGGACGATAGAACACTGAACGCTTCCTGTGTGTGATCATCAAAAAATTTACCCATATAAATTAAACTCGCTTTGCTATTTGAGGGCTTCGCCCCCAAACTTCCAGTGAGTTTCCTTTGCAAGTGGATGCAAACTAATGTAATTCCAGAGGTTTTTTTTATAGGTCTTACCGTTTAGTCACAAGAGACCTCCAAAGAAAGGTCCGCACCGACTTTAAAGTTGCTGTGACATTTTGAATTTTTTTTCGGGGGTTAAAAATTAAATTTTTGGAATTTTCCCGTCGGTTACAGGCTAAAAGCTATAAGTTTGCCAAATTTCAAGTTTCTAGCTCATCTAGAAGTGGGTGAACATTAATTAATGTCGGTGAGTGAGTCAGCCATGTTGCTTTATAGTAGTATAATAATGTTCGATTACGCGCGTATTACTAATAGATTGTTCTGTTCATATGTGTATATCCTCCTAGCCCTATGCCCTGCGGTCGAAAGATTACGAGGTCATACAACAAAAGTTTCTCTTTATTTCGACTTTCATGTTTTGTTGACTTTGTTAGCGAGCGGAAACATAGATAAGGCCATTGAAAATACATAGACCTCTTTGAGATAGAACTGATAGTATCTGAGCTTGGACTGATGGAGGGGGGATGGGGGGAGCTATTACAGCTTAACATGTACCGGTTAATGTTTCAGATCATTGAATCACAGGTGATTTATTACTAAAGGCGTTGATAATGTTATTGAATTTTTTAACACATTTGGTCTTCAGCTATAGATAGAAGGTATCTCGGTAATTTTCAACAAGACAATTTTTATGGTTGTGATTTGCGTAGAGTTGGGGTAGACGGCACATGTATATATATATTATATATATATATATATATAATATACCTATAATTTGTGTGTGTTTCTCTTTGCGCATTTAGAGTGTAGACCACGGGACAGAACCAAACAAAGCCGGAATTTCGATTCTTTTTTTCTCTCTCTCTTTGTGGGAAGTTTACTGAAGGGCTAAAGGAGATATAATCGATTTTTTCATATTCCGCTAAAGCTATTTTGATTAAAATTCGTATTTAGGCACTGTTTAACATTACAAACAAAATGGAAACTTTCATTTCTACGTTAAATTAAATTTTAGGGTGCTTTACACTAGCGAAAATTTCCAGTTTTGATATATCCGCAATTATTTGTGATAGGAAATAATTCGTCATTGTAAAGTTGTAGTATTAGGGCTATTAGATAGTTTTTTTTTTTTTTGCTGGTTAGAGGTATTCCTCGTTTTTCATACCGTAAAAGTGTATATTATTTCATTTATGCCCTTTGGTGTAATGTGATGCTCTATTTTTCCATCATGTTTCTTCAAAAATCTCTATTCTTTCTTTTCACAAATCTTAATAGTTTTAAGTAAATGTCTCAATTTTCAGACAAAGTAGAGATAAAGTCTGTACTTTACATTATATATTTTTTAATCTAAAAACACATCAAATGACGAGTTTTTCACGTCAGCGGTTTTGAGAAGGCCCTATTTTCAATTTATTTTTATTTAAAAAATTCCTTTTTTAAGAATGAGTGAGGGTTTGCGTTTTTCAGCTTATACTAAATATAAGTTCAATTATTATTATTATTATTAGCACCGCGTCTTACTACCCGTTCGGGTTGTACGCACTTACGCTAATGTGTAATGGTAGGGTGATTGTGAGATGAAATGAAGGACCTACAGTTTAACGTGGAATCCGAACCACGGTGGCGACCTGGCATTCCACACCATTATAATTATTCAAGTTCGGTTCGCCTGTCGCTAAAGTCCTATAACCTAGATAAAGCAATATAATAGTGGGTTGAGGGATGACTGGGTGGGGGTTGGGAACTGTTACCAAATACTGAAGACAACCTTAACATTATTTTAACTACATTTTGATAGTGTTTCTGGTGTTAACGTCGTTATGATCAATTAAACTGAAGAGGAATGTATAAAACTTTGATGATTTGGAGTGAATTCTTTCAATTTATTTTATGTGGTATCCATGGCGGTGAATACATGACAATTGCGTACCATGATGCGTACACCCAATAAATAGTGACGATTGCGTACAGTTGCTTATTTTTCTAACCAAGTTGACCGTAAATGAGATATGATGTAAGCTCTCACAACTTCTTCCTATTCCAACCAGCCCAATTCTGTTACCACACCCAAGTGTAAAAGTTGTATGACGTCACAAGCAGGGCCTAGAAAAGCTCATATTATTGTTTGAAATAATAACAATAATTATTATACAAACCTAACTTTCTAACCTCCCATAATTTATACATATAAGCCCTATATAATTATTGTTCTTACCCAACCTAACTTAACTTAACCTTTCATATGTTAACCTATTAAAATTTCAAATAATATTGACCACACAAAATAAACAAATGGCCCCTGCCTGAGTCGCCCACCTGCTTGATCCTTTGGGCGCAATTGTCAGGACACCTTGGCGGTAGTCACGAGGTTTAAATGTCTACCTCGTTCAGTCTGCTATGCCGGTCTATATCGGGTGCATTGTGTGGTTTTTTCCACATTAGATTAATCACTTTTGTTTTACCATCCACCCTCTCCACTAACGTGGCTGCATTTCCTCTCAAATTAAATACCTCTTTCACCCCCTACCCTTTGGATTAAGCCGGTAATATCATTTGTTTCGTTAGCTTTGGCGGATATTAGGATTAAATGTTAGGCTCATCTAGACCGGGATTGGGAGGTTGGGATTCAAATCTCAGTTTGTTGTAAAGAGGATATTTTTTTCCTAACTTTGTTCTAGAGCCTCTTCTTACTACCCACTTGGGGTTTACGCTTATTACTAATTACGCTAATGGTTTTAGGGATTATGAAGGATATATTTAGAGGAAGGGTACCCGCATTTTTGTGGAGAGAGAGTGTGTAAAACTATTTAGGGAAAACCATCCTCATTACACCCGACTGAGTTTCGAACCTCGATCTCCCCGTCATCGGCAGTCTAATCTACTGAGAGACTAGCACGTTAGACCACATGGCCACCAAAGTGGATTTTTTTCCCCAAATATTTATCCCCTCCATCTCTATGCAGATTCGCGTACATTCCATATTAAATTCTACCTTCCTCATATCCACACCATTATCGAGATTAAAATGTATATAGTCCGGATGACTACTAAGACACGAAAGAATAGACAAACAAACAAGGATGGTTTTAAATTGATTCTAGTTTTTTCTGTATCAAGAAATGTTGGACAACACTGGATTGGGTTGCAAATCACCAGGCGCAATCCCAAGGTCACTTCCTTTTTCGTTGACATCTTTCATAACGTCTCGTTGACTTTTGACTTCTGTTCTGCTTCAATCGCACCAGATGGTTCTGTTTAATATCGCCTCATTTCTTACTTAATTTATTAATGAAAATTGTTTGCGTTAGTAAGAATGATAATCGGCATATTAACTTTCTTTCTTCTTCGTTTTTCATTCTGGTTTTATTCTCTTAAGGCAGCCAACTAGGTCAGCGAGAAAGTATCAATCGCACTCAAGCCATGCGTCTTGTAATACAATGTCCAATGTCGTTTTCTGGAACTACTTCTGTATTCTATCTAAGCTTATACTCACTTTCGTTCTTCACATACGACCACCCTTTTTTCATGTCAATAAGAGGGGAAACAAAACTACGAAAACTTCTTATCTTAAGGCGGGATGAAAGGAGACACGCGAAAATACCAGCGTTTTTTTCACTTTTCATAGCAAAAAAAAAAAAAAATTGCCAAAATAATTGAAATATCACTCCAATACAAACTTATAATTAAATTTTCTTCACATGGTTATATCAACAGTTGTTGAATATCTGTCATGAGCATAGCAGCATTAGATGACAAACTTTTTAAATTAAGAGAAAAAGTTGTAATTAAATTCTAGGACAGCCTTGACAGTCAACAACTGTTGATATCACCATGTGGAGAAAATTACTCTTTGTTTGTACTGGAGTAATATTTTATTTATTTTGGCCAAAAATAATGTTTAGCTATAAAACCAAAAAACTGACCTTTTGTCGCATCCCTTACCTTAACCCAGATTATGTTATAATAACAAAGACTACAATAAGAATTGAAATGAATATTAAAAGTTGAATAGACGAAAATGATGTAAATGTGTAATCAGTTTAATACAAGAGATTGAGCAATATACTAAAGTAAACAATGATATGGGATAGAAAGTGGACTAAAAATACTGTGTACAAACATAGTTGGCATATTTAAATGAAATGCAGGTCAGATTAAAAGTATAAAAAAGTATAAATAAATATAGTTAATAGGAAATATATATAAGTGTTGACTAATTAAAATTCACTTAAAATTAGTTTAATAGAATTAGAAACTTTAAACTCATTTAATTTATAATATCTAAATCTAAGTTCATAAAAACATTAATAACATGAAATGAATATAAATAAATGTAAAAATTATCACAGTCTTGTTGTTGGGATTGACTTCCCTTACTCCTTTGTTATTGATATTCCTGTACTGATGATGTCAGTCCGCTTCCTAAGTTCGATCTCATCGTGTCCCACCACCCTTCGGACTCCATGATTATGGTGCGTCCTATTGTTAGCACCGAAACATGTCGGTAAAATAGAACTTCTGTAGACATCATCATTACAGGAATATCAATAACAAAGGAGTAAGGGAAGTCAATCCCAACAACAAGACTGTGATAATTTTTACATTTATTTATATTCATTTCATGTTATTAATGTTTTTATGAACTTAGATTTAGATATTTAAATTAAATGAGTTTAAAGTTTCTAATTCTATTAAACTAATTTTAAGTGTATTTTAATTAGTCAACACTTATATATATTTCCTATTAACTATATTTATTTATACTTTTTTATACTTTTAATCTGACCTGCATTTCATTTAAATATGCCAACTATGTTTGTACACAGTATTTTTAGTCCACTTTCTATCCCATATCATTGTTTACTTTAGTATATTGCTCAATCTCTTGTATTAAACTGATTACACATTTACATCATTTTCGTCTATTCAACTTTTAATATTCATTTCAATTCTTATTGTAGTCTTTTTTATTATAACATACTCTAAACTCCTTACGAAAGATTATTTTTAGAATGTTTTCTAAAATGTTAACCCAGATTATTAAGGAATGCTGGGAGCTCATTTACAGTTTCATTCATCTCACAGCCGTTCAAATAAATCTTCCAAACAAACTTAAAAATAACAAAATCACAAAAAGGACGAAGTTGTATTGATAAAATTAATTTACTCAGGGGGGGAAAAGTGTTATTTGTTTTTAAAACATAAAAGGCATTTTGTCAGTTTCCTTAAACGACGTTTTAAAATTAATTAAAATATTTTCACTTTAAATAAAACTGTACATATTTTAAGATTTAAGTATTCTGATTTGAATTCTAGATTTGAAAGAAAATTTAAGATTCGATTTCGAAAACTATATTAGTTTGCCCAGTGCAATTGTCCGTTGGTCTGTACTTCATGGAAACACTGCTGGTTAAAAAAAACTTGAGTTCAATCTTCTAGTATTCGCTTTGTATATCATTAAAATAGAACTTCATTGAAATCAATCACAAATGGACAACCTGAAGCAGGAATTTACTTTGAAAATATAGTTCTAACAAATAAAAGGCATCAAAAGATGTTTACACTTTTGATTTTAACAAGTATTTTTTTATCTGAAGCCAAATAAATACAAATTTCAATTTAATTTTATTAACAGGTAAGAGGAGCCTTGCCAAGGTCATTTTGTTTGATTCAACTACCCCTTATCGATACGATTTAGATTATTTTTATGGTAATTAATGGCAGCGATTTAAGTTATTGAAGTACCCTTTTGCTATCATTTATAAACTTTTCACAGATTAATAATTTTAGGGAAACATTTAATATGTGGTATGGTGTGCCATTTGGATATCTATTTGCTGCCTTGCGGAGGGAGAGGGGGCGGAGGCACGAGAAAGGGGTTGTCTCCCCTCCACCTCCATGGGTGTGCAACTGGTATCGAGGGAGGATGTGTGGCACATCCAACACAACATGGCCTTGCTTTTCTTCTTTTTTTTTCTCCTCGAAACAGTTCGTACCAAGCAACGCGCAAGCCGCTCTCGCGCGTCACAATTCGGGACAAGTTAATTGAGTTTGAAGAGTCAATTAAAGTTGCGTGTATGCCGGGGACAGGTCAATAGACCTGGCAAGACTGCGCGATATTGTGCCAGGGCACCGCCAAGCGTCCCGTATTCCTGCGCGTCTCAAGTTGGTAAACCTGTCAGATGTGTTTGCTACCCGCTCGGCCTATACAGCTATGTACTAAGTACGCTAATGGATTTTGTAACTAAGAAGGTCATATTTAAATGAAGTGTACCCGCATTTGGATAGAGAGTGAGTGAAAAACCATTTTGTAAAGACCACCCGTCCGAGATACGAGCCTCGCTCTTTTCCCGTCATTAGCAGTATAGTCTACTGTGAGAGTAGCGCCCTGGACCATGCGGCCACCGAAGTGGGTCGAACCCTTTTCATAACCCCTCGAAATGTCCAAGAAATTTATTACTTTTAAGAGGAGACGTTAGCCTCATGATTAACGAATCTAATTAACACACGTGGATGTTCGAATCGTAATAGACTGGACTGCCACTGACAGAGAGATCGGGGTTTAAATCTCGGCGGGACGTGTTTAGGTTTTCGAATAGTTGGCGAGTTAGAAAAAACTCACCTGAAAGAATATAATATTACTAGATAGCTGTTGCCCGCGGCTTTGCTCGCGTGGAAGTTGATTATATACAAATATGAAAATATACATATGTATTTACAGATTAATTTAAAATATTACGTTACGTTGATGACCATAACTTGACCTCAGATAAAAAATAATGCAAGTCCGATACAAACTTTCACCCCCTTTTTCATCCCTTATTAAATAAAATTTCCAAAATTCCTGAAACACGTATTTATTTGTTTTACGTCAATAACCGAAATACAAAATTTTGTTTGTGTAACTTTCAAAATGACGGACTTTCATACATATTATCATACATATTATCATCCCCTATTTTGACCCCTTTGGGGTGGAATTTTCTAAAATACTTTCTTAGTGGGTGCCTACATAACAAAATGAATATACAGTCCGAATTTCATGCTTGTAGCCTTGATAGTTTGCGCTCGGCGATGATGAATCAGTCAGTCAGTCAGTCAGGACATGTTATTTTATAAGTATAGATATCTGAGGATCTCTGTTTTAGAAAATTAATTCTGTGCTCCATGTTGTACCACGATTCCGGCCGTTCTATATATATTTACACTAGTATAGACGTATTTACAATTACACTCATTACACTATTCATTGGCTCTATTAATATTTACACTACGCTAATCACACTTATTACACTAATATTACACCAACTATACAAATGTTATTCACACCAATTTACATTAATGTAGTAATGATTTTCAATATATAATTTGGATAAAATGTATCCACATTTGCGTGGAAGGGGAGGGAGAAATCATTAGTTAAAAGCTATTTCAGTACAACCAATCGGGATTTGAATCCCAGACCCACCGTTACAGGCAAACCAGATATTACGAGATTGATGCCTTTATTTATGGGATCCAAACTACTTCCGAGATATTTTGGATCGAACCCCGGTGGAGTCGAAGTTTAGTATTATTAGCGCTGATGCGGAGGAGGGTGACCCTCACTTATGCATAAAGCCTTAAATAAACAACTATATAAACAAATTATTAGCTGGGGGAAGCAGTGATCGGGTTTAATTAAGGTGGGGATGTAGGGGACGCGAGAAAAAAACAAAGATGTGCAATTTTTATAGTAAAACATTTTTTGGTCAAAATAAGTCAAATATTGCTCAAGTAGAAACATAGAGGTTGATTTTCTACATATGGTGATATCAACAGTTGATGATTATCTGCCGAGGGTGTCCCAGAATTTAATGGCAACTTTTTCTCTTCATTTAAATAGTTTCTCATCTTTGCTGCTATGCTCATGACAGATATTCAACAACTGTTGATATCACCATGTGAAGAAAATTAAACTCTACATTTATAACAGAGCAATATTTGATTTATTTTAACAACAACAAAATTCTATAAAAACTGCAAATACATTGCCCTTTTATCGCGTCCCTTACATCCCCACCTTAACCAGCTGAGCTTATAATTCTCCACTCTGAGTTCGAGTCCTCGTCGCGGGCAATGGAGTGTGAAACTGAACTGGAGGCTGATAGTACAGTCACGTCCACACGATCAAGGGAAGAAATGAAGGGGTGCGAGGGTTAGATTAGCTGATGGCAGGGTCAGACATCTACTAGAGGGGAGGGGGAGGATGACACAACATAGACGTACAATCGTACATACATTGTCAGTTCGACATAAGAACTTTTTTTGAAATATGAACAACATAAATTTAGATTAGCTTTAGGTGACCTGGTGGTCTAGGTGTAAGGTGTCGGACTTCTGTGCTGGGGTCCTGGGGTTCAATCCTCGGTCCCGGCACAGATTTATCTGATTACCAAACCCATCCTTCACCTCTGACAGGACATCTTGTGATAGTGGGGAATGCCAGGCCTCCACCGTGGTTCGGATTCCACGTTAAACTGTAGGTCCTCCATTTCATCTCACAATCACCCTACCATTACACATTAGAGTAAGTGCGTATAACCCGAAATGGGTAGTAAGACGCGGTGCTAATAATAATAATAAAAATAGATTAGCTTTATACAGTATTGATAAAAGATCGCTAAAATTAAGACCGCTTATTGGACTAGTGGTTAGCTCCCCTGGTTACAGATCTAGAGGTCCCGGGCTCTATTCTCTATGGTACTTTAAGTGGTTGTTTTTTTTATCGAAGGTGAGTGTTCCTATTGTCAACATAATCTGGTTAGATAAGTTTAAGTTAGGTTAAAGATTTCCACTGACTTCACACCTTTATAACCACTATCATCACATCATCTCATAGCGGGTATGACGTGTAGACAACCTCCAGAATATTATTTCCTGGACAACCTTCTGTTCCCACTGAAAGTTTACACACTCGGTGACCGGACTATTATTCATTCACGACCTTAGTTTACTTGGATGACAGCTCAAAAAGTTACTAGAAATAGTCCCTAATGTATCCCTAAGCCAACAGCTGTTATCTGTCACTTTGGATAACTGTAATGAAAACATATGATAATGTATGAATGTGATAGTTAAACACAGTAATTTAAACCAATATTATTTATATATTTATTTGAGGTCGGGCACAAAGCTTAGTTATTGTTTTTTTTCCCACTTAAAAAAATTACTATTCACAGCACTTTCACAAAAGGTCTAACGTAAATATCTTCAAAATGGCGGCGGAAGAATTTAAACCATGTGATTGAACATGGCGGAAACAAGTTTCTTTACAATGATTCACCCACGCAGTGGATAAAAATATTTTATTCAGTTAAATGTTTCAAAATACGATACAATAATTTATTATATTTTTTTAAAAAAACAAGTATTTTCTCTTTCCCAAGTAAATATGATACCTGTATTAAAAGGTATTGATGTATGCTCTATATTACACAGCTTAGATAACATTCCAAAACGAAAAATAAGTACTTTTAGTTATGTTTAAATATTGTTTCGAGTTGGATGAAAAGAAATTATTAAAAGTAGTGTAAAATATAACAGATAATTAAAAAACTTAACATCTATAACAAAACAGTGATCTATCTTTTACAAGTGTTGGCAACCCAAAACGTAAATATATGATTTTTGAACTGTCATTCAGGTAAAAACCTATTTTAACAGTTGTCAAAAGTGGCATATCCTTAAAATGCATGGTTTGGCGTATTATTTTACGTTGAAATAGTTATAACTTATCGACTGGTTCAAAAACCTATCTTGGTAGTTCTCAAAGTGATTAAAGCTATTTTAGAAAAAAAAAGTATATTTTTCCTAATTCTGATTTACTGTATACCTTTTGGATAATTGCCAAATTCATTTTTCTCCCCGTGGCGCGTACACAAAATAAAACCGTGTGATGAACACGTGACATCTTGAGGCATCATAATATCTCATAGAGCTGTATGTGCGTGTCTTTGATAACTTTAACTATATTGGTCTGTTTTGATCAGCCTGGGAACATTCAAATTCCCCGAGGTTACAGCTCTGGTCATTATTACTATGTATTCTCTTCCGGGTACGCATTACAAAATAGTAAATACTTTAATCCAGCATGACAAACTAGCGGCCCGCGGGCCGAATGAGGTCCGAACCATGATTATACAGACAGCAGACCTTTTTAGTCCCAACATACAATGCGGCTCGATTACGCTTAATATGAACGTTGAATATACATATGTTATCGTTAAAGTAATAAATTAGTTCCTATGCATAATGACCGGTTATTTTCCGCAGTAACCGATATTAGTGGTTAATGTGATTAAATACATGCAATTTATTATTTTAACCGACTTTTTTACATAACAACAAAACCTGTTTAGCTGAAGTGATAAATTATACTATTCTGAAGTTTAGGTTAGGTTAGGTTAGGTTAGGTTAGACTAAACGAACATATTCCATATCAAGATAACACCACACATCCGCACTCAATAAAAGATGGACCTCAACTGATATGCACAACAGACGCCACGTGACTCGGAAAGGGAATCAGACAGGTTCATACTTGCACAAACGTGAGATTTATAACTTCATCGAGCTGGTTTTTATGCATAATAACATGTTAATATGAATAATATGACTATAACATTAACAATGTATCACATTCACCAGAACTGTTGGTTATTATACATAACAACCGGTGATTATGTATATTAACAGTTTTTATCAAATTAACAGTAACATATACACGATTTGGGATTTGGAAATTTATCATTACTTTGGTAAACTTAGCAAGTAGAGATTGGTGCACTAAATTTTACTCTTGCGACCTTTCATTACTTTCCATTCTAAACTTGGCCCTTAAGATCAAACAAATTTGACATGTCTGTCTTAATCTATTGAAGATGTAGAATTTGGACTATGTTTAGCGATTTAAAAGGGACAACTATATTACAAAACACGTCTTAGTATTTTCTTAGAAATAAACTTTCAAAAACATAAGAACGTATTTTTGCGGTCAAAATATATTACTATAACCCTATAGATAGGGTTTCGATTCCCGGTCGGTTGTACCGATAGTGGTTTTTACTAAATGGTTTCCCCACTCTCTCTACACGCAGGTTCGTGTACACTTCCTCTAAATTTAACCTTACTCATCCCTAACCCACTTGAGTAATTAGTACATAAGAGTTTTATCCGAACGGGAAGTGATACGCGGTACCAAAATTAAAATAATTAACAAAATGGTTGAGTTTCGAGTGTACTAAATCACGGGAATGTTCTAAAGATACCTGAAATTAAATTGAGAGTAAGTGTACCCGCATTGGTGTGGAATGAGAGTGGAAAACCATTTAGGGACAACCACTCTAGGATCGCTGCGGTTAGTCCTATAATCACCCAGCAGTGACACTAGCGAACCCCAGTGTTGAAGGACTCAAGCTGGCAAAAGGAGCGTAGCAAAACTCCCCGATGTTGAGAGTCTGTTTCTCACTTCTCTGTGACCAAGTATTATAAAATATATTTAATAAATTACCAAAAGCTTCCAATAATACTTCCTTATCGACTGCTATATGATTATTTATTTGAACACTAATTAATTAATTGGATTCGAGATAGCAATATCTCCTACATTGTGACAACAAACCTTTATAGCTATTAAATAACGGCCTTTGAAATTCAGACCGTACTTACTCCTTATTTTATTTATTTTGTGCAAAAATGTTTGATTTAGCATAAAGACTACAAAAATACTGACCTTGACTCGCGTTCCCTTCAAATATACCTAAATATTTTAAAGTCTCACAACAGATAATTATTAATGAATGCTTGTTCTACCATTGCAACCACAATTAGTGTGAATGCAAGGCTCCCAGCAGTTTGGTACCTGCTCTCTTTTAAAGTGACTATGTTTCATTTAATCAGAACAGTGTGTACCGAATGACTCACACTCAAGATCGGAGCAGAGCAGCCTCCAATCAATCAAACCGACCATCCTCAAGTCTTCACTTTTGTCAATACATAGACTTATAAGAAAACATTTTGTAACAGAACACACATCTAGCACTCATTTATAATACTTACACACACTCACACCTTGTAGTCATCGATACTACTGTACTTACACACACGCACACATTGTAGTCATCGATACTACTTACACACACGCCAAGCAGTCATCGATACTATTGTACTTACACACACACACGCACACCTTATAGTCATCGATACTACAGTACTTACACACACGCACACCTTGTAGTCATCGATACTACTGTACTTACACACACACACGCCTAGCAGTCATCGATACTACTTACACAAACGCCAAGCAGTCATCGATACTATTGTACTTACACACACACGCACACCTTGTAGTCATCGATACTACTGTACCTACACACACGCACACCTTGTAGTCATCGATACTACTGTATTTACACACACGCACACCTTGTAGTCATCGATACTACTGTACTTACACACACACACGCCTAGCAGTCATCGATACTACTTACACAAACGCCAAGCAGTCATCGATACTATTGTACTTACACACACACGCACACCTTGTAGTTATCGATACTACTGTACCTACACACACGCACACCTTGTAGTCATCGATACTACTGTACTTACACACACGCACACCTTATAGTCATCGATACTACTGTATTTACACACACGCACACATTGTAGTCATCGATACTACAGTACTTACACACACGCACACCTTATAGTCATCGATACTACTGTATTTACACACACGCACACATTGTAGTCATCGATACTACAGTACTTACACACCGCACACCTTATAGTCATCGATACTACTGTACTTACACACACGCACACCTTATAGTCATCGATACTACTGTACTTACACACACACACCTTGTAGTCATCGATACTACTGTACTTACACACGCACACCTTGTAGTCATCGATACTACTTTACTTACACACACGCACACCTTGTAGTCATCGATACTACTGTACTTACACACACACACACCTTGTAGTCATCGATACTACTGTACTTACACACACACACCTTGTAGGTATCGATACTACTGTACTTACACACGCACACCTTGTAGTCATCGATACTACTGTACTTACACACACACACCTTGTAGTCATCGATACTACTGTACTTACACACGCACACCTTGTAGTCATCGATACTACTGTACTTACACACACGCACACCTTATAGTCATCGATACTACTGTATTTACACACACGCACACCTTATAGTCATCGATACTACTGTATTTACACACACGCACACCTTGTAGTCATCGATACTTCTGTACTTACACACGCACACCTTGTAGTCATCGATACTACTGTACTTACACACGCACACCTTGTAGTCATCGATACTACTGTACTTACACACGCACACCTTGTAGTCACTGATACTACTGTATTTACACACACGCACACATTGTAGTCATCGATACTACTTACACACACGCCAAGCAGTCATCGATACTATTGTACTTACACACACACGCACACCTTATAGTCATCGATACTACAGTACTTACACACACGCACACCTTATAGTCATCGATACTACTGTATTTACACACACGCACACCTTATAGTCATCGATACTACTGTATTTACACACACGCACACCTTGTAGTCATCGATACTTCTGTACTTACACACGCACACCTTGTAGTCATCGATACTACTGTACTTACACACGCACACCTTGTAGTCATCGATACTACAGTACTTACACACACGCACACCTTATAGTCATCGATACTACTGTATTTACACACACGCACACCTTGTAGTCATCGATACTACTGTACTTACACACACGCCAAGCAGTCCTTAATACTACTGTACCTACACACTCACCTCATCCACAACGGGTAATGCTTTTGTTTTGATTATACTGTTCAATCCGATTAAGTTTAAGTAAAAAAATAACTTAGCATTTTTTATTTACTCCGGTTTCAACAAGGTCGGGAAGTTGTAAAATCACTCGGCCAGATAGGTAATAGGAATTGAACTCCGGCCTCTCGAGTCAAAATGAATCACACGACCAGCCTTAGCTCAGTAGATAGTTTCACCCCATCTTCTTTGGTCGCATATCTTAAGACACTATTTACACAAGAGGGCATCCTTAAATTACGCAGGGGTTTTAGGGTCGTAGTGGGGCAGTATTTTCTCATGTTTTGCTACGAAGGAGGATAGGGGTTCAGAATCCATACTACCTAAGGGTTTTTTTAATCTATGTTTATGGCGAGACAAAATTTTTTTAAAAATCAGAAAATTCTTAAATGTTTCATTTTCATTCATTGATTAACCCCACACTAATTAATAATTTTCACCGTTTTATAGAAATAGAATTCATATCACACGCTCTATTACCAATACTTATGTCTAAAAATACTTAAGCTACTAAAACAATCTAATTTTCCAAATGGTAACAAAAAAAAGGATAGAACGGGGTGGGGGAACGGTAAATCTTACAATTCCTTACGTAGGGGAAGTGCGGGGGTCTAAATTTATGTGAAAAAGCCTTATATATAATTCATGAACGATCCCCAATAAACTGCATTGCCTATAATGAGGCAAATACTGGGATGTTTTATTAAATATATTTCCACTCTCCCTCCACCTAAATGTGGTTGCACTTCATCTAAATTCTACCTTAATATTTATCCATGTCTCATTAGGTTAAATATGTGAAATCCCGAACGATGTACAATAGTTTTTAGTGGGAGAAGGGTCTCCGGTTTGATTCCTAGCATAGTCGGTAAAAGTTATCATTGTGAAATTTAGGGCGTTTTCTTTAACATAGATGGGGGACCAGGTATACTCCATTCACGGTAGGAATTTCTCTCTGAAAGGTCTTTTTTCCAACCAATATCCTATTATATAATAGATTTCTGGTAAGGAAAAAGGCCTTTCAGAAAACAATTCCTACGGTGAACGGACTGTACAGTGTTTATTATAGAATTAACAGCTGTGCACTGATATAATAAATATCTTAATAAAGTAGTATGCGTTGAATACATAAAATTTAAAATATAGCCTACACAGCACGCAAATAAGTTCTAAACATTAAACTTGAGGTTTTATTTTTTGTAATAAAAATTAAAATGTACTCTTTGCTTGAGAAAGAAGAAAATATATTGTTTTACTATGACCATGTAGATGATTTTATCTAAATCTTAGTTATAAAACACACATGTGTACTTCTATTTACATTATTAGCACTGTATTTGCCTTTTGACATAACTTTGTAAATTCAATGAAACCAGAAACTTCTATTGTTTGTGTCGCGCTCTGTTGAGCAGTATGAAGATCATGTTGTCCGCTGTAGTTTATAGCTTTCCCGCTAGGTAGTGGTGCTATCTTGCGTACCAGGATTTATTTCTCAAGTCGTAAAAAAAAAGATATTACTGATAGATCTTAGTTAATAATTATCTTCTTTAAATTTTAATTTATCTCGACCCTCGGAGAGAGAAGTATTGTGATCGTAAAAAAAAAAATTGAAATATAGATTTTGATAAATGTTGACATTTTATGACTCCCTGAAACCACCGAAGAAGTGGTTTTCGCGATGCAGTCTGTCTGCCCGTCTTTATCACGGACTAGAGCCGAAACTATTTAACCTATCGGGCAAAATCTTGGTATCTAAAGTTGTCATAAAGTCCTCCAGAGGGATTTTTGGGAATTAGATATCTAACCCTAATATTAAGGATAGTTACTGAAGATAAAAAAAAACTAATTTCTCTAAATCAGCTCAAACGATTTTGTTTAACATTACAAACACCTATTTCAGTGGCCAAATAGTCTAAGGCGTCACTCTAATTTTATACTGTCCCGCTGATGATGGTAAGATCGGGCTTCAAATTCCAGTCATTCTACTGATGGTGATTTTTCCTAAATGGTTTCCCACCCTTTTTCCACTCAAATGAGGGTAGATCACATTTAAAATGCTTCCTTCCTCATCCCTACCTCATGAAAGTAATTATCATATATGGGTATAACCTGAACGAGTAGTAAGATGCGGTGATAGAAAATAAAAAGTATTACTAACTAAAAGACAATTTTCGTTTTCCCATGAAAATGGCTTTAAAGAAGCGTAAATTTCCAATATTGATATTTTCACAACTGTTTAAGATACGAAATAACTTATCATTATAAAGATGTAGTGTGATTAAAATTTAAAAAAATTATTTGAAATATATTTTTATAAAACCAATATTTTCTTTGCTATATATTTGAAATGTGAAATTGATTGGGATGATCTTTGGTGAACAGAAAGTTCCTCTTTTTTAACTTTTTTCAGTATTTCGGTAATGCTGAATATTATTTCATTTATGCTCCTTGTTGGAGTGTTTCTGCAACAGTATATATTATTTTTTGTTTCACACATCTTTGTAAACATCTTTTTACAGTAATTTACCTACGAGCCTAAAGAGAAGAAAATAGAATTTTTACCAGTCAACTCTATTTTGATTAAATTTCGTATCTAGTCACTGTTTAACACTACAAACAAAATGGTGGAAAACATATGTTTTTAAATTGCAACCTTGATAATTTGTATCTGAATTTTTGACAAAACATCAGAAATGCTAGTTTCTGACTGCACGACTGAAAACTAATCAGGCCTATGGCGGATATAAAGTCTAACACTATTAAGTATTCAAACATTCTTCATAGTAACGAACAAAAAACAAGTTGCACTGCACTGGGTCCTGGCACGCTGAAGGAACACATCCAGCCTAATACTTCTAAAATGCCTAAAAAAACTCGGAAATGCTTAGAAATTAAAAAATATCTAAAAAAAAGCTAAACTGACAACAAAAAATGGCTCTTAAAAACGTTTCCACAACTAGGTGTGAAGAACCGAATTTGTTTACAGTACAGTTCTGAGGATTGTCTGTGATGTACCAAATAAAAGATGAGATATCATCAAACCTGGTTCTTGCTAATGTATATTTTTTACATCCCTCCTTAATGTCTGGACTACAATCCAATTTTTATAAGATGGGCCTTATCAGACAGCTAGAAAAACTACTAGGTCTATTTTAACGAATTCATACGTCAAGTAATGTTCTCTGCAGCCAACACTTTTGATATAAAATATCGATATCTATCAAATAAAAGTGAAGACATATTACAAATGCCTCCCCTTTCAAAAATTGACAGTAGAAGATAATTTAAATCATATAAAATTCATAACATTTAAAGCTCTAATTATGTTTTAAAAACACATTAAATTATCTCTTGAGGGATCTAAATCTTTAAAAAAATTCCTTGACATCTCATGTTGAGTGACTTCACCACGTTTAACTGCATCAAAGTGGGGACGTAGGGACCGCAAGAAAAGGCCAGTGCGTTTGCAGTCTTTATGGCAAAACATTGTATTTTGTCCAAAATAAATAGAATATTGCACCATAGAAACCTAGAGTTTAATTTTCTTCACATGGTGATATCGACAGTTGTTGAATATCTGTCATGAGCATAACGGCACTAGGTGAGAAACTTTTTAAATTAAGAGAAAAAGTTGTCATTAAATTCCAGGACACTATTGACAGATATTCTACAACTGTTGATATCACCATGTGAAGAAAATTAAACTCTGTTTATACTTGAGCAATATTTTATTTATTTTGGCCAAACAAATACGTTGATATAAAAACTGCGATAACACTGCCCTTTTCTCACATCCCCTACATCCCCCCCTAAGCCCCCCCCCCCCCACCCCATAATCCAGAAACAAAACTGGTCATTGACCTGCCTTGAACCTTACTCTTATAATATAACCGGAGGTAATACTAAAGATTGCCATTAAAATTGCGATGAAAATGAACTATACCAGCTGGTTATAAAATCAATAGCCCTTTCATCACTCTTCTTGAACAGGAAACAATTATTCAAAGCTATTCCGTTGAGTACAAAGAACACCCCCTCCTTCTTCCCTCTGGGATCATAAAGAGTGACCCTGTTCTTGATTGGAACACTCCTAAATTACTGTTATCTTCTCATTAATAATACTTAATTAGCCTGTCAGAGTAAGCTCGTACGTAATTTTGGCCATTAAATTCGAAGAATATGATTATTACTCTGATAACTGACATCGTAGAGTTGTGATCAATCGTTTTGAATAAAGTGAACTCCTTTGGAGGGAAGTGACTCGAGTAAAGGTAAGTGTTTTAGCAGTTATTAGCTCAAAACATTTCTATAATAATAGAGAAATCAAATATTGCTGCAGTACAGATATAGTAAAGTTTAATTTTCTTCAATGGTGATATCAACAGTTGTTGAATATTTGTCATACATGTTTTGGAATTTAATGACAACTTTTTCTCTTCATTTAAAAAGTTTTGTTGTCTAATCCCGCTATGCTCTTGACAGATATTCAACAACTGTTGATATCACCATGTGAAGAAAATTAAACTCTGTTTTTATTGGAGAAGTATTAAATTTACTTTAACAGAAAAATTGTTTTGCTTAAAAAAATCTACAAAAACATTGGCCTTTTCTCGCGAATCATATTAAATCCCCACTTTAATGTCAATATGTTTGAAGTTAAAAAAAAGTTTACCAAATTAAATAAAACTGTGCTTAAGTTAGTACGTTTAGTTTAATTTTCTACATCTAGAAAAACAACAGTTCAAGAATATTTGCTGTCGGCATAGTGGCGTTTGAACATAAACTTTTTATAAATGAACACTTAAAAAAAAGTATTGTCAACCCTTTTGTTCCCGTGACAAATATTCTACCCTTCAGGGATACCTGCGTATTTATATTAAATGTAAATTTTATGGAGTAAGGTTGAGGACGGTACTATATACAATGACAACTCGTTTTATCCGGCCTAACTGTGACCGGGTGTCATCCGATTAAAGAAAACCCGGATACTCGAAAGTTTTTATGGAAAATGCATCAAAGCAATATATATTCTACAACTAACCATTTATTTTCACAGTAATAACGTATATAACACTTGAAACATGTTACCATTATTCACTCATTAGAAAATGAGTGAAATTTTGGTCCGGATTAACCTGAAATTCGGATCAATGAGGATCAGGGGGACGAAGTTCCACTGTAAATATTTAGTCACATATTTAAACTTATTTTATTACATAAACTTTTTTATTTTTTCATAAAAGTTCAGCTTATTATGAACTTGAAATTAAACAGAATCAAGTTCATTCGATATTATTATATGTACTCGACAACCCCAATTTTCTTGCGGATAAATATATTAAACCTCTGGAAACGTTACTAAATTTAGTTTCAGGCATTCATACGTCGAGACATATAATATGAAGCTGTCCCTTTATATATAATCCATACATATCTATTACAACACCAGTGTATTAGTAAAATGAGATGCTTCGGTGGCCACATGGTCTAACGCGTCACTCTCGCAATAGCCTGTACTGCGAGGTTCGATCCCGGTTGGGTGTATTGGTGGCTTTTCTTAAAGAGTTTTCCACTTTCCATACAAATGTGGGTACACTTTGTATAAATTAAACCTCCCTCGTCCCTAACACATTAGCGTAATTTGTATATAGATGCGTATAACACAAATGGTGGTAAGACACGGTGATAAAAAAAATCCTCTATAGGAAAATGTTATCAATTTTAACCGTAACAAATTATGTTTGTGTTTAAAAATGTGCTCTAAATATCCATTCGTAAGAAAATTAAGGTATATGTTTGCATGTGCTTTTTATCACTGCCAAGTACAGTCCCGATCATAAAAATTGCCATTTTCTCTATAACAAACACTTCTTGTGACCAGCACTGTACTTAATGTCTTGTAACTTCCGTCATTTTACAATCTTTCTGTCGCTACACAGATACACTTCCTTATCGTTGTTGTGGGAACTCACGTGACGCTTATAATTTTAACAACTCGAACACCTATATCTTGCTTGTTTACCTAGACAACATTTCTGAGTGCAACCAGTACTCGTCTCCGCTAACCCCTCCTCTTTTTTACTATCAGCAAATGTTGTGTTCGCATTACGTACACTCTGTTTCAACTCGACGTAGATCCTTGAATAGTTTTAAAAAACGTTTATTGGCTTATGTATGACGAAAATAAATTTAGGGTTTTCGAAAACAAGGTGTGTAGGAATGTATTTGGTTAAAAAAGAGATGAGGCTACTGGGGAGGGGGTAGGTTACATAATGATGAGTTATATACCCTGTGCTCATCATAAGAACATTGTTAGAATAACCAAGTCTCGTAGATTACTGTGGCTAGGATATGAAACGTGTATGGAAGAATCTAGAACCTTGTTCCTTGTCCTGACTGATACACCCAATGAGAAGAGATCATTGAGAAGACCTAGAGGCAGATGGGATGATGACACTAGAACGGACCTGAAAGAGATAGGGTGTAATGAGATGGACTGGGTAGAACTATCTTAAGATAGGGATAGGGTGTAATGAGGTGGAATGGGTAGAACTAGCTCAAGATAGAGATAGGGTGTAATGAGGTGGAATGGATAGAACTAGCTCAAGATAGGGTTAGGGTGTAATGAGGTGGAATGGATAGAACTATCTCAAGATAGGGATAGGGTGTATAATGAGGTGGAATGGGTAGAACTAGCTCAAGATAGAGATAGGGTGTAATGAGGTGGAATTGATAGAACTAGCTCAAGATAGGGATAGGGTGTAATGAGGTGGAATGGGTAGAACTAGCTCAAGATAGGGTTAGGGTGTAATGAGGTGGAATGGATAGAACTAGCTCAAGATAGGGATAGGGTGTAATGAGGTGGAATGGGTAGAACTAGCTCAAGATAGAGATAGGGTGGAATGAGGTGGAATGGATAGAACTAGCTCAAGATAGGGTTAGGGTGTAATGAGGTGGAATGGATAGAACTATATCAAGATAGGGATAGGGTGTATAATGAGGTGGAATGGGTAGAACTAGCTCAAGATAGAGATAGGGTGTAATGAGGTGGAATGGATAGAACTATCTCAAGATAGGGATAGGGTGTAATGAGGTGGAATGGGTAGAACTAGCTCAAGATAGGGTGTATTGAGGTGGAATGGATAGAACTATCTCAAGATAGGGATAGGGTGTAATGAGGTGGAATGGGTAGAACTAGCTCAAGATAGAGATAGGGTGTAATGAGGTGGAATGGATAGAACTAGCTCAAGATAGGGATAGGTGGTGTACTTTTCTAAGTGTGGCAATGCACTTTCGAGTTATTAATGCCGTAAAGAAAGCAATGGTGGCTGGGATGTAATAACTAATAACTAGGGTGTTCACGAAATCTAATTGGTTTTGAAGAATATGTTTCAAATATACTGTATGTATATTTAGTTTGATTGTATCAAGACAGTACCAACATAAATATATGGGTACGTATAAAGTTTAATTAGCATACGTATAAATAGGCTTACATAAATTATATATACATATTTACGTAGGCCTAAAAACGTACCTATAAAACGTTACTCTTTGGATCTACTTATAACAAAGTGACAAATAGGTTAATATTTATATAGCCTTGAACTTAGTTCATTCGTTGTCATTGTTGATTAATTCATTATTAGACGTTATTTTAATTGATTTGTTTTCAAGACTCTTGTAGAGGCGTTTTCATATTGATGTAAATATGGTACAAACAAAATATCTCAATGCGGTCCCAAGCTCAAAGGAAACGTTTATCATCTGAAGCAGTTTTTTTTAAATCTGCGACAGTCCAATTTAAAAGGAAGAAACCTTATCAGATAGCTATAAAAGCTGCTAGATATATTTTAACGTATTCATACAATAGTAGTAAATTGTTATCATTTTTTTTACCACAAAAATAATACATTCTTTAAAAGGCCCTTCCTATGAAAAATGAACTGTACTATACTGTTCTTCTTTGTCTTAGAACTAGTTTTACTGTTGTTAGAGACTTTGTGCTGCATTTGTTCTATTTTAAATTAAGCCTCAATGTACTGTACTATAATGTATGTAAATAGATATGAGAAATTTATATGCGTGGTGTTTGCATCGCACATACATGCTTTATGATAAAATACATTTTCAATTTAAAACTGTTGTATATGATTACAGCTTTTAATTCGTGGTAGCGATATGGCGAGATAAGTTTATAGCTCCCAAGTACTAAACTATACAATGATGTCACAGGTGTTTCGGGGTTTTACACCGTGAGTTATTTATTCTTGAAGCTTAAGCTTCACTTAGAAAATAAAATGTATAAGGAGTTCGAGCTTACTGAATTATTATTATATTAGCAAGATCTTGTTTAGATCGAATTTGCCAAGAAACTTTCTGAATTACATTTGCAAGATTTTGTCGTACCATTTATTTTTCACTTTAATGGAAGCGCTCGCTATAACATATAAATGCTTTGAATATAAACTAGTTAACACATTTTCTTAACAATCGAATGTTATTTTTCGCAAATGTTTCCGCTTCCTCTTTCAATTTCAATAAAACACACAAGAAAAGAGAGTAATGGCATTTCATGCAAAATGGTTGTTTGGTTTTTGCTAATATTAAACTTTTAATGAGTTTTACTAGTTTATATATACTTTTATGTATATTTACATATAATTATGTCTAAACTAGCTCTCTGTAACTTTCGTACCAACGGCAGCTGCCTCTAATTAACCGCTTTCGCACGAATTCAATTAAAGATGCCCTATAAGGGTAAAACAAAACCTAAAGTAACGCTTAATAATTTAAATGTAAGTGTTCTTTTTTTCATAAATAAATTTGCAGATCTCGGCAACACAGTTAACTAGTTGTTCGACAAGCAGCAGATTAAATTATCCTACTAAACCGTGGGAGCCGTGTTTGAATACCAACACGGTTCCCGAAAAAAGTTTCGATGGTGAAATCAGAACTTTCACAGTGATGAATTGACGGCTAGTGGACCAGGTGTTGCGTCTGTTTTAGAGTAAATATAGTTTTTAAGTCGTGCGCTGATGTAATCAGTTGGTCTTAGAGGGTAGGTTAAATGTCTCTTGAGTATATTTTTAGTTATATATTTGTGGTATTTAACGTGCACGCTCTGAACCAACCGATTATATCAGCACACGAGAATTTCTCTGAGATAGAACGAAAGAACCTACCAATTTTGCCGGGAAAGGTATTTCCACATACTCTCCAGGGTTCTTTTACATGCCACAATTGACATGAGACCAACGGCATTACTTCCCATCCGAAGGAAGTTGTGCTATGGATTTTTATCGCTCAAGAAAAACCAGTCGACTTGGTTGGGTTTGAACCCACGAACATCTGGTACGGAGGTGGGCACTTTACCCAAAGACCACCAAGGTCGACTTTATTGTATTATTTTAACATAATCACTGATTTGAGATGTACTATTTATATAAAAAACTTGTCTCACTTTAAAATAAGTTTTTTACGTAGCGGCTAAATAAATACTTGCTCGGCTTATCCGAATATTTACACTAAAGAAGTAAGAACAAGGAAGGTAGAATTGAAAGGAAATGGACCCGCATTTGCGTGGAGGGTGAATGGGAAACCATTTAGGTAAAGCCAGCCACGGTGCACCTGACTGTGATTTAACACCGATGTCTCTAATAATAGTAAATTTAGTCTTGCACGAGTGGGACGTCTTAGAGCAGGTTGTTAGCACAACGAAGACTCCAGCCCCTAATCTCAGTTTTCTAGACCGTAGATGCTACTTATTTGTTCAAGTAGCTCCTCATTTGTCCTCTCGAGGCTGAGTTTGAGCCCGTTCCAGACTCACAGACAAATTTTGGAGGTGCCAGGGTTTGAATACGGGACTTCCGGATCTGTAGCCAGGCACTCTGACCGCTAGACTACAAAGGTAGTAATTTTGATCACATATAAACTAAAATATTGAAATGAATAGAATTAAAGATGGAATAGATCTATCCAAACTATGCTCTATTTCTTTTCTCGGTATACAAAAAAAAAGTCCCATAGGAAAGGAAATCTGTATCGACGTTAAGTCAACAAATCTGAACAATTATTTATCAAACTGTATTAAGTTTAGTTCGTTAGAAATAATTTTAAAAAAAACTATTGTTTATTAATTCAATGTGATTATATTATAATTTTTCCAACATTTCATTTGATAAATGACTTTTCGTCTAGTATTTATAGTCATAAGATGTAATTGCCTAAAAACGACGTTTTTCCTGCATAATTTTCAAACATCCCTCCCCCCTTCTGGCAGGGGTCTACCAGTGCGCAAAGCTTCCACTTAATGGTCGTCCAGCGTGTTTCATTTTATAGAGTAAATATCGGATCTAATATTTCTACCTTCAGCGTGCCCCTCTCAAACGCGTGATTATGCCTGCTCGTGGCTCACAAACTAACTTAACAAAGGACAGCACTTAACATTTAATAGTATCCTAAAAGTTATTCATTCAGACGATTTAGGGCAGGGGTCAGCAATTAATTTCGTGTGATGGCCATATGACCTTGTAAAAAATTGTCACGGGCCACCTGTTTTACAAGCAATTGGTAAGCCCCGTTTTCTACCTCTTTACCCAAATCCACCAGGAGCTTTTTTTTTACCACAGTCATGAATATTTAGATTCACGAACATTTCGTAACTATGTTCGCGTTAATCCTATGTTCGCAAAAAAAAAAAGGCAGCAGTTTGGAGAAGCTTTGGCTTAATTCAGCTACTTCATCACATGAAAATGTTCGAAGTATCACGTTATACTTGTTGACTATGTTCGGATCTACATATCCTTGTGATGCGGGATTCTCAGCAATGAACAGCATCAAAACAAACCTTCGCAACAATTTGAACCAAGAACACTTGTAGGACTCGTTACAAAGTGCCTGAATCACCATAACTCCCGCAGGACTCACTGCGAACTGCCTGTATCACCATAACCCCCGCAGGACTCGCTACGAACTGCCTCTACCACCATAAATCCCGCAGGACTCACTACGAACTGCCTGTATCACCATAACGCCCGCTGGACTCACTACGAACTGCCTGTATCACCATAACACCCGCAGGACTCGCTACGAACTGCCTGTACCACCATAACTCCCGCAGGACTCACTACGAACTGCCTGTATCACCATAACGCCCGCAGGACTCACTACGAACTGCCTGTATCACCATAACACCCGCAGGACTCGCTACGAACTGCCTGTACCACCATAATCCCCGACTCTCGTAAAATAGTTGAAAACAATAAATGTATTTTTTTCTCATTAGAGTTAAATGTGTACCTACTTACTATTACATAATCAATTTTTACTTTATTAATAGTCTACTTATGATTAATGATAATGTTTATGAATTAGGCTGGTTTTTTTTTAACTTATTAGCTTTATTCATTCAATTAGGTATTTTAGGTTTCTGACAGACAGACAGAGCCCCCACGGACCATAAGGGAGAATTTCGCATGCCAGATCTGGCCCGCGGCCCACCTATTGGTGACTGCTGATAGGTAGTAAACGGGAAACTCCAATTTCACCCATCTTATACATGTTTTCGGCTGTATCGGGAATCGAAACTGGGACCGTTAACTCGGTAGTCAGATGCACTAGACTGAGACAAGGTGTCAGATGTAAGCTAAGATTATTTTAATACGGATCCTACCATACGTGGTGGTCCCGGGGCGCCAACGACCAGTCCGAATTAAAAAGAAACCCAAATAAATAATGGACATAGTTAAAATCCTGGTATTTATTTATTTGTATCGATGTCTCCACGTAATTTTTTTGGTATAATAATGAGTGTTTTCTTCCCGGGTAATTTAATGAGGTTTGCGTGTAGGAGGGTGCTTGTTGACTGACTCCCTGGTGGAGAGCATGCCAGCCTCGGGTTGTTTGGACCAACGTTGGAAATAAGCTGATTGGTTATACAAGTTACAAAAAAAAAACTTTCACTTAAGCCTTGTTTGTTATGTAACAAGTTGGACCCAACATGTTGGGAAAAGTAAGCTGCATTCATTAATTCCCAACTTGTTGGACCAACATCCTGAGCCTCTTCTAGTTTGTCATCAGTCTACAGTCTACACATTTCTGGCCATAGAGAACGATGTTTAGATGTCATCTATTCATTCACCGTGTTGACGGGAGGTGTACTCTTGCAGAAAAAATTCTAAAAATTGTAAATTCTTGACTTTACAAACTCGGGTAGAGCCAAAGTTTTTATTTTCTCATCTAAGAAGAGAATATAATAGTACAAATTTTAGACCTAAAGATTATGATGAATGTTTAAGTTTTATCTGCCCCCGAACCCTGTATAATGGATTTTGTTCAAACTTGATATTTAGATATTAAATAGCTATAAACTTTTTATTTTATTTTGACCCTAGGCCTTAAATTAAGAGCGTTTATCATAGCAAGCCCAACTCGGCTCGCGCAAGATATGGAGGTTGTCGAGTGCAAGTATAAAACCTATTTTATGTTATGGGATGGTGGGCGGAAGGGTGAAAGGCATAGCGTGGCTTCACAACCGATCAAAGTATCCTTCCGCGTCAACAAGAACAGATGGATCATGGAAAACGTAGATGGCGCTAGCTACTGGACAGGTCTTGCGGAAAAATCATGCGTTTGGAAATACCAGTTTTCTCGAGAACGAGTGTAATTTTTATGTTACTATTTTCAACACTCCTTCTAAGATAATGTATCGATGTTTATTAATTGTTACATTTTCTTATTTTTTATTACGAAGCCGGCAGTTTTCTATTGAAAAATGTCAATGTTATCGATATTTGATCACTGTTAAAATTATACAGTGGGTGTGTACATAAAAAATATAACTTAATCAACATACTTCTATTCTTGAACAAACTGGTTCCGAAAAGAAAAATGCAAAACAATAAAAATTCTTGAAGATATCCGTTTGTTCTCATGGCTTTGCATTTCCACGCCAAATGAAAAGAGCCAATCGCCTTAAAGGGAAAGTAAAACACCTACGATATGCTGGAAATATGTGCAGAGCATTCGTATTTTAATGATTACTCGAAATTTTCCGTGGTGACGATGGGGGACAAAGCGACAAAGTTTCTTGTTAATAAATACAGTATGTCCCTATTATGACAGAATGAAGATTTGTGCACAATGCTTATCTGTGAAGCCATTCTAAAATGGTCAAAAACGGGCCTTTTCAATGCAGTTTTTATCCAAATATAATTTAGTATTTCAACAATGTTCAATATTAGGAACTTCTATTGACTCTTAATCTCCTTTAATGTTTAACCAGAAGTTATCCGCGTACAATAGTGTTTGTGTAGGTCTAAGCTTACGTATTCTAGCCAACTCTACCAAGAGTTGATATGCATGTGATTTATGCACGTTCGTAGTGGTAGTTTACTATAAGTGATGTTTTTGAATTCCAAATATGCGGAAATGGCTCTAATGATTTTGCTTAAAATCGAATCCAGGGAGTATTTGACCTTTCAAATAACACTTTATAAACCTACTTTTTGGATAAAATATCGTTTGAAGTTAGTTTACTGATAACTTTTTTTATCTTGAATTATGTTAAAAATAACCTTAACGATTAGGCTTAAAACGGGTATCTAGTCGGAAGTTTTTACAGTATACTTAATTTTATACATATTTTTTCTTAAAAATTTAATTTTATGGTAGTTTACTGGCGACAGTTTTTGAAAAATTGGAATTATTTGAATATATGTAGCTACAACGATTTTGCTCATTTGTACATATGCTCTATTTTAAATTATACATAATAATGTGCGTTTATTAAAAAAAAAAAATAGATTAGGCCTCTTTCCTACACATTGAAACACTATTGAATTAATCGCCCCACGTTGGGCGCCGATTGAAGAGCATTCTATTCTGCTGATTATTGTTTATTTGAGTTGTCCTGGTTTTTGTAATAATTAATGAGTTGTGAACTAATGTGGTTTGATTGCCACGCGATTGGAAGCCTTTTTATAAGGTTTATTTATCTCACTCTTTATATCACTCGCCCCTTGTTGGGCCACGTTTTTCAATATCATGTAATAAATACACATTTATAAAGTTGATATTCTTTTAATTCAAAATCTCTGTTTATTTCAAGAGAAAACAGATCATGTCGTTGACAAACTTCGTACGCGGCTGATAGGACGATCTTAGGGATCGCGGATAGGAGCTACAGTCCGATTCTGTTGCCCCATCTTTCGCATATATAGATAGCTCATGGAAGCTTCCAGAAGCTTTTGTATAGAAAAATAAAATAAAATATAACATATGGATGGAAGTAGAATGTTCGAGAACAAGAAGCTGGCTCAAATTACCGTTTAGAAATGCATTTTGTTCTTTTTAGGAAAGGAAGTAAATTTATTTTCCTTATAAAAGACTTAAATTGTCCTTTTGACTCTACTGGTCCTACGTCATGCACTCTGACGTCATTGACAATGGCTCTTGTGCCCTCTTAGAAGAATAAGTGCTTTAAGCGCCATGTAATATATTATATAATTTAAATAAAATAAGATACGTTTATAAAATTAGGACGATATTATTGTCAATGCTCTCACATATTCTTTAGGGGCAGGTCAGTAAGTAACATTACAACATTTTAGAAAATTTGATTAATTTTTTTAAATGATTTTGAAGATTTAGTTTAAAATGACAATCTGGGAATTGTTTTTTTTTCTGATAAATAAGAATAAGTTTTTATTCATACAAATTAAAAATAACTTGAGATTAGTTTACAAATATCTGATTTTTTTTTTAAATTGTTAAAAATATTGGGACAATTTTTTTAATGTAAAATTTTATTGTGATTAACAAAATGATCTGTTGTATTTTCAGAGGAAATCTTAATTAGGGGTAGTTTACTGAAATCATATTTTTTAAATTTTAATTCCATGCTATAATAGCAAATACAATTTTAAATACAGAAGTGCTAAGGAAAGAAAATGAAGAAAAGAAGCTTTGGAAAGGTATACATCAACGAAGAGTGAACAAGGTAGGCCATATACTGAGACATGATATTTTGACGAAGATAATTTAGAAGGAAGTGTGGAAGAGAGAAATGATGATGATGATGATGATGATGATGATGAGAAAGTGTGTGTCATTGTGTCGTACTATTTATTTCTGCTAGTCAATTAGAAAGAAAGTTTTTTTCTGTGTGCGTTCATAATCTGATAGCGCTAGAAGATCAAAAGTCGTCAGCCATCTTATTTTACGTGAAAACGGAACACGGGGTTGTCTAAATAATATTAATTCTGTAAAGCAGGCTACAATCTATCAAAATAATAAATAATATATAATAAAGTTACAAAACTTAACTCATAACTTAGTACGAAATACTCCACTGATGTCATCATTGTATATTGTCTGCTCTATTATTATTTAGCACCGCGTCTTACTACCCGTTCGGGTTGTACGCTTTAAGTACTAATTACGCTAATGGATTAGGAATTGGGAAGGTTAAATTAGAGGCAGTGAACCCGCATTCGCGTGGAGGGAGAGTGGAAAACCATTTTGGGAAAAACCACCCCCAGTTCACCCGACCGAGATTTGAACCTCGATCTCCCCGTCCTCAGCAGTCGAGCTCAACACGACTAGCGCGTTAGCCAACTACGCCACCGAGGCAGGTGTCTGCCCTATTCTTAATTTCATTGGCTTATCGTTTACATTTTGTAAATTCATAGAAAAAAGTGTCGTGTGAATGCCAAGTTTGTTGAAATAAATATTTCATGATTGTATCTATTTAAAGGTTATTTTTTTAACCTTGTAATTAGTTTAACTCTCATTAAGTCAGTTATCACTTTTAGCAGTTTAACGCAGGAATGTCGGGATACAAACTTCACACGGTGGAGGGGGAGGGGGCTCGCCATCCGGCAACATGTGTGTTGGGAGATTTACCATCATGCAAAATTGTCATATGTATATAGGCTTATGTGTGTGAAATGATTATATATATATATATATAATGGTTTTATCAAACATATATAAATATATATATAATATTAGATGTATATTTATAAAATATATCATATACCGTATCATATGCATATATATAGTAAAAATCTTTTCATTCTGTTTCTTCCGACCCAGTTTTTAATTACTTGTGATCTAAAACATCAAATACAAATTTTAAAATTCATGCTTCAAGGTGCAAATGTATGTGCACAGGGGCTATTAATTTTTAAATTCCACATCTCGGCTTGCGATAGATATCGCGCAACGATCATAACAGTCTTATAAACACTCCTTTTATAAATACATAGATGTATGTGAGAAATCATCATATGTGTTTGTATAAATGACTATATAAATATGTGTGTGTGTGATGGGTACCCGTCTAAAGCGTCAGATTTGTAATAAACTAAATTACTCGTGACGGGAAGCTAGAGGTTCGAATCTCAGCCGAGTGCACTGGGGGTCGTTTCTAACGAACAATTTGTCACTGTGTCTATGGGTTCATCCATAAACCACTTTATGCTATTTTTTTTCTTTTAACTTTTTTTATCATCCCTCCACCCATTTAACACCATGTAAACATTAGACTTTCCCCCTTTCTCCTCACAACTGCGTTATACGATTTATGGATGATCCCTTTTATCCATCCTCTCTTCACGCTAATGGGAGCACGTTCACTAAAAACTGCCTTTCTCCTACCTACTTCTTATAGAAAGTCCTTATTAGCCTTGCCGTTAAACGTACCAATAAAAAAAAGCCACAAATATCACGAAGTCAAGATTTTTGATTTAAGTTGTGATTGAAGGTAACGCTAGTAAAGACCAGTATTTTTTATTTAAGGTGTGATTGAAGGTAACTCTAGTAAAGACCAGTATTTTTTATTTAAGTTGTGATTGAAGGTAACGCTAGTAAAGACCAGTATTTTTTATTTAAGTTGTGATTGAAGGTAACGCTAGTAAAGACCAGTATTTTTTATTTAAGTTGTGATTGAAGGTAACGCTAGTAAAGACCAGTATTTTTGATTTAAGTTGTGATTGAAGGTAACTCTAGTAAAGACCAGTATTTTTTATTTAAGTTGTGATTGAAGGTAACGCTAGTAAAGACCAGTATTTTTTATTTAAGTTGTGATTGAAGGTAACTCTAGTAAAAACCAGTATTTTTTATTTAAGTTGTGATTGAAGGTAACTCTAGTAAAGACAAGTATTTTTGATTTAAGGTGTGATTGAAGGTAACTCTAGTAAAGACCAGTATTTTTTATTTAAGTTGTGGTTGAAGGTAACGCTAGTAAAGACCAGTATTTTTTATTTAAGTTGTGATTGAAGGTAACTCTAGTAAAGACCAGTATTTTTGATTTAAGTTGTGATTGAAGGTAACGCTAGTAAAGACCAGTATTTTTATTTAAGTTGTGATTGAAGGTAACGCTAGTAAAGACCAGTATTTTTGATTTAAGTTGTGATTGAAGGTAACTCTAGTAAAGACCAGTATTTTTGATTTAAGTTGTGATTGAAGGTAACGCTAGTAAAGACCAGTATTTTTTATTTAAGTTGTGATTGAAGGTAACGCTAGTAAAGACCAGTATTTTTTATTTAAGTTGTGATTGAAGGTAACTCTAGTAAAGACCAGTATTTTTTATTTAA
Source organism: Timema cristinae (assembly GCA_039000515.1). Lineage (NCBI taxonomy): Eukaryota > Metazoa > Arthropoda > Insecta > Phasmatodea > Timematidae > Timema > Timema cristinae. The sequence goes on along the minus strand of JBCFYV010000100.1, from coordinate 25,637,335 downwards.
GTTGTGATTGAAGGTAACGCTAGTAAAGACCAGTATTTTTTATTTAAGTTGTGATTGAAGGTAACGCTAGTAAAGACCAGTATTTTTTATTTAAGTTGTGATTGAAGGTAACTCTAGTAAAGACCAGTATTTTTGATTTAAGTTGTGATTGAAGGTAACGCTAGTAAAGACCAGTATTTTTTATTTAAGTTGTGATTGAAGGTAATGCTAGTAAAGACCAGTATTTTTGATTTAAGTTGTGATTGAAGGTAACTCTAGTAAAGACCAGTATTTTTTATTTAAGGTGTGATTGAAGGTAACTCTAGTAAAGACCAGTATTTTTGATTTAAGTTGTGATTGAAGGTAACGCTAGTAAAGACCAGTATTTTTTATTTAAGTTGTGATTGAAGGTAACGCTAGTAAAGACCAGTATTTTTGATTTAAGTTGTGATTGAAGGTAAACTCTAGTAAAGACCAGTATTTTTGATTTAAGGGTGTGATTGAAGGTAACGCTAGTAAAGACCAGTATTTTTTATTTAAGTTGTGATTGAAGGTAACGCTAGTAAAGACCAGTATTTTTATTTAAGTTGTGATTGAAGGTAACTCTAGTAAAGACCAGTATTTTTTATTTAAGCTGTGATTGAAGGTAACGCTAGTAAAGACCAGTAATTATTTATTTATAAGTTGTGATTGAAGGTAACTCTAGTAAAAACCAGTATTTTTTATTTAAGTTGTGATTGAAGGTAACTCTAGTAAAGACAAGTATTTTTTGATTTAAGGTTTAGTGATTGAAGGTAACTCTAGTAAAGACCAGTATTTTTTATTTAAGTTGTGATTGAAGGTAACTCTAGTAAAGACCAGTATTTTTTATTTAAGTTGTGATTGAAGGTAACTCTAGTAAAGACCAGTATTTTTGATTTAAGTTGTGATTGAAGGTAACGCTAGTAAAGACCAGTATTTTTTATTTAAGTTGTGATTGAAGGTAACGCTAGTAAAGACCAGTATTTTTGATTTAAGTTGTGATTGAAGGTAACTCTAGTAAAGACCAGTATTTTTGATTTAAGTTGTGATTGAAGGTAACGCTAGTAAAGACCAGTATTTTTTATTTAAGTTGTGATTGAAGGTAACGCTAGTAAAGACCAGATATTTTTATTTAAGTTGTGATTGAAGGTAACTCTAGTAAAGACCAGTATTTTTTATTTAAGTTGTGATTGAAGGTAACGCTAGTAAAGACCAGTATTTTTATTTAAGTTGTGATTGAAGGTAACGCTAGTAAAGACCAGTATTTTTTATTTAAGTTGTGATTGAAGGTAACTCTAGTAAAGACCAGTATTTTTTATTTAAGTTGGGATTGAAGGTAACGCTAGTAAAGACCAGTATTTTTTATTTAAGTTGTGATTGAAGGTAACGCTAGTAAAGACCAGTATTTTTTATTTAAGTTGTGATTGAAGGTAACTCTAGTAAAGACCAGTATTTTTGATTTAAGTTGTGATTGAAGGTAACTCTAGTAAAGACCAGTATTTTTGATTTAAGTTGTGATTGAAGGTAACGCTAGTAAAGACCAGTATTTTTTATTTAAGTTGTGATTGAAGGTAACTCTAGTAAAAACCAGTATTTTTATTTAAGTTGTGATTAAAGGGTAACTCTAGTAAAGACAAGTATTTTGATTTAAGGTGTGATTGAAGGTAACTCTAGTAAAGACCAGTATTTTTTATTTAAGTTGTGATTGAAGGTAACTCTAGTAAAGACCAGTATTTTTTATTTAAGTTGTGATTGAAGGTAACTCTAGTAAAGACCAGTATTTTTGATTTAAGTTGTGATTGAAGGTAACGCTAGTAAAGACCAGTATTTTTTATTTAAGTTGTGATTGAAGGTAACGCTAGTAAAGACCAGTATTTTTGATTTAAGTTGTGATTGAAGGTAACTCTAGTAAAGACCAGTATTTTTGATTTAAGTTGTGATTGAAGGTAACGCTAGTAAAGACCAGTATTTTTTATTTAAGTTGTGATTGAAGGTAACGCTAGTAAAGACCAGTATTTTTTATTTAAGTTGTGATTGAAGGTAACTCTAGTAAAGACCAGTATTTTTTATTTAAGTTGTGATTGAAGGTAACGCTAGTAAAGACCAGTATTTTTTATTTAAGTTGTGATTGAAGGTAACGCTAGTAAAGACCAGTATTTTTTATTTAAGTTGTGATTGAAGGTAACTCTAGTAAAGACCAGTATTTTTTATTTAAGTTGGGATTGAAGGTAACGCTAAGAAAGACCAGTATTTTTTATTTAAGTTGTGATTGAAGGTAACGCTAGTAAAGACCAGTATTTTTTATTTAAGTTGTGATTGAAGGTAACTCTAGTAAAGACCAGTATTTTTGATTTAAGTTGTGATTGAAGGTAACTCTAGTAAAGACCAGTATTTTTGATTTAAGTTGTGATTGAAGGTAACGCTAGTAAAGACCAGTATTTTTTATTTAAGTTGTGATTGAAGGTAACGCTAGTAAAGACCAGTATTTTTTATTTAAGTTGTGATTGAAGGTAACTCTAGTAAAGACCAGTATTTTTTATTTAAGTTGTGATTGAAGGTAACGCTAGTAAAGACCAGTATTTTTGAAGTTTTTGGTAACTTAACTTTTTTTTAGACACAATACATAAGGTACCAGTAGATATGTTTTGTTTAAATTTCTACACATGACAATCCCATCAGTATTTTTTTTTATTTTTTGTCAAAATAATCTTGAATTATGGATTAGAAATTGTTCTTTTCATTTATAAAGTTTCTCATCAATTTCCAGGATGCCTCTGACAAATATCCAAGAACTCTTGAGATTACTATGTGTAGAAAATTAAACATCGTTTCTACTTGAGCATTATTTTACGTCTTTTGCCACAAGTTTTTTTTATTATTTAAAAACTGCAAAAAAAAAACAAAAAAAAAACAGATCTTAACCAGCGTTCCCTTCCATCGCGCCTTAAGGTGGGAATGTGGGGAACACGGGGAAAGGTCATTATTTTGGAATTTTTTTAAAGCAACACTTTTTTTTTGCCAAAATAAATAGTATACTTCTTTAATACAAACATAAGATTTCAATTTTTTTCACATTGGTAATATCAACATTTATTGAATATCTTTTAAGAATGTCCTGGAATTTAATGGCAGTTTTTTTTTATCTTCATTTAAAAAGTTAAGTCATCTATATCGCCATGCTCATGATAGATATTCAACAACTGTTTATCACCATGTGAAGAAAATAAAACTCAAATGTTTCTACTGAAGCAATATTTGATTTCTTACGGCCAAATAATAATTTTGCTATAAGAACTGCAAACACAGTGGCCTTAACTTGCGTCCCCCATATGCTCACCTTAAAGACAATCATTTTGTGTAGCTATGTTTTATAATTACTTACCCCCCCCCCTCCTCCCACCCTTAGCTGTAACACTGGCTACATAGGTTGCGATTTGTAACACACTGAATAGGTTGCACGTGTTTTTATTATCAAGAAAAGACAAGTTAGCTAAAAGGTAATGCAGGTAGGTTGTTATTTATGATTTTTAATTGGCTCCATTTGTGAGTAATGGTTTGAGTTGCCTGGTCCTGTTGTCAAGACCAACAGATGGCCAGCCAAGTTGTTTACGCAGTGGAGGTAAGGCGCATGCGTAGTGACTCGCACCTGCCACCCTCTTGCAGGAAACACCTGCTCCAAATGACACGTGGCTGGCTGCTGTCTCCTAGTTTACCAGGCTCTGCTGAACCAGAAGTGATTCTCTTTGGATTACCTTTTTATTTGTTTTCTTATAGGTATGGAATGGGATTGGTTTGTTAGATATTCGTTAACTATCAGAAGTACCCGGGCAACCTTTTTCTTTGCTTCAAACAGAAACGTAATTTTTACATATTTTTATTTCTTCTTACCAAGTTTTTAATTATTATAAAAAAATATAATCCAAATTTAAAAATTCCTGCTTCTACGTGCACATGTCCGTACACAAGGGCTACTAATTTTTAAATTTCACAACTCTGCGTTCGATAAATATTAAATATCGCGCAACGCTCATGATAGACAGACTCTTCATTTTATTAATATTGATTAGTCTTGCCGCGCATCTGATAAACCTAGAGAACAAAGGGAATTTTTGAACATTTAAATTTAAAAATGATTAGATAGTTGGTAAATTCGAGACGTTTAAGATGGGTTGAAACTTGAAAGATAACTCTAGCTAAGGTTAGTATTTTTACAGGTTTTCTAACAACAACAAAAAAGTGAAGGTACTATGGGTGATCGTGGGATCTTAGATATGTTTATAAGTCGATCAGGGACTAAAATGGTCGCCAACCCCTGCTTTTTACAATGTCCTACTTCCATTTAAAATGTCTGTAAAAATGGGAGTTACTTCTGTAAGCCACGTTGAGTTTCGTAATAAGAAAATGGTGATAGTATTTCATTTTGGGGCCAAAATAATTGCTCAACTGATTTTTTTTATAGAATTTTTTTTATAGTTGAAATAAGTTTGACAATACAATTTCTCCATTGAATTCCTGTAAAGAATGATATAACTACTATAATATTAATAAATTCACACCTGGATAGGGATTTAAATTTCGAACGTCTATCTTTACGAATCAATCGCTGTTATCTTAGTTATTCCTATTGTCACCCCATTTTTTTTTACCTTGAAGGTTTTAATTGATGACTGTTTATCTTTCCCACCATAACTTCTTAAATAATCGACACATTTTGATGTTCCTTGGTCCAATCACGTTTTGTTTCAGGAGTGTCCATAGTTTCTTAGATGAACGAAGTCGGACTTTCTAAATACAAGTAACATATCGAAACTGACCCAGCGAATTAAGAAACAACATAAAGAATAATTCAAATCTGGACATAGCAATAATATATTACCCGCTTCAGTGGTAGATTGGTTTGACTTTACTTTCGTAATAGACTAGACTGCTGATGATGGGAAGACCGGGGTTCGAATCCCAGTCGGGTGTACTGAAATTTTATTTTCCTACGTGGTTATTCACTCTAACTTCAAGAAAATGCAGGTACACTTAATCTATTATTATTATTAGCACCGCGTCTTACTACCCGTTCGGGTTATACGCACTTACGCTAATGTGTAATGGTAGGATGATTGTGAGATGAAATGGAGGACCTACAGTTTAACGTGGAATCCGAACCACGGTGGAGGCCTGGCATTCCCCACATTCACAAGATGTCTTGTCAGAGGGGAAGGAAGGGTTTGGTAATTAGATAAATCTGAACTGGGACCGAGGATTGAACCCCGGCTGCCAGCACAGAAGTCTGACACCTTACCCCTAGACCGCCAGGTCACCTACACTTAATCTAAATTTAGCCATACTCATCCCTAACATATTAGAGAAGTTAGTTGGTATACGTATAACCCAATCGGTTTGTAAGATGCGGTCCTAAAATAGAAAAACCAACTATATATAGTAATTTGTCTGTGTGTGTGTGTGTGTGTGTGTGCGCGCGCCGAATGTACCCGCGTTTGCTTTAAGGGATTTGGAAAATTAATGTAACATTTAAATCCTCATTAGATCCTAAATAAAACTTTTTTTCTTAATATTGACACTACTAGACTACTATATTACTTCTAATTATTAACTACATCGGCGGGTGCGCAGACTAAACGTAAAGATCATCTAGCTTTGTTTTCCGGCGAGGGGGAGGTTGGCGTTCGAATCTCAACTGGGTGTACTGAAGGTGTTTTTGTCTCAAACGATTTCTTACCCTCCTTTTCCACAAATGAAGGTATTTTTCCTATAAATTCTACATTTACTATCCTTATGTCAACATTGTAATTAAATATTGATTCCCCTGATGGGTAGTAGGATGTGGTTATAAAAAAAAAGGGTGTGGGAGGGGACATTTAACGTGCACTTTCTGAGAAGACTCATTTTACCAATTCATTGCCTACAAATTATCTTAATACTAAAACGGTCAAAGGACTCAGGACCTGGTGGACAATTAATCAAAAGACAAATGTTTGACCATGCCGAGAATTGAGCCAGGACCCTTGAATCATAAACTATGGATGTAGAGATACAAAGGAAGAGGTACACACGCACACACCCACCCAAATACTCTCCCTTAGATAGTTTTAATAAAATCACAACCCGCCTCGGTGGCGTAGTTAGCTAACGTGCTAGTTTCGTGTTGAGATAGACTTCCGAGGACGGGAGATCGATTTTCGAATCTCAGTCGGGTCAACTAGGGGTGGTTTTACTTGAATCGTTTTTCACTCTCCCTCCACGCAAATGCGGGTTAACTTTCTCTAAATTAAACCTTCCCAATTCCTAACCCATAAGTGTATAACCCGAAAGGGTAGCAAGACGCTGTGCTAAATAAATAAATAAAATCACAAAATATTTAAGAATAAACACACTATCCTTCGGAACACTAGAGATTGATTAAATAAATGGGCTAAATTTTAAGACCAAATTTAAACTTTAGATTAAAAAGGTGTATCGTTATACACAGTAAAAGTTTCCCTAAGAAATCTCATTTAAAAAAAACTACTGAAATAATATCTTAAGATTAAATCACCCCTTTCAACCAACAGCACAACCAACAAAGTAAATTTCTTCTCTCGCCACTGCCTGTTGTAGAAACCACTAACCAAGCTCTAAATAGGGTGTTTTTTTTCAACCATCCACTGCTGCAATATATCTTTCGTGAGAAACTCCTGGTACCCCACTTGGCAACGCAGCTGGTGCTGGTGTCGGGACGTCCTTTCGTGCCCCCCCCCCCCCCTTCCTCCTGTCCATCCCCCAGATTAATTTGTCGCCGCGGTTCCTCGCCTCGGTTTAATTGGTCGGGGCCAAGCCGGGCCCGCCGTCGTATCTCTCTCTCAGTCCGACACACGTGTTAAGGAGGCGTCTTCTGCTATCTCGGTTTTGTATTCTCTAGTGTAGCCGTGCCACACTCGAATTATCATAAGGGACACATTCAAAATTAAAAATACTTGGGGGGCCCCCTACATTAAAAAGAAAATTTTCAAAATCCTTAGTAATTAAAATGTTTCAGGTTTTTTTTTAGCACTGCATCTTAATACCCGTTATGTTTATACTCTCATGTACAAATTACGCTGTTTTAGGGATCAGGAAGGTTATATTTAGAGGAAGTGTACTCGTATTTGTATGGAGGGAGAATGAAAAACCATTTCGGGAAAAAAGCCTTAGTACACCCAACTAAGATTCGAACCTTGATCTCCCCGTCATTGGCAATCTAGTTTTACACTGGGGTAGTGCGTCAGACCATGCGGTCACCAAAACGAGTCATGTTAAATTTTATAAAGTTTTTATTATTACAAAAAAATAATGGTTCGGTGAGCAGCAAAGACTTTCACGCTCCTTTACCTAAAAATTGAGATATCTACTTAAAAATAACAGTAAGTTATGTGAAACAAAATAATATACATTGTTGCAGAAACATTCTGCCATAAATCATTAAAGAAATCATATACACGGTTACAGAAACATATTGAGAAGGAAAGGTAACAGCTTTGTTCACCAAAGAGCGCAATGATCAATTTCCTAGACCTCAATTTAAAAAAATATTTCTACCAATAGCTCAGAAACTATTGGATTTATAAAAATATATCTTGAGTAAAAGTTTTTTTTATTTTTAATAGTACTTATTACAAATTTACAATGATAGGTTATTTTGTATATCAAAGGGGAAAATGAGATGCAGCATTTTGTTTGAAATGATAAACATTGCTTGGGATACGAATTTCAATCAAAATCGTAAGAGGACATTTTGAGAAAAAAATATTTTTCTCTTTTTGACCGTCAATGAGGACCTTATGAAAACTCGATGCTAAGTTTTAGTCCGATTGATAAAATGGTATCTATCGGTTTTAGACCGATATACAGACAGATAGACAGACCGCATCGCGAAAACCTCCTTTTCGGGTTTATTGGGTCATGAAACGTCATTATCCTTTTAAAAAAATCTTGTTCCCCCCCCCCCCCCCCCCCAAACGAGCTGTGATATTTCAATTGCATGTTTCTTTTCGTAAGAGAACACTATTAATACACTCATTATGCTGTCAAATATGGCACATATTTGGTGCGCAAATGTAACCCTTTTTTGGAAATACACTTTGGTGAGTAGAGAGTAAATACTTAGTGCACCAACCACACTTGCTAGATTTCATCAAATATGCCCATTATCAAAATATCAAAATTAAAAATTCTTTGATTTTACAATGTTTATAAAATGGTTTCAAACGAAAGACAAAAAGGTTAAATCTAAATCATTTACCGAGAACAGAATTTTTTTTTAATAATATATTTGGTTTCGGTAGTATATTTCTACTCTGAAAACTGGGATGGTTTACTTTGTCATTTTATAAACAATATAAACTATACTAATGTGGTTTTTTTTTTTAGAAAAAGTTTTAATTTAAATTTGAATCAAATTAAATGCGAAAATGAAGCTCCTCTGCTGAAGCGCGCCCTTTAGGTGAATTCACACTGACAGACTGTACACCGCTGGTCGCGTCGCTACATCACACTGACGACTGGCGCCGGCTGTGTCATGACGCTATTCACACTGACAGGACTGTGCGCCGGCTGTTTCGTGTCGCTAGCATTCACACTGACAGGATTGTGCGCTTACCGTCCTGGACTGTAAAGACCGTGCCCTCGGGAGAACACTTTTAAAGCAATCCAAGACGACAGAGTTGAATCACGGTCACTGCATAATCGGCGCACAGTCCTCTCAGTTATTCCAACTTGAAGGGGCTGCCTAGGTACATCGGATGTTGCGCTTAGGTTAAATACTGTCGAAACGCTTAACAGTAGACTAATTTGGTGCTTACTAGTATTTTCCCTGGCCCTATAAATCCTATAGACTTGATAAACATGCTTAGAAAGTTAAATTTTTCCACTTCTTATTCGTTCTCCTACAATTGTATCACTCCACACCCAGTAGTAACCTTAAAACCTAGCATGTTTCTGACGTTTATTTATTTTTGCTAGACTATTCTAACTCCTTAAACGCTCTACTTTTATAGCTATATCTTCCACTAAATAAATGTAGGAACAATTCGTTCGTAGACTTAAAAAAAAAAAAGAAAAAACGCATGTTGCTATTTCACCACGCACTCCCATCCATCACTCTACTTTTTAATTGGGGCGCTATTAAATTGCCGCTCTTCTCAAATGGGAGTTAAGTTGACGATTCTGACATATAGTTGTGGGCTTCAAATTAAGGGGGCGATGTGAATGTATTTTTATGGACATGTCCATAAAAATACATTCACATCGCCCCCTTAATTTACTTTTTTTTTATTAAATTACATCCTTTAATTTACAAATATATATTCTACGCTTCTATACCTGTTACTTTTCGTTTACCTAGCGTTTAGGTCTTAGTGACCAACCGAAATATGTGGATTTTTGAACTTTTAATTAGAGTGGAAAAATTTAACTTTCTAAGTATGTTTAACAAGTCTATAGGATCTATAGGGACAAGGAAAATACTTTTGTGTTCATTCTAGTAAGCATAATGTTGTCATAACCAAAAGATAAATCATGTACCCAAAAACTTGTTTCATGAGTAAATCACTTGGACTGGTCAGGGTAAGGTTCAACTTCTGTGCTGCGCCGGTCACTCTCCCGCAGTTATCGATTACCCAACCTTCCTAACCTCTGACAAGAACTGATTGGAATGCCAGCCGCACCGTGTTGGATTCCAGTTAACTGTGTCTCATTTCATTCACATCCCCACCCTTACACATTACGAATGCTATAACCCGAACGGTAGAAGCGTGCAATAATATTAATAATAATACAATCACTTCAAATAGCCTTAAAAAATCAATTTTTTTGTTGAGGGCAACATTTATAACATTACTTGAATATGACTACGTGAAAGGTGAAAGTAGATATAGTAACTTTACTGTCATAAGGCTTTACTTAAATGGACTTATTTCATAAACGATATAGGTCTTTCCGTAGAATGACTCTGAGGCTTTCCACATAACTATTAAATATAGATTGCTATAAAAAACCTCAAGAGTAATTCCTACCGGAATGAGTTAGTGACATGGACTCACATGCAGGGATAGTTCACTATGGAATATTGTTACCACTCTTGAGTGTTGATATTATACTGATTAGGTTGATCTGGATTATTATCAGGCCATAATTGAAATACCTTATGTAATTGTAATGAATTATTTACTCACATCATTGCTGAATTGAACAGGGCGAATATGTGATCCGATATCTCACTTCTTAGGGAACTGGGATGATTAAAATGGGATTGGGTCAAGATTGATCTAATATAGTGACCGGCACGGAGTTGTTACGGTCCTGACTCAGATTAGGTGATTATTAAAAAAAGAAAAATAGTTTTCTCTTGACGAACATAGGTCCTGACTGCTCGGCGACTATTAAAACAGTGTCGTCGCCTCAGCTTAACAACAGGGATGTTTTCGAAAACTTGTCTTCTTGAATGTTCAAGTAACGGGATGCATTCGTCCCTTTTCTCTCCCCCCTTGTCCTTCGAGAAGATTTTACTTCCCCCCTTGTTCTTCGAGAAAATTTTGTTTGGGTGACCTAGAGATAGAGGAAGAAGACTTTTGCACCACGTAGATATTTACTGTGAAATATAGTGTAAATTAAATAAATTGTGAAAACTATTATATATATATATCGGATCTGATTATTTCTATTAGTTGGTCCAAAGAGATTTATAAAATATAATCGTAACATGAACTACTATTATTTGGTATTTCTACGTTCGTTAAGAGTTTTATAAATCGAGATACACTCACACACTTAATAAATACATTATGTGTGCCTCACGACTTGAAATTTAAAAGGTTTATTTTCATACGTATTATTATTATTATTATTATTAGCACCGCGTCTTACTACCCGTTCGGGTTATACGCACTTACGCTAATGTGTAATGGTAGGGTGATTGTGAGATGAAATGAAGGACCTACAGTTTAACGTGGAGTCCGAACCACGGTGGAGGCCTGGCATTCCCCACATTCACAAGATGTCTTGTCAGAGGTGAAGGAAGGGTTTGGAAATCAGATAAATATGTGCCGGGACCGAGGATTGAACCCCGGCCGCCAGCACAGAAGTTTGACACCTTACCCCTAGACCGCCAGGTCACCAGCATACGTATTAAAAGTTCCCCTTGATAGTACATTTGGAAAAAGCAGCCTACAGAGGCGATAGCTTCGTTACAAAATATGCTTCCTATCTCGATTACCTCCCACCCCGATTCTTCCCATTATATGTATGGATTCGCCACTGCTTAACTAGTGAGTGTTACGTCACTGCAGTAATACAGAACGTCTCTGTGTCATTCTGTGAGAGAGAATGGGCCCAATTGATCGATGGTAATTTTACGGCTCTGCCTAAGAGTTGAACCTGCCGCCCCTGGATGAGTAGGTGGACCCTATAATAGCACTGATTTGCAACCTTTTTCAACTCACGGCACACTTAAAAAGGCGCCGAAATTGTCAAGACATACCATCATTACTTCTTAACTTTTGTCAAGATTGTATATAATAGTTCAATAGCTAAAATTGTATTTATATATCTTTTTAAATGATGTTGATCACTGTTTTAAAAATATTTATTATTATAATTATTCCCCAATTATTTTTTCCCCCGTTTCATTTCTACCTTTCCCTGAAATCCTGTGGAACACCTGCTGACCATTCGCAGCACACCGGTTGAAAAATGCTGCTCTACAAACTGAGCCACGGGCAAAGACAAATATACGTATTTTAACAAAAAAAACTCTTTACGGTAGGAGAGGTGGTAAGTTACAGCTAGAAGAAGGTTCTTTATTGCAAATATTGGCTGAAAGTAATCAATTTCAACCTATATAAAAATAATTATAATTATTGTTTTAGAAATACAATATTATCGATAATTATTTCCAAATAGATTGACATTAGTTACTTTCAGTCAATGTTTGCAAGAACGGCCGGGGTTCAATCCTCGGTCCCGGCAAAGATTTATCTGATTTCCAAACCCTTCCTTCACCTCTGACAAGACATCTTGTGAATGTGGGGAATGCCAGGTCTCCACCGTGGTTCGGATCCCACGTTAAACTGTAGGTCCTCCATTTCATCTCACAATCACCCTACCGTTACACATTAGCGTAAGTGCGTATAACCCGAACGGGTAGTAAGACGCGGTGATAATAATAATAATGTTTCAAGAACCTTCTGCTAGCTGTCAATTGTCTACACTCCAACCGTAGATGGGGTATATATACGGGATGGGGTGGAAACAGACGATCTTTGCTGAGGAAAGTGATGGACAACGTGCTGAGGTTTGTCTGACGTCCGGTATAGCTCACCTGAGTGACATTATTTTCAAAAAGTGTGGTATGTAGTTCACGTTTATTGTTCAATTAAAGTGTAAGTTTTACAGTTACTATTCTTCTAATAGTTTCAACCCCGCTCTGTATGTTGTGGCCCCGGGTACAAGCAAGGTATACACCAGACCCACAGCTTCTGGAGTAAAATGGCTGCGCTACGGGGGAGTCCTTCAACACGGGTATCGCTGCGTGCCATAAAGGGGAATTTAAAAGACTCATTTCAAACATGATTTTTCTAGAGATAGGACCATTTCAAGTCAATCGACTGTCTTCCACAAAGCTAGGTTCGGGTAGTGACCCAACCCCTTCTTCACATAATCCTACCTCACAGAGCTTAAGCAGACTGAACATAACGATTACAACGGTCCCTTTATGATGAACACGTTACAAGTGAGTCATTTCACAATCAAACATTTGTGAGTGCTTTTATCACTGAGCATAGACACTAGCGAACCCCAGTGTTGATGGACTCAAAGGTGACCTGGCGGTCTACGGGTAAAGTGTCAGACATTTGTGCTGAGGGTCCGGGGTTCAATCCTTGGTCCAGGCACAGATTTATCTTATTGCCAAACCCTTCCTTCACTTCTGACAAGACGTGTATTAATCACAACTTGTGAATGTGTGGAATGCCAGGTCTCCACCGTGGTTCGGATTCCACGTTAAAATGTAGGTCCTCCATTTCATCTCACAATCACCCTACCATTACACATTAGCGTAAGTGCGTATAACCCGAACGGTTAGTAAGATGCGCTGCTAATAATAGTAATAATAATAATAATAATTAATGATAATAATAATAATTGACTAAACCTGGCTCAAGGTAAGCATTGATACTTCCTTGAGTCTGAGGATCTGGTGTATAGTCTGTGGCCAAGGACAAACTAAATCGCTTACTAAGCCATTCTGCTCCCGAATACGTAGGCTCACGCCACCCTGCACACATATCTGTAGTGAGGGTTGTTTCACCTTTCTCCCAAGGCGTTTAGCATATTTATAAACTATTAGGTATCAAATGAAAACTCTTGCGTCTCTTCAGATCCAAGATGAAAAGTGTGATTGAGACTGTCCTGTGAATGGAGCATTATTGAAGAGTAACGTTAGTTCATACTGATAAGTGATATTGTGATTGTCGCGTTAGCTGAAGAAATTTTATGGTCTAAAGCTCAAAGGGAAAAGCGTGATTTCTATTGTCTCATACTGCGGCAATTTTATGGACTAAAGTTCAAGGTTACAAGTGTGATTGTGATTTTACCATAACAAGAGCAATGTTTTGGAGTAAATTTCATGGTGTAAAGTGTGTTTGTGATTGTCCGGAACTAGGTAAATGTTGTAGAGTAAAGTTAAAGGTGTGATTGCGATTGTTCCATAACTAGATCGATGTTGTGAAGTAGAATAAAAACTGTGATGAAAAGGGTGACTGTGACTGTTCCGTAACTGTTGCAATGTTGTGGATTAAATTTATTGTGGAAAATGTGATTATCCCCTAACTAGAGCAAATTTGTGGAGTAAGGCTCAAGGTTAAAAGTGGGATTGCGATTGTTCCATAATTAGATCAATGTTGTGGACTAAAGTTCAAGTCTAAAAGTAGGATTGCGATTTTTCCTTAACTAGAGCAATATTATGAACTAAATTTCAAAGTTAAACGTATGATTGCGATTTTTCCCATAACTAGAGCAATGTTGGGGACTAAGGTTCGAGGCTAAAATTGGGATTGTGGATGTCCCATAGCCAGAGGAGGGGTGTAGGACGAAGGACAAGATAAGCGTGTGATGCATGTATGGGATGAGAATCGCTCTCTTGTAACAAGCGCGGCGAAGGAGGGAAATGTGAGCTAGTTGACTGATGGTGGCAGCACTGACTCCTCATTAGCGCAAGACGTCTCCTTTTCGAGGGGGCTTGTTGTGGCAGCATTGTAGCAGCTGCCTTGACTAATCCTGGCGGCAATATGGGCTTATGGGCCACAGACTGCCTACCGCTTGACAAGAGGGAGGAACTGTCTACTTGAATTGCGTCCTAGGGTTACACCGGAGAGAACACGAAAGAACCGAACGATCACATGTGTTCGGTAACATTCACATATGCTCGCGATCGGCAATGAACAGGTGCGATTACACTAGATTAGAGATTGAAAATTTTCTGCAGTGGCGGATTGCGATAAAGGGGTAAATTGTCGAGGTGGCACCTAAAACTTATTATACTTAAAAAAATATAGCGTATTAAGAGATGGAGGGGGTTATAAGAAGGGGTTAGGGGGCACGGGGGCGGGAGGGAGGAGGGTCAAATGGGAAGCATGAAGAATAGGGGGAAGATTCATGTTGGGCCAACCTTAAAATTATTTTAGTTAACTTATTGATGACAAATAAATTGAAGTATGATTTATGATTATAACGGGTCTACAAAGGCTCGCATTCATTTATTTCTTTACTACTTTTTTTTATAGTAAAACGTAAAACCCGTATGGTAAAGACGCGGTGCTAGAAATAAAAATATGCATTAAATGTGGAAGGGAGGGGGAGGGCTTGTATATAATGCGGCTTCTATATAATATTAAACAAGCAAAAATAAATCAAATTTTGTTTCATTAGATATACTTAGTCTACACAGTAATATCAACAGTTCTCGACTCCCTATGTCAAGAGCATATTGGCATTTGATAAGAAACATTTTAAATTAAGATAAAATGTCTAATCAATATCCAATATGCCTATCTATATAAACTACATTAATAAAATGAAGAGTTTGTCATGAGATTGAGAGATATCTACCTCACGCAGAGGTCTGACATTCTTAAAATTAGTAACCCCTTTGCAAGATTATGTGTACAATGAAGCTAGGATTTTAAAATTCAAAGTTATATTCCACGTACAGTCACGTTGCCTACCTATGACGTCACGGAGGATCAAGATATGAGTTCCGCAGGTTAATGAATTTACGTTTTATTCAGCGATTTTTAAACCACAACTTCTTAAATAATGCCACAAATTATTATTTTTATCTTGAATCAGTTTTTTTGTAAACATATGTTTAATAATCATCTGCAAATTAGGCTATTAGGCTTGGTCATGAAATATCCTCTAGGAATCTTCCTGCCAGGATGTAAGTTAAAAAAGTCTGTGGAAGCATTATATATATATAGAATATGAAACAAGAAATATGTATATTTAAAAATGCAAGTAAATATTTCGAGGAACAAAAAAATAGATTAACTATGTACACTCGTCAGAGGAAGAGGGGAAGAGTTATCAGTAGATAAACTAGAGCTTCATAGAGTGAACTCATTTTCTTCCCTCTCTATTTCGTACATTGGTGTTAAGTGTGATAGTGCTTAGACTGCTTAGGTGCATCAAGTTCAAGATGCAATCCGCTTCGCAAAATAGCTTCGAAATCTCCAAAAAGGCAACTTCGTTAATCTAAAATCATTTCTCTCGGAAACTCCGGGTACCTACTTCATCTATTGAGAAATATTCAAGACCTCTTTAAAACTCCTATTTTGAGAAAATTACTAAACGCATCTACTGGAACAATACTTCATTTATTATATCCAAAGTTTTGTTGTTTTTAAAAAGTCCGTTTTCCTAGCTCAATGGGTAACGTTTCTGCCTACTGAGCTAAGGTTTACAGTTTCGATTCCTGGCATGGCAGAAAAATATCTTTTTATTGGTTAAATGTGGTTTTCCCCTTGACAATGAAGAATTAACGTCTAGACCCGCTTCAGTGGTTGCATGGCCTAAAGCTTTACTCTTTCAATAGAATAGACTGCTGATGACGGTAATCGGGGTTCGATCATTCGGTGTACTGAGAGTGGTATTTCCTAAGTTGTTTTCCACTCTCTCTTTCTCTCCACGCAAATGTGAGTATACTTCCTCTAAATCAACCTTTCTCAGCTTAACCCATTGGCGTAATTAGTAGCCTACTTAGTCTAAGTGTATAACCCTAATAAGTAGTAATACGTGGCGCAAAAGATTAAATAGTGTTCGGAGGCTATTGAATAACTATCTTTAATCTTGGAAAATTTTGAATTTCTGTGGCTTAGTGATAAATCAGCTTTACTGACTCAATAAGATGGTTATCATTCTTAATAATATATAATAATAATATATATAATAATAACCCGCATTTGCATGCAGGAAGGTGAGAAACCATAAAGGAAAAACCATCTTAGTACCCCCAACTGGAATTCAACCCCGATCTTATCGTGGTCGGTAGTTCAGTGCATTGAAAGGTGACTCTTCGACTCGTCCAGTGGAGCGTCAAAGCGGGTAGCTTAGATAAATACATGTCTATTCGAGGCCTGTATTAATACTGCGTTGCCCAAACCCCCCAGTGGTTTATTTGCAAGTGGATGTAAGTAATGTAATTACAGAGCCGTTTTTTGATAGGTCTTACCGTTTAGCCACAAGAGACCTCCAAAGAAATGTCCGCACCTACTTTAAAGTTGCTCCGTCATTTTGAGTGTTTTTTTCGGGGGTTAAAAGTTATTTTTTTAATTTTTTTGTAATTTTCCCGTTGGTTACAGGCTAGAAGCTATAAGTTTGCCCAATTTCAAGTTTCAAGCTCATCGGAAGTGGGTAAACATTAATGTCAGTGAGTGAGTCAGCCGTGTGACTTTATAATAGTATAATTTTAAACAAACATTGAAAAAGCATTTCATAATTTGAAACGAATACGTTATTTATCCGAACGATGTGCGAGTGTGTAATTTGTTTATTATTAAAGGTAACAGCTCTACCTGGCTTATGATTAGTTATAAGATAACATTATAGTTTAATCATCAACGTGTATGCTTTATCTTTCATGGTTCACTATGTTATAGCGTTTAAGATAGCATTATAATGTGATCGATCAACGTAGTGGGCCTAGCTTCTTGGTTACACTATGTATAGCTTGCAATATAGCGCTACAGTACAGTAGCCCGTGGCTTCTTTGGTGCTGACTGACAGCTCACAGCTGATTCTGACAGTCAACATTTAGGTATATACCTAATATTGACCGTCAGAAGTGACATCTGCTAAACACATGTTTTTGCAGATCATATGGTTCGGCGTAGGGTACATAATTTGGTCTGGTAACTTTTGAACTGCAGCTGTGAGCTTCACTCAGCACCAAAGAAGTGATGGGGCTACTGTAGCAAGCTTGCCTTGCATGAATCCACCATGTTGTAGCTATACTCGTCATAGTACAATCAGTCACTGTAAGCTTACTAATCTCCAGGATAAACGGAGTGTAGAGGAAGTTGCGGGTAGTATGAAATACCATTTACGTTTTCATTAATATCAAAGTGTATTTTCTCATTTTGTTACCGAGTTCTATATTAAACTTATAATTAATATGTTTTAATAATTTTTAGTGTTTAAAGAAAATTAATAACTTTTAATGTCTGTGGGAGCACTTAAAAGAGATGTGTAACAAATGAGGGCAATATGGAATACTACACATTTTATATAAAAAAAATTAATTATCATACTAAAACTAACAAATGTTACATAAAAAATTGTAAAAAAAAAAACATGCAAATTTATGTGTAAAACAATAAAATAGTAATAGTAACGAATCATTGAAATAACAAATTATATTAAAAAGTAACCATTGATAAATTAGTACTAATAATGAATTATTAAAATATAATAGTCTAAAATATTGTATCAGGTTACATTGGTCTCTTAATAGATTTCTTAGGGTGTTAGGGAAAATATGTAAGCTAACGTTGATAAAATAAATAATTTGCCAAATACTTAAGAAATGTGCGGGTATTATGAATGGTAGTATCCCTTATTGCCCGACTCGCCATTTCGGAAACATTATTTTTTTTAGGTTATAATAAAAATTACAGTAAAATAATGTTTTAGCTCAAAGATAAGCATGAGTGAGTCTTAACCTAATGATTTGTTAGAATTAATAAGAACAGTAAGTAAATAAATATAGCATGATAAACACTAGCCTGCAAAAGTTTTTGTGACAGCCAAAACAAACAAAATCGTCTCACAAAACCATTCAGTTGACCTGTCGAAGTGTTCGAAATTGTTTACTGTAATAGTTGAAATAGTTAACGATAGGTTGTCACACTTTATATATGAGAAACAATGGTATTCCGTATTGCCTGAATATTCTTTAATATCAATACCCGCATCTCCTCTACATTAATTTTGGTTTCCGCGCAGTTCGTGAGCGACTGTCCATATTTGTGTCCGTCTAATCTCGCACCTGCGGGATATAGTGTCTTGTTGCACGTAACAGGGCTCACAAAACTTGTACAAGGTAGCAGCTTTGGAGCGGGGTGGCCGGTTTCTAAGAACAGATGCAAGGGGATTCGAGGCCAAGGATTTCTCTTATAGAGGCAGCTGCAACGATTCCGCCCGCTCGTCTGTCTGTCTGTCTCTGTCTGTCTATCCTTCTGGTCTACAAGGTGCTACATATAGACTACACCTAGTTTGCACTTATATGTAATTACTTCTTTCCGTGATAAATTACTTATTACCTGCATATTGTAGTGAACTTTAAAATAGTTATTAGCAACAATACACTGTACAATTTTTAAATTCGTTTTGACCTTGATTTATTTTGTAATTTTTTTTATATTCGATTTAATGACTTTGCAATTTACCACGGTGAGAAAAATTACGTATTTCCATCCAGCTGCGATCTTGGTTTGGCGACTAAGGGGGTTATCAAAGTTTGCGAGGCAATAGATTAAGATTACCGCTCGTACTGGAAGAATTAATTAACATAAATTTGTTTGGTAGCCTTTACATTAGTGAAGATGTAAATTATTGTGGTATTGTTTCAATTAAAGGTATAGAAACAATTGCAATTTGATTATATTAAAGAAGTTTTTTTTATTGATTTACCGGACACTCAAAATATTGCATACGTATTTAAGTTTGTTTCAATCATTTTGTAAAAATACGTTCCATAATATATAAGCACAGTCCAATTTTTATTAAAAAGAAACTTTTTTTGAAAATCACTAAAACATGTTGTATATAATTATTAATACGTCAAGTTATGTGATATGCAGCGGCGGTCACTTTTGATAGACAATACATTTTATTGTAATTATTTGAGGTGTTTAACGGTCAATTTCTGAACCTACTGATTATATCAGCACACGAGAAGGTCTTACCAATTTTCCCTGGAAGGTATTTTAACATACCTTCCAGGGTTATTTAACACGCCACAATTGACACGGACCGACGGCTTTACTTTCCTCCGAAGGAAGTTGTGCTACGGATTTTTATCGGACAAGAAAAATCCGTCCATCCCGGTTGGGTTTGAACTCACGATCATAAGTCCTGAGGCGAGCACTTTACCCCAAAAGCGCTGAGGTCGATGATAGCTAATATAAGTAGCTTATTATTATCATTAACAATCATCATCATTAATAATAATAAATAGGTGACCTGGTGGTCTAGGGGTAAGGTGTCAGAATTCTGTGCTGGGGTTCGAGGTTCAATCCTTGGTCCCGGTACAGATTTATCTGATTGCCAAACCCTTCCTTCACCTCTGACAAGACGTGTATTATTCAAAATCTTGTGAATGTGTGGAGTGCCAGACCTCCACCGTGGTTCGGATCCCGCGTTAAACTGTAGGTCCTCCATTTCATCTCACAATCACCCTACCATTACACATTAGCGTAAGTGCGTATAACCCGAACGGGTAGTAAGACGCGGTGCTAATAATAATAATAGTAATAATAATAGTAATAATATTAATAATAAAGAAAATTGTAATCACTATTGGATGACAAAAAAAGTTTGTATTTCATAAAAGGATTCTCCTTTTTTCTTAGCTTGTTTTTTGTTTTTATTTTTTCTAGCACTAATAGGTTCTATGGGACCTTAATTTAATCCTGATGATTTGTTAAATAATAATTAGTATATATTCTGCTTGTTTCAGGTGAGTGATGGAACATCTAATGATCATTACCCTTGAAACAATCCTTGCCTTAATGGAGAAAGGTAATTTCTTACTTTCAAATTGGTCTACATACTTTACGCACTGAATACAAATTGATATAATTAACTTAGTTCAGAGAACTTAATATACCTTGTAAACTAAAATTATTAACTCTAATTTAAAAAACCTACTTTATCTTGTAAATTCATTTTATTCAGCTTATCAAGAGAACCTAAATTTAACTTTAAAATACGTGTATTACTACCTGTTCAGGTTATACGCATACAACACATTATTTGTCTGTGGACATTACCAGAATGTTCGTATGTCTGTCAATTAGCCAATATTTCGATTAAATGAGTTTTAGCATCTATCTATACTTTTCAATTCGAGTAAACTAATGTTTCAGAAAATATATGAATCTTAGTTTATGGTTGGTTAAACTCTTGAAAAAAAAATGCCAGGAATGTTGGGAATTTTGAGTTTATAGTTGGTGAAAACCTTGAAAACGGTGTCAGTGAGAATGTAAATTTGAAATTTATGGCTATTGAAGATTTTAAATAGTGTCAGGGAGATTATAAATTTTGAATTATGGCTGGTGAAAATTTTGAATAGGTGTCAGTGAGATTGGGAAGTTTATGTTTAGCGAAAATTTTGATAGATGTCATGGAGATAAGGACTTAAGTTTATGGTTAATGACATTTTGAAAGTGTCAGAAATCGTGAATTTTAAATTATGGTTAGTGACAATATTGAAAGGTGTCAAAGAAATTGAAATGTTAAGCTTAATGTTTAGTGAAAATTTTGAAATGGTTTCAAGGTGATTGGGAATTTTAAATTTATGGTTAGTGAAAATTTTTAAAAGATGTCGGGATATTGGGAATTTTAAGTCTATGGTTAGTAAAAATTTGAAAAGGTGTCAGGGAGATTGGGAATTTTAAGTTAACGGTTAATGAAAATTTTAAAAAGGTTTCAAGAAATTGCGATTTTGAGTTTATGGCTAGGAATTTTGAAAGGTTTCAGGAGGTTGTGAATTTTAATTGATGGTTAATGAAATTTTGAATAGGTGTCAGGGAGTTTGTAATTTTAATTTATGGTTATGAACATTTTAAAATGTGTCAGGAAGACTGGGAATTTCAAGCTTATAAATTATTGAACATTTTAAAAAGGTGTCAGGGAGATTGGAATTTTGAGTTTATGGTTAGTGAAACATTTTGAAAAGATGTCAGGAAAATTGGAAATTTTGAGTTTATGGTTAGTGAAAATTTTGAAATGGTGTCGGGGAGTTCGGAAATTTTAAGTTTATGTTTAGGGAATGATATATAAATAACATTGTAAGTATTAAGTTACTGGCTAGGGAGATTTGGTGATGTGAAAATATCAGTAAACTCGGGGAAATTTGAATTTATCAAAGTAAAAAGTCATGGGGTAAGATGAGCCAGTAAATTGGCGCAGCGATTCACCCTATATCAGAAAATGTTTGTTGGCTAATGACGTTTTACAACACAAAAACAGCTTCGGGATATTTTTCCACTAAATCTTTATCCGCCGCGAAACAACTAAACACAGATCGACATGCGCTCTTTCAAATTTGTTTTAGTCTAATATATTGTTTAAAATTGCTTCAACACAAATTCAACGTAGCAGTAACCCGTCTCAAGTTACACAGCTCATGCGCACAGACTAAAGTGGCAATCTGTAAACGTGTACTGGCTCTCACAAGCAGATCATTGTGGTGTAGAGCTGACAAAGCTGAAACTATTTCAGCTCGTGCCAAGCGCTGAGCTCTTTTAATTTGACTTAGAGATGGACATGTGACGACGTTTCTGGATCGCTTTGGGTTTTAGGCGAAAGTGTGAGTCCTCAATATAATAGGAAGACAAGGGTCTAAGTTCATTTTAATTAGCTGAAAAATGACACCTGGACACGGGAATCGAACTTGAGACCTTTGGCTTAGCGCGCCAACCCACAAATAGATGTGGAATCTGATAACTTTTTAAAGCACTGCGTCTTACTACCTGTTCAAGTTGTACACATATGTACTATGTACTAATTACTCTAGTGAGTTAGGGATGAGGAAGGTTGAATTTAGAGGAAATGTACCTTCATTTGGGTGGAGGAAAAGAGGAAAAATCATTTTGGAAAACCACCCTTAGTACACCCGACTGGGATTCGAACCCGAATCTCCCCGACACTGGCAGTCTAGTCTAGCACGAGAGTGACGCCTTAGACCGTGTGGCCACCGAAGCTGGTATCTTATAGCTCACTATAATTTGTTCTCTCATATGTAGCTGACGATTTCCACACGTCCATCACAGACACAGCCTCTCACACTATGAATGAAGAATGACCCGTACCATGGGACGACTGATGGATAGCTCAGTATTGGTGCGCTAAGCCAAAGTTTCCGGGTTCGATTCCCTTGTCTAGGTGTCAGTTTTAAACTAATTTAAATTAATGATGTATTCTTCTCGATACGGACAGCGTCTTAATTACAATGTATTATTATTATTATTATTATTATTATTATTATTAGCACCGCGTCTTACTACCCGTTCGGGTTGTACGCACTTACGCTAATGTGTAATGGTAGGGTGATTGTGAGATGAAATGTAGGACCTACAGTTTAACGTGGAATCCGAACCACGGTGGAGGCCTGGCATTCCTCACATTCACAAGATGTCTTGTCAGAGGTGAAGGAAGGGTTTGGTAATCTGATAAATCTGTGCCGGGACCGGGTATTGAACCCCGGCCGCCAGCATAGAAGTCTTGACACCTTACCCCTAGACCACCAGGTCACCTTAATTACAATGGAAGTTTAAGGACATTTACTCGCATTGCACTTGATCACTGTTGAGGAGGGTTGGGGTTCGAGTCCGACCGGCTGTGTTGGTGGGTAATTTATTATACCTGGTTCTCCCACCCTCTTTCCACGCTGGTGAGGATGTGTTTCCTCCAAGCAGCTTCTTCTCATCCTTATCTCCTAAATTACTGAATTGATCTATTAGTAGCTCCGGCTACTATTGACAACTTTACTTTTTACTCTAGCTACAATTAGTCACCTACGACTGTCACGTGCGCGGCTACTATTAGTTTCAACTGCGTTAAGTATTTAGTAAACGTTGTGTTAAGCGTACAATTTAAAAACAATGTTTTATTTTATTATTAGCATGACGTCTTACTACCCTTTCGGGTTATACCCTTCTGTACATATTATGCTAGTGGTTTCAGGGATTAGGTAGGTTATATTTTTTAGGAAGTGTACCCACATTAGTGTGGAGAGAGAGAGTAGAAAACTATTTTGAAAAAAACCCATCAATATACCTGACCGAGATTCAAACATCGATCCCCCCGTCATCGGTAGTATAGTCTACTGCGAGAGTAGCGCGGCCACCGAAGGGGGTTAAAAGCAATTATGTTTACGTACTTTTAGTGAGTAAAATTTTATTTTATTTTATTTCTGTCATAGCATTATTATTATTATTATTATTATTATTATTATTATTATTATTATTATTATTACTAGCATCGCGTCTTACTATCCGTTCGGGTTATACGCACTTACGCTAATTTGTAATGGTAGGGTGATTGTGAGATGAAATGGAGGACCTACAGTTTAATGTGGGATCCGAACCATGGTGGAGGCCTGGCATTCCACATATTCACAAGCTGTGATTAATACACGTCTTGTCAGAGGTGAAGGAAGGATTTCTGTCGTAGCAGTCACACTAAATTGTAAATTACGTTTTTTAACCTAATATTCTGTATGTGTGTGTATTTTTTTTTATCAGGGCTTGAACCCGGTACATGCACTCTTCTCTAGGCCTGTACTCAACTCGAGGAGAGGAATTAGATGAATATACTTGCGGTTAGTTTGTTGACCTTTTGCGTATCCTCCCCCTGCATCAATTCCCCTCCCCCCCACCTTCTACCCCTCTTTCCTTTTTTGAGCTCACGTCCTGTTTACATTATACTTTAGCACGGCCAAGCGTGCATTGCCGTAAGTGCGCGCGGGAACCTGGGGGGGGGGGGGGGGTAGAGATTAGTACACTTACGGAGGGAAAAAAATAAACTTACCCATTCAGCTGCCTCGCCGAAAATTAATAAGTGGTGCATATTTTTGATGATTAAAAAAGTGGCTCAGGCCACACAGATGAGGTATATTCCATCTACGGTAAGAATGTAGGTGAGTGACAGATAACAGAAGGATCGTTATTACAAACATTGGCTGAAAGTGATTAGTGTCAACCTATTCGGAAATAGTTATAGTTTTTTTAGTAATATTGTAATCGACACGGCATAAATTGAGGTGTTTGTTTGTTTTAACATTTGTTGTGTTATGATTTGTAAGTGACAAAACGATTACTGCAAGGTGTTTTGAATAGCTAGTAAACAATAGAACCTATGCGCTTACAACTTGAACAGTGTCAGCATTCCTTAAGATAAATCCGGCTAGAAGCCAGGATAAATAGTAATGCTTTCGAGCTAACTGGGCTGATAAATCACCATCGAAACTAGGAGGGTTGCGCTGCCCGTTTTGGTGCTACGCGGGTTAAGACGCCGGATCGCCAAGTATGTGTGCTGGAAGGGGTTACCGTTGTGCCCAAGGTACCGGGGTTCGTGTCCACGTAGGGACCCCTAGAGGTCAGTCAGGCCATTGATTAAGAAGTCCTTGCTATACTTCGTTCTTTCACGAGCTCCTACGTAATTCCATCAAGTTATTTCATATCCTCTAATACCTCTTATCAATATCACATTTTGTAATAGATCAAGGTATTACAATTAAACCATAAAAACCCAAGCCGAACGTCAATTACGAACCCACTTGTACATATTTCCAGTCACCATCCTTAACCTCGCCCGCAAACCATCCGGAATATTTAGGCTCACAGACAGGCAATATTATCTATAATATTATTTCTGATCAGTTTGACGATATTCACTTTCAGCCAATGTTTGCAATAAATAACCTTCTTCTAGCTGTTACTTCACCTCTCCTACCGTAAATAGGGTATAGCAACAGATGCACAGCCTTCAGGTTGAAATTCTGTCTTGATATAATAACCAAATTAACTATAATTTCATAAATATATTTCCATGACTCATAATCACCATCATCTGTTTCCAGCCTGTGACCGGATCAGTTTGGTAAAATGCTTTAATCTTCCTCTTGCCTTCCACCATTCACTCGCCTTTTATTGCTTCCATTCTTCTCCTCTCATTTGCACACTTTCTGTTATCTATTCCTCCCATCTCGTTCTTAACCTCCTTTGCGTCTTTTTCCCTAATAACTCATTTCCATCATTTTCTTTGGCATCCTCTCCTCCTCAATCTTCATTACATGCCCATAACATCTCAGTCTTACTTCCTCTACTATCTCGAGATTTATCTGAGTGCTCGTGTTAAAATTTTTAATCAAACACTGTGGATACGCGTGGTTCGTATCCAAATCTAGAATTTGAACACTTGAAAATATATTACATTAGCTATATAATTGTTCTAAAAATATAACTCAACTATTGTTGCCATTTTGTAAATATTTTTTTGTTTGTATAATTAGGTTGGATTGAACCAGCAATAATCAGTTTAAGAACGCTAAAATAGATTTAGATTCAAAATTTAGAAAAAGGATAAAATTAATCTGGAATATTATACTTTATCGAATCCTAGAATCTTGAATAGCCTTAAGGATTAATGGTATTCAAAAATTCGAAGATCTCATTCCTAGACTTTTTAAATAATAAAACTATTCTAGTTTTGCAGTCTTGCCACACCTCTAGTGTGGCGCTATACTAAATACAGGAAGACACTTACCTAGACCAGAATGGAATGGACCAGTCTCGTAGTCAAGACTTGGTACAGCTCAAGTGCGGCGCTATACTAAATACAGGAAGACACTTACATAGACCATAATGGAATGGACCAGGTTCATATGTGAAACTGGCCCATTCCATTTTGTTCTAGGTAAGTGTCTTCTTTTACCAAAGGCTACTGTATGCATCACTGGACGTTACACTGCTCTGTAAATCACCTGGTACAGAAGACTACGCGCACAAAGCGCCATTAATTCGACAGTACATACATATTATGTTACCGGACTCTGCACTTTGTTGCACGTCCCCTGGTACAATTAGACATTTTTTTTTACAGAAGCAAATAATTATAAGCCTGCTTTGATATATGCTTTTTTTTAAACACTGCGTCTTGCTTCGGGTTATACACATACATAATAATTACGCTAATGGATTAAGGAGGAAAAAGGTATAGGCTAATTTAAAGAGACTCAAACCCACATTTACGTGAAGGGATGGTAAACCATTTAGGAGTAAAAATACCTTCTATACACCCGACCGGGATTTGAACCTCAAGTTCCACGTCACCGGCAAACCAAAATAAATGAGCTTGACATTAATACTACGTGCCCGCTGGCACGAGTTTTGACTTTTTACTGAATGAGAATAATTACATAAAAGGCATTTTCTTGCATACATTATTGAACCTAAAAGATCAATATGTTTTTTTTTTTCTTTTTAGTTTCAAGAATTGAAACATAAAAACCGCTAAATTAACAGTTGTCATGTCAAGTATAATAATGTTACGCGTCTGAGCTACATCATTAGCCAGTACTAATGTACCGTTGGCCAGAGACGCCCGAATCTACTAATCGTACATCCTTTCCGTGGGGGCTCTTTTCATGACCCGATGAGATGAGATGATGGTGAATAAGAAGGTGGAAATTCTTAATTTAAGCCTGGACTGGCCTGCTGATGACAGAGAGATCAGGTCTCGAATCCCGGTTGGGTCTATTAATAGTTTTTTTTCTCCCTAAATGCCTTACCACTCTCCTTCCACGCAAATGCAGATAGATTACCTTTAAAATGCTTCTTTCATCGTTCCTACCCCTTTAGAATATATAAACCGAACCGTTATAGGTAGTAGTAATAGCCCTACATAGTGATTAAAGAAACACACAAATATAATAGCCAGATTATTATATTAATATCGGCCGCTAAAAATCTGTTTGTATATTCTAAAAGGCCCTGCCAAGGAAAATCGGGTTGTGAACATCTAGTTGCTGGATGTAATTCTTTAGTTTAAGCTTATTTACGTTTAAAAAGCTCTCGCCCAAATAAAATATTAGCAAGAGAAAATGTATTGGTAATTTTACAACGAAAGGTTATTTAAAATTATTTAATAATTTCATAATAATAATAATGTGACTTATCGTACTATTTTTACTACGTATAGTTAACATGTGACCTACTTCGGTTACCGCGTGGTTTAACGAGCTGCTCTCGCAGTAGACTAGACTGCCGATGGCGGAGATATTGAGGTTCAAATCTCGGTTGGGTGTAGGCCTACTGAAGTGTTTTTCAAAAATGTTTCAATCTCTCTCCACGCAAATGCGGGTACACTTCCTATATATAACCTCCGTAATCCCTAAAATCATAAGCGTATAACACGCACGGGTAGTAAGATGCGGTGCAAAAAATAATAATAATAATAATAATAATAATGTTTTGTTAATAAAATGTTTTGTTTATTGAATCCAATTGGTTTAAAGTGGTATACAAATGATAGTTCTTTGACCGCGGCGGCGTCTAATTGAATTGAATGCGGCG
Organism: Timema cristinae; assembly: GCA_039000515.1. Taxonomy (NCBI): domain Eukaryota; kingdom Metazoa; phylum Arthropoda; class Insecta; order Phasmatodea; family Timematidae; genus Timema; species Timema cristinae. Next base: position 25,609,457 of record JBCFYV010000100.1, on the reverse strand, counting down.
GCGTCAAGTGGCACCAAGTCCGCCTTCCTGTTTAGTGCAACCCGGTCCGACTACGAGTAATTTCACACACAGAGAGGACATCAAACTGTGAAGAGAGATCAAAACTATCGTCGTGGGTGGGATGTGTATGGGTGTGTAACAGGAAAACTCCTTTTACTCGGTCGGTGGGATCATAAGGAGGATGGGGGGGAAGGGGAATAATAACTCCGGACAAATTGAGGGCTAGATGTGTTTGTGGCCCTACCCCCCTACCCTCCCTCCCTCCCACTCCTCTTGCCCATTGTTTCAATAAAGTGGGGCGTGATGATCCCACGGCCGGGTGGGTCCATATTTCTGTTGAGGTAGGTTCTTCTTGAAGCATCTCACAACTTACAAATCTACCAAGCGACTGGAGAATTTAGAAAACACAAGGTCATTTTTTTCTGTTAAAAAAAATCAGAGAAAACGCAGAGAATTTTACGATGAATCTAAGAAAAGGCTGGCATTTTTTACTTCAGTACCGAACACTTAATACTAATTACGCTAATCGACTTAGGGATTAGGACGGCTAGATATAGAGGAAGTGTACCCACATTTGCGTTGAGGGAGAGTGGAAAGACGTTTTGGAAAAACCACCCTCAGTACACCCGACCGAGATTCGAACCTCAATCTCTCCGTTATCGTCAGTTTAGCTTACTACGAGAATAGCGCCTTCGACCATGAGGCCACCGAAGTGAGTTTAGAAATGAATTAAAATCTGGTATATGTCTGCAAGCTTTAAGGCGGTAGAATAGTCTAGCAGAAATCTCTAAACGCCAGAAACCCAGTGGGCACGTTCCTGGGCGAAGCTATCCGGCAGTAGGAGAACAAACAGGGAAGGAGGAAAATAGAACTTATAGTGCAATTTGTATGTTGACCTCCCTATAAAGTACATCACTCGGTTCCCAACTATCCATTCTACGCTCCCATACCCGTTACCTTTCGCTTACTGGGTACTTAGGTCTTAACGATCAACCGAAATATGTGAACGTGTGTGGACTTTTTAGAGTATAAAATTTCATCTTTTGAACTGTGCTTACGAGTCTATATGTGTATAGGGTTATAGAAAATATCTTCGTGTTAATTCAAGTAAACATGAAACTCGTACGCTGTTTAAGGTGCAAAATATGATAAGCAATATCTCAGTTACCCAGGCAGCACCTTACGATAAGTACAGCACATCATAAAACTTATAATGTAGACCTATTTTGTGCGGTGAATGTGTACACTATGTAAAGAATAGCCAGTTTGAAGTTGGGCTCTTGTGGTATCCGTTCCTCTAAAAGGTACCGCCCTTGTTTACGATCTAGAAGTCTTGGACGGTATCGTTAAAAAGTAGACTTTCGTTGACAGGCGGAATAAGATGTAGTGCGGATGGTATCTTGATCTGCAGGGGTAGGGTTCCTAGTGGAGTTCTGTCACGCTAGAGAGCTTCAGGAATTAACGTGATAGTATCTCTTCAGATAAGACAACTTTTAGTTCCATTACCCTCCGTGTCTTACCACAAGTAATAAATAATTAAAATGTAATTTTTTATTTATGTATTTATTTATTAAGCACCGTGTCTTACTACCCGTTCGGGTCACAAGCTTAAGTACTAATCAAACTAATGGGTTAGGAATTGAGAAGGTTGAGTATAGAGGAAGTGAACCCGCACTTGCATGGAGGGATAGAGGAAAACAATTTAGGAAAACCCATTCTCAATCCACCCGACCAGGATTCAAAGTTCAATCTCCCAGTCATTGGTAGACCAAGACTCACAATGGATTGAACTGCCGATGATTGAGAGATCGGGGTTCATATCCGGCCGGATGGATTGAGGATGCTTTTTCCAAAATGGTTTTCCAAAAGTGCGGAACAAAAATGTATCTTTATTCATCCTTAACGCATTAACGTAATTAGTACACGGGTGCACATCCCGAACGGTTAGCGAGACTCTTTGCTAAAATAAAAGTTAACTTGTTCGATATTTTTGAGTGGAGGAACTTTGTAGTCCGCGCGATCCTCCTCCATTAGTGTTGTTGTTCCAAGGTTGGGTCGATCCGCAGCTGGTACAAGGGAGGGAGACAGGGCACAATATCTGACGCGCGCCTGACATAAAAGGGCAGGGGGGGGGGAGAATAAAGGCACGTGTGCAACAGCTGGCAGCTGGAACACGTGCTTCCCCCCCCCCCCCTATTCTCTCTTTTACCAAGTCATTTCTCTCGGTGAGAAGTGAAGAAGGTTCTCTTCATCGGACACCCCTCCGCCTCCTCCTCTATCTCTAGAGTTAGTGCGACAAAACGTCCTGTCCTGTCCCCGGAGGTGGAAAAACGGAGCTCTCTGACATATATTACACATGGAGTTGAATAATGACATTTATAAACATCAGGTGTTGAAGTTCTTAAGGTGGAATGGAAAGGGACATGAGAAAAAGCCAGTGTTTTGGCGGTTTTTTGGCCAAAATAAATAAAACATTGTTCCAGTACAAATTAGAATTTAATTTTTTTCAATGGTGACCTCAACATTTCTTGAATATCTATCAAGGATATCCTAGAATTAAATGACAACTTTTTCCCTTCTATTAGTAAGTTTCTCATCAAACTTAATGTTAATATACTCATGACAGATATTCAATAACTGTTGATATCACCATGTGAAGAAAACTAAACTCTTTATGTTTCTACTGGATAAATATTTTTTTATTTTAGTCAACAAAATGTTTTGCCATAAAAACTGCAGAAACACTGGCCTTTTCTCGCGTCCCCTTCCATCCCACCTTAAGGCGCTAGAGTAGTCGTGAATAAATTTATAAGCGTCAGAAACCAAATGGGTTTATAGCGTTCCTGAGTGGATCTATCTGGCAGTAGAAGAACAAACGGGAGAAGAGGAAAATACAATAATTATAATAGTGCTGGTGGTCTATTAATTTACATAATTTGATTCACAAAAATATCCATGATATTTTGATCTCTTTCAAGTTACCTATTGTTTCCAGGTCTTAGTGAGCAAACAAAATATATGGGTTTTCAGTTATTTTAAAGGATAAAATGTTAACTTTTAAACTACATTGATATGTATAGGGTCGTAGAATATAGTGTTGTGTTAATTCCAGTAAACACCAAACTTAGGCACTATTTGTCGATATTTAACCTAGGCGCAACACTTGATGGGAAATATATATCAGCTACCTAGGATATTTTAATAAGTTTTTGGTAATTAAAATAAATATATCTAGACTATTTCTTTAATTTTACTCTGCGTTGGCAGAATCTTATTTGTGGCAACTTTTTGAGAATTGTATGCCTCTAGAGCAATGGCTCTCAAACTATGGTCCACGATGGTGTGATAAGTGGTCCGCAGACGTGGGGGGAGGGGCATTATTCCATTATGGTGTAGCTTATAAGATAGTGACATAGTGTAATAGGTCAGATTTCAGGTTAAAAAAAAGTGTACATTGATACATTTTCCAGCTTCGGCAAGGCACCATTAAACTATCAAGTGTAAGCAATACAGTACAAAGGCTAACTAAATACATTTAAGGAGAAATTCAGTGTAAAAAGAGAAATGAATTTTAATAAAATAATAAACCTAAATTAATTTATTTTGTATAAACAAAATGGAAGATATACAAGACCTGGATAACATTTATTATTTTTTCTGTGTTTGAAGAAATGAACCACATTAACTATAGTAAACAAACGCTTTCCCACAACTGGCTGGAAATATAAGAACTAGATGAGTCCAGATAATTAGTTTCAGATTTGTCACTGCACAGCAAAATATTAAGACTTAAAGAGTCTAAAAACAAATGATTAATAATCTAAGTGACATAACCTAAATGACCAAAACATTTAATATATTTATATTTAAAATAAGAGAACTTAAGAGTTCAGCGACATGGTTTCAAATCTTACCACTTTTTTCCAAGTGAATTGGTTCAATTACATTTATCTTTATTGGATAAGAGGTCAGAAAGTAATTTAAAATACAAAAAAATTCAGAAGAAATAAAGCTAAATTTACGCCTAAAATAATAATTATGAATATATAACCACCATTGTGGCTTCCTGGTTATCGTCTCCTTGGTGAGGTGTGTCCTAGTTGTAGTGTAGGCAGAAAGTCATTATTCTTCATAGGTTGGACCCCCCTTATATGTGAATAGTAGCCGGAATGCAACGTATCTAGGAACATAAAGGGGAAGAGTTGAATAGATGGCTCGAGATAGATCTCGAATATTCCAGCACCGGTTATGTCCACCGCGCAGCTCTTCAGCGCATTGCTCCATGCAGCATCAGTATGCGCAGAACAGATACAGACAGGAATCATTCCACTTCTTTTTTCAATTAAAGGAAGACGCATGTGCAGTGGATGGCACAACCACGTGCTTTCTGACACAATTTTGAAGAAATATCGGTGTACTGGGCGTAGTTTTGCAGGGCGTAGGTTGATTTTCGTGATGATCTTTAGTGAAACACAGGATACACTAAACTATCTGGAGAACCAGTTAGGTTGAAGTGACAGTATTTATTTGGTGGGGTTATATTTTGATATTTTATAGTGTATTAGTATTTAGGGAGATGCGTCTTCTTGTAGCTTGCAAAGCCCAACTGCTAAGCATATGTATGCTACATATTAATGTGAGTGGTCTGTATGTGCATCGAACACTTATCTAGTAATCCACCATTAGGAAGAGTTTGAGAAGCTATTTAGAGGTTGAGGTTGTTCAGCCTCATACTAAAGAATATTAGAGGGGATTTAAATAAATTAGGTGACCTGGTGGTCTAGGGGTAAGGTGTCAAACATTTGTGCTGGGGTCCGGGATTCAATCCTCGGTCCCGGCACAATTTATCTGATTACCAAACCCTTCCTTCACTTCTGACAAGACATCTTGTGAATGTGGGGAATGCCAGGCCTCCACCGTGGTTCGGATTCCACGTTAAACTGTAGGTCCTCCATTTCATCTCACAATCACCCTACCATTACACATTAGCGTAAGTGCGTATAACCTGAACGGGTAGTAAGATGCGGTGCTAATAATAATAAATATAATAATAATAAATAAATTAGAGGGGAGGGTAAATTATTCTGGTGGGGAACTCCACCCTGTTTTCCTTGACCCGCAACCACTGCGTCCTAGTACCCTTTCGGGCTATTCGTTATTTACACTAATGGGGTAAGGATAAGAAAGGTAGAATTTAGAGAAGTGCATCCATATCTGCGTGAATAGAGAGTAGGACACTAATTAGGAAAAACTGCACTCATTACTCACTGTGGGGATCATAAACCTTGTTGGCAAATCAGACTAGAGCAACTTGACGTTTATTCCGTGTGCCCCGCCGTTTCGGTTGCATTAATTTATTTAAACTAGCTACATTAAAGAAACGGAATGAGAATGGGGGACTTTTAAGAACGCTCACAAGCGTTCACCTCGATAAGGACAGTAAACCGCAGTGTGGAAGATATTATCTTCAATAAAAGTCCTGCCTTAAAATTATCCACCGATGGATCACTTGGCAACACGTCTGAGCTAAGGATCCTTATTCGATTCTGATCCATCATTTTGTGTTGTCGGAGGATCTCTTTTCTATATATCAGGCTCGTTTAGTCCAGTGTGCCTGAAACAGATGAGTCAGAGCGGGGAGAGGAGGTGAGAACTGAGGTTTTTTTCTCACAAATGGATTATCATTCTCCCATCACGAAAATGTGGCTTACATTTCTTATAAAAATTTACATCCTCATCTCTAGCCCAGTAACGTAATTATTTAATATATAGTATAATCTGAACAATTTTTTGGACAGGAGGAAAAGAAGAAAAAAATTGTGTGTGCTTTAGGACAGATTCAGTTTGTAAGTCGTGTACTTATAATTGATTTGTTCATAAAGCGCACGTAAATACCCTTAATAAATATCAAATGAGATTCCAAGCTCTTTTAGTGTGAAGGAAATAACTGCTAACATATTCCTACCGTGTTCATAATTTGGTTTAGAAAAGTTTTCTGAAATCAAAACCAGATGTGATGTTTGAAGGGTAGCCTATTTAGAAACTCGTAAAACGTCTATTAAGCTGCAATCCACGTTCAGATAATTGAACAGAATTTTGAATCGGCAGTCTGGAAGCAGTTGTTGGAACCATTACAAACTTTTCTTCCTCAGATCGTTGCGAAGCCATAGAAGTAAAAAGTTTTAAACGATCACTCTCTCTCATCAAACTTTGTCGGCGAGTGTGAACGGAAAAGGTATTTAGCGGCGGAGATCTGTGAAACGGTATCTCTGGTGAATTTGTAACGAGTTTCTAGAAACTTAATTATACTTTTTTTTAGCGCCTCTGTGTCAAACGGAAGGAAGTAGAAAGAAAAAAAATATCACTTTTATCTTGAGTTCATTATCCCCTGGAAGTTATACAGTCTTCCTTTGAACTTTAGAACAGAAAAAAGATAACAAATTGGATTATTTAAAACGTTTTTAGTGAAATTGTATCAAGATTTATGTTTATGATTTATTTATTTTTTTGCGTTGACTTGCCTTAAAAGTATCTTTGAACGTGGCTTATCTATTCTAATTTTGACTTTTAATGGGATAGTTTATAAGTTCTTCGAAGTTTTGGTTCAAGAAGTGATAGAAGAAAGTTATAAACTCGAAATCAGCCATATTATGTCGCAAATTACTTTTTAGTCACGGATGAGAATAAATAGGTAAAAGATCCACTACGATGGCCACACAGACTAGGGCATCAGTTTTGTCTGGTTTGCTGGTAAAGCTGAGGTTGTAATTACTAATTATAATTCAGGAACGGTTAATTGAGGTGATTTACTTAAATGGGGTTTCCACTCTTCCTCTTTGAAAATGCATTTACATTCTCTATTTTGTATACCCTTCACATTTCTACCTCGCTAGTGTAAATATACCGATATCCCAGATGGGTAGTAAGACATATTGCATAGATAAAAATAATTAAAGTAATTTTATTCAACCCGTTTCGGTGACCCCGTAGTTTAAGGCGTTAACTACTCTCATATTAGACTAGACTGCTGATTACGGGTAGATCGAGGTTCAAATCTTGGTCGAGTGTACTGAGGGTGATTTTTTACAAAATGGTTTTACACTCTCCCTCCATCCAATTTCTTGTACACTTTCTATAAATTTAACCTCTTCATTTCTAAAACCATTAGCTCAATTATTACTTGAGGTATAACCAAACGGGTGGTAAGACGCGGTGCTAAAAAAAAAATTAAATATATGTTCACCCACTTTGTACACGTCACTTTTCTCAAAATTTTGTCCAAGAAGCCAAGAACAATTTAAACCGAGTACAGTATTTTATTTTAAGAAGTGTTTTTTAAATCCTAGGCTGGTATCTTTGATTTAACTGCTCTGCAGACTGAGATCTTCAGTTTATTATCCAAACCCAAGAAAAACTTCTCACTTTTTTATCCAAGATTATTTACACATGTTAGTACTAACCATCTTCATAAACTCCGATTAGTAGGAAAACATTACACTGCAGCCCATAATTTAGAGAAAAGCGCTAATCCAAAGGTCTAGAGTTTGTATCCCGAGCTTTTTTTAATTTCAGAACCACGTCTTTTTTTACATGTTCGGGCTATACGCATCATGTATTTCTCTAATGTGTTACGGATTACGGAGGGTGAATTTAGAGCAAGTCTTTGCATCGAGGGAAATTGAAAAACTGTTAAGGGTAAACCACCCTCAGAACATCTGACAAGGATTCGAACTTTAATCTTCCCGTTATCGGCAATTCACTCTTTAGCGAGCGTGACCGTTTGTCCACCAAAGCAGGCTGTTAGAAGTTATTTTAAAGTTGATGATAATGATTTATACTTTTTATAAAAATTTGACTGGGCTTTTTCCATTGTTTAACAGACAATAATAATTATAATAAGAAAGATGGGTTTAAAACGTTAAAACACAAAAACAAAGCAAAATGCTAACGAAAAAAAAAAAGTTATTCATTTTGAGACACAATTTTTAACATAACAAATCTCAATTAAATGAATAAAGCTCCACACGGCTTACACAAAGTATTTTTTTATTATACTTTGATAGTAGGTTTGGTCCATAAAACCTACTAACGCAAGGTTTAACCTCCGTTACGTTTATTTTCTTGCATTTTAGTGTAATTCTAGAACACGTTTTTAACGTTTCATATCAAGGATTCGTTACTTTTTTTAATCTAACTAAGCTCGCCTGAAAATTAGACATTGACGAACTCATACGTTACTAAACTCACTTTTATCTCTATAAGTGCGAGTTTCAGCAGAGTAAATTCGTTTCCAAGTTTTATTTAATCAAACAATAACTTGCAATTAATTTAAAAAACTAAACCTAACATTAGTACAAAATTATAACCTTTATAAAATGACATTGAAATTAATCGGTATTTTTTTTAAACGTGGTTTTTAGTAATAATTGATTTAAATTTAAATAAATATTTTATTTACTAGACTATATTTTACAGCCTTCTAATTGTAGGTAACATTATGCCGAACCCTTATGCGAAATCAATTTATCTCATTTTATTGTAAATATTAAACTTTGTCAATGAATATTAAAAATGCCCCTCTGGCGATGAAATACCAAAAAGGTGACCTGGTGGTCTCGGGTTAAGGTGTCAGACTTCTGTGCTGGCGGCCGGGGTTCAATCCTCGGTCCCGGCACAGATTTATCTGATTTCCAAACCCTTCCTTCACCTCTGACAAGACATCTTGTGAATGTGGGGAATGCCAGGCTGCCACCGTGGTTCGGATTCCACGTTAAACTGTAGGTCCTTAATTTCATCTCACAATCACCCGACCATTACACATTAGCGTAAGTGCGTATAACCCGAACGGGTAGTAAGACGCGGTGCTAAAATAATAATAATAATAATAATAATAATAATAATAATAATAATAATACCAAAAACCTGACTACGAGATGGGAAAGGTTGGGAAAGAGTTTGAAAAGGTGATTGTATTTCTGAGCCACGCTTAAATCGTAAAATATCATAATTTTTTTATAACTTATGTTATAGGGATAAATTGGTCAACATTTATCTTATAGCTATAATTTTTTAATGTAAAAATAATTAAAATATAAATGTAAGCTTAGATATAATATTTGTACTTTTTAGTCATAATTTTTTTTTGTTAATCTTAAAATAATTACAATAAAAATCAAAAGATTATATAATATATATTTGTAAATCATTGATAATTTATGTGAGGAATGATTCGACACTAAGAAGATTTAATTTCCGAATTGTAGATACCCCAAAGCGCAGAAAAGGCTTGCTCGCACAAACAAGTGGTTGGAAAAGGTATAAAATCTTTTTAAGTGCATTTTATGAAAGTTCTTTGTGTTGGCTAAAGAGAAAACTAAACTAAAAGTAAATGTCCAAATGCTCCTTTCAAAGATGCGGGAACAAGGGGCGTGGCCAACCCCCCCCTCCCTCCCCCCTTGATCCCCCACTTTTTGTCCTCACTTTCTGCTCAGGCTTTAATATGGGAAAGCGTCGCCATTGTTTTTAGTACATTCAAGTGATTTACCATTTTATATCAAAAATGTATAAGATTTAAAAATAATAAAGGCTTGTCGTGGACCCCCTGGATGAACCTCACGGACCCCACTTTGAGAATCTCTTATCTAATACATACTGAATAGGCCACATTTTATTTTTACCCCCACCCTTAAAAAATAACTATCACTTAGTTCGACGAAGAGTTGCTTGCTATTAGTTCGCTGGTAAAGTTTATATATTTAATTAAATACTTTTAACTGGCAGTTCTTTTCCTCGTATTTGACACGTATAATGTTTATCTAGGATACAAACCATACATAATTGTAGTTGGTAGCCACTTTATGTATGTTCGTTTGGAAGAATGTCTGTGTGTGTTTGTGTTAATGCCATTTCGTGCACAGTTTGTCCTTTAACTCCCCGGAATACTGCACCTGCTGATGTGTCGAGGAACAGTTTTTTTTTTTTTTTTTAGGTTGACTTGAAGTCCTAAATACATCCACATATTAAGAACATTAATTTCACGCCAGGAAAGCAAAACTTGAAAATAAAAATAATGGAATAAGATCAAATATTGATTTTAATTTTCTGCAATTCCCATTTATAGTTTTTTTTACCCGCTTCGGTGGTAGAATATTCTATGGCGTCACTCTTTATTAGAGAGGGACTGCAGATGACGGAGATATTAGGGTTTTTCTTAAATGGTTTTCCTCTCTTTTTCCACGCGAATATGAACACACTTCCTATAAATTCAACCTTCATCATCCCTAACACATTAACGTAGGTACACATGCGTATAGTACGAACGGGTAGTAAGATGTGGTGCTAAATTTAAAAAAAACTCCCCGGGGACTGTATGTTTTGTTTGTTTTATAGTTCAATTAAATTTTAAGTCGCGGACGGATAAAAATTAGTAGGCTCACGCTACACTAACTCAACTGTCAGGTAATATTTTTAAAAGAAGAGACTTTAATAAAATAAAAACATATTTATGTGTGGCTAAATTGATAGTATACAATGAAACTAAATCAACAAGTAATCTCGTTAAATATAGTGTTTTTCCCTCTCGTAGCCAAATTTTATGTTTTGTTAACGTAGTCCAGTTAAAATAAAAGCCATATTTTTACATACAAACCTACACGGATTGTAGCGCGATCTAAAACCTCAGCCTCGCAAGATACTGGATTTTTGGCGCAAACTATACATTATAATCTCGGCCAGGTTCACTGGCTTCTTTGGTGCTGACTGACAGCTGACAGTTTTGAAAAGTTACCAGACCAAATTATGTATTCCTACGCCGAACCATATGATCTGCAAAAACATGTGTCTAGCAGCTGTCAGTCAGAACCAAAGAAGCCATGGGGCTACTGTACTTTTCCACATATTACTTATCAATGTGGTTTTCCTAGCCTCTCTCCAAGCTAATGCGGATGCATTTGATCTAAATACTTTCCTCATCCCTAACCCATAGATAAGCCTTAAATATTAACAACGCCACCCGCACCGGTCGATATTCATTGTCGCAAACTACGTCAAGGTCGTCTAGTCGAGTTTGATGTTGACGTCCAGGTTGGGGTTCGAATCCCGACCTGGTATAGTGAAGGTGATTTTCTCTCAGTTGTATTACATTCTACCTCCCAAAATACTGACATACTCATCCCCCCTCCCTCTCGCTCCTCAAATTAGTGTAATTAAACGCGGAAAGCCCATACGGCTAGTAGAATATGGAGCAAAAAAACCGTTCACTGATTGTGAAAAACACATCTATATTTTAATTATCAGTTTAATTATTAAAAAAAACTTTTTCGCGTGTTTTTTAGACAAAACTAGATGAGGCGAAATTGAAAATAAATAAATTTAGAGCTTGTTAAATACAAACGAGTAGTAGTGGCAGGTGCAAACTACATTGAACGCGTGTAAAAATACTTTTTTTACTGTATTATTTAACGACTTGAGTAGATTTTCTGGTCGAATACAATTGAAACTATTTCTAGTGCGGCACCCTTGAGACTTGATAAGACAGTACCAGACCACAGAATTAGACTCCTTAAGGACTCTCTATAATATACCCTTCATGCCATGGTCTCACCTAGGCTTGCCATATAACTCTACATACTTAATTGCTATGTCATACAAGGTAGGTAGAACAAAACTTAATAAAACGTATAACTGGAACACTCGGATGCAGATGTAAACAACTTTAGCACCGCCCTGGTGGCCGCCCCTCAAACTATTCAAAACGTGCCGTACCACATAATGCTGAGCTAAAGAGTATCATCTCTACTAGTGAACCGAACCGCCACTTTTATACAGGCAGGGCTGCAGTCTTTTAGACCAGTGGTATTCAACCTTTATTATTCGCGTGCATCCAGAAATAATTTCCCATCAAATTTCTTCCCCTCAGAAAGTTTGATGCATGTAATGTAAGTTATAATTATTATTTAATTCTTTATATATATATATATATATATATTAATTGATATATCCCTTGGGGTACGCGCACCCAGGTTGAAAGCCAGTGTTCTCCACAAGCTTCAATTTCCTCAACCAAGATGGCCGCGTGGGACCCTCAATTTAGAGTGGTTACTGATGTAACTTGAATATGGTTGTCAGAATCCCCATAGCCCTCTTTACTCTCTCTCAGACCAAACCATCAAACTCTTGTGACAACTGACAAGTTACCTTCATCTTCAATTCTTATTCCGCGCCACTTCTCCTTCCATTTCCGGTCGTGTATTCTCCCCTCATGCCGCTTCTGTTTCCTGTCTCACTCCCCGCCGCGTCATTGTACATGGCTGCTCATCGACTCCCTCCCCGCTCCCCTTCGACTAGGAACAGTACACGTGACGGGACTATATATGCGCGCGCACTCTCCCTGCCTTCCAAAAGAGGGAAGACAGGTAGTATATCTAATAAGTAAAATAAACGAATTAGGAGTACGTGTTTAAATTTAAAACGTACACTTTGGAATGTGTCACTGTGTCAAGTTTTCACTATTCTTTAGAATTCCACTGAGGATTGAACTCGTTGAAGCGTGATGTAAAAAGCAAGTCTTAAAGGTGGGAATGTTGGGAACGCGAGAAAGAGACTGTGTTTTTGCAGTCTTTATGGCAAAATTTGTTTTTCGTCTAGATAAATCAAATATCTCTCCATTAGAAACACATAGCTTAATTGTCTTTGCATGCTGATATCAACAGTTGTTAAATATTTGACAAGGTATTCTGGAATTTAATGACAACTTTTTCTTTTCATTTAAAAAGTTTATCATCTAATACCGCTATGCTCATTACAGATATACAACAACTGTTGATATCACCATGTGAAGAAAATTATACTCTTTGTTTGTATGGAGCAATATTTTATTTATTTTGGCCATAAAAACTGCAAAAACACTGGCCTTTTCTCACGTCCCCAACACTCCCTCCTCAGGCTGTTTTTCCAACTTTTGTTGTTGTTACGAAACTATTTTTTCTATCTTGATTAACAAACTTTTATTTAAAACTATACATTGTTGTAAGCCTTCCTTAACATTTACATTGTTATAAAAACAGCCTTAACGTATTTATTGAGGTTTTACTAACAAACATCACTAAAACTTTGATTAATATCGTAGTATTATTTAAATAGAAATGAAATATATAATATAGAAGGTTGTTTTTAATTTAAAAAAATCAAAGCACAAAATAATATGCTAAAAGTAATTCAAAACCTATTTCAGACATGCATATAAAAAAGAGATTTGAATTATTTTTAACGGTTTATCTTTTTGTTGCTTAACTATTTGTACTGACTTGATTAACAAAATTTTGTTGAAAAATAAACATACTTATGTACCTTAATTAACATTTTCATTGCTTTAAAAATAACTTCTACGTATTTAAAAGCGTTTATTGAGACTTTACTATTTTTAAATAGTAATTAAATTTTCGAGGAGTTCCCCCAACAATGTTTATCTTAGAACGAATTTGTTTATCAAGAAAGTACAAAAATTTGTTTCCTAACAAAAAAACAAATGTAACACTAGTTCGAAAATTGTAGGTGAGGCCACAAAATGTACTTCAGCGCATGAACTTCATTTTAGCAATACATTTTACTAAAATTATTCTGAGGTGGATTTTAAAAACTTATCAGACATCAAAATCTAGTTTGGTCTCACCTTTATTAGTTAAATAAACTTATAAACAAACCATTGATCCCACAGCAGTGTATATATCTTAATTTTCAATTGAAAATTGACATTTGGACCCGGGAATCGAACCAAACGTATGTGTACAGACTATACGACTCCTGGATAGCCCCGTGGTAAGAGCATTGGCGTACTAAGCCAAAATTTCCAGGTTCGATTCGCGTGTCCATATGTCATCTTTCAATTTAAATAATATGATACTTAGATGCGGCTTTAACACTAATTAATCTAAAATATATTGATTTTCTAATTGATCAGTATATAAATTGTTAAATATGTACATAACTTGTCTGCTGCAGAAGATGTAACAATCTTAAATCAGGCATTCCTTTTCCTCTGTGGGAAACCCCTTCTTGGATTATCTTGTCAAAAAATAGCCCCTTAACTTTATGGTACGACACAATTGTACACACTTTTTCATATTGTGTGTTATGGCTTCGAAGATGATTTTCATAAATACGTGTTGAGTAAACTACTCTTAAGTATGTTTTCTTCATAGAAACAAACACATAATTCTATTAATCACAACAATCACTCTTTATATATGAATTTTAAAACAAATTGTTCAATTATGTTTAGCAAAAATAAAATTTTTGACCAAAAAGTTTTAATTTAAAAAACTGTAAAAACATCGACCTTATATTTATTTCCCACACTCCCATCTTGAAGGTACTCCCTACTGCTGTTTTTTTTAATGAGAATGACAGTTCTGAGTCTTAAAAAACCGCTAAAAGTTATTTATTTATATTAACATTATTTGTAGTGACCTCAGTACCAAATTTCTTTAAATTGTTTGATAAAGGCCAAAGCCAGATGCCAAGTAGCTAACGTACTTTAATTTGTTCTACTTTCGGGTTGAAATGTAAGGAATAAACGTAAACAAATGAATGTAGGTAATGTGTACAACATGTATGCATGTTCTTATGTTTGAGAACTGAACTGCCAGACATCTATGAAGGACCAGATGTGTCAGAAAACAAGAGAAAACAGAAGTGCATGGCGCCTTATCTTGCACACATCGCTGTGCTCATTAGTTAATGTATGTAAACAGGCCACACATGAATTATACATATGCAGTATTCATAGACACGCTGTTCGTTTGTCGTCGTAAATACAATCTCGAAAATACAAAATAAATTATCACAAAAACACATGAGGACTAATTTCAATTTGGTACATCATTATGCTAGTGAGAGTGGCATTGGATATATATGGACTTTATAAATATAATGGTTGATCTTTGTGGCCTTGGTATAAAGTGCTCGCTTCAGGGCCCGATGTTCGTGGGTTCAAACCCATCTGAGGTCGACGGATATTATTCTGAGCGATAAAAATCCTTACCACAAATCCCTTCGAAGAGGAAGTTAAAGCCATCGGTTCCATGTTGATTGTGGCATGAATAAGAACCCTAGAAGGTATGTGAAAATACCTTTCCCGGAAAAATTGGTAGGCCCTTTCGCTTTCACTCATAGAAATTCTCGTGTGCTGATTTAATCGGTTAGTTCATAAAGTGCACGTTAAATATCTTAAATAAATAAAATAAGGATAGTATCTTGGCATTTGCTTTTTTTCCCCCCCTTGGGGATCTACCTAGAGTCAACTTTCTACTACTAAAAGTCTCACTTTCGTATTTGAATTATAATTAATGTACTGATCTAAACTTTTTTAGTGTTTTTTAAATTTAATTAAAAATGAAAGCTCAATTTTTTGGTTCAATTAAACTTGCCCAACATATTTATTTAAAGTGTAGTTTTGTTGTTATAGTACTTGAAACGGTTAGTTTTTTGAGCGATAAGAAATCGAATTGTTATTTTAATATGGTTAACTATTTTGTCTACAATTAAATTAAATAAAATATTTTCGTTTTGTTTTAGAGAAATATAAGTTATAAATTAATACTTTCTGAATACCGCAATAAAAAAAAAATCGTCGTCTAACACACTTTGAGTAAAATTTATTAAGTAAATATTTACCTCGTTTAAAATCTAGACTTATGTTTTTAATTTATGGTAGGCGACCTGGTGGTTAGGGGTAAGGTGTCAGACTTCTGTGCTGGCGGCCGGGGTTCAATCCTCGGTACCGGCACAGATTTATCTGATTACCAAACCCTTCCTTCACCTCTGACAAGACATCTTGTGAATGTGGGGAATGCCAGGCCTCCACCGTGGTTCGGAATCCACGTTAAACTGTAGGTCCTTCATTTCATCTCACAATCACCCTACCATTACACATTAGCGTAAGTGCGTATAACCCGAATGGGTAGTAAGACGCGGTGCTAATAATAATAATAATAATAATAATAATAATAATAATAATAATAATATAATTTAATTTATGTTTATAAAATTCAAGGTGGCAAAATAAAATCCCTCTTTTAGCTTCCAAAAACGTAAATATCATCATCCTCCCAATATCTGCATTAAATCCTTTAAATTCGCCCTTTACCACGAAGAATAAATTACTCTAAAGTTACTAATCCTTCTAATAGATTAAACCATTTTTAAAGATTTAAATTTAAATAATTTTATCAGGCAAAATCGTGTGTATGATCTTTTTTTGATGAATCGTGTGTGTATGTGTGTGTATATATATTAGCAAGAACTTTGACGCATAATCCCTTTTCCGCTTCCCCTGGTTTTCCCTTTTAATAAAACTCTAGTATTTTGTAAACGATGGGTAAGGCCAGGATACGAGTAACCTACCCTCCCTCACCCCTTATCACCCCTCACCACTCCTTCAAGTTACATTAATCTGGATAAGGGGGATCGATTCTGGTTGAGCTGCCTGGAACGAGCGAGCGATGAAGAGTGTTCAAAGCTGCTTGGTTTATTTTTTTGGTTTTTATCGTGGGTATTAAAAAACTGTGTGTGATATACAAACGTTTACAAGGGAAATGTTTTATTCAAACAAATTATCTAACTAGAAATGAATATGTCAAATTTATTTTGGATAATGTACAGTACGTGCTCTTTCTAATAACAAAGCTATTTTGGTAAAAAAAAAAAAACGCTCCCCCCCCCCCCCTGCACCGCGTCTTACTACCCGTTTGGCCCGTACACATTAACCTTGGGTTTCCTACAGTCCAATTTTCATAGGAAAGATTTTATTTAATATATATAAAAATACTAGATCTACTTTCTCGTATTTTTGTGTCTAGTTATGTGATCTGCAGCTGTTTGATATATTTTATCAACACCAATACCTATAAACTTACATCAATAAAACAGTAAAATGTTATCAATATTGGCTGTAAACAAATATGTCCGTATTTTATAATACTATCAAAACTATACTGTAATGATCTAATTTACGAGGATAAGATGATTTTTATTACTATTACTATTTAATTAATCATCAACAATGTTATTAACGACTTTTTCTAAGAGGTAGGTGACCTGGTGGTCTAGGGTAAGGTGTCAAACTTCTGCACTGGGGATCCGGGGTTCAATCCTCGGTCCCAGCACAGATTTATCTGATTTCCAAACCCTTCCTTCACCTCTGACAATACGTGTATTAACACAACTTGTGAATGTGTGGGATGCCAAGTCTCCACCGTGGTTCGGATCCCACGTTAAACTGTAGGGCCTCCATTTCATCTCAAAATCACCCAACCATTACACATTAGTGTAAGCGCGTATAGCCCGAACGGGTAGTAAGACGTGGTGATGCTAATAATAATAATAATTATTATTATTATTAACGGTTCTTTAAATAAGTTAGTTTGTAAATCTGTTTGTATCAGTAAACTAACGCTAAAATTAATCACAAATGTGTAGTGTGTTTGTGTGTTTAAATGAAATAGCAATACTCACAAAAATAGAGTGGGTGGTTTTTTTATGTGATTTGAATAAAATAAAAATGCTTACATAGATTTGGTGTGTTTGTTTTAAATAAAAATAGTAATAGTCACAGAAATAGAATATGATTATTTTTGGTGTGTTTTCGCGTGGGTAACTATTGTTGCATGCGTGTTATGACGTCACCAAGTGACTTACAAATGAACCCTAATGTGCCACGGTCCGGCGCTCACTCACTAACATTGAGTCACTCCCAGGGGGTAAACCCCTTACCCCCCATCTCTCTAAAGAGGGTAGGGGATGATGTATGACGGGAAAAGGGAGTATGACGTCACAACTCACACGTGGCACCCGCTCCTGTCATTCGCACAATCCCAATGTCCCGCTAACTCTCCCCACCCCTCCCCACCCTCCCCCAATTAATAAACTTGGGGAGCATTTAGTAATTTGATACTTGGAACTGTAGACCACTCAAGTTCGTTCACACACACTTTGTTTGAGTATTTATTTTTTTGGTGGGTGATTTGTTTGAGCGTTCCTTAATGCGGCGTTTATTGTAATTTTGGTTATGTGCACGTCATTTAACTCCCTCTCTTTCGTATAACCCCCCCACCCCTATCTACTGTTACAGCAACACAAATATATACAAAAGCAAACTAAAGTAGTGCTTTAGTGACACTGTAGAAGCTACTTCGGTGACCTGGTGGTCTAGGGGTAAGGTGTCAGTCTTCTGTGCTGGGGGTCTGGGGTTCAATCGTCGGTCCCGGCACAGATTTATCTGATTTCCAAACCCTTCCTTTACCTCTGACAATACGTGTATTAATCACAACTTGTGAATGTGGGGAATGCCAGGCCTCCACCGTGGTTCGGATTCCACGTTAAACTGTAGGTCCTCTATTTCATCTCACAATCACCCTACCATTACATATTCGCGTAAGGGCGTAAAACCCGAACGGGTAGTAAGACGCAGTACTAATAATAATAATAATTTACTATATGAAGCCAATTAAAGCAAATATTCCTACCGCATCAATAGTTTATTTATTTTGTCCAAAAAATGACTTTTTTTTATCAAACAAACTGTAAAAAATAAACGTTCCCGTTCATCCAACCTTAAGTTCTAGGCCTCCGGGCTAGTTTCATGTTTTAGATCAATAACTAATGCCCGAGAAAGATATATAATATGGAGAAAATGCACTTGCATTGGTATATAGAGCTGGAAACCATCCTTATTACACCCGGCTGAGGTTTGAACCCCCAACCTGTCATCCCCAAACCAGATCAGACCAAACTGACGCCTTGTTTCCACCAGTATAGAGGTCACAAGATGCTGCATCTTTCTTCCCCCCTGGATAGGGGGGGGGGGGAGATGTTATCGGCCACGGTATAATGACATCCTTGGCAGAAGATCTAGTTTGTGGATTCACCTGGACTCTCCGAGATTGAGTGAGAGCAGAGACGGCATATGGCGCACAGCAGCTGCCTCCCCATCCTTCTATCGCCTCGATCCAAGGCCGCGTGCTAAGTGGGTTCCAACGCAGCTGGCCAACGTTTCGGCATCGATATCATCAACATTCAAATTGTGGCGTGTTATCGTTTTACCGATACTTAATTCGGAGATAGATACTGAAAGATAATTCGCAGTTGAAGGTTTTTTTTAATTTCAATTAAAAATACTTTATAGAAAATGGGTTAAGTTTTTTTAGACGTCTGAGTTACCTCCAGCGATGATAGAACTGTTATTTCTTGTTCTCTTTATATACTGTTATCCCTTCCCCCCCCCCCCCCCTTCCGCTTACCGCGTATTACTACCCGTTCCGACTATAACTATACATTAATTACACTAATCTATATAGAGGAGGAATGTTGAATTTGAAGAAAAGGTACCCGAATTTGTGTCGAAGGAAAGGTAAAAAACATTTAGTAAAATATACTCTCAGTACACCCAACCGGGATTCGAACCCTCCCTAATCACCCCGTCATCGCCATCCCAGTCTAGCACGAGTGTGTCACAGAGTACCCAGGACTTTCTAAATTAAAATGAATCTCGAGTGGTCTCGGTCAGAAATGAACGGATAATATGTTGAAATTAAAAGCTTTAAAGTAGTCCTTTCAACATATTGTGGTAGGTGACCTGGTGATCTAGGGGTAAGGTGTCAGACTTCTATGCTGGCGGCCGGGGTTCAATCCTCGGTCCCGGCACAGATTTATCTGATTACCAAACCCTTCCTTCACCTCTGACAAGACATCTTGTGAATGTGGGAATGCCAGGCCTCCACCGTGGTTCGGATTCCACGTTAAACTGTAGGTCCTTCATTTCATCTCAAATCACCCTACCATTACACATTAGCGTAAGTGCGTATAACCAGAATGGGTAGTAAGACGCGGTGATAATAATAATAATAATAATAATAATAATAATAACATATTGTTCGTTCATTTCTGACTGAGACCACTCGAAATTCATTTTAGTTAGAAAGTCCTAGGTACTGATAAGGCTTATCTTGCCTTAAAAAACATGACGGTAATAAAAAGCTAGCTAAGGGTGGAGAGTCTGATTGCCAGAAATGTCCTTCTAAAGTATGGTCCCCCTCCTGTTGAACACACGTCCCGAAAGATGAAACCCCTCCTGACCTCCTCCTAGGACAGGTGGCACACGTCCCGGGCCTGATCACGTGACCCTCGCCAGGTGCTACCATCACACCACCTAAAAATATAGGTAGGACTTCCTCCCCCTCAACCCTCATCATTCCGCTCCATTCTTTCTAACTTTTTAACCAAAACAACTACTACCGATTACTTTGTTTCGGAGCGGGGTTATTTCCCCTCCTTCTTTCCAAAGTAACTTGATTTACAAGAAGGCGTTTTCTTTCCTCGCTCACTTGGGGGTCTAATTGAAGCGGTCAGCGTGAGGCTTCACGTATTTTGAATAATTGATAGAATTAACGGAGGGTTTGTCTCTCTAGTTTAACCGTGGGTGGCAAAGGTCGTATCCAATCTGATTCCAGGCGTAGCTTAGTAATAATAATAATAATAATAATAATAATAATAATAATAATAATAATAATAATATAGGTGACCTGGTGGTCTAGGGGTAAGGTGTCAGACTTCTGTGCTGGCGGCCGGGGTTCAATCCTCGGTCCCGGCACAGATTTATCTGATTTCCAAACCCTTCCTTCACCTCTGACAAGACATCTTGTGAATGTGGGGAATGCCAGGCCTCCACCGTGGTTCGGATTCCACGTTAAACTGTAGGTCCTTCATTTCATCTCACAATCACCCTATCATTACACATTAGCGTAAGTGCGTATAACCCGAATGGGTAGTAAGACGGGTGCTAATAAATAATAATAATAATAATAATTAATAATAAATAATAATACTTTAATTTTCCTTTGTTAAAGTGTTAGTCAACGGTCGATACCTCTAACAGGCACTGAAGATAAGGAAGAACATAAATTACGGTTTGCAAATTAAAAAATAACAAATACATCATATTTTGTATACAGGTGATTACAATAAACAAATTATTTAGTAGCTAAAACATAGTAAACAGGATAGCAAGGGGGTAAAAAATATGATACAGTAATAATTATTATTTTTAAGGAACAGTTCACAAAAATAATAATAAATAATAATAATAATAATAATAATAATAATATAAAGATACTTCAGTGGAAGGTGTTAACTTCCAAAATCCCGTAATTTTCAGTAGACCTAGGCAAGTAAAACAGTTTGTAATAAAAAGTGCGCGTTAACTCAACCCTTTGTATTAATTAATATTATTATTAGCACCGTGTCTTACTACCCGTTCAGGTTATACGCACTTACGCTAATGTGTAATGATAGTGTGATTTTGAGACGAAAGGAAGGACCTACAGTTTAACGTGGGATCCGAACCACGGTGGAGGGTTTGCATTCCACACATTCACAAGATGTGATTAATACGTGTCTTGTTAGAGGTGAAGTATTAATTAATAACACTTTCAATAAATAGTTTAAGTATCCGGCGTTGCCTGGGAGAAATATTTTTTTAGTTTAATGACTACGTGGAAGGTAACTTTAAAGTTGGTGATCCCTGCGTTGCTCGGGGCCTAGCCCGGTTTTTAATTAATTTTAAAAGAATCTAATTAGTTTTGACGTGTTAGTCCACGTGTTTACCAGTCGTGGGGTAAAGTACTAGTCAAGTTTGGCGCTTTATAATAAGTTAATGCTAACGATAAGCTATGCACAGTCTAATTTTCGTAGAAAGCCCGTTATTTGAAAACCGCTAACTCATTACCACAGTGGTGGAGGAAAATAATACAATTGTATTTACATTATTAGTTCATTTAGTTAATTATTTCAAGAAAAAATATGGATTAACCCACAGAAAAAAGTGTTATTGGAAGATTTTGATAACTTTTAGATGAACTTTTAGTTAATAAATCAAATAAGACATATTTCTAAAATGCAAAGTTTTAGGGACTTTTAATGTTAGTGGTGGAAATTGAGCTTCCTATAAAAATCAGGGCTTACATTCCGTTTACCCCGAAAAGTAGCAGTCTTTCCTTTACTGATTACACTAGGTCATTATCTTTTAAGCTTGCTACCTTTCATTGTAAACGAAGGGTACAGTAGAATTTAGATAGGAGAAAACTTTTTCTTACAAATAAATAAGTTTATAAAACCATTTTAATATATTTATACGCAGTCTCATGTGATCTTCAGCTACCATTGTTCATAGAATGATAATCTCAATACTATAAAATAATACTAATTTAATAGTAAAATGTTATCAATGTTATCAATAAATAAAAGTTTGTATTTTGGTAAATGCTCTTTCTTACCAGAATAATAATTGTATTAGACTATAATAAGTTTCTACTATTTAGTAAGTTTTCATGTTTGTACTTTTATATAGCACCACGTCATACCACCCGTTCGGGTTATACGCTTAAGTACTAAAACGCTAATGGATTAGGAATTGGGAGGTTTGAATTAAGGGGGAGTAGACTCACATTTGCGTGGAGGGAGAGTGGGGAACCACTCCCAATTTACACGACCGAGATTCGTACCTCGATCTCCCCGTCCTCTGTATTCTAGCTCAACACGAAACAAGCGCGTTAGCCAACTACGCTACCGAGGCGGTTTTCATGTGTTTACTCTTCTTTGTTTTGGTGTTTAGTTTGCGATAATAGATAATGAAATGTTCCGGGTTCGATAACCGTGACTTATTATTTTTAGCACGCATCAGTGGTATCACGATCTAAGCTGTCACAATACTAAACATGTCTGAAAGTTTTTTTTTTTTTTTACATACAATAGAGTATACGGACTCTGTCGTGACCCTCAACATAACCGTCGGCTATTTTTCTTTTACAATCTTTTTTTTTTTTTTTCTTTCTTTGCGTATGCGCACACGATGTATTAAGGTTCCTCACACACGGTCATGCCAGGAATGACGGCTTGTCAAGCCGGGAATGAAGGATCAGGCGTCTTTGATATCTGCTATTATGCCTGGAGTGATGACAAGGCAGACAAGCCAAAACTGATCTTGTGGGGGTAACGTCAAGTCCAGAATGACTGACGCATGCGCAGTGAACCTACACTCCATTCACGGTAGGAATTACTTTCTGAAAGGTCTTTTTTCCTACCAATATCCTACTATATAATAGATTTCTGGTAAGAAAAAGGCCTTTCAGAAAACAATTCCTACGCTGAACGGACTTTACTGAGCCCACGCTTTTACCATTCATTTCTTTGTTGTTTTGTGTGCTGGAGGCAGCTATTAATTTTATCACGACTGCCAATCCTAAATTAAACTCTGTTGAATTCATGACGGACTTTATCAATCTGTACAGATCGTTTCCGGTTTTGTGTAAAGTGAAAAGTAAAAAGTAAAGTAATAAGTTTATAAAGAAAGAGTCTTATCATAAAATGACTATAGTTAGTGAGAACAGTATACAAGAGTGGTGAAAACGTTTATTTTGTTAAATCACTGCAACGGTCAACTGGGAACCAATTCTCGTGAGTACAATTTGTACGGTTCACGTAGTAGGAATTGACAGTTCCAGCATGGACCGTGTGTGGTGAAACCTGGCAAGCCCGGAATGACAGTCCCAGCATGACCGTTTGTGGGGACCTTTAGCCATTACAAAACACCTACGAGTTTTGCGTTTATTATCCTCACGCATCTGTTCTTTTACCCGAAAACATTTCATGTCTCATCATTATTCTCTTTCATATTTATAATATTTACGGTATTATTTTTCCACACAACAAACCCTTTTGGATAAAGGCGTCAGTCTCGTATTGTATGTTTTGTCATAGACCTGGAGGTTGTACTCCAAATTCTTGATGGGCGGGCTTAGTTTTTTTCCCTAAACTTTTTCCCACTCTCCTTCAAGACAAATTTGTGTACACATCTTCTAACTTGTATCTTTCTCATCCCCAACTCATCAATAGGGATATGCAAATAGGCCGGATGTGTAGTAATACGTGGAACGTGAGAGAAATTAATTTAAAAAAAATTATCAGTGAAATAAAGATTTCCCATTATGGTATGTTCTCTTTAGAACGAATCTTCTTACTTTTCTCGTTTACTAATTTGTGTTCGGTATTCTGTTGTGATTGTTTAGTAGTTATCAAACACAGCCCCAACTCACTAGCATATATTTACTATACAGGGTGTATTTTAATTGGTGTCAAATATTCTAGAGGCGTATTCCCATCCACCATCTGAACCTGCGTTTCATACTTTGTCGTCATCTATTGAGTACGATACATTCTCTTAAAAACTCATTATCAGGCGTAGGAGTTGTGTAAACAATGGACTTTAAATTGTCCCCAGAGATTAAAAAAAAGAACTCATCAGTTTCAAATATGGTGACTAAGCAGGCCATTCAATGGATCCCCTGCTACAAATCCATCTTTGAGGAAAACCTTTAATAACTCTTAAAATGAACGTTTCTAGTTCCATATTTATATGAATTATTCTTGGTGTTTGGTCGATGGGAATACGCCCCTATAATATTTGGCACCAATTATAATACATCCTGTATATTTATAAATCTTGATGCCTCAAATTATCAGAAAATTTCCCTAATCGTCATACAATTATGTAAGCTACAAACTTTTTTAATATATCAGAAACATTCCAGCTACTCTTTGACATGTGGCTACATGATCCTCATGGCGTCCGTTAATGGTTTGTCTAGAATCGTTCAAAATTTATCATAAAATATGATTAAATTTTTCTTCCGAGAGCTTATAACTTGTTATTTCATATTATTTGTATGAATAATAAATAACGTGGAAGCTTTTGAATTAAGATAAGGGGTGACCTGGTAGTCTAAGGGTAAGGTGTCAGACTTCTGTGCTAGGGTCCGGGGTTCAATCCTCGGTTCCAACACACATTTATCTGATTACCAGACCCTTCCTTCACCTCTGACAAGACGTGTATTAATCACAACTTGTGAATGTGTGGAATGCCAGGCCTCCGCCGTGGTTCGGATCCCACGTTAAAACTGTAAGTCCTTCGTTTCATCCCACAATCACCCTACCATTACACATTAGCATAAGTGTGTACAACCCGAACGGGTAGTAAGACGTGGTGCTAATAGTAATAATAATAATAATAATAATAATAATAATAATAATATTAAAGATAAGATTTGAGTTTTTTTAGTTATTTACTGTTTTATAAAAAAATAAGAACATTCTAAAAACAAAGATTGAAGTTGGTGAACCAATGAATATTTTTCATCTTTAATAAGCCACTAAATCATAAAAATAAAAAATATCCAATAGTATATTATCTCTTACAACTACGCTCCTTATTACAAACATTTTAGACAGTTTTCTAACAATCTTTTGAATTAATATATAAAAGCAATTCTGAAGTGGTAAAAGTTTTCTCTAGCTTAAACAGGTCTGTGCTGTACCTGAAGGTTAATCTTCCTGGGTCTAAAGTGGTTGTTTATATCTAACCTAGAGGGTGAAGAGCTTCTATGGCTTCTTCAAGGGTTGAAGGGGTAGAGGAAGTGGGGAGGAGGGGGGAGGAACTCACCGGAAACGCTCTTCAGCTGTTGAAAAGGTTTTTTATTGTGCGTCGAGAGGAAGAAATCTTATACGTGCACTGCATTTAAAATAGGGTTCATCTATGTATCTGGGTCTTTTTCTTTAGAAGAAAACTGTGCTTCTTGCCGAGATGAGGACTATCTGAATGGCCACTAATGGTGCACGCCACGCCACGCCTTGATACAAGATCGTAATTTGGTCTCTTCTGCAGCTTTTGTTTGCATCTTTCAACTATGGGGGAGAAAATTAAGGTAGTTCGATAGCTCAGTACCAATAATTGTTTATTTCATGTTTTTTTTAATCATTCGGAGTTTTTGTTATCATGCTCTAAACCATCAATTCTCACAGGAAGGTCCTTTTTAGAATTTTTTTTAGCACTCTTATCTTACTATCTATTCAGATTATATGCTTATGTTTAATAACTACGCTAAAGGTTTTAGGGATGAAGAAGAGCCTATATTTAGAGGAAGTGTGCCCGAATATGCGTCGAAGGGGAGTGGTAAATAATTTAGGAAAAACCACCCTCACAACATCCGACCGAGACTTGAACCTTGATCTTCCCGTCATCGGCAGTCTAGTATACTGTGAGAGTAGCGCCTTGGACCATACGACCACTGAAGTGGTTCATTGGAAAATAGTGATAGCATTTATGTCTAATATTAGTGTTGTTTTATAGGTATTGATAATATCTATTAAAAGGGACGGCTGTAGATAACATCTCATTACATTTACTTAAGATATTGTGAATGTGAGGAATGCCAGGCCTCCACCGTGGTTCGGATCCCACGTTAAACTGTAGGTCCTCCATTTCATATCACAATCACCCTACCATTACACATTAGCGTGAGTGCGTATAACCCGAACGGGTAGTAAGACGCGGTGCTATTAATAATAATAATACTTAAGATATTTAACGTGCACTTTTTTAATTGACTATTTCATCAGCACAAGAGTTACAAACTAACTTAAATCTATAATGGACACAACATCCAGCCCCCATCCTCCATACAATGTGAAAAGAGAAAGCCACATTTCACCAATGATAAATATTTCGGGCATACCAGGAGTCGAATCCGGGACCGCTACCGACTGAGTTAAGATTTCGGACACCTGCTTCATGACGTGTGAATACTTGAAAGTAGATTATCTACTTTTCTAGCTTTCAGATAAGGCCTTTTCTATAAAGAATTGGACTGTAGGTAATACAATTTGAACTAGACCTCGCTTCGTATGGGCCGTTTCCCAGAGTCTTGATTAGAAAATAGTGGAAATGAGATAAGTAAAAGCATTTTATTAGTCTTTATTATAAAAACTATAACAAAATCGAGAAATAATTATATTTGAATGAGGAAAAACTATTAAACTTATCCTAATTTCAATTTAATTAAATTAAAAAAAAATATGAAAACGTACTTTGATTTGTTTTCTTTTTTTCGAAGATAGTCGTAGTCCGGTTAATTGGCCTTGAGTTTGTATCTTAGCGGATTAATTAAGAAAAATGAAGATAGTTAAGAAGAGCTGCACCTGTATTAATAAGGAGAAAGGATGGCCGGATCATATATGAGAATCCACCACTCAGTACACTCGGCTGAGGTTCGAACCTCGACCTCTCTCTCACCAACATTTTGCGAGACTGAAGCCTTAGAGCAGGCATGTCCAGCCTTTGATGGCTTCATTAGCTCCGAAGGAATTGGTTGGGGGTCGTACATGGAAGTTATAGGACCTAATACCGAAATATAGTACACACACGTCGACGATTGGGCACCGTCGATTCGATTAGAAGGAATTTTAAACAGGTGAATTGGGCACTTGTGGATATAATATCAATTGGAAATGAATCCATTACATCTCTAGCAGACTATAGCTCAGTATAAGCCATCCAGCAGAACGTTAGCTACAGATACGTCGGATACAGTTATATATCTAAGGTAAAATTATTGGTGAGAGAGAGACAAAGTTAGGCTAAGTTAAGTTAGATTAAGTTAGGTTGGGTTAAGTTGGGTTCAATCCACTATGGGGAAAATTGTGGTGCAAGGTAACGGTGCCCCATCCACCTTATGAAGGAAATCGTACTGCAAGGTAGTGGTGCTCAATTCACCTTGTGAAGGAAATCGTACTGCAAGGTAACGGTGCCTAATTCACTTTGTGAAGGAAATCGTACTGCAATGTAGTGGTGCTCAATTCACCGTGGAGGAAATCGTACTGCAAGGTAATGGTGCCTAATTCACTTTGTGAAGGAATTCGTACTGCAAGGTAGTGGTGCTCAATTCACCTGTGAAGGAAATCGTACTGCAAGGTAACGGTGCCTAATTCACCTTGGGAGGGAAATCGTGGTGAAAGGTAGCAGCAGTGCCCAATCCACCTGCGGGGCAACAGGGGGAATGATGGTGATAGTCTGGGGTCAAGAGCATTTTGCCCAGTTTACCTACATCCGTAAATTTGGTAAGAGTTACTTCGCTGGTTTGTTCGAGATAGCTGCTATCGTTATTCTAGTACAAGTTTCTCTACTAAATTAGGTACGAAGGGGCATTATAACTGTCGGTAGAGGCTCGGTGCGACAAAATGTTTCTTGTAGTAAGTAATCAGACTTGTGGTCACAGGGAATGTAGTCTCGCCGGTCATTTCCTGGGCGTTAGAGTATGGCATTATTTATGACACGTACGTTGTGGTCGAAGTTGACCTCCTTCAGCTTCTCATCGCCTGGTCCACCCTACTTGCGGGCGGTGCGAGCTTTACATCATCGCGTTTGAATTATATTAATTATAGTGAGTTAGGGATTAGGAAGATAGGATTTCATAAAAAATGTACACACATTTGAGTGGGGGACAATAAAGGGAAAACCCTATACCCGGCTGAGATTTGAACATCGATCTCCTTGTCACCGGTAAGCCAGTTTAAACAGTGGGGTGACGCGACCATACGACCACCGATGTGGGTGATCGACTTAAGTTTCATTAAACAACCACTCCACCTCCACTCGGCCTTTGGATTCGCTTATTGTGGATTCCGACGTTGATATAAGTTGGGTCCTTTGAAACTTTGAATCCTAAAGGAGTTTTGAGGATTATAAAAATAAAATGAACAGGCATTTGTTTTTATAGTTATTTATTATGTTACCTATTTGGTGGTTTATCAGTTGTATTCAACCTTTTCTTTTCGCGTACCCCCAGATATAATTTCTCTTCATCTTTGTATCCCCAAGGTGGTTGTTGCATAATACAAGCTATACATATTCTATACTCTACCTCTAGAATAAGTTACTTATGAAATAATATGTTAAATAATAAGTTTTAAATTAAATATATATTGGCCTATAGCTATTTAAATTTAAATTTTACGTACCCCCTAAGAGGTCTTTGTGTACCCCCGGGTGTATACGAAACCCTATACCAAAATAAACGTCAAACTTTATCAAACTCTAGTTTAGTTTAGTCCTTCCTCATTCCTACAACATCAACGAGTAGTAAGATTCGGCATTACTACTACTACTACTACTACTAATAATAATAATAATAATAATATACACGAGTGGGTTTTGCCCAATTTTGAGCAAATTCGAGAAAACAAAAGCAAGTTCACAAGAAGATCACCCCCAGATATTACATCTGCTACTCTTGGTTCTCATGAAAAGCTTCATCCAGCAGATGTTATCCATTGTTTATTCTAATGATGTAATGAGGCGGTGCATAACCTTTCACATGGTTTCTAGGTTAGCGAGGACTTACTGTTGCCATATGTTTCACGTCATCGTGTGGTCGTTCACGATATAGGCAAGGTACTGAACAAACTGTTCCCTGGGTCCATAATTACCTTCCCATCTTCATAGAAAGGGCCTTATCTGACAGAAAAATTATAGATCTACTCTCACTTATTCATTCTTCAGGTCATATGATCTGCAGCTGTCACTTTTGATGGATCTAACGGTAGGCAGGCACATGGTCTAAGGCATCCGACTCGCAATAGACTGGATTCCCGGTGATGGGGAGGTGCCAGGTGCACTATTTCATTATGTGATTCATCACTAAAGTTTTCTTGTCACCTTTCCGCTAATGTGGGTACACTTCCTCCAAAGCTAACCTTATACTCCATACTCATTAGATGTATTCGTTGATATCCACGTCATTGATGTAGGGAACATGGGAAAATGATCAGTGTTTTTGCAGTTTTTAAATCAAAACTTATTTTGGTTAAAATAAATCGAATATATCTCAAGTAGGAACATAAAGTTTAATTTTCTTCACATCAAATTGTCAAGAGTTAATGTTAAGGGTGTCCTGGAATTTAATCACAACTTTTTCTCTTCATTTTGACCTAAAAAGTTTGTCATCTAAGGCCTCTATGCTCATGACAGATATTCAACAACTGTCAATATCACCTTGTTAAGAAAATTAAACTCTATGTTTCTATGGAAAGTTATTTGATTTCTTTCGACCCAAAAAAGAAAGTTTTGACACCAAAAAAACTACGTAAACACTGACCTTAACTTCCTTTCCCTACACTCCTACCTCAAACTTTTTTCCCTCCCTCTACAATATAAATAATATTTTAGCACCGCGTCTTACTACCCGTTCGGGTTATACGCTTTAAGTACTAATTACGTTAATGGATTTAGGAATTGGGAAGGTTGAATTAGAGGAGGTTAACCCGCATTTGCGTGGAGGGAGAGTGGAAAACCATTTAGGAAAAAGAACCCCCAGTTCACCCGACTGAGATTCTAACCGCGATCTCCCCGTCCTTGGCAGTCGAGCTCAACACGACAAGCGCGTTAGCCAACTATGCCACCGAGGCGGGTCCCTCCCTCTACAGTTCCTGGTCTCAGCTCTTGAAAGAACGAATCTCCCGCCGCCCAGCTGTTTCTGCACCGGAAGTACTGTTGAACGTCGTACTAAGTGTAAATGGCGGTAGTGTGGGAAATGGGTGGGGGGTAATCTCCCAACAAACAGTATGTGGGGTATTTGAGGGGGAGGGGGAAGAGGGGGGACCTACAATTCAAATTGAAATAAAGATAAATCTACATTCAATTTCTAAATCTGTTTCACACACGACGTGTGTATTACCATAAATAGCCAAAACAAAACGCGCAAGGGTGGACTCGTGGATTATATGTCAGGCTCGTGTAGTCCTTGGTTTGTGGATGGTTAGGGTTCAAACCTCCCCACCAATTCATTACCGGAGAACCAAACCAGACGAGACTATCTCCTTAGTCCGTACTACCCATCGATGCGAATATCATTATGTTAACCTCAAACCATATAGGCCTAAATCAAGGGATTAAGGTTGTTTGTAAGTCATCTTTAACGCCATTGTGCTTGCTATTTGGTACGTGATCTCACTCGACAGGCTCGCAATATACTAGCTTGCCTTTGACCAAGTTTGATTCTCAGCTGACGCACTGAGGAATGGTTTCACTGTAGTTTTTCTATCCTCGTTTCAAGAAAACGCAGCTGATTTCCGCCCACTATTCACCTCGTGTTAAAACGTATGCTATTGCTATTATCCTAGTCAACTATAACATGGAAATAACCATATTTCAGGCTGTAGTTTATAATTTTGAAAACAGAAATAGATAAGAATCACATCTGAAGAATTATTATAAACATTTGATTCTGCTGGGAATCGAACCCAAAATGAGGTCTGGAAATAGTTATATATATTATCACGCTAAGGAGTTAGCGATTAGAAAAGTTGAATTTAGAAGGAGTGTACCTGTATTTGCGTGGAAGGAGAATGAAAAGCCGTTAAGGAAAAACCACCCTCAGTACACCCAAACAGGATTCGAACCGCGAGGCCCGATCTCCCTGTCATCAGCAGTATAGTCTACTTAGTTAATGACGCCTTAGATTATGCGACACGAAGCAGGTGTCAAAATATTGTCACGGTGAGTTTATAGAAACTAACAAGAAAATATTCACCATATGAATCTTCACTCTCCTTTATTTATTGATTTTGTTTGAGTGCGATTTAAGATTTAGACTTTAGAGTAACTTAATATCGGGGCTAATGGTAGACTTATCTGCTGTAAGTGGTTTCTTGGATCGTAAGGAGAAGCCTCGAAGTAAATAATATTGCCGGAGACAACAAACAGTCCAAGTGTGTATTGGAGATACCAGAACTCATGACCTATGGAAATACAATATTTGTCAATAACGTTTTCTTTCTTTTTATTGGGTGACCTGGTGGTCTAGGGGTAAGGTGTCAGACTTCTGTGTTGGTGGCTGGGGTTCAATCCTCGGTCCCGGCACAGATTTATCTGATTTCCAAACCCTCCTTCACCTCTGACAAGACATCTTGTGAATGTGGGGAATGCCAGGCCGCCACCGTGGTTCGGATCCCATGTTAAACTGTAGGTCCTCCATTTCATCTCACAATCACCCTACCATTACACATTAGCGTAAGTGCGTATAACCCGAACGGGTAGTAAGACGCGGTGCTAATAATATAATTATTATTATTATTTCTTTTTATTCAGTACTAAGTTTCCTTACTGTTGGTTCAGACTTTCCACGACTTCTGTAGGCACGAGTTGAGGGTGAATCTTAGAGTAAGTAGCACCGCCGTTTACACGAAGAGAATATGCCTCCATTTGGGATCATTCGAAACAGATCTAGGTGGACAAACCACTGCACCAGCCCTGCCCATTTTGACTTTTTTTGGGGACAGAACTCTGATTTGGAAAACCAGATTTTTATCTCAAACGGTTGAGCGTTTTTTTGCAATGTAATTTTTATTATTTATTTTGACATATTTTAATTCGAGGATGTCGAGTTCTTCCACGGAGATAATTAGTCCAATAGCAATGGTCGAGTTCCTCCACGATACCGGAAGAAGGGGATCTTTGCACAGTAAACTACAAAATTAAATAAAAACTAAATTCGTTAATGCATGAAAAGTTAGGTTAATTAGTTGGTAGGACCTACGTATATGAGAAATTAACCATCGTACAAAATAAAGAAC
Source organism: Timema cristinae (assembly GCA_039000515.1). Classification (NCBI taxonomy): domain Eukaryota; kingdom Metazoa; phylum Arthropoda; class Insecta; order Phasmatodea; family Timematidae; genus Timema; species Timema cristinae. Next base: position 25,576,946 of record JBCFYV010000100.1, on the reverse strand, counting down.
GAACGTTTACGCATGAAAGGTTAGGTTAATTAGTGGTAAGACAAGTATTAAGAATAACCAACTATACTTATAATCCATTCCTTCAGGTGTCGGGAAGGAACTCCCCCCTCCCTCCTTACCGCCTCCACACCACCAAAGGGAAGTAATTAGATCCCTTCCCCCCAACCCACCAAGTGGAGGAACTCGACCATAAATTAAGTGACCTTTATCGAAGAGGGGAAGAACTCGGAACACGCCCTTTTAATTTACTGGCAGTAAAACATTTAGTCTTAATTTTTATTTTTAAGTTTTCTCAATATACTGGGCTGCTGGTGGCGTAAAGGTCGAGGTTCGAATCTCGGTTGGGTGCACTGGGGCATAGAGGGAAATGGTGTATATAAATTATTCATCATTGTAGTTTTCCCCATACTCTCTCCACTCTAAAGTAGGTGCATGTCCTCTAAGTTAACCTTCCATCCCTTACTCCTTATATCACGAAGCTAATGCATAATTATATTATTAATATTACTATTTGCCAACGCAACTTTTGCAAAATCTTGTCTTTCGTAAGTACCTTCGTGTCAACGAGTCTTTATTTGTTTACAAACACGTGTTTTATAAATCGAGGATGTTAAGTTCCTCCAAAGAGATAAGTAGTCCGATAACATTGGTCAAGTTTCTCCACGACACCTTAATGAAGGGAGGGATTATAAGTAGTCAGAGTGTAATGGCTTGGTTCCAACCACTTTTATGGGGGAAGAGGAAGGATTAACCCCTTCTCCCTCCACGTTGCATGAAAATCAAGGAGTCTTCGCACAGAAAGATTACAAAATTAAATAAAAACAAATTTAACTAACGCATGAAAGGTTTGATTAATTTAAGTTAGGTTAAGTTAGGTTGGGTAGGAACCATAGTTATTATTATGTAAGGTATGAAAGTTAAGTTTGTGCTAGGCTATTGCACTCGGACTACTTATAATCGCTTCCTTGAGTTGTGGAGGGACTCGACCTTGGAATTAAGGGATATTTTTTTCGAATAGGGGATTAAACCAGGTCTCGTGGAGGAACGCGAACCGTGTTCTTATCAATTGTATTAGTTAAACAGGCCAATATTCTTATTTAAAAGTTATTAAAGTGATATCATTCACGTGGGTTTTGGGGAGGAAGAGGGGCAACCTATAATCCTCTTTCTCCTCGTTAGAACTCAAAACATTATAGCTTTAATGAGGATTTACAAGTCTTTTAAGTTTGTCTGTTAGCCATTTAAAAAAAGAAAAAGGTGCGTGCAAGCTGAAAGTCTTTCCCTCTAAAAGTGTGCTATTTTTGTTTCTACTGGTATATCAGGATCCGATACTTCTTCCCCCTCCTTCTACTATCCGAGAAGCGTGTTCACTACTGGCCAAGCTTACAAACTATATGACGTGTTTACGGTGATTCTATGAAGAAGAAGAAAAGAAATAAAAAAAAAAGACGGGCGCAAAAGAGATGTTCGTCTCAAGCGCCAAGTCCCAGTGTAGTTACCTCAGTCGGTCGACAGCCACCTTGCTAGCCGCTCTTCTACCTGTTTGGTCGGTTAAAAAGGGGAAGTTAGGGGGGAAACCAGTGAGTTGGTCCTTCGGGTCCCACAAGCCAACCTCGCTTCAAAGAAGTTAGTTGGTGGCGTGCTTTCATGTAGACTACACTTTACTTCTCTCAGGTCATGCGATCGAGTAGAAAAACACTCACGGAAAGATTCAGTCGACTTGTTTCGCGTGTTTAACAGTTGTTTACAACTTTTTTTTTTCCATAACTAAGCAAACATACTTTTATATATAAGTGACATGACAGGTGAATTGTTTATTTAACCATGTGAACAGGTGGCTACAAAGATACTGTTTTTTTTTTATCGATATAAATCATTGAACTTGCTCCTTTAAACTCCTTCGAGACGAAACAAACCACGATGCTGTGCGGTACGCTGCGAAGAAGGGTCAGGACGAAGTCCTTGGACAGTTCAGACCAGTACCGTCTTCTGCCATCGAGCAGCGTGTTTATCTCGAAAGGACCCTCGCTGTCCAATAGACAGCAGCACCCCCACACGTGCTACGCTTGCAGGAAGGCCAGTCCTCAACAGAAGTACGCCCGCAGAAGCGTCGCCACCATGGAGCTGAGGGCGTTGTTGGCGTCGGTGAGTTCATTTAGGGGTTGAGGGACCTACCGCACCACGTCCGATGTACCATTTAGAGTTTGGTGAGAGAGTGGGTTACTTGACAGGCTTAAGGTAGGAGTGTAGGGAACTCGATTTAAAGGCAGTGTTTTTGCAGTTTTTATATCAATCCTTTTTCTTCGAAAATAAATAGAAACATATTAGAAACATAGAATTTAATTTTCTTTACATGGTGATGTTAAAAGTTGTTGAATATCTGTCATGAGCATAGCAGCATTTGATGAGAATCTTTTTAAATGAAGAGCAAAAGTTGTCATTAAATTCAAGTGTATACTTGACCGATATTAAACAACTGTTGAGGTCACCATGTGAAGAAAATTAAACTCTAATGTTTCTACTAAAGGAAGATTTGATTTATTTTGGCAAAAAAAAAGTATTTTGATATAAAAACTAAAAAAATACTGCCCTTAGCTCATGTTCATTTCCAACCCTTCTTAATAAAATGATCCCTTGGGCAAAGGATATACAATACAAAGGCCATGACACTGAAAAAAACCTTGGTTTTATCCCAGGAAATGTATAAGTAAATATACCATGGATTCTTCATCCATTAGTTTTCAACGTTATATTTCGGATGTTTAGTACTAGGATTGTTATTTTGTAAGGTTATTCCGGCATAGCCCTGCATTAGGTACAATCCAGAAGGTATAGGCGAGAATAATTCTATACCCCATACCCTTACTTTAGGTACAAGTCTATCAAAACATTAAAAATAATCCGTTATCCTTATTTGAGTCGGAATTGTGGATTTGTATGAACAAATCTTTCGCACCCTTTAATTACTTAAATTGAACATAATATCTCTATTTATGCCAGGGGCGCAGTGGTTCCATGTTTATCAATAAATAGTCCCAAGGTTTAATTCTTGACATTTATTGCCCATCCCAAGTATGTTAGACGGATCAACTATATAACTTAATACCTGTATATATTTTAATATCCTGCGACATACATCAACCAATCATTTGATTTCTTTGAACTTGCAATTAGAGATTAAAATTCTCCGGGAAATTTTGATTCGTAAAATTGTCTGCAGTGGCGGCTTGCTGTGGAGGAATTAAATAGTAGAAGTGACACTTAGAGCCTATTATACTTCAAAATATAATTTGCAAAGAGACGATTGGGTTATAAGATGGGTGCAGGGGAGGGGTAGACAAATTTCGGTCAATCTTAAAATTATATTAGTTAACTTATTGATGGTAAATAATTGAAGTATGATTTATGAACATAACGGGTCTACAAAGGATCGCATTAATTTATTTCTCTATTTTTTTTAGCACCGCGTCTTACTGCCCGTTCGGGTTATACGCTTATGTACTAACCACGGTAATGTGTCAGGGATCAGGAAGGTTGAATTTATAGGAATTTCGCCCGCATTTGTATGAAGTGATAGTGGAAAAACATTTAGGGAAAACCTCCCTCAGTGCCTTAAGGGTAGTATTCAAGAACGTTAGTGAATACTTAGTGTACCGATAGTGTGGTCCCGATAATACTATCACTCCACCTTTTAACCTATGATGACGCAAGCAAACCCACGCTAGTGTCAACAAAGCATCCACTTAGTCAAGTTCTTGCAAATCTCCCTAAGAATACCAAGTTAAAAAGTATGTAGGTTAGATTATATTTATCTTCATTGCTATAAAACATCTCGAATGTGTTGCATGCATGGGACATTCTTATGAACTTAGAATAGAGGTGAGAGCAATTAAAACCCTCATCATGCAAAGTAGCGCTCACCCGGTTGGTTGTCTTTTGTGGAGATCTTTCTTGAGACCTAAGCTGCTCCCTGGGGACTTATGCTCGAACCATTGCGTACGTGATGGCTGATAGTTCGTGGGTGACCAGTGTAGAAACAAATATACACATTGCACACTGGCACGACATTACCATTCATTGACCGTTTTAGATGATAATTGCTATCGCCTGTTGACAGTCTAGACAATCGAGAATAATATTTAATTATATTTTTATCACCACAGCTTAGGCCTACTACCTGTTTAGGTTACACACGTATATGATAAATTACTCTAATGGGGTAGGGACAGGTAAAGAAACGTTTTAAAGGTATTATGTCCCCATTTGTGAGGAACGAGAGTGGGGAAACATTTAGGAAAAATCACCCTCAGTAGATCCGACTGGAATTCGAACCCCAATCTCCCCGTCTTCAGCAGGCTAATCTAATACAAGGGTGATGCCTTAGATTATACGGCCATTTAGGTAGGTACGGTTGGTTTGTAGTAGATTTCAGGGTCAATTCGAAATTTATCGAAAGGGAAAACCAAATCTCACAATGCGTTGATCCTGCGAGAAACAAAATATTACAGAAAATCGCTTGAGTTTGCGTGGGGTGATGGAGGGGGGGAATTTTGTTCGTCTGTGGTAGCTTTAGTTAGAGATGTAATATGAAGAAATGTTTCGCTTTGTAATATTTCTTCTTAATTCTTTTCAAGAAAAACTAATGTGCTCCATATTAAGTTGAAAGTTTCCACTTCTTTTACTTCCTTCCAAGGACGTCAGCAGCAGAAACATTATTTAATGGTTATCAATAAAGCAATGAAAATGATTATAAAAGTAGTTCTCTTCTAACACTAACACATATCAACTACAGCGCTTGGAGATTAAATGTGGTACTAAAGTCGTCAGATCTGCTGTAGACCAGCAGTCCGTTCACCGTAGGAATTGTTTTCTGAAAGGCCTTTTTCCTTACCAGAAATCTATTATATAGTAGGATATTGGTAGGAAAAAAGACCTTTCAGAGAGAAATCCCTACCGTGAATGGAGTATAGGTTAATACTTAAATATTATAATAAAAGTATTTACGAATATATCACCTTCGCCTTGGGATTCGTTGACTTGAACATTTTAACGATAAATTCTAAACTCTAATGACGATCTTTGCCGCCTTGCCCACCCACTTAGTAGGCCACTAGCCGTCACGGTGGACAATTGTATTATTTTCTACTTTAAGGGGTAAATCTTTACTGAAACATTTTAGTGATCATTTTGGTTTTGATTTGAATCAAAGTGTTTATAAAGCGTAGGGAATATCACACAAAACACCACACTCCTGCACTCTATAATTCTATAATATGTTGCGATAATTACAACTAGAAAAAATCAAGAGCTGCGTGCCAATGTAAGAATGCTTGTGCTACTTGGTAAAGTCCATGGGATGGATGGTTTGAGGATAGCCCCTCTGAAAACATACGCCTGACCTCTTACATAAAATTCGTGTAGACAGATAGACAGAATACACACATTTATGTTGCGCGGGTGGTATAAGATGGAAGATTACAGGCGGTATGGACAGACACGTTGCCCTTCTTTTCATTCAGGTAGCCGAGTGGACGGGGACCTTATTACTTAGGGGATCAGGTTTCTTTCTCCCCATGGCAGTTTTGTAGGTCATATTTCTATCGAAATTACAATTTAATATTTTGAGATCAGATTTTTTTTTTTCCCCTTCTTCTTTGCATAACATCTTACTACTCGTCTGGGCTATTCCTTTTTAACTTACGCTGAGGAGCTAGGGCTGACTATTGTAGAATTTAGAATAAATGTGTCCTTATTTACATGGCGGGAGAGTGGGAAACCGTTTAGGAAACAACTCCTATAAGTACACCTGGCCAGGGTTTGAATCCCGGCCTCCCATCACCGACAGATCAGTCTATTGTGAGAGTTGACGCCATAGATTATTCCACCACCGAATCGTGTATGTTCTTTGTTTTTATGTGTTTGGGGAAATTTGTTTAGAGGTTAAATTACTAATGACCAATTTTTGAAAAATTGATTATTTTTTTTACATTCACCTATCGAGTTTGTTCACAATTGATCTCTGGAGAGAGATACATAATAATGTATGCTCATTTTTCTAGTAACAATTCATTTGAGGGTAGCTTACTGATTACTTATTTTTGAAATGTTGTATCGTAAACTATTTTTTTAAATATTTATTTATTCATCTTACTACCATTCCGGGCTCTACGCATATGTTGGTGTATACTAATTAGGCAAATTTGCTAGGGTTGAGAAAGGTAGAATATAGATTAAATTCTGTCCACATTTACGTGAGAAACCACTTAGAAAATACCACCCTCAATACAACTAACCAGGATTTAAACCCCGATCTCTCCGTCATCGATAGACAAGTCTATTGAGAGAAAGACGCTAAGCCGGGTCCAACTAGAACAGAACAACGAACCGAACACTGTTCGCGAACATTTCTCTATAACATAACTTGTCTATTGTTATGTTCAGCGCCGATTCACCAGTTTTCGGTTTTTTCCCCTTCACATCGAAGGGTGTTCGTGACCTGGCTAGGGGTTGTTTGAACGAACGTCTCGGCAATCTTTCCCCCGAACATCCAGTAATTGGTGGGACAGCAGCTGCCTCAAAACTGTGTTTTGGTTGTTTTTTTAAGAGCATACATCTTTTTGTGAATGTGTATATTCCATAGATCAAATCAAATGGGAGATGGATGCATTCGCTTGGATTTGTTTTAATACATTCCACTAATTAATTGACTGCCATTGAAATCTGCCAATAAGCTCGACCAAAATACACATTCCTACTTAGATATAATCTTTCATCCAACGTCGATGTGGTTTTGGCCTTTTTCTGGTTGGGTAGTAATGGATAAAAATGCATACAGTCGCTGCTACTTGCATATGCGTACTCATCGCACCACTGATATTGAAGAATAACTGAGCTAGACGGATCTTTTTTTTTTAATGAACATACCAACTATGGAAACATATTGCGAACATGTTTGCAGACATGTTCTATTTAAGTTTAGACACTCCAGCCACAGCTAACAGAACAACGAACATGTTCTTTGTAAATGTTCGCGAACATGGTTTGTTCGGTGTTCTGTTCTAGTTTGGACTCAGCTTTAGAGACAATACGGCCAGCGAGACAAGTATGGACTATAATAGTTTATAGGTTATAAAGATAATGTGCACTATTGTGCTGTACTATTTATTTTTTAAATGCGCAAACTTACAGTACTATTTAAAATTAAGTGGTTTAACGTATCAAAATAAGATAATTCATTTATTTGGCTAAAGAAAACATTTTTATTTTTATAAGTTAAGTAATTTTCCCACTTGTGTATTTTTCTTCAGACTAATGTTACTTGCATATCTCTTTCTCTCTTTTATATATATAAAGAGAGAAAGAGATATGCAAGTAACATTAGTCTGAAGAAAAATGAGATATATATATATCCTTTCAAGAGAGAGAGACACCAATATATGGTTTAATTACGTACACGTACAACGTTATTCCATTGTTCGTCTTCTTTGCAACTAACCTTTTATCACATCGTTTAAAACAAGGAGCGATTGTTTTTTAATTAATTTCATTGTGTCTTGAGTTGATATCCCTCTCTTCAACTCGATATTACTAGAACGTGTATGGCACGTGCGTGTGTGTCTCCCATTAGTAAATTAATTGACTAATTGTGTCGATACGCCGTGGCTATTTCTCTGGCCAATGACCCTTTGTTTTGGCATCGCGGTGTCTCGACGTTTAGGCCTGTTCGGTCGTTAGGAAGCGTACCTCATCACGCGATGGGTTTGGTGGGCGTGCAGAAAAATTGGTCGTTTGGATTTAAGTTTGATATCGTGATTGTTTTAAAATTCCAACAGTGGCAGGTGAAAACAATGGAGGGGAGTATCCTATCGTATGCTGTAATCGAGTATTGCCCCTGTATCTTTTTCTCCCTTTAGATCTTTCTCTAGCATTTTCACATAAGTAATTTAAAACTGTATGATTTAAAATATAAGATTTCTAATTTTCTTTCGCTTTCATTTTGGCTTTAGGTATATTTTAAAATAGCAAACCATCTTCTTGAATAACGTGATATTTCTGTATCAGTGCTGCCATTGGTGGTTTTCTTAACTTGTGGTTTCTAAATACACAAACCATGTTAACACATGATTAATTACAAATAAACTCTCAAACAACTTTATTCTGCAGCAGCAAGTCTTCAGATTCCAACAAAGCGATGCTTGTTACACTGCAACAAGGACATGCTTGGGAAATCATACAATAATAGCCTCAGAGATAGGCATGGATATCATAATTATCTTCACTATAACTACTAAGAGATTCATCATAGCAGGCCCAACACAGCTCCCGGCTCGTTTTTGTTTGTACCCTCGAGGTATGGGACTAAAAGAAGAAAAACAAACACATATGAGATGTCAGAAATGTGTGCAGTGCATTCGTATTTGAATGATTACTCGAAATTTTCCGAGGTGACGATGGGGGACAAAGCGACAAAGTTTCTCATTAATAACTACAGTATGTCCCTGTTATGACAGAATTAAGATTTGTGCACAGTGCTTATCTGTGAAGCCATTCTAAAATGGCCAAAAGTGGCCTTTTCAATGCAGTTTTTATCCAAATATCATTTAATATTTCAACATTGTTCAGTATTAGGAAGTTCTATTAACTCTTTATCTCCATTAATGTCTAATCAGAAGTGATTTACGTGCACTAGTGTTCGTGTAAATTTACGATTTATATCTAAATGTATCACAGAGTTGATTGGCATGTGATGTACGCTCTTAAATAAGTTCTTTGAACAGGGGACCGAAATCTGAAATAAACATCGCTGTCTTCCCTGGCGACCGGAAGGAACACCTTGAAAGATTGTGTGCGGACACCCCTCGGTTGGGCGCACCGTGGGAAAATTAGTTAAGAAGCTTGTTAAAAAATCGCCGACACTTATGAATTCTAGAAGCTCACGTTTTTCTCACCTATGTCTCACCTCCTCCCGCCCTATTAATATTCATCACCTCGAGGTAGATGCACGGACGTGCTCACGTGTTCTGTCTATCCACGACTAAAGCTCTATGGCGCCCTGTGAGACTGAAAACAATCATTTCTCACCTAATACTCGATAATACCTTGTCCAAAAACATCTTTCTCGCACTTCGTATTTTTTGTTGTGTGAAGATCAATTTTCAAATGCGAAGCGAAGCTTGAAAAATGCGTAAAAAGTCTAAGATCAGGTTCTTATTGTTGTCACATAACAATATTAGACATACTTGTAATTTGTTTGACCATAAAATATATCTATGTTGAGAGAAAAGAAAACTTGGAGAGAGAAAACAAATTCTAACTATATTATTTTGTTTTGGCATATCTGAATTTATCACAGTTTATTTAATTTTCATTAAAGCTATAGATGTAATTTAATCACTAGTCGGTGTTAATATACTGTTTGGTAGCGGTTTTAAAAATGTTTATGTTTAATTTATATGTCATTTAGTGAGAGATATTACAAATTTGTTGATAATATAGAGGTTTTCTTATTCCTTTGAAATGTTTCGCAGATGCGAAGTAAATTCGAAGCTTCACACACCCGTACGTGTCTTTCTACCTCTCCGAGCAATCCACCGGAGGAGTATAGATGAGGCATGTTGATATTAGAGGAAATATACTTACATTTATGTGGAGGGAGAGGGAAAAATCTATTTAAGGAAGACCACTTTTCATTACATCTGGTAGGAGCTGCATAGAACTCGATCCCGCTAAGATTGGTTGGGAAAGCAGGTTATTGGAGCTTGGCCCCAAGGTGGCGTACTAACTAGGCCCTGTTAGTATTGGTTGGGAAGGCAGGCTGTTGAAGCTTAGCCCCAAGTTGGCGTACTAACTAGGCCCTATTAGTAGTAGTTGGGAAAGCAGGTTGTTGGAGCTTGGCCTCAAGTTGGTGTACTAACTAGGCCCTATTAGTATTGGTTGGGAAGGCAGATTGTTGGAGCTTGGCCTCAAGTTGGTACTAACTAGGCCTGTTAGTATTGGTTGGGAAAGCAGGTTTTGGAGCTTGGCCCCAAGTTGGTGTACTAACTAGGCCCTATTAGTATTGGTTGGGAAGGCAGGTTGTTGGAATTGGCCCCAAGTTGGCGTACTAACTAGGCCCTGTTAGTATTGGTTGGGAAAGCAGGTTGTTGGAGCTTGGCCCCAAGTTGGCGTACTAACTATGGCCCTGTTAGTATTGGTTGGGAAAGCAGGTTTTGGAGCTTGGCCCCAAGTTGGTGTACTAACTAGGCCCTGTTAGTAGTGGTTGGAAAGCAGGTTGTTGGAGCTTGGCCTCAAGTTGGCGTACTACTAGCCTTAATGTGAGCAGTTTGAGCTGCCCATGTATATAGGCCTTATAGGTTGGGAAAGCAGGTTATTGGAGCTTGGCCCCAAGTTGGTGTACTAACTAGGCCCTGTTAGTATGGTTGGGAAAGCAGGTTATTGGAGCTTGGCCCCAAGTTGGTGTACTAACTAGGCCCCGAATATTGAGGCGTCACACTAAGAATTAATTTAAATGTTTTTTCAGGGGAACGAAAAACTTTAAGTGATTAACAGTATGACACAACACAATCTTAACCTATCCTACCTAGTCCAACACAACATAACCTAACCTATGGTACAACACGAACATAACATAAGCAAGCCTAACCTAGTAGAAGGCACAACACGATCCTAAGCCTGTTCAAAATGAGGTGGAAAGTTTTTGATGATTCACAATATACTATGCATAATTTGAGTGATTTCTAATAATGGGCAGGTTTTTTTAAAACAATTGCGTATGTTTGTTTTATTTTTTCAAATTAATGGGGGGTAGGAGGGGGGTGTTTTAACTCCAAAAAAACACTAAAAAAACTGGTTACGCCACTGTTTTTCCTTAATGGTTTACCACTCTCCTTCCACGCAAATCACATCTAAATTGTTTCCTTCCTCATCTCTACCTCATTGAAGTAATTATCATATATGTGTACTAGATAGCTGTTGCCCGCGGCTTTGCTCGCGTGGAAGTTGATTATATACAAATACGAAAATATACATATGTATTTACAGATTAATTTAAAATATTACGTTACGTTGATAACCATAACTTGACCTCAGATAAAAAATAATGCAAGTCCGATACAAACTTTCACCCCCTTTTTCATCCCTTATTAAATAAAATTTCCAAAATTCCTGAAACACGTATTTATTTGTTTTACGTCAATAACCGAAATACATAATTTTGTTTATGTAACTTTCAAAATGACGGACTTTCATACATATTATCATACATATTATCATCCCCTATTTTGACCCCTTTGGGGTGTAATTTTCTAAAATCCTTTCTTAGTGGGTGCCTACATAACAAAATGAATATACAGTCCGAATTTCATGCTTGTAGCCTTGATAGTTTGCGCTCGGCGATGATGAATCAGTCAGTCAGTCAGTCAGGACATGTTATTTTATAAGTACAGATAACCTGAACAGGTAGTAAGACGTGATGGAAAAGACAAATACATCCTAAGAGAACAATGTTTTGGATACTGCTAGTAGCAGCCAGAACGCCCCTAATTCATTAGGGTAGTCAGTCTTTCTCTCCCTTTTTTTTCCTGGGTTTACTTTGAATTTAAAATATTTAAAATTCTATGTGTAATTTAAAGCGACAGTGCAAGGCAGGAGCATTTTAAGGTAACGGTATCTCCATAATTTCCCCAGGGAGAATATGAAGAGGTCACAAGAAAATGATTAATGCGTATCAAACCTATACCTCCAGGGTCAGGGCCGGGCGCGTCAGTTGAACTCGCTGGCGTTGAGCCAACCCTGCCGGCACATTCGACTTTGAAATATAAGATACCTTTTAAAAATAGAACATGTAGAGATTTTATTGTGTGCTAACTTGGCTAATTTGTTAGGAGAGCGTTCACGACACGATGGAATCCATCCGTTAAATTTCTCTCTTTCTCTCTCTCTCTCTCTCTCTCTCTCTCTCTCTCTATATATATATATATATATATATATATATATAATATATATATATTATATTAAAAATCATTCGCCGTGTCTCACTACCCGTTCGGGTCATATGCCTATGTACTAATTACGATAACGTGTTGGGGATTAAGGAGGTTAAATTTAGAGGAAAAGTACCCGCATTTTTGTGGAGTGGAGGTGAAAAAAACATTTAGGAAAAATCTACAGCACACCCGACAGGGATCGAACCCACCCCCTTGTCTTTGGTATTCTAGTCTATTGCGAGAGTATCGCGTTAGACCATGCTGTCACCGAAGCAGGTATTGTACCTCGGCCTTGGCCTTAGTCAAAATGGGGTCACCCGCTTCAATGGTTGCATTGTCTAAGGCGCTACTCTCGCAGTATACTAGACTACCGATGGTGGCGCGATCGAGAGGTTCGAATCTCGGTTGGGTGTACTGAGGGTAGTTTTTCCTTAATAGTTCTCCAATTTTCCTCCACTCAGATGTGGGTGCACTTCCTATAAATATAACCTTCCTCAACCCTAAAACCACTAGCGTAATTAGTATGTAAGCCTATAACCAGTACGGGTAGTAAAACTCAGTGCTAAAAAAGTATTTCTGATTTTGCACTCCTTACTGACACTTTAGAGGCTGTAGTAGGCCTACATCCTTTACCAAGGGCCCTCAGGCTGTTTTCTCCCTTTATTTGTCTCCCACCATCTCTTCTGGTATATTTGATTAAAATTAACCCTTTTTATTTAGTGTTCATAAGGTATGTTGGTGATAGAGCCCGCACAGGTGGACATATGGTTTAAGGCGTCTGGATAACCATGAATTGTAAGTAGAAGAAATGTTGAGATTCAAATCTCAGTTCTTTGGGGGTGGTTATTCACACACCCATCACTGATGTGGGTGCATTTCCTCTATAATTATACCTTCCTCATCCCTATTCCCAGCGTAAACATCGTATGCGGTCAACCCAAACGGTTACTAAGACGTGGTGAAAAATTACAATTAAAGGACCTATGTTGAATAACTTGACAATTAAAAAAGATGTGTGTTCATGTGAATCCGGCCGCACATGTAAACTGGTTGACGCAGGATGCGAGGGTAAGTAAGCAAGCTCGAGGCTACTCGTCCAACAAATTAATGTGTCTCACGCGCGTTGCAGCGTGCAACCACGAGGCGCACAAACTTCCAACTTTTCCCACCAGGGGGACGGACAGGTGACCTTGCGGCAGGGCAGCGCTCTGTCAATTAGACCGTAAAGTCCACCTTGAGTCTTGTCTAGGAAGGGGAGGGGGTGATGGAACTGTAATTCTCAATAATCGTAGCTCCTTACTAACGTGGACTTTTGGAATTAATCTTCAGAAAAGAGCCTATGAATCATACCGAGGAGGATCTGAGGTTGTACAAGTCTTTGCTCGAGTGAACAAACGAACATCGAATCAGGAACGAGCCTTACAGCCGTTTCAAGTCATGCACAGGCTCAACCTAATATATACGTATCATAAAACCAATGTTCCAGGACGAGTTTGAGGGAGAAGGTCTATATATACCTGTTGGGACTACCCAAACGAATTGGTCGATCGATTAAGACTTGCATGCATCGACTGGAGCAGCTCATCTGGTCGAGAAGATACTTTATTCTCGATCAGATGAAGGTTACAAGTACCTTCTCGCCGTCATTGACTTGTATTCCAAACGGGCTTGGGCTGTACCCATCTACTCTTAAGACTTCAGCTATGAAGCACGTTCTTAGACAGGTGACTGCAAACAATTTACTCTCCCCTCTCTTCCCCTCGTACGTCATCTGCAGACAGGTAATGGGAATGAGTTTTATAACGCGGATTTCAAAGCTCTCAGGGCAAGAAAAGGATCATTTAAAAAAAAAAAGTAATGTCAAGGCAAGTGTCGTGGAACGATTCAATCGAACGCTCATGAACATGATGAGGACGAGTTTTGCGTCTAAAGTTCGTACCTATGAATCTCTATGATCGATTCTTTACTCGATAAGTAATAATCGAACAGTACACTCGACTATCAAGATGATACATTAGAGTAATTATCATGCGTATAGCTTGAACAAGGTAATAGACGTTGCAAGGGCACCCATGTGGGCTTTATAAATGGAGAGCGAATAGGAGTCCCATCTGCCAGGGGTGCGGAATCACCCTCCTCCTCCTCTTATAGATAAATTTTTAGGAATTTAACGTTGTGAGAGAGAATTTTAGAGCATCTGAAACCAATTATATGAGTTCCAAGATTCAATTTTCGCAACAAAAAAGTTTCTAAAAAATTAAGAAAATTAAAAAGTTGTTGTAGCTGAGCCCATTGTAAAGTAACATTATATTTTCCATGAGTTTATTGAACAAAACAAAATGAAAAGAAAGCTGTTGGAGAGAGAATGGGGTAGAATCTACATTTCATCATTTTTATCTCTGTTTACAAGGATGATGAATCAAAGTTGTTAGTAGCAACTGCAAGCCAAATCCCAAAATACCATTTTATTTTCTCATATTTAAAAAAAAAGAGTAAATATTGCAGAGTGATCCCAATTATAGACGCGCATGAGAGACGGTGATAAAAAATAGTTCAGCACCGCATCTTACTAACCGCTCGGATTATACGCTTATGTACTAATTACGGTAATGGTCTTAGGGATTATGAAGACTATATTTACAGGAAGTGTTTCTGAATTTGCGTGGAGGTAGAGTAGAAAACAATTTTTGTAAAACCACCCTCGGTCGAGGTGCGACCAGGTTTCGAACCTCGATTCCCCATGATCGGCATTCTAGTCTATTACGAGAGTAACGCTTAGACCACGCGGCCACTGAAGCTGGTAAAATAAAAAGTGAATATAAATGTTCTCAACATCTAATGTAGTTGTTGAAACAAAGAGAAAGAAAACATTCATTACATAGGTTGAAACCTCGACTGTTGCAAGCCCCACCTATGAACCGGTAAAGTAACTATAACCCCTCGTGGCTCGCGTGGCAATGGCACACTTGTTCGACACTTGGCATAGGTCAAGTGTGAGTCATGTCAAGGGCACATACGTATTATAAGTCAGGGCAACCAGACCATGTATTATCCTGACTTTGATCAGAATCATCACAATCATCAACTGTTTCCATTCTATGGCCGGCTAAGTTTAGTTAACTGGTGACATCTTCCTCTATCCTTCTACCATTCTTCCGCCTTTAACGCTTACATTCGTGTCCTCTAGCTTGTACACATTATGTTATCTGCTCCTCCCATCTCTTTCTTGGTTTCACTTTGCGGTATTTTCCCTACGTACTTCATCTCCAACATTATCTATGGTATTATTTCCTTTTCCGTCCTCATTACATGATCATACCATCTCAGCATTACTCCAATGATATGCTCATATATTGGTGATGGAAAAGCAGATGAAGCATTATAGGAATGATAGTCGAAAAGGCCTTTTTATCTTAACAAACTCCTACTATATAATAGGATTCTAGTAGGAAAACATACCTTTAAATGGATCCTTCCTACTAAAATCCTACCATAACAGCTACAATCAATTAGTCCTTCAAGTCTGGGGTGGCAAAGTCTGTATGTAACCTCCAAGTGCTCCAACAATCAATTTTATTAATCAGGGTGGCCATTTTGTTCTTAGGACCGATACAAAAGAGCCCATAAGAATGCCACAGTTCCTAGATGCATTATCTTCTCATGCAGGGAGTTAATCGTCATGCATATGAGTTGCTTAGATCCGGTTCTTAGGAAGAGCTGGTTTAAACTGTATTTGTGAATTGTTCGAATTACTCAGTGAAGCATTAATTGGTCACGTATTTACGAAAAATGAATTTTCCCGTGAGAAGTATAAAGAACCGTGTATTTATGAACATGGTTCAGTGGCCGCATGGTCTAAGGCGTCCCTCTCCTATTAGACTAGACTGCCGAGGACAAGGAGATCAGGGTTAGAATCTCGGTAGAGTATACTATGGTGGTTTTACAAAATATTTTCCCATTCTTCCTCCACGAAAATGCGTTAACACTTCCTCTAAATTCAACCTTCTTCAGACCTAGCTCATTAGAGTTTTTACAAGCTTTGTTTATCCTGGAAATACCCCACGAAACGCCACTGTTTTTTACAGTCAGGGATATAAGGGAAGGGGTGATGTGTCTCTTTTAAAAGTTAATTTTGTTTTTTTAAGTCGTGAGGCTGATACAATCGGTTGTTTCAGGGAGATCACAATAAATACGCCCGATATAAGAAAATCATGGCCGCGTAATAAACAGTAAGTTAGAGAAATCAACGACCCATAAGAAAAGAGTAAAATGAAAGAAACGGGAACATGGAAAATATCGGCGAACGGGAAGCTTTCAAACAGATAAGTGTTTTGAAAACGTGACCGAAATCGTTGGGCGAAAGTAATTAGAGTTCATGATATTCCTGACACCGCCTATTGCATTATTATCAGCACATCGCAAACGACCTAGTTTATAGTCACACTCGGGTGAGCGCATTTACTCAGTTAAAGGGGAAAAACTAAACAAACCTAGGTGAACAAGGCTCACATCTGTAAAATGTCTTAAAATGCTAACAAACAAATAAACCACCCGCTTCGGTGGCCAAATGATTTAAGACGGGTCAGCAACTGGTAGATCTTGCGGCAATTATCAGTTGATCGCTCAAGAAAACTAAGTTATATAGTCATCAAAAGCTGATATTTTGAGTCTTCTAAACTCGTCTTCTAATTGAAGCAAAATCTCCTTACACTAACTACAGTAGCCCCATGGCTTCTTTGGTGCTGACTGACAGCTCACAGCTGACAGCTAAAAGCTTTGGAAAGTTATCAGACCAATCTATGTATCCCTACGCCGAACCATATGATCTGCAAAAACATTGTTTAGCAGTTGTCACTTCTGACGTCAAAATTTAGGTAGATATACAAATGTTGACTGTCAGAAGTCAGCTGTGAGCTGTCAGTCAGCACCAAAGAAGCCATGGGGCTACTGTATGTGCAAGCGTATATCCCGAACGAGTAGTAAGACGTGATGCTTAAAAAACAACTATGTGCATGGTAGTTCTAAAGTTTATTGACCACTAAAACAATCCTCAATTAGCTAATATTGCTATGGATTAAATAGCAAAGCTATTATATTTGTTAATTACTGTTATATGATATGCGCACTCGTACAATTTCATTCTGCTATTTGCAGCATAAAGCTCTCCAGAGTCTAAGGTGCGTTATTTGATAGCTCGTGATATTAATTGGATTATGGGTACGGGACGATTCCTGGATATCACAGTAGTTAGAGCAATGTTGTATCAAACCACAAGTCCCGGGTTCGATTCTGGTGTCCAGGTGTCTTTTTTTAATTTAAAAATAATATCAAATTGGTATGTTGTGACCATTTTTGCTTTTTCAGAACAAGAAATTACTGTAATCGTGAAAATGTTCTACCTCATAATTATGAAGGAGCTTGGCGTTTTACTTTCCCCCAAACTGAAAAAGTGGTTCTTACTATTATTTCTGGCCTTTGTAGATTGGTATTGAAGTTTGTTTTTATTGTATCTTTCGGTTTTTTACTAATAATGTATTGCCAGAAATTAGAATCCACGCAGTAAAAAGTATACATTTTGCTCGACTCTTGACTCGAACTTCCCATTTCTTAAGTGTTTGCATTTTGATTTATAATCATATAAGCATGGGTCTTGCTTGTTTGGCATTCTTCTGGTATTTTTCTAGTATTGTTTGGCTTTAAATAAAATTTTAATCTGGCAATCCTTCTATAATATAGTAGAATTCTGGATTTTCCTACCATAAACAGGGTTTTTATATAGATATATAACAAGGGAATTGAAGTATTTAAATCATAGTCAATGCATAGTACTTGAGTAAAAGTGCAAGTTTATTGTAACTTTCACTTTTTCAGAGCAAGTGTCGTGATAAGGTAAACAAATATTTAGAGATTCTCTGTCACGAATATTTGAAAAAACTTGCATCCATCCTTTATATCTGAAGGGAAAGGGAAAGCAAAGAAAACTTAGCTTGTTCGTTAAGTTAAGGAGGCCAAAGGTTTTCGACCTTTTTTTTTTTAGAAGAAAAAAAACTTTTAAAATTATATCGGCACTTTTATTTCTTTTTAACCTTTCAATGATGGATCAACTTGAATAATGTATATTTTTTCCTTCGTTTTAATTTGTTTCACCTTTAGTTTTTTTGGCATTGTCTCCTTGTTTGAAAAGTGTTATACAGGGTGCTTTGCTCGCTCCCGGCCCATGAGTGCTTCTCATACACTAATTGGTGACCTGGTGGTTTAGGGGTAAGGTGTCAGACTTCTGTGCTGGCGGCCGGGGTTCAATCCTCGGTCCCGGCACAGATTTATCTGATTACCAAACCCTTCCTTCACCTCTGACAAGACATCTTGTGAATGTGGGGAATGCCAGGCCTCCACCGTGGTTCGGATTCCACGTTAAACTGTAGGTCCTTCATTTACACTCACAATCACCCTACCATTACACATTAGCGCAAGTGCGTATAACCCGAACGGGTAGTAAGACGCGGTGCTAATAATAATAAATAATATAAATAACATAAATATAGTTTGAAAGTTATAAGGGAAACTCAGAGGCCAGGTGCGAGCAGAACTTCCTGTAGTATAGCCTATACTTGAAGGTCCACACCAAAATAATCGAAGAGAACCTGCAAAGTATTTCACTGTAGACCATATATAGGCAAAGAGATACATTATATTTCTGAAAAAAGGGGTAAGAAAATATTGAGACAAAAAAATACAACACGTCCCAACAGGTGAATTACCTTCACCTGTATGAATTTTAATTATTTTGATCCGCTTCGATGGCTGCGTGGTCTAAGGCGTCACTTTCTCAATATATTTGACTGTCGATGACGGGGTATCGGGGTTGTATCCCAGTTTGGTGGTTTTTCCTCAATTGCTTTCCAAGCAAATGCGGGTATACTCCTCTAAATTCAACCTTCCTACTCCCTAACACATTATAGTAGTTAGACGTATAACCCGAACGGGTAGTAAGATGAGGTGCTAATAAAAAAAGTTTTTGTTGTGATAAATATAACATATTTTCAACGAAGTCCTTAACCTGTCTTGACCTATTAAAGCGAGTTTGCTTTCATTACCTTGAAAAGTTTATTTTATTTGTGTATCCACCCGGATGAGCGAGTCACTTTTATCGACTCGACTAAGTTTTTTTTAATAGTATTCAAAGTACGCTTTCTGACTCGATTGATTAGCCTACATCAACACACAACTTACAAACTATCTTAAGTAAACAAAACAGCCAACCTCATTGCAGTCCATTCATCGCTATGAAAGGGAAGTTTCATTTTCAGTAATTACAGTGTCTTGGCGATATCGTTAATCGAACATCGGTCTTCAACTCAGTGGTAGGGGACGCGAGAAAAGGGCAGTTTTTTGCAGGGGTTTTTTTTACAGCAAAACTTATTTTTGGCCAAAATAAATAAAATATTCCTCTAGTAGAAACGTATAGTTTAATTTTCTTCACATGGTGATATCAACAGTTGTTGAATATCTGTCATGAACATAGAGGCATTAGTTGAACTACTCTTTAAATGAAGAGATAACGTTATTACTAAATCCCAGGACACCCTTGATAGATGTTCAACAATGATGTCAACATGGGAAGAAAATTAAACTCTTTGTTTCTGCTGGAGCAATATTTTATTTCTTTTGACTAAAACAAAGTGTTTCTATAACAACACCGATAATAACACCGACCTTTTATTTCGTTCTCTACACACTCTCACCTTAAACTGATGCTTTACCGACTTAGCTATAAAAGTGGACTAATTCTTTTAGTGACACACTTGCAAAATTAGGTTTCAACACGGTATTTAATTTCCTCAAGTCACATTTTACATAATTTTACGCATTTAATGTCTGTACAAGAGATTATAGTTTATTATAATTTAATTTTATGACAAAACATCCATACTCCCCATTTTGTTAATTTACCACTTTTCGAGCATTATCAAACACCATGTTTTATTGATTAATTGTTATAACTTGGTGATTATCAAACCAGAGAATCTTTATATCAGTACACATATGAGCTAAGGTGTACTTGCAATTTAAAAAAAAATCATTTACCTCACTGGTGGTCCCACATTCAAAGGTGTCAGTCTCATTGTAAACCGAATTGTGGGTGACGGAGGGGGAAAGGTTAATATTCGTATCCAGACCAAGGTAGACCTACTGAAGGTGGTAAATTCTTAGTTGGGTTTCCCATTCTCGATCCACGCAAATGCGAAGACAATTTCATTAAATTCTACGTATCTCATTCCAACCCCATTGGTAAAAAATATTCGAATAGCCCTGACGGTAGTAAGACATGTTAATAAAAACTCTTAGAACTCTCGGAAAAAAAAGTTGTGCGTTCAAGCTATACTTTGTTCGTCCTCTTTTTTTTTTTTAAACGCTCCCTCATCTTGTGGTTTCATGAAAGCAATCTCGCGAAGAAATCGCGGCGTGCAAAGCGGTCAGTGTTTACGTCCCATACCAGCCCCCCCCCCCCTTCCCCTTCCTCCTAGAGAGACCGTTTTCATTCATAAACCCTCCGAAATAGAGTTATGACTCGACGCTGGGACTACGCACGCTACGGTACGATACACTACGTCATTTCAAAGTCACGTACAGTGGAGGCTGTTTTTTTTATCGTTTACTTTTAAAAGCAGCTTGATCTGAAAATAGTATCGCTCCTCAGAAATACTGTGGAATCGCACTTTCGCTGAAAAACAAAGAGAATAGCAGGAACGTAATCACGTGATGAACTCTAAAATAAATTAAGAGATTTCAGCCTCATTATGTTGTCCGCTCGGCGCAACTTAACTCCAGCTTTTCTTTTTCTGCGTGACAGCATCATCTTTATAGAGACCCAATCAAATCTCAACACTTCAATACGCATGCGCCTTTAAAGAGAGATACTGGCAGTCTGTTGCACCTTCTGTTGGGAAGTAATTTGAAACAACTTTTTAAATACAAAGCTCGTTAGTCGTTCTTCCTCTGTTTAGATTTGTTTCATATTACAATGCAATAATTCAAAAACATCCATTGTGATATTAGTATTAAAGATCTCGCTCTCCACTAGAAAATAAAACAAGTCGCTAATTAACTGTTTATAGTTTGTGTTGAAAAGCATCATGGCCAACCAACATATTATCTGCTCGCGTGTGAATTGCTGAGACACTAAAGCAGAGTCTGCTCTTTAGTTTCGAAGGAAGTCTTAATCAAGCTTAACGCGTTTTAATGCCCTTTTTTGGATCAATAGCAACGTGTACTACGTTTATCATTAAAGAAAGCAAGTAAGCTTACCTTATTTAATTCCACTATGACGCAGTTTATAAGATAGGGACATATTGTAGTTAGTCAAGGTAAGACTGCCTTTCAGGATAAGAGTAGAGTGCACACTATTAGTTTGAGGTCAAGTTGAATATAAATTTGATAGAGGAACCAGATTCATAACCACATTGTGGGAAAGAATTTCCTAGTCCACGAACCGAATTCCGTACTCTCAAGTTGAAGCTACGCATGCATACGTACATATATACATACATATATACACACATAACATTACAATACATTATTATTATTAACTTCACGTCTTACTACCCGTTCGAGTTATGCTCACGCTAATGTGTAAAGGTAGGGTGATTGTGAGATGAAATGGAGGACCTACAGTTTAACGTGGGATCCGAACCACGGTAGAGGCCTGGAATTCCTCACATTCACAAGTTGTGATTAATACACGTCTTGTCAGAGGTGAAGGAAGGGTTTAGCAATCAGCTAAATCTGTGCCGGGACCGAGGATTAAACCCCGGACCCCAGCACAGAAGTACGACCCCTTACCCCTGGACCGTAAGGTCACCTAGAATACATACATACAATATATTATATACATATATATGTATATGGCTTCGTAGGCACACGTATACTTCTGATACATATTTTTTCTGCACCGCATCTTACTACCTGATCAGGCTAAACAAAAAACAAAACCATTAAATATTGAGGGTTGCGCGTTGACAAAACAGCGTGTGTGCCACAGCTATGTTAGGAAGTGATGACCTATCTCCGGGTCTCTACAGTCAGTCCAATAAACACTTGCGTGCATTTTCGTTTGTTCCTCAATGTTACAGAATGGAACAGAGGTGGGGGACTAGTGCAAAGTAGAGCAGATAGTGTGGAGAAAGCCTGAAATATGAATATATAATCTTATTTGCCCCGACTGCAATACCATCACCCCTTGCCTCCCTGCCCTCCTGCGTACTAGAGCCAGAATTTCTTACGAAGAACCTCCTGAAAGGCCTTATTTCCTAACAGAAGATTTTTCGTAAGAAAATCGGATTGGGACATACTTATATAGAAACTACTCTTACAAAATTATTGAATAAACGCAAGAATCATTTATTAAATAAAATGTGACCTGCCTCTGTGGCCGCATGATCTAAGGCGTCACTTTCACAATATACTAGACTGTGACAGGGAGATTAGGGTTCGAGGGTGGTTTTCATTAAAGGGTTTTCCACTATCACTCCATGCAAATGTTTGTACACTAAATCTAAATCCAACTTTCTTAATCCCTAGCTCATTTGTTTAGTACATAATATGCGTATAACCTGAACAGTAGTAAGACGCGGTGCAAAATAAACAAAAAGCAATTGTACTCGAAACGAGCTGTGGGGGAGTTTCTCTCTAAAATCTGTTTTGTACTCTGCGGTTTGTAAGAAGTGTTGCGAATGTTTATTTTTGTCACAGTTAGTAGGAAACAGACTAACAGTTTTTTTTATTCCCAGAAATTTAACGAGGCCGCCATGTTTTATGAGGCCGCCAGTTTGTCGCCGTGTTTCTCCCCTCCCCCCCCCTCTCATCTCTCCCACGCCCCCCTTGTTTCACTCTCATGATGTGACCCATGTGCAGACAGAGTCCTTGGTTGGTTGGCATAGCGTCTTCTTCCCAGGAACTGCATCGCTTAAAAGAATAGTTCCAACAGAAGCGAGATGTCAAGTAGGCAGTTCTGTTTATTATAGTTTGTACATTGAGCATTTGCCAGGAATTTGTCAACGGAAATTTGTGGATAGTGGTCACTGTTCCTGGCTACATATCCAGGGGTACCGGGTTCTATCCTGGCGCTTCCAGATTTTCTGTGAAGCTCTGGGTCTGGAATGGGTTCGGCTCATTCTCTCGAGGACAAATGAGGAATCACTTGAATTAAAAAGTGACGGCTCCGCTTTAGAAAACTGCGATTAATGACCAAAGAGCTTATTGTGCTGACCAAATGACACCCTCTATCCACAGAAGTTGGCATGATCCTAGCCAACAGCCGGCGGGAACTCGGTCGGTATGGGTATGGCTCGATTATGAGCTGATGCCGTGGAGTTAGATGGTAATCCTACATATTAACATTACTGGCGTCAGTGACTCGCATCGGCGGGTACGTGGACTAAATGCGAGGCTCGTGTAGTCTAGTTGATGGGGAGGTCAATGGGATCAAATCCAGTCCAGGTGTATTGATAGTGGGTTTTCCTTGTTGGCTTATCACTCTCCTGCCATGAAATATCGGTAAATTTTCTCTTAATAATACCCTCTTCAGCCATACCTCCCTCCGCTCTCCTTTCTCCCAGGTGCGGTGGCAACAAAACAACTAGAAGTGGACACATGCGGATCCAGAGATCGTGGATTTGATTTATGAAGATCTATCCTCCTCCCCTTCCCCTACTTCTGATTTTCTCTTTGCACAACCGAAATATAAATTACAGTGGAACCTGACTAATTCAAACTTCCGTAATTCGAAATCGTCTTTAATTCGAATGTTTCGCCCGGTCCCGTGAATTTGATATTAAAACAATGTTAAAAAATCGTGTATAATTAATTAGAATTTTGATTTGGTTAATTCGAACTTTTTGTAAGTTGTGCAGTGTTGTTTTCCTACTTGTAGTTGCGGCGCCATGTTGTTATATTTTTTTGAAACAGGGGAGGCGACGTTGGAATACGGTCACCCTTCTCTACGCTCCCCCTCTCTACGATACGGCTTTGTTTACACCTACAGTTCTGTACTCTGTTAGTCAAGGTTGAACCTCTCGAGGAGTTACGTGCGCTGTTCTTAGGGATTAGATCGTAGCGATATTCTTGTGACGTGCGAGTTGGTTTTGCTATGTAGTTCTTGTTTGGTTTTAGTTTTTTTTGTTTAGTGCATACTGTACAGTAGTGTTTGTATGTATGTGTATCGTGATGTAACTTTCCAAGTCACAGTCCTATAAATCATTAACTTTGAGCGAAAAAGTAACGTGATAAAAGAAGTGGAAAAGAAACTTAAAAATAAATCGGAAATCGCAAAGGCCTTCGGAATTCCCTTAATACACTTTCAAAATTTTTGAAAAAACAAAAAATTTTGAGGAATGAAAATAAAAGTGGACAAGATAGGAAAAGATTATAACGACCGGAAAACCCATATGTGGACAACTGTGTATTGAAGTGATTCAAACGAGCGCGAGGCAAGAAAGTCCCAGTGAGCGGCCCTCTTTTTTAGAGCAAAGTCTGAACATTTTGCATTTGAATTCGGAAAAACAGACTTCAAAGTGAGTGCAGGGTAGCTAGATGGATTCAAACAACGAAACGCAATTTCCTTCAAAGCTGTAGGTGATGAAAGTGGTGCTGTTGATGTGCGTTCAGCCGATAATTGGAAGGAAGACTTGAAATAAAGGATCCAGGACATAGAACCGGATTTTTTTTTTAACTTCGATGACATGGGACTTTTTTACAAGCGTACTCCTGGCAAAACTCTTGTATTTAGAGGTGAAGGGATGCAGTGGGGGAAAGTTAGTAAAGATCAAACATTACTGTTAGTTGGGCAAATATGGATGGTTCTGAAAAGCTGCCGTTGTTAATGAATGTGAAATCGGCTAGCCCACGTTGCTTCAAAAATGTAAAATTGAAGCGAGTGGAATAAAAAGTCAAATAGAAAAGAATGGATGGCATGTGATCTGTTTGAAAATGGCTTTTAAAAGTCAACAAACAGTTTGTCAAACAAAATCAGACAATCATTTTATTCGTTGACAATTGCGCTGCTCATAGCAGAGTTTCCATTTTGGAAAATATAAAGGCTATTTTTCCCCCGCCAAATATGACATCGGTTATTCAACCTAAGGACCAAGGAATAATTAAGAACCTAAAACATTTCTACAGACGATTGTTGGTTGAAAAATTTCTTGCTGGAGGTATGTCTACTCAGAAAATTTCGCTTGAATCTGACTATAGTATATAGTATATATCTACGATTACTTTTTTTAACTTTTATCGATGAAATCATTCTTATAATTCATTTCATACTGCAAGTTTGAGTGCTAAAAGCACCCTTTTCTGTTTAAAAATGTTATTTTGTTTTTGTATAGTAATTATTAATCGAATTAAAATGATACATATTTTAAAAGTAGTTAAAATGTACTTAAAATGAGATCAAAAACAAAAGTGGTTTAAAAAAATAGTTTTTAGGGTCGATATATACCTTCAAAGTAGATGTTATTCGGTAGTTTATAGTCCTACTCAGTTTGTAGGTGGGTTAAGCAAGATAAGAAAATGATACGTCTTGCTATGGAACTGGAATAATGTGACCAGGAACTGAGATAGCATCTTCCTGTTTTGTCTCGACTGAAGACTTGCTCAGTGCTATATTTCGTGCCAGACACAATGTATTCGGACCTATTCATTTTCTTCGTCGTTCATTCATTGAGTGTTCGTTCGGAAACATATTGGTTGCTTGTTGCAGCCCTTGCGAGGTAATAACTAACATGGGACGGTGTTAACGAGCGAGCGCGTGTCAAGGTTGCCAACCGCCTGGAAAACAGAAAAAAAACACTTTTTTTTGTTAGAAAAAGCCCCGGGAAAACACAGGAACGCTTAAAAAAAATACTAAATTATTTTTAAATCTGGGATATAAAACTACAAACTTTAAATATAAGGACTTTGCAAATAAGAAAAGGTGAACAGAAGGACAATAAGCTCGTTTATTCGAACATTTCTTAAAATGAACAAATTTTATGTCCAAATTTTTGGCATCCTCTCTTAACCATTTCATGAACTAGAAATTATTGTCCTATCTACTAAAAGCTTAACTGAAATTCGTTTTCAAATATGTATAAAGTATATTAGGAACTATACACCAACCCCAACCCGACCTAACCTTCCATTCTTAAAATATTAAAGGTTTGGACCAAACCTGTTCTTCCCTTGTCAATTTCACGGATCGGGCCAAAAAAAACTTCCCCATTTAATGAATCGGGTGGCGTTTGGAGCTGCCCAGTTCATTAACTAGCCATTCTATGAGCTGAGCAGCACAAATGCTACCAAATTCATGAACTGGACAATCGAAAAATCCTATTTACGGGAATGGTTCAGAAATATGCCCAATTCATGAAATTGCCAATTTCAATTTTGGGTGTAATATATATATAAATGTATAATAGGTCTATATCTATCAACCTTCTCCTTACGGTGATCTGACTATAGTACCTGAGTAATACTATTGCAAGTGTGGTTCATATCTATAGTGCTATCCAAAGAGAAATGAACTTTTTTGTCGGTTATAAAAGTTACTAAAACATATTTCATACAGTTATATATAAAGTAATGTGATCTGCAACAGTATTTATGTTAGATATTATCAATAGCTATAAAATAATATTCAATATTGTAAAATTGTATCACTGTTGATAGCAAACAACAACAAAATGGCTGTTTTCCAAAAATTCCCTACCGCAGAATCCCAACTAAACGCTGCATTGCCCAAGCGATCCTATTCCTGTTTGTTTTAACTTTTGTTTCTTTCTATTTTTAGTTAGGTTTAATAAATATTCAATACCGACACAGCTCGGTCGCTCCTGCATAATGGATTATGGTACTTTCTAAGTCATGCTGGGTGTAATCAATTGTTACGACACATATGGCGCTTTATCTTTTCTCCGATCCTTCCTCGTCTTACAAACAATCAGTCAAGGGTGAAAACTTGATTGAAATCGGTCCACAAGTTGTTTATTGGTGGTGATCGGTTTAAAACGATTTGAATCTTCAGTCTTCTACTTGTTTTGTTTGGGGGATGCGGGTTGATTTCCTCAATGCAGCTGGTAGGTATAAAACCTTGACGCCGTGGCTCAAAGTCATAATATCTGTGCAGTCAGCCCTGCTGTTTTTCTTTAACATCGTTACTTTTTTTTTAAATAATAATTCGCCGCGTTTTGTTGCGTCTCTTGTTATACGCATACTTTAGCTACGCTTATGGGATTGGATGAAGAAGGTAATATTTTAGATTAAATGCACTGCTTTTGTATGGAGAAAGAATGAGAAACCATTAAGAAATAAACATAATTAATAATTATACCCAAATGGGTCTTGATCCTCGATCTCACTGTTATCAGCAACCCAGTCCATCACGAGAGTGACACGTTAAATGGGCAACATATTTCTCATTGTAACCACAAGTGTGGCGAATGAGAAGTGAAAGTCGCCACACAATGTAAAAATTGAGATAATATATTGCTCAAACGAACATTTAAAATAGCACACTCTGTTAGAACAAGTTTATTCAAGACATGTACCTACACTTTGACTACTCAGTTACAACTGCCTAAGACGCAGATGATGACAATGTTTTCTTATTGAAAATGTAAGATAATTTAGTGCAAAATTTGATAATCTTTTGGCCTGAATGTAGAGAGAATAAACGAGAGGATTGACGTACTAAGCCAAGGGTCCCGTGTTCGTGTGTCATTTTTTTACTTTATAAATACCGTCACTCTTGTTATATATATATATATATATATATATATATATATATAAATATAGTATAATATATATATATTTGTTAATGATGTTACTACGCCTATTATTTTTACAAAAATAATTTTATCTCTTATAAATTATTGGGGAAAAAATCTCTCAAGTTTTTTCTAAACCTATTCTGCCAAAATTCACCTTATACTCTATCAATCTTACACTTCTTGAAATCTTTCTCTTGACTTTATAATTGGTTCTAGTGAAAAACCATCAACCAAAACCCCCATTCCGTTAATTTACACGAGCAAATAATAAATAATATTCCACATAAGTTACATACATTTTCGATAGTGCAAGGGATTGAACCCGGGACCCTGAAGATGGTGGTGATAAGAGCTACCAACCCGCAACGGTGGCCACGTGGTCTGATTGTTAAGCTAACCGTGTCTGGTTTTAGTTCAAATCCGATTGATTTATTTAACAAATCAGGGACACTCGCTTCAGTGGCCGAATGGTCTAAGGAGTCACTCTAGTGTCAGACTGGCATCTGATGACGGTAGATCGGGACTCGAATCCCGGTTGGGTATTTTCAGGTATTAAATGGTTTTTCACTTTCCTTCCATGCAAATGCGGGTATATTACCTGTAAAATTCTTCCTATCTTATCCCCACACACTATTAGAGTTAATTATCATATATACATATAACCTGAACAGTTGGTAAGACGCGGTGATATGAATAAATCGAGGGTAAAAGCTTTATTTTGGTCAACGAATGGCCGGCCATCTTACTCGAGCGAGTCTCTGGATAAAGGAAAATCGATATTCGATTCACTTTGTGCTTTACGAGCAGTTGAGTCCTCCGGTAGTAGAAAAGTATAGTCCACACAAAGGGTCCTTTTTTGACGTCTGGGGAGGGTTGTAGGGGGTGAAACTTTATACTCTTCCAGTCCGCTTCCCTCCACCACAGGGATCTAGGAGAAGATAGAAGCGCTCTACATATGGGGAGGGGAGGTTTTTTTTATTTTATTTCTGAAATAAGTAATGTCTTATCTTTGTATTTTAATATGAGCCCTTGCATAAGAAGGATAAGGGCAGTATGTTGGTGCGTGTGTGCGTGGCTGGAAGGGTGCGGGCCAGACTGTCGTTTGTCTTGGCTCGTGTTTTTCAGCTACCATATGGTCGGAACGAACAGGGTGGGACTGGTATGACTCATTGGGGATGACAGCGGTCTATGTCACCTTGGATCTAAGGGTGATCGCGAGATAAGAATTATATTCCCGAGATTTTATCTTTAAAGAAAAAAATTATTTGCGTCTTAATCACTCGTTCGGTTTGTCTTTACGCAAACATTAACTTTGCTGATGGAATAGGAACGAAGAGGGTTGAATTATAGAGGAAATAATGTATCCGAATTTTGACGTGACATAGGACTCGGAGAGTATTTAGGCATACAAACCTTCTCCATTGGCCGAATGGCCTAAGTCGTCAATCTCGTGTTAGACTGGTCTGCTGTTGACGGGGAGATCCGGTTTCAAATCCCAGCCGGTTATATTGAGGGTGGTTTCTTCTAAAGTGTTTCCCAATCACCTTCCATGCAAATGCGGGTAGATTATCTCTAAAATTCTTCCTTCCTCATCCTTATCCCATTAAAGTAATTATTATCATGTATGCGTGCAACTTGAACAGGTAGTAAGACGCGGCGATATATATATATATATAATATATATATATATATATATATAGTTTGCATGAAGGATTAACTCACGTTTGAGAGACTGGTCCGAGCCCCCCGGTTGGGAAGGATCTGAGTTCGTCCACGGGGTGCAGGGGGAGAAGGGGGGGGGGGTGCGAGCGTTATGGATCCCACTAGTAAATCTTGTTTGAAACGCATTTAAAGTAGTTACTTCATGAAAATGAATTTGTGTTGGCCAACATCCTTCCTCTCTCCATCTTGCTGTCAGTGACTGGATTGTTGGTGGAGGGGGGTGGGGCAGCTGTCAAGGGGTGGTAACGGCAATGTCTATCACAGACCTTGTGGATATTGATGAGTGCACTAGGGTCGAAAGGACGAGGGAGGGCTAGAGGCCGCGGGCTGCCTAAAAAAGAGCGGGCATTCAGGGGTGTCCAAACACCTAACCAACACCAACATTCCTTTTTATAATATGTTGTTTTTATTTTTTATCACCACGTCTTACCACCTATTCAAGTTGTATATATACGTGATAATTATTCTAATGGGGTAGAGATGAAAAGGAAAGCAATTTTGAGGTGATTTGCTGGAAGGAGAGTGGGAAATACTTTAATAAAAACCATCCTCAATAGACACGACCGAGATTTGAACCCTGATCTTCCCATTATCATCAGGCCAGTCTAATACGAGAGTGTACGCCTTAGATCGTTCGGCCACTGAAGCGGGTGTATATAACACAAACTAGCAGTGCTCAGTCCACATCGGTGCAAGGTTTTGATTATAATATCGAGGTACTTATTGCCATAATTGCCATATCTGGGCTATAGAGGACCATGTAACCAGAATGTAAAAGACACTTTTGCATTCTACAACTAAGCGCTGTAGTCGATAGACGACTGTGGGAAGAGAACTGTAATATCTGCTATTGCTTTATTGTAAGTCATTTGATAATGTTTCGGGTATTACTATCCTTAATTTTCCTTTAACGAAATATAATATTTAAATTTAGTAATAAATATCTCGAGACACTCGCTCCGTATATATAATGTCACCAACAAAAATAAACTTACAGTATTGAAACAATTCAGTATATATATTTTTTTAACTATAAATATATGCCATTTTTTTAAAACCACTTTCTTTCAGTCCTTTTATGTGTTTTATTTTTTAAGAAAGACATTTTGTTTTACTTTAGGTTGAAAAACAGAGAGAAATCACTGTTCAATTTGCTCAAGTATCTGACTTGCGCTATTAAGTTTCCATGATAGTTTGTCGTTAAAAATGGGAAATGGTCGACTTGTACTGAATTGAGTGCTAGAACATATCCCGTATGTATGGCATTAGTTTGGGCTCGTGCCGCCAGATGCGAAGCTAATGATGTCTGGGTGAATATACAACACGATGACAAATGATTCCAGGGGTGGTCTGGTTGGAAACAAGATGGTTGCTCTTGGTGCGACCCACTAACATGTCCCTCTAGCGATATTCTATACCCTGATTTTGTTAGGTATTCCGTTTTGGAAGGGCTTATTTCGTACTAGAATACTATTGTATACAGTAGTATTTTGGTAGAGTAAAAGGCCTTCCAGAACGGAATACAGGGTATACAATATATACATATTAAACTTGTGTCACCCATTTGGGAAGTATAATATTTTGTCCACTCACATTTGTCGAAATAATTCAGTTTTATTAGAAAACTATATACATTTAATTCACATATTCAATATTTTATTTTCTATTTGCATTTTTAGTTAAAATACCGCCTCTGTGATCTAGTGGTTCAGCGTTCCTGGCTACAGATCCATAGGTCTTTGGTTTGATCCACGTAGCTTCCATATTTTCTGTGAAGCATTGTATCTGAAACGGGTTCAACTCAGCCCAATGAGGACAAATGAGGAGTTACTTGAACAGAGTAGCGGCTACGGTCTAGAAAACTGAGATTGGCGGTCGCAAGGTTCGTTATTCTGAACATACGACATCTTCTATCCAGCTAAATTGGCACTATATTCACCAACAGATGGCGGCCACTAGATTGGTATGGCTTGATGGCGGGCTGACGCTATGTAGTATTTTTAGTTAAAATAACGATAATTTTAATATTATTATCAAAGTTTTTTAGGTATTGATATAAAAAGTAGATAAATGAACATGTGAAACGTTTTGAAAATGTTGATGGTTTTATTTAATATAATAATGCTTAAATTTTGGTTTGTACATAGATATTAATTTATTTGTCTACCTGTTATTGGTTCTACGTAACCTTCCGTAAAGACAATCCTTAAGGGTTCTTGATACATGGGAGAATACTGAGACCAATTGCAGACGTTTAAAAATCCCGGATTATTTAAGAAGTCGTTTGATATATTTTAATATAGTTTCCAATAAAATGTAAGCGAAATTATCAGAAGGTTTATGACCAGTTAAAAAAAAATACAACGACACTTTACGCGAAAATGTGTACATCCGAGACTAAAGCAAAAGGTGAAAAAACCTCCCTCTATCAAATAAAGTAATGTTTTGGAAGGGTCACAACCTACAGTTTTAAATAATATGGGATTGTTTTATCGGGTTTTATGTAAGTGAGAACACATTCATTTTAAAACACTCCAGCTTGGAATTTAAAATTTAAATCTGGTCACAACTTTCACCAACATATTGGCGAAAATATTAAAAATATCAAACACTTTAATAAATAAACCGTGATTTCTAAACGTCTTCAACGTTTTTCAGTGTTCTTCCAACATCTTTAAGGTGGGGATGTAGGAGACGTGAGAAAAGTTAAGTGTTTTTGCAGTTTTTGTATCAGAACCTTTTTTTTGGTCAAAATAAATCAAACATTGCTTCAGTACAAACATAGAATTTAATTTTCTTTTTCCACAACTTGTGGATGTGTGGAATGCCAGGCCTCCACCGTGGTTCGGATCCCACGTTAAACTGTAGGTCTTCCATTTCATCTCACAATCACCCTACCATTACACATTAGCGTAAGTGCGTATAACCCGAACGGGTAGTAAGACGCAATTATAATAATAATTTTCTTCACACGGTGACCTCAATAGTTGTTGAATATCTGTCAAGGATGACCTGAAATTTAATGACATTGTCATCTAATGCTGCTATGCTTATGACATTATAATCAAGAACTATTTATATCACTGTGTGAAAAAATTAACCTCTATTGTTAGTGCAGGAGAAATATTTGATTTATTTTGCCAAAAATAATTTTGCTATAAAAACTGCAAAAACTCATACTTTTTCTTTTGCTCCCTACATCCTCCCCACCTTAAAGAATGCTAAAGTTGATCAGAATCTTACGGACTTAATGGGAACTCGGCCAGACAGCGCAAGCTGTCATTGTGGAGTCGACCTCTTCTAACTGACATTATAGTTACTGAGTGTGTGTAGACGGGGCTTTACAACTTGCAAGGGAACATCCAGTTTCCTCATTGGCTAGCTGTCGCACACTGATTTAATGAATGGACTTGCTCTGGCCCCCTTGTTCGCCCTAAGTGGTACCAATCTGCCGAGATTTAATTCTTGCTCTTTGGTCTATTTTAGCACACGAGAATGAAGGCTTGAAAAGTCGTATCCAGAATAACTAAATTTTGAATAAAATTATAATCCTTGGTTAAGTCGTTATATACAGTTTGTTAATAAACTTTGCGTTTTAAAATATTTCTAACATATTGGTAACAAGTAGGTAAAAGATCCTTGTTTGATTACAGCTGGTGCTAAGCTTTTTTTTTTTTTTAAATCAACAACCTGAAGGTTGATTTGATGTGATTTTTATCCATCCGGAGCCTGGCATGCGGTCAGACTTCCGGCTGGTTAGTATCTACCTGCACCATCTGGTAGAAATACAATGTACTAGAGAAGTTCAGAAAGTGTGGTGGTTTTCCGTTGTCTTACACACTGAATTTCTATGAGTGAGTGCTAAAGGGCCTACCAATTTATCCGGGGAAGTTATTTTTGTATACCTTCCGGGGTTCTTTTACATTAACAATTGACATGAGACCGACGGCTTAATCTCCCCTCCGAAGGAAGTTTAGCGACTGATTTTTATCGCTTAAGAAAAATACGTTGACCTCAGCTGGGTTTGAACCCGCGAACTTTGAGTCATGAGGCAAGCACTTTACCCCAAAACCATTGATGTCAACGGCGATTGTACCATTTGTTTAAAAAAATTCAAATTGCACAGGGAATAAACTCGCTTAAAACTTCGTTCGTTTTATACGGATATAATAAAATTACAGATCTGTCACTCTCATGTATCCATTTTGAATAAATATGTTCTATTTGTTTTAAATATTTTGCATTAAATTGGCCTAAGCAGCCCGTTAGAATTATAACAGCATTAGAGGTAGTAGTCGTATATTATATTTCTCAAATCTTATTTCATTTGCTAATCTTTAACAACACGATAAGTGCTTATCTTAAAGAGATTTTTCCCACATTTATATTATTTTATTTCCTTTAATTCCGATATATTAGTCATTAAGTGTTAAATTAATGATGCGGTATGTGGTCGTTAGGTATTTATCAACCATTTTGTTGGATGTAACTCTTAAAAATCTTCATCGTCAAAGCTCTAAAAAAAAAAACAGAATCTTAATTATTCAAAGGTTTCAAAGAGACTATCATTATTTTCTTTATTTTCCTGTGAGATTTTAGTTTTTAAGATTTTCTTTATTTAGTTTTTTTTGTGTGTCAGTTTAATATTTAGACGTTCTTCGTCATCTCTGTCACGGGCTTCAGAAAAACAAGAGACGGTGCAGTCTCCCAGGGGGCCTGGGTTATTTCAGTGTAGATTTTCAATCCACTCAGTCTCTTGCTGCGCCTACCAAGCATTGCCAACTTCAGAAAGATAAAAAAACGCAACAAATAAAATTGTACGAATTTTGCACCCTCAATATTCTCATTGCAAGAATAATTGAACTTGAATCTAAGACTTAATTTCGTTAATCGATTGTTTTACTGAATTATTGTGGAACTAAACTTAAATGTAACTATTTTATGTAGACCTACGCTCATTTTGAAAGTACAGTTCAATTTTCATAAAAGACATTTGGGAAAGTTTCTAAATTTGATATACGTTCATAATTATATAAAATCGTGTGGTTTGTACCTGTCCCTTTGGATAGATATGATTAATACCTTTAAAATAACAATAATAAACAGTAAAATGCTAACACTGTTAACCGTAAAAAAAAAATAGGTTTGTATTTTCTTGAAGGCCCTTTTAATTAAAATTAGACTGAAGTGTTAACTAAGTTAGCGACACTTGATTTGTTAAGTTTCCCTCTCTTATTGTGAAGAAAGGAATAGCAAAGAGGGACGAGAAAGGTTTAGCTGTGCGTAGGGAAAACGGAAGAGAGGTGAAACAAGATAAAGGGTCTCGGGGAAGAAAAACAGATCTTGGTTTAGCTTCCACATACAAAGAAAAGAAAACATGTCAACTTTGACCCAGGCTAAGTAAGTTAAAATGCCTCAAGATTTGAGAAAGAAACGGGGGGAGATAAGATGGAAAAATGGGTTTAGAAAGGAAATAAATGGAATATAGTGGCCCTCGCGTATTCGTTAAAGTCGAGTAAAGATGGGGAGAAATGGATCTAATGTATTAGAACAAATACTTAAAAGAGTCCAATTTTCAAAGGAAGGACCTTTTAGAAAATACAAACCTTTTTGCGGTCAAGATTAATAGTTTAGTGTATTTGTATTGCAATTTTATAGGTATTGACAATATTTATCGACGGTAACAGCTACAGATCACATCACTTGACGTATGTTTATATGAAAGGAGATCTAGTAACTTTTTAGATGTCAGATATCACTTTACTATGAAAATTGGATCGTACTTAAGGCTGAAATGGATACGCTATAACTTAGCACCTATTTTGTATTAAATGTTTAAGGATTTAAGGACAGTTTCAAATTTACTTAAAATTGTAATAAACTGTTTTTGCAGCGTATCTACGTGGTTTTAGTGTTTGGCCACAATTCTAGGCGTACCAGGTTCGATTACGAGGGGTGAGCTAGCAAACATATAATCTAAATATATGTAGGTGCATTAGTCTTACGTAGGGTTTCTCAAAACAAAGTAAATACAATTTTATAAGGGTGTCTACAGTCCTAAATATTATAGACATCTAATGCCTCCAGAATGTATTTGGAGGGTGTTTATCATGACCATTAGGTGGAGGCTGTAAATAATGTAGGCCTAATGGTGTAAAATTGTCTAGAACATTTTACGAGAACGAGATAGGTCAAACTAAAAATATATAATTATTTTTATTTTTTTGAAACCTTAACATCAAGTTAACATTTGCTGCTATTATTTAATATTATTATTATTATTATTATATTATTATTATTATTAGCACCGCGTCTTACTACCCGTTCGGGTTATACGCACTTACGCTAATGTGTAATGGTAGGGTGATTGTGAGATGAAATGAAGGACCTA
Source organism: Timema cristinae (assembly GCA_039000515.1). Taxonomy (NCBI): domain Eukaryota; kingdom Metazoa; phylum Arthropoda; class Insecta; order Phasmatodea; family Timematidae; genus Timema; species Timema cristinae. The sequence continues at coordinate 25,541,046 of JBCFYV010000100.1, read as the reverse complement.
CATTTTAACGTGGAATCCGAACCACGGTGGTGGCCTGGCATTCCCCACATTCACAAGATGTCTTGTCAGAGGTGAAGGAAGGGTTTGGTAATCAGATAAATCTGTGCCGGGACTGAGGATTGAACCCCGGCCGTCAGCACAGAAGTCTGACACCTTACCCCTAGATCACCAGGTCACCCATTATTTAATATTATATTTATATACTCCATAAAATCTTATATTTTAACCATCAACATTAGGCTTGTTAAAAGGCAACCTATGCCCAAAACGAATACCAATACATTTCTACTCCGAATCGTAAAATGGGAGGGTGAAAATAAACCTTCAGTAAGATTTGTTGAGAAAATAAAAATATTGTTTGCGTCTCCAACCTCATTGCTTAAGCGCACTGAATTAGATTCAAAGTTAAATTTATATTATATTAAATATATATTAATTAAAATTATGAACATAACCAAAAACACTTAACTAACTAGTCTTACGTTAGCCTGTAAGTCCTATACTGATATGATTTCTGCGCTTAGAATGCATGTTAAATACCCAAATAAAAAAATGGGTAAAAGATGGAGTAATTTAAAAGAGCCCTTTTATTTTTCATACCGTTTTTACGCGGTGGTAAAGTATGAAATGACATAACGATAGGTAGAGAAGAACAGAAGAATTAATCACAAGTTGTGTTAAATTGTGAGGCAAAGAAAGAAAGGCTTGACGTAGGGGAAGTTGATAAAAAGCCTCTTTTTTTTTTTTTTTTGAAGTGTCAAGATAGTACACCAAACACATTAAAATATCGGGTTCGACGAGACAACCATCCAAAGTGCAGAGGGGAGGAAAGGAGCGGCAGAAGCGTGCGTGGAAAGATTAAAAGGGAGAGGAAATAAGGGGAGTGATAGGATTTAGAAAAGGGGGTTGAGATTTCAGTTTGTAGGTTCGACGAGAGAGGGTAGGCAGTGCCAGTTGTAGGGGGTGTGCAGTTAAACGGCGTTTCGTATAGCTTAGAAGACACACTCTTTGCCGACATCATCTGGTTCGTCTGGACCGAGCGGAGGCTGCTTCATCTCTAGGAGGGCAGATTAAGAGAGAAAGAGATATAGCTAGCTGTTCTCTTTCTTTCTTTTTTTTCCCCCTCTCTCAACTCAACTACTTCCAGGCAGTCGCACCCACGGACAGTCTTCACTAAACCATAGCGCGCGTTGGTCGACCCCATTTCGAGATCCGAGTACGGTGATTGAACGAACTGCGTTTATTTGAATCGTGTGGCGCTGACTCTGACGGTTTTCTTTTCTTCTTGTGTGATGCGTTTATCTTATTAATCATTTACATCCTGGCGCGTGAACCTTCCTTTGGTTAAAAGTTGACGATACTCTTTGACCAACAATTTCCGGTGTCAAATTTTTATTTTTATTGTGTGTCTCGATACAACCGAAAGTGATAGTTTTGATTTGTTCTTTTTTTTTTCTGTTAGTTTTTTTTAATCCAGTTATATTTCAGCATTCGTGAATTTTAATCGTTATGGCGTCATTTCTATCTCAAACGACGATGTAAGTGGGACCGAAAACAATACAATGTAGACAAGTTTTTTTTTTTTTTCAAATGTGTTTTCTTATTTTTTGACGTGTCGTGTGTTCGAAACTAAGTTTTGCGGATCGAGTTGTAATTGTTTTGTGTGAACATGTCTTGGATCCGGCGCTGTTCGGAACCGCCGCGGCTCAAGAAGTCGGAGGCGTGCGTCATTTCCGGAAGCCTCGCTGAAAACTCTGGGGACGAAGACGAGGATGAAGGAATGGTAAAGAAAGAGCTACATGTTTTTTTTAATCTCTCCCTCTCACACGCTTTAGCGTCTTGGCTGAAAGTTAACTGAGAACAAGAAGGCTGCATCTGCGCTTTATGAAAATTCATAGAAGTATTCCCTATATTTAGATCCGTTCAGGGTAAAAACCAGTACAACTCCACTTAAAACAAAATTACCTAGAAGTAATTGAGATGAACATATTTATTCGGGCAAGATTTGGTCATATTTAAATGTGTTTGTGTATGTAAATATATTATGTTTTTTAAATCTCAAATTGTTCCTGAATGGCAGTGTAGCTTTTTCCAGGATTTTTTAATAAATCTAGTGGTAAAAGGGGTCTTGGGTTATGTTGGGGAGTTATGGGGAGGAGTGAGGGGGTTATTTGACCCTTGAATGTAATACACTAATAAGTATCCAGCCTAAGGTATAAAAATGGATATTTTTAATTTTAGTCAACTATCTCACCACCAGGATCGCCAGTGTTTTCCACCTTCAATAAAAGTTTCTTTGACTGTCACTAAGCTTTTTTTTATTACTTTTTCGCCAACAGGCTGAGCTCTAAGTAGAGAGGATGAATATAATATATTGTGACTGCTCTGTCCTTATTACTAATGCTTTCTAACGGTGAGATATGGAACTAACATTTAAATCTCTTACTAATCAAATAGACTGGTACATTGGTTAGCTTGCGCTTTGAGTGTAAATTCAATGCTTCGATAACCTCTCCACTCCCCCACCTCTCCCTCTTGTCAAATTTAGTCAAGGAAATTTGGATTTTTGCATCAGGAAGGATCTTTTCCCAGAGATTTTGTGGTCACCTGGATACAAAAAGAAGTATAATGGGATCACCAAAATTATGAACCTTATCCGACAGCTCAACAAGTTTTTAGGTCTATTTTCATGTGTTCATTCGATAAGCTCTGTGTACTACGTTAAATTTGTAAACCTATAAGCACTGGTGGATACTCACGATTGTTATTATTTCTTCTAAGTTAACATTTTACTATTTTATACTGGTACTGTCTATCAAAAGTGACAGCTTTAGATCACATGACATGACATGTTGGTACATTTCCTCTTAATTCTCCCTTCCTCATCTCTACCCAAGGGTACTTAGTGGGTTTTCCAAATAGGAGGTGGATTGGAGTCTCATCTGCTGGGATTTTGGTACACCCACGCCCCCCCCCCCCCCCCCCCTTCCTTGAGAACAAATTTTCAGGAATTTAATCTTGTGGGAGGAAATTTAAGGGAATATGAAAATAATTCTAAGCTAATTATATTAGTTTCAAGAGCCAATCCTCTCAAGTAAACTTATGAAAAAATAAAATTAGTTGGAGCTGACTGAACCCATTTAAAAGAAAACTTTTGAATAGAGAATGTGAGAATCTACATTTTATCATTTTCATTTCTCTTAACTCTGATATTGATGTTTCCAAGTTGTTAACAAAACAAATTGCAACCAAATCTCAAATACATAATTATATTTTTTCATAAAAATTAACAAAAGAAAGTAAATATTGTATAGTGATAAGGGGGTTGGAGCCCCCCTCTTATCACCCATATCTCTACCCCCTTAGTGTAATAACTAATAAATATAAGGATGTCCAGAACGAATAGTAGTTTGCAATGCACCTAAAACCAAATCCATACCATAATTATTTGCAGGAATCCTATTTTGGAAGGCCTTTTGTCCTACCAAATTACTACTACACGATAGTATTCTGGTAGTAAATAAGGCCTTTCAGAACGGTATTCCTATCAAACACAGGGTATAGGTTTCCCTTACTGTAGAAAGTGAGTGTACTCGACGCAACTCGTGCCGGCTTGTATCCTAATGACACTCCACTTGTTCCGAGGGTCTCTGTTTAGAGGACGTGAGCTCTAAAGTGACAATGTGTCCCTCCGGGGTCATCACTCGTCAAGAGGAGGGGTCGAGTCTCACATTAGCATTCGGCAGTCGCGCTCTTATACTCTGCTCGGCGAGTAGAGGCGGCCGGATGTAAACAAACGTTCAATACAGTCCCATTTTCAGAGGAAGGGCCGTTTGGATCTGACACCCGCTTCGGTGGGTGAATGGTGTAAGGCGTCACTCTCGCAATAAACAGGACCGCTGGCTAGCGGGGAGATTGGGATTCAAATCCCATTTGGGTACACTGAGGATGGCTTTTATGAAGTGTCTGTCCGCCTCTATCCACTCAAATTAGTGTACAATTCCTCTAAATTCAACCTTCCTCGTCTATAACACATTAGCGTAATTAGTATATATGCGTATAACCAGAACGGGTAGTAAGAAGCTGCGCTAAACGAGCATGTTATATATTCATACGTCAAGTAATGTTATCTGCAATTATCACTTCAGACCAAAAAATATATAACCGCGTCTTACAGACCATTCGGGTTATACACCTATGTACTAATTACGCTTGTTTGTTAGGGATGGGGACGATTTAATTTAAGATGAAGTGCACCCGAATTTGCGTGGAGGCCGTTGTATAAACCTCACCCTCAGTGCACACTGGGTCGAACCCCGCTTTCCACAGTCTAGTCTTTTACGAGCGTAGCACCTTATACCATGCGGCCACCGAAGTGGGTCTGACCATTGTTGTGTCTGGCCCTACGTAGATTTGTAATTCAGAAATTGGAGGGGTGTTGTGTGTAAAACTTTCCGCCGTGATCTGAATAACCAAATTAGCTCTGACCGAGTTCATTGTTGCGCGGAGGTCAAGTTCTCTCTGCATTAGCGTGAACTGTGTGGTAATTGCTGCCTCCACGGAGGATGGAAATAGTGAAGAGGATCTGAATATAGAAGTCGCGGTCAAATACCTTGAAAATAAACCGCTATATGCATCAAGTGGTGTTTTAATTATGATCCATGGTGTTAGTTACACCATGAATATATATTACAAAATACCACGTGTTTTAATTTATTTATAGTAAAATCTTCTCATTGCGGGTTAATTCGTCTCAAAGGTTTCCGCAAAATTTAAAAACCGCTTAAATCAAATAATGTTTAAATACGATGTGTTATTTTTTTTAAATAAATTTTCGTTTTGAAGGATAATAAAATTTGGCTTACAATAAGTACTACGTAGGTCGATCAACAAGACACAACTTTCACACACGTAGAATCAAACAAACAAAATGGAGATGACATTATCAACTGTGCGTCAGTTTTGTAAGAACGCCATCTTGTTTGTTTAAAGTACCACTTGATAGTGGTGTTTCTAGTGATAAATATAAATACCGCAGTCGCATATATACGAATCCGCTAAACTGAAATTCATGTAAGTTGAGGATTCGCCTTTACTGCTAAAAAAACTATGCAAATAAATGTTAACATGGCCTTTCATGATATACGAACATACCTAGATCATTTATTTTATAAGATCTCCTTTTCATTTGAAAACAATAATTAAAATAGAGTGATAAACATTTAAACACTACCTATTAAAAGTTTGATGGACAACACTGATACGTGAGCTTGGTAAAAAATAAACGCGCCCCAAGATATTAATTTTTTTCGCCATGTATTCATGTCATACGCATATATTATACTTAGTTTAATGGGGTATGAATGAGGAAGGAAACATTTTTATAGATAATACATTTGAATTTGTTTAGAAGGAGAGTGGGAAACCATTTAGGAAGAACCATCCTCAATAGACTCATCTGGGATTCGAATTTAAACCCCGAGCTTCCCGACATCAGTAGGCCAGTCTAAGACCATTCGGCCACTGAAGCGGATCGAGAAAGTTTTGTCGGTTTAGTTAGGTGTAATGATACCTAAATAAATATTATTTTAAAGTAAAATTTCCATTCATTAAATAAATTATACATAAAGGCCTATATTGTTTTAATGCGGGGTTATGCCGTGCTATTTATGCGCGTAATGCGCATGCCTACAAATCCGCCTCTGGATGACCATCGGAATGCTTCTAGAAAAATACTTAAATTCTAGATGGACTCTCAGTTTTGACAGCTGGGAGAAGTTGGTTTCTCTAGATTTTATGTCATTTTATAATTTTAATTTAACACAATGGTTATTAACGATTGATTTTAAGAGTTTGCTTCGAGTGTACGGGCCCTTATTAGCGTGGATTGAGTATGAGAAACCCACGATGACACATCATAATATTTATAAACCACTCCAGTTCCCGGCCGGGATTCGAATCTCAACGTCCCCGTCACCGGTGATCATATAACTTCCGAAACTTAAAGCCCAGACCGTGTGGCCACTGGCGCGTGTTTTACAAGCTTTAAGCGGTATTTTTGGCGACCCTATTATTTAGACCTAATTCATTTACAAACACTAATAATATGGTAAAATGTTATCAATGTTAACTGGCCCACTTCAATGGTCGAACGATCTAAAGCGTCACTCTCGATATAAACTAGACTAGTGATTATGGTAAGATCGGGGTTCGAATCACGCTCGGGTGTATTGAGGGTAGTTTTCACTAAATGACTTTCTTCTCCCTCCACGTAAATGTGGCAACACTTACTCTAAATTCAACCTTCCTGATCTTTAACACATCAGCGTAATGTGTACATATGCATACAGCTGGAACGGTTAGTGAGACATAGTGCTAAAAGAAAAAAAAGGCTGAAAATTTTGTATTTTCTAAAAGGCTCTTCCTATAAAAATGGGACTGTCACAGACTAGCAGATATGTTATCTTATCATGAATCAGGGGAAATAGATCTACAGACACTCGACTGTTTATAACCCTTGAATTGTTTTCTTTCCCTCCATTGACCTACCGCAAACATCACCGGTTCTATGAGTCCTGTTGTCCCGTTATTTCTTGACCAGGATGTTTCCATTGAACCGCTGGGCCCGCTCTTCAAGTTCTCTCATTCATAAGAGCAGGCGGGCTGCTTCTCTTTGAGCTTTATGCATGTAAACTGATTCATTGACGGCGATGATCTCATTGTCAAGGTTGGGCGACTCTTTTATAACCTGGTACCACACATGACTTTTATAGTGGGATCGCCTCAGGGAAGAACAGAATGTCCGCACAGATAGCAGCTTGTATGATTAAGGTAGAACTGCAGGGGACGCGAGTTAGGAACAGTGTTTTTGCCGTATTTCTAACCAAACTTTGTTTTTAATATATAGCCAGGCCTCCACCGTGGTTCGGATTCCACGTTAAACTGTAGGTCCTTCATTTCATCTCACAATCACCCTACCATTACACATTAGCGTAAGTGCGTATAACCCGAATGGGTAGTAAGACGCGGTGCTAATAATAATAATAATAATAATGTAATATATAAATCAAATATTGCTTCATTACAAACATAGTGTGTAAATTTCTTCTTATAGATATTTCAACATTTCTTGAATATCCTGGAATTTAATGACAACTTTTTCTCTTCATTTAAAATGTTTCTTGTATAATGCCGCTATGCTCATTACGGATATTCAACACATTTTAATATCACCATGTGTAGAAAATTAAACTCTGTTTTTACTGGAGCAATCTTTGATTTATTTTGGCAAACAAACTAGTTTGCTATTAAAACTGCAAAAAAAAAAAAACACTATCCTTTTCTTGCGTCCTCTACACACCCACCTTAAACAGGTCTTACCACGCACCTAGAGAACCAGGAAAACGAGAGAAATGTTTGTATCCGAAACAAAATAATAATAATAATGCAAGGAATTTTGCCAAATCTAGTGAAAATAGTGTAATATTTGTTAGTTTGGGACATTTAACTAGAAGTTTAAGATTATAGTTCTTAGGATGGACGAAGGAGTGAACTAAAGAATTAAGCGCACTGGATTCACACATGTCTTGTTACCCCTTAAACAAGGGCTGTGAATAGACAGATGTATTTCCCCATCAATCTTAAATCATCCTGTTTTAAACATAAGTTAGATGACTTCACACTTAAAGTCAATTTGATGAAAAATAAAATGTTTCTACTCTTTTTATCAATATAAACCGGCTGGAAAATGGGAATTCCTTCTGGATAACCTGGTAAACTCGGGGTCTTTGGTAGTAAGAAAATAGTGCCATATTGGTTAAAGGGTGTCTTGGTTTGAACCCCGGCTGAGTGATCTAAAGGTGGCTTTCCACGTTATTTTGCCTTTTCCTTCTTCAAACACTTCTTTAAAAAACTATTGTTATAATCTCTAACCTTTTCCTTTCCCCTCACCCCCTCCTTCCTCTGCGTATTTCTACCCGTCACAGCTATCTGCATATTATTTACAACAAAAAGAGATAGGGATTATAAGGTATAATTTAGATAAAATGCACTCACATTTTCGTGAAGAAGTGTGAGAAACCATTTAGAAAAAAAAACCTCCACAGTACACCTGGCCCGGGATTCGAACCCTGACTTCCCTATCATTGCGAAACCAGACAGGGCGATACTGATGACGCCTTTGTCTGCTGTTCACTGGTGTTGAATCAACCAACAACAAAAAATAAAAATAGAGAATCCGTCATTGGCAAAAGTTTAAGATAGTTCACTTTAAGCTATAAAAGTTGACACTCAATTAAAAGTGACAGTTACAAAACCCATGGCTTAGCGTATGAATATATTAAAGATATATACTATATTTGGCTATGAAATAAGTTTCTAAATCCGGCGATCCAACTATATCTATCCCCTTACTATTTGAGTTTTAAATAATCATTTTTTGTATTAGTTTTATGAATTAAGAAAATCAAAGGGAAACATTTGGCCATGATGTCACTGTTTGAGTTGAGGGGTGGTTAGGTTAGCGTGACGGATCACGATAAAGGTGGTGGGAAAAGGTGAAGAGATTTCCTAATGTGGAGGGTAGAAATCAACGTTACGTCACACATGGGTCACCCCCTTGTATTATTCAGACGATGACCTCACCGCATTTGTCATCACTTTATGATATGAATAAAATAACTTATGCACAGTAAAAATCTTACGTACTAAAACTTGTTACGTAATATCCCCCCCTCCCCCCTTACAGATTCCTTACGCACACTGTATGAATGACCCTTCATCTTAGAACCTTTGTAAAGAGTAATGCATGTATACATGTCTGGCTAATTTGTTAGAACGTCTAACTATACAATAATTAATTGATGAAAATAGGTTTAATATCAACGTCAAGCCTGGGGTGGATCTAAAGGGGGATGGGGGGCGCACGTCCCACCCAAGAAATTGTTTAGCTAGTATTTGAAAATAATAATTAATTGTACTGTCAGGTGTCATGTAATATCTCACTATTCAATTGCTTAGCGTTTCAATCACTATCAATAATTGATTTACATTTTTACACATATTTAATTACCAAAACTTAACAACAACAAAACACACAAAGAGCTGGATGCTGCCGCACCGCCCCCACAAAAAAAAAATCTGATTAATTTCTAAATTACTCTCAAATTTTGAAGGATTTTTTCTCTCAAAATTTTCCCGAAGGGAAACTTCCCGGCCCCGTCCCGTGAAAGCAGCCCCCCACGCCCCTCACGAAACTCTTGCCCCTCCTTCCCCCCGTCAGATACTAAATTATGGAAATAACTTTATTTGGGAAACGTCTTTAATACGTAGGTCTAATAATAAATTGCAACTGTAGGTTAAGCTGCCCACAGAGTATGGTGGTGTATGAAATAATTAATCTATTTATTAGGGAAGATGGAAAGAGGGGGTGTTAGAGATGGGTAGTCTACGCCAGTGAGATTCAACATGAGATACACAAATATATCCAAGAAGGTACGTACGTAAAATAGCACTGAATAATCAGGGCCATATTTAGGGTTAAAGACACGAGACCTGGACGTTAAGGAAACGTGATTTCGGAGCGCCAATTTTATTTTAGATGTAAATTTTAGAATTTGTATATCTTGCATTATGCACCAACAGCTTTTGGGGTACAAGGTTGAAGGGAAATTACATCTGGTGGTACGCGAACAAAAAAATGGGCTACGCTATCTCACACAGAATGAATGTTGTTTGAAATGAGTAACGATACTAGAAAGGGTAGTGGGAAAAAGTTAATCCTGAAATACACTCTTGAACGTGTCCCGTGGTCTAGATCAGGGCTGCGTTTTCACGGATTTCATCCGGGTTTTTTACCCCTTGAATTTTAGAGATATAGAACAGTTGACAGGAAATTTCAGTGCTTTCAAGGTTATTTTCGCTTTTTAGGATGTTTCAGAGGTCACGCTCGATTCGTATTTTTCCTATTGCAATATTATTCTTAAAAGATCGATTTCGATAAATCGACTTTTCAATTACTGCCATTAAAATTGAACTAATTAGATCTAGGCAAGGTTAAATAACATTTGTATTGACCTTGTAGCTATGTTAGGTCCAAACAAGATAGATAGAGCACTTAGGTCAAGTCAAGAGCATCTATCTCACTCACTGTCGTCCATCTTTACATGTTGAATCAAAAGAAAAGTTATATTAAAATTGGCTAAAGTCATATGACTTTACTAGCATTGGAGCTAAGAATCAAGGAATCGAAAATAAGCCTGGCTGTCATTTCTTTCAATAACAGTAGCCTTATAATCGAGGGCGTTGAGATACGAATTTGACGTTTTGAACACGTTACCCCATCCGCCCACCCACACCCCAATTTGTCCTCTGTTTGCAAATGTTGTCATGTTTAAAGATGACAAAAAATAAGGTGACAAACTTGATTTTATTTTAGTAAACTTAACTAGAGCAAAGCTGTAAAAAATGTTGAGGTGCTTTGCCTCATAATTTACAATTTATCGTTAATAAGGAAATAGGCGCTTTCTAAATCTGTGCTTGTATATATTTTCAGGATTTTACATGATTTGTTTCTAATGCCAAGGACAGGACTTTTAAAATAGATTGGTAACAGCTCTGGTCTAGAGTTTATTGAAACAAAGTGTACACATGAGCTTCGTTGTGAGGCCTCGCCATTGGGTCTCTTACTTCCTTTCTATTTAATTGTCTCATCCCTCTTCCGTAGGGAGGAAACGTACCCTGGAATACATTTTTTTTTTTCGAGAAGGGTACTGAGGGGAGCGGGTGGTAAATTGAGCCCTTCATTGTGTTAAATTTGTCCCCCCCCCCCTCCAAGTAAGGGCCGACACGTTATAAATATGTCTCTCCCTCCCCCTCTTTCCCCCTTCTTTCTAGGTTTAGGGGTGGCCTTGTCTTGGTCGTAGAGCGGTCACTGCCTTCTAAATGGACGGCTTCCCCTACAGTGGCAGGATGCGTTTGGGCTGTTCGTGCTGTTATCTAGATAAAACATTTAATTACCAATTTAGCTACAAGGCAGAATTAAAACCTCTGGTGCGTAGACACTGTGTGAGTAAATTCCATCACATATCATTGAAATTAATGGCAAGGGCTACCAACAGGATGCATATCTTTCAAACTAAATTAAATACATGTACAAAAAAAAAAAGTCCAACAAAAAGAAAATTAAGAAAGGAACTTGTTTAAATTTAATGATTGAACGTTATAAACCACTACCTATCACTATATTATCATAACGTCAGATTGAAAACACGATAAGTAAACTGGTTTAACTTATTTTTTCACCCGTCCTGGCTAAAGTCATTTATTTATACTAATAAGTCAAGGATGAAAAGGAATAATTTAAAGGAAGTGTACTTGAATTTGCTTGTAAGACGAAGGGAAAACAACACCGATAAAAGAGAACCCCCAAATTTTATCGATATAAAATGTTTACACTGTACCAAGAATCGAACTATGACCCCTTGCTTAGCTAATTCTATGGACGCGCTACCGACTCAGAGGATCCAAACACATTTTTTGTAGTCGGCATTGACATAGTTTTACTATATTATTAGTATAATTAATATTATCAATCAAAAGTGAAAGCTGTAGATCACATGACCTGTCGTATACCTGTATTAAAATAGTTTTAGTTTATTTTGAAACCGTCAGGAAGTTACTTCCTTTCAGCTATAGCACGTGTGGGTAGATTCTAACTTTTATTTTTGTCTGTAAAATGTCTTCTAATCTCTTTATCTCCCATGTGTACAAACATCTGTCCTATATATATATGTGATGTAACTGGCCCTGTGAACGTTGGAAGATGACCCCCAAGGTCCTAAGTACACTTACAATTGATCAGGGGACCCGCTTTGGTGGCCGTATGGTATAAGGCGTTACTCTAGTAGTATACCAAACTGCCGATGATGGGGAGATTGTGGTTCGATCCCGGTTGGGTGTGCTGATAGTAGGCCTAGTTTTTACTAAATGGTTTCCCACTCTCTTTCGCCACGCAAATACGGGTACACCTCCTCTAATCTCAACCTTCCTAATCCCTAACCCATTAGCGTAGTTAGAACTTAGGCGCATAGCCTGAATGGATAGTAAGACTCGTTGCTAAAAAAAAAAGTTTTTTTTTATCAATGTGGCCATGTTTGTTTTCAGATGTAATTTCGTGTCGCGGCTATTACGGGAAAATGCTTGTTCTCTAATGACAATTACGTTATTAAATGACGTCATTGTTCAAGGAAACGGCTAAAAGTACAGATAAATACTTGACTAGTATCTTTTATTTAAAAAAAAATATAAGTACTTTGAAAGTTGTTCTGAAACATTTAAAAGTGAAAGCGAATGTTTGTTCATAAGGAACTTAGAGGCATGTGCACAATAATGTGTTTTGTATTATGTTATAGCTATAGTTTGTATTTTATATAAAGGCTCTTCCTATTAAAATTAGAATATACCCACCTCATATTGGTTGACATATTGTGAACAAATTACTGTCTCTTTAGTGGTGGAAAAAACAGTGTAATCGTTTGGTTTGAGTGGCACCTTCCTTACTCTCAGAAAGTCCTAAATATAAACTACTCCTGTTTAGGAACAAGACAAGGGTAGGATTTATTGTCCCTCATTGTTTGGCCCCGCCCTTCATTCTCTTCTCCCTTTTCCCTTTTCAGCTCTTCCCCTCCTCTGTCATCCTTTTAGCTTTTATTGTCAATCCGTCCGCGCCAAACCTTGTCCTATTCTAAGGAGAAGGAAGACTTATTTTGTGTATAGACTATTATAGGATAGTGTATCCAAGAGAGGGTATATCTATCTCTCTCTGTCGGTCGTTGAAGCGAACGCTGTTTCTTATCTGTGGCGCGCAGCGCTGCGTGTAACTTCGGGAAGAAACGCACGGACTCGGTTTGTCTTGGGGAACACAGGTATAGATGGCGTCTGTTAACAACTCCCATGTGTACTCTTTTTTACTAGTAGTATCGTAGCATCTGTTGATGTGATAGTTTGCGTCGTCGAACTGGCGTTACGAGGGACGAAGCTTATTTTCTTCCCGTCTTAGGATATCCGCTGAACTGGATCGAAAAGCAAGTTATTTTACTTCCTTCTTTGTATGTTGTTTGTTTAAAAACTGGTTAAATATATATATATTTTATACGTAGTGTTTTTAGATATATTTTTTCTGTCTTCTTTAATTTGAAAGTGAACTAAGGACAACTATAGAGACGCATTTTTGGAAACTTTAGATTTTTATGGTTTTATTCTGTTGAATATAGTTAGTTCCACTATATTTATGAATGTCAATTAAAAGCTGTATTTATTATTTTGTTCATGTGTTTGCCGCGTCATACTACTTGTCCGGGATATCACCTTATTTACATTTGAAAGGGTAGGTATGAGGATGGTAGGATTTTGAGGAGCTGTACCCGCATTTACGTGGAGAAAGAGTGGGAAAATATTCCGATAAAAATCTTCTTGGCACTCTCAGCTGGGATTCAAACTCCCATTACCTGCAAACTAGATATAAAAAAAATAGAGATACCTTTGTTCGCGTGTCCACCAGTGCAGCTCATAGCTAGCAAGATATTAGTAGACACATCTACATTATTGCTTGTATAATTTCGCATAATAAACTCGGCTAGTATAATAAATATACATGGTGAATTTATTCATTGGCTAATACGGGCTGTTTATAATAGATACTATTTTAATAATGTATAATATTCCTTATAATGTAATGGTTCTATACCATTTGTAAAATGGTCGCCACAATATCCCGGCTATCTTTCCAACGACGACTATTAATTAAACCTGTTATAATCATAATTTTGATGTGTCTCAAATACAGATCATGCTTAGACCTACATCTTGCTTCGGGCTGTACTTTATATGGTGTTGTGATAAAATATCGCCCTACCCGCATGCCCTTCTAGTTAACTGCTGTCCGTATTATGTCAGCATTTAAAAAAATTCTACATTGATCGCACATTCCTTTTCACACTTTGCGAGTAAACTAAACGCCAATTTGGGTTTTATCTTCATCATCATCATCATCATCATCATCATCATCATCATAAGCTTGTGTTCCAAGGCCGGTATTTGAGACTGAAGGACGCGACACATTTCTTTTCCGCGCCATTAGTTTCGCTAGCGGTATAGTGAGTGGTGATGTGTTTCCTCGTCTGTATACAAGATGGCAGCACGGTATACGCGCTTTCCATGACGTCACTGTAGGGAATGTTGCGAGAACGGACTTTCGTGTTTTTCTCAACGAGTTCCCGCAATAATGAATAATTCAAACGTTTCTATAATTCTAGGAAATAAATTCTTTCTTTGTCGATTCGTGTGCAAAGAAAACATACCGATAAAATTAGTTTTGCTGTGTTGAGACGATGGAACTTTTTTTTTTAGTAGTTTTCCCCCTTGTGTCTAAAATTGCCACTCTTTCCAAAATGTCAGTATTGGCGATAACGAGCTTATTTATAGTTTAAAAAAAATACACCCTAGCTTTGTGAGCCTCCAGAAGCTATCTGAAGGTTTTTTCTTTCATTGGGCAACCTTGCAACAAATGTAATGATGTAAGACCATAGAGAAAGGGATAAAAAGGATAGTATACATTTCTCTATGGTAAGACTGTAATTCCACAATCATTGAATACAGTCCAACTATCATAGGATGAACTTTGCTGCTAGAATAGTATCTAGATCTACTTCCAAGAATGTATACGTCCATTTATGTGATCTACAGCTGTTGCTTTTAATACATATTTTAAAACCTATAAAAATATAAGTAAATATATATTAAAATGTTATCAATTTTGACGGAAAAAAAAGTTTGTTTTTCCTAAAGTTTCTTTCCTACGAGAATCCTTACATGGCAGACGCTTGAATTTCATTAAACGTAAAGGTAAAATGAGAGCTGATCAGCTATGGTTGTAAACACCACTATTAGTTTCTTTTATCACCGCGTTTTATGGTTATAAGCATATATGATAAATTACTCTAATGGGGTAGGTATGAAGAGGGAAGCATTTTAAAGTAATATACCCTCTTTTCTTGGAAAAATGGTGGGAAATCAACTAGGAAAAACCACTCTCAATAGACCCGACCGGGATTCGAACCCCGATCTCCCCGTCATTATTAGGCCAGTATAACACGATAGTGAGGCCTTAGAACAAGGTGGGCCAACATTTTCAATCCCAAGCGCCAAATCTTATTATCAGTTTGAAACGCGGACCGATGATATATTTAGTAATCCTATCAACTTAATATAGGCCTACACATATCAATTATTAATAACATTATTTTATCAAAACTATTTATATTCAATCAATTAATAATATTATTACAATTGCGCAAGAATTAAAATGAATTAGTTCCCACTCAATAAAATAAAACAAATCATTAGTTAAAAAATTAATACCTAATCTAAAAAGCCCTAAAACTAATATAAAGACTAATAAAAAATAAAACTTAATAGACTTAATGATATTTTAAATACAATGACCTAATGTATTTTAATATACACCTTTGAAATCACAAATCAATATTATATTTTAACCAACTATGTAATGGTTGTTAGAATCTTTCAAATTTTACTCAAACGAACAAAAAGTGTATTTACCCTGCCAAAGCTGTATTAGGAAACATACACGCACACAGACATTAACAAAACACTTAACATTATAAATATATATGTATACATAGTTTTACTAATCAAATAACTGCTTGATAAAATGCAATCATGACTTTTTAAATACATATTTATATCTGAATCATTAACTATTTCACACCTGCCAACGAGGTTTTGTTTCCCTTTATTTTTTCTCCAGGATACTGTGAGGGACACATTTTTTAGTGACCGGCCGCCTCGCCCGCATGTTGCCAGTTGACCCACACTTGCCATAGACCATTCTGTCACTGATGTATGTGTTAACACCATTACACGGTTATATTCGTTTTAAACTACTTCATTTTTACATGAAGTTACTGTTAGAAAATGCAATTTTTTTTTCAACATTGATAACATTTAACTCTTTATTAAAGTTATTTTTTAGTTATTGATAATATCTATCAAAAGGGACAGATACAACAATTTTAGCCCAATAGTGGAAAGATAAGAAAGTACTAATGTACCGTTTCCCAGGAGACGCCCGAACGTACTAATCGTACATCCGTTCCTTGGAGACACTTTCCATGTCCCGATGAAATGAGATGATGGTGATAGTGAGTATGAGGGTTTGGAACCAGTGGAAACACTTAGACCTAACTTAATCCTAATTAACCAAGATACCAGTTGGGATTTGAACACTGGACCCTAGCTCGTAAGCCAGTGCACTGACAGACCACTACACCACGCATCCGGTTGATATGGAGATGAAAAACGTAGCCTTGTATAGACGAGAGGGTGGGAACAAATTAATTGAAAGACCACCCAAAATTAATCCGACCGTGATTCGAACCCCGATATACCCGTCACCGGCAATCCAGTTCAACACGAGAATAAAACACTTCGTCCACCGAGGAGACCAAAACCAGGTGACTGATTGCTCACGACCAAGCGACCAATCAACCAAACAACGTTTGCATCGAAACCCCACTTGTCGACCAAGGCCAAGTGCTTAGTTTCATGTTGGTCGTTGCAGCAAACTTAAGCCGAGCTTTCATTTCCATTTGTACGAGCTTAAAATGTATATTTTTTCACGTTTTTTCTGCAAGTTTAGACTTTTGATGACAAAATGCCACGGACAATGATAAAGAAAGAATAAACGACTAATGTGAACTTGTTCTTGAGTTTAAAAGAATCACTCCTGTCCATACTATTTACACTCTTGAAGAATATTCGAAGCAGGGATGTAGTTTACGCAGCTTGGGAAAAAGTTTCAAAAGCAAATGAAGAGACAGGTAAGAAAATTAAAACTAAACTATAATTCACGAAATTTACGAAAAACGGGCAACTAATCGTACGTGACCAGAGCCCACGATTTATCGCGTTGGGTTGGTTTTATTGGTAAGCAAAGTCTAACCTCGCATGCGACCATAGATACGGATATTGTTATTGGTAGTTGTAGAAGTAGTAGTAGTACGCACGTGTCACTAATGGATATCAATTACTCATTATATGAGGCACGAGAACGATATGAGAAGGATACATTTCTAAGAAATGAGTTATCACTCGTCTGGAGATAGTATTTAAAAACTACTTCATGGCGTCAGCCCGCAATCGATCCATACCGATCAACGACTGCCGTCTTTTGGCGAAGATAATCGCCAGCTTTTGCGGATATAGGGTGTTATGTGGTCAGCGCTATGAGACCTCCAGGCGTTAATCTTAGTTTTATAGTCCGGAGCCGCTACTTCTTTATTCAAGTAGCTCCTCGTGTGTTCTCCCTCACAAGGCTAAGTTGACCCCGTTCCAGACCTACTGCTTCACAGAATATCTTGAAACACGGGGATCGAACCCGGGACCCCTGGATCTGTAGCCAGGAGCTCATACCACTAGACTATAGAGGAAATACAACACGAGCATTCCATTGTTTCCGACAAATCTAGAGCCACCATAATGCATGGCCTTGAAATGTCTGGGAACAACATTCCCCGGCGACCTCGTTTCTCTGACCTCTGTCGCGTCGAATTTGGTCCAGCCAATGGAAGCGTCCCGGGAGTTCAGTTACCTCTCTCGTCGTCTGGGTAACCAACCCCCTCTTTCATCCCTTGCTCCCACTCTTATTCCTCTCGTCCCGGGCTCGCTACCTCCTTCTTCTAGCGTCCTAACCTCTTCATGCCGCTCGCTGCCAAACTTCTCCGGGGACGTGAGAAACCCACTCCACCCACACACGCCTTCTTCCTTTCTTCGATTTATTCCAAACCTTTATTTTTTTGTGTGGGAAAACAAAATCTGGTATTAAATACCAAAGTTCAGACTAACGGAGATATCTCGTTAAAATTTTGTTTCAATATTTTCGGTTTACACTGAAATTAATATTCTTTTTTAAGAATAAAAAGAATTTTCTCTTTTAAGAATAAAATTAAAACTGTTTAAAATAAAGTCTATTGTGGTTATTGCTTTTATTAGTTTCTTGAATCAAAATTTTGTCAAGATAGAAGGAAAAAAAGTAATTTTGTTGTAGAGCTTGTAATTATATTCATGGTTCTGTTTATGAATTTAAAAAAAAATATGTTTGTTCATACGCTGGGATCACGTGGAACTGGATGGACGAGTGGGCATAATAGTGATAGTTTTTCAAATTCCGCAATGCTCATGAGAAGGGCCTAGATTTTGATGGCATGTATTTTTTTTTACATCATCCCAGACGACGCTCATATATAGATAGACCTATATAAATTATTTTCATGGTCCCCTGGTTATGGAAACAATTTTTTTACAGATATATTCTGGTCATTTTTTGACATTTTGGATTTTTAGTTAATATTTTCTTGGTTTACGTCCTTTTGGGTTATTTTAGCCATTTTTGAGGGACTTTTAGCCATTCTTTTATCACTCTTTCATGTTGAATAAGTATATTTTTAATACTATTGATATTTATACATCCATGTATACTCAAACATGAATGTTTTAATCACATAGTTGAAAAATATAATATAATCATAAATGCAACGTTTTATTCTCTTTGCTTGTTTGATTGTAAAACAAACATTCCTGGTGAGACTGCAACTAAGATGGAGAGGGTTGCGTTGGGAGGGGGCAGCTATGTCTTCTGAAGCACACCCTTGTAAATCAATATTAAATTTACCAGACTTCAACAGTTTAGTTGTCAGAGGCCTTTCATTGTATTGATAATTTTTAGTTTATATTTTGTAAAGTGCCTGTTTGATTTATTCGTGTGCGTTCATTACGAGTTTTAGTTAAAATTTAAAGGTACATTGTGTTGTAAATTTCAGGTATATTTTTTTAGAATGTCTAGGTAAATTTTTGATCAATTTTAGGTCATCAAAGTCCTGGCTTTTTCTAATATTCAAGAACTGTTGATATTACTATGTGTATAAAATTAAACTGAGCGTGTCTACAGAAGCAACATTTTATTTATATTTGCCAAGAAACAAACTTTTTTTATATAAAAATTGTAAAAAAAATTACTGACCTTTACTCGCGTTTAATTCCACCCCTCTCTAGTTACAACAAAAATGATCACCATACCAGCAGCATATGTGAGTATCACATGTTCACACACTCGTACTTTTCCTTTTACCATGAAGGGTAATTAATGATACAACAAATGTATAACTTTTTAACAATGGTACATATATCCGATAATCATCTAGATCCACCCTCCATTTCCCCCTTTTAAATACTGAGTCACGTGGCGCGATTAACACGGACACGAATGCATTACGTCATTTTTTTTGTAACTGACTCAACCTGACAGTGATTGGTGGCAGCTAGAAAAAGAGGGTGTTTAAATAAAAAAAAGCTAATGGTCGTGTTTGAGGGTTGGGGGGAGTACAGGTATGAAAAAGTTAATGGTTGTCAGTGCTAGGGTAAGCGGTGTTGGCACCCCTCGCACCACCCATATAGAGAGTTGTAGTGATGGAAGGGGAGAGGTAGGGTCGACTGAATCGTATCGATCTGTGCGATGTATCATCATCAACACGACCGCCAACAACAATGGACCAGGATGTGGAATGCTGCTCTCTCGCTTGATTGATAGCTCTGGGACGAGACGAGAGTGGATCGTGCCATACTAATTTCTATAGAAGTGGCCCATCCCTGGATTTTGATATTAGTGGTGCATCCCTGAATATTTAGACTAGAAAGTAGTACAGGCTTGTATATTTATATTAGAAAGTGCCACAGCCCTTGATATTTATATTAGAAAGTGGCACATTCCTTGATAAATTTAGATAAGAAAGTGGCACATCCCTGAATATTTAGATTAGAAAGTAGTGCATGCTTGTATATTTATATTATAAAGTATTGCATCCCTAGGCCTATATATTTATATTAGAAAGTGGCGCATCCCTGGATATTTAGAATAGAAAGGGGCGCATCTTGGATATATAGATTAGAAAGTGCGCATCCCTTGATATTTATATTAGAAAGTGGTACATTCCTTGATATTTACATTAGAAAGTGAATATATAATAGAAAGTGGCACATCCCTGGATATTTAGATAAGAAAGTGGCGCATCCCTGGATATTTATATTAGAAAGTAGCGCATCCCTGGATATTATATTAGAAAGTGGCGCATTCCTGGATATTTAGATTAGAAAGGGGTGTATCCATGGATATTTATATTAGAAAGTGGAATAGTCCTGAATTTGTATATTAGAAAGTTGCCTACCGCTATATTTATACTTTTTACCACGCTTCAATGCTAGAAAATGCTATCAGCATAAGCGGTAAAAACTTATTAAGAGTATTTTATTTACAAAATACATCCGAATTCGCTTTAATAGGAAATGGAAAACCACATTGTTGAAATACCCACCCCTCTGATTCCGGTTATTGCTTGTTATCCTTAAATGCATTAATATAAGAGTTAACCGCACCGTTGGGTACGCGGACTAAAGTGTCATTCTATTCTGGTCTAGTTTGCCTCTGACGGGAAATTCAGGGATCTAATTCTGGCCTGGTGTACTGAGATGACTTTCCTAAATGGTTTTTTCATGCAAATGCGAATATATTCCCCATATTATACATTCATTCCCAACTTTTTAGTATAAATATTTGGATAACATGCCTGGATAGGTAGTAAGATGCGAAGCTTAAGAAAAATAATTACTTCATCCATGATCTTAAGTTAGCACCTTTAGAGGAAGTGCACCCACATTTGCGTAGAGGGAGAGTGGAAAACAGTTTTAAAAACTCAGTACACCCGACTGAAACTCGAATCTCAATCTCCGCGTCATCGGCAATCTAGTCCCCTGCGGGAGTGATGTCTTAGACCATGTGGCCACTGAAGTGGGTTTGGGATATTTAAAGTAACATCTATTAAATTTGTCACGTCCAACACGAATAATACCTATAATATGCTTACCCCTTAAAATTGTTGCGGGCATATACTTCTATATTTATTGATGTTTGTTTATTTTTACCTTAAGTTATGTATAAAAAATCAAAACTTAGCTAATGGTCCACCATTTATGATTGAATAGGTTATATTAAAGAATTAGCCCAAATTAGGTTAAAAATTGCATATATAATCCCATAATAAATATAAAAAAAATTGTTTGGACTTACCATAACTATAGAACATCTGTGTTCAAAATTATACTTTACGGTTATTACCAAATACATGAATAATAATATAAATTTCCAAACCCTTCCTTCACCTCTGACAAGTTATCTTGTGAATGTGGGGAATGCCAGGCCTCCACCGTGGTTCGGATTCCACGTTAAACTGTAGGTCCTCCATTTCATCTCATAATCACCCTACCATTACACATTAGCGTAAGAGCGTATAACCCGAACGGGTAGTAAGACGCGGTGCTAATAATAATAATAATAATAATAATAATAATAATAATAATAATAATAATAATAATAATAATATAAAAATGCAAGCTGATAGATGCTAGAAAACCCCTTAAAGATTGTCGAGCTAGCTACCTACAAGACAGAGGTGTTTGCCGAGTTGCGTTCCTAATATTAGCAGGCTCTCGGGACCGAATAGTCTTTTCTTGTAGGTAGAAAACAAAGATGGGAAATAAATACAAGTGGGAAAAAACAAAGTAGGCTAGCGTAAGGAATGGAAAGACTTGTCTTGATAGCCTCGGTTCATCAACATGATTATCTTTTAGAATAAAACTTATATTTAATAAATCCTCTTAATTGCTTTGTTAAAAAGCTCTTGCATTGTTTTTTTAATATATTTATTTAGCACCGCGTCTACACGTTCGAGCTATACACTTATTTACTAACTACGCGAATGAGCTAGGAATTGGGAAGGTTGAATTAATGGGATGTGAACCTGCATTTGCAGGGAGGGATAGTGGAAAACCATTTAGGAAAAATTACCCAGTTCACCCGACCGAGACTCGAACCTCGATCTCCCAATCCTCGGCAGTATAACTCAACACTAAACTAGCGCATTAGAAAACTACGCCACTGAGGCGAGTTTGCATTGCTGTTAAATCAAATAAATTTTATATTTAAATTATATACATGTAGACTCGGTTTACCCTGAAATATATGGTTCTTACCTTGAACAATTACAGTATGGCCACATCTTATAAGCTACACCATATTATAATACGTCAAGGTAAGCTCAGGGTAAACTGAATGTACACTACATTGCGTCCTAATACAAATTCAGACATCTGAATATTTCCATCAATATAGTGGGTATAAGGAAGGTAGTATTTACAGAATATGTGCTTACATTTGCGTAGAGAGAGAATTAAAAACTATTTAGAGGGAAAAAAAACCCTTCGAAGTACCCAGCTGGGATTTTAACTCCATCCTATTTACCACAGCAAAAAACACACACTCAAAACGAGACAGAAGTCTTTGTCCATGTGCCCATCAGTGCTACTGGCGCTTAAAGTTGCGCTTATTTAACTACATTATTATTATTATTAGCACCGCGTCTTACTACCCATTCGGGTTATACGCACTTAAGCTAATGTGTAATGGTAGGGTGATTGTGAGATGAAATGGAGGACCTACAGTTTAACGTGGAATCCGAACCACGGTGGAGGCCTGGCATTCCCCACATTCACAAGATGTCTTGTCAGAGGTGAAGGAAGGGTTTGGTAATCAGATAAATTTTTGCCGGGACCGAGGATTGAACCCCGGCCGCCAGCATAGAAGTCTGACACCTTACCCCTAGACCACCAGGTCACCTACATATTTAATTACAAATTTAAACCAAAAGTCACAGGTTTAGGAGCGTGAATTTTTAATTAAATTCCACCATATTCTAAAGGGAAATAGAGATCAGCCTTGTTATAACCGGTCAGGGTCAAACCAGGTCCTCAAGAGATTGGCGTGCTGACCACTCGTTTATCGAGTCATTCGTACATGTCTCGGAGCGCTCGGCACATAAAGTAGTAACTAATAAAGTTTTAGTGTACGTACCGTCCCGGTTTTATCGGAATAGAGACAAATGTCTCATTTCTGTCGGTTGTACCCGCGCTAAGCGGTGGACATCAATCGTCTGCATCTTTCCTTCTTCCTCGCATATCCTCGTCTTTTCTACTGATCCTCTTTTATTACTGGCCATGGTGAAATAAAAAGCGCGGCAGTTAAATCGAATAACAAACGACTTACTCTTGACAGAGCGTGCCTTCGGCATGGCTTGCTAGATTAGATAAATATTCCAATAATTATTATATTGATTTATTTGTTAGGACGTTTATTTCAATTACTACCTATATGAAATATTCATCGCATCCTTCAAAACCTTAAGTATTTTTAAATATATTTATTTTTAGCGCCGCATTTTACTAGCCGTTCGGGCTATACGCTACATATAAATTATGTTGATACTTTTTTAAATGGGCTAGGTTGAGTTTTAAGGAAGTGTACTCACATTTGCGTGGAGGAGGAGAGGTATTTTTTTTAATCACCCTCAGTATACCCAAGCGGGATTTGAACCCAAATCTTCCCGCCATAGTCTATTGCGAGAGTGACGCCTTATACCATGCAGCCACTGAAATTGGTTAGTTTTCTTAGTACCCTATTAAAGTGTAATATGTAATTGTATGTGTTAACATTATTATTATTATTATTATTATTAGCACCGCGTCTTACTACCCGTTCGGGTTGTACGCACTTACGCTAATGTCTAATGGAAGGGTGATTGTGACATGAAATGGAGGACCTACAGTTTAACGTGGAATCCGAACCACGGTGGCGGCCTGGCATTCCCCACATTCACAAGATGTCTTGTCAGAGGTGAAGGAAGGGTTTGGTAATCAGATAAATCTTTGCCTGGACCGAGGATTGAACCCCAGACCCCCAGCACAGAAGTCTTGTGTTAACAAACTTTAATGATAAATATGTGTTTTTTCCTCACATGTAGCTAAGTAGGGAAAGTAACCAATTTCTCCGAAGCACCACATTAGGGGGACCGTCAACCAGAGCACCAATACGCGTTGCAGACGTAAAGAAATCTCGATACAAATTATTTAAGGCGTCCGCCTTGGTCAGTGAGAAATTATTAACCGCTGTCAGGCCACACAGTTTATAATACAATGACCTGTGTCTTTTCTGAAACCCCTGCTCTAGTCTGTCTAAGATTTTACTCCCTTTCGCTCTTCACCTAAAACCACGCTTTGTCATGTCACTATGAAATAGAGGAAAGAAAACTACAAAACTTTTAATTTCGAGGTAAAGAGGAAAACTTTAAGCTAGTTCTCGAATTATCTTTAAAATTTTCTGCTGTTAGCCTATCAAACATTTACTGTATTTATTAGAGGAAGGCAAAATCTAGAGATTTTTTTTCATCAACTCAAGTCTCACAGCTTCGTAAATATTCTGATAAAGTCGTTGAAAATTAGTTAATGTTGTATCTTTACACGTTTACTATATTAATAAAACTCAAACTATAGGGCTGTTAAGGAAAAAGAGCCCTGTTGGAATTTTTTTGACTAGACTAATAATATCCTGGACTAATGTTTTCCGCTTACACCGGCCCCACTTAAATAGTTTGTTAATTAAAAATATGGTTCACATTCAAATGTAGGCGAATATGTATCAACATCTCCAGAATTTTAATTTAAATCCTTTCACTTGAGGTTTTATATATTTTTAAATAAAAAAAAGAGAAACAATCATAAGGGTCCTTAATAAATTGTTATTACAATATTGTTCCACGAAAATATAAAAGAAATCAGTAATCCTATTCATTTTATTGCGAACGTTTTCTAATCTCCATCAATCTCACATGTTATTCTCAGCCGTCCGTATAGGTTCGCTTGAAAATTTCACGATATTCGGAGTTAGACTTTCATTAATTAAGACTGTAATAAAAGTGAAATAAACTTGCCTTTTCACTTTAGCACGTTGGTGAGTTTTTTCAGCAATTAAGGTGACCGCCTTGGCAAGCTAGAAATGGTCGCGCAGACGTTCAGCTCTTAACGCAATATTTAATTCTACGATGCGTTATTTCAAAATATGGTTAACACCAAAATAAAGTCAAAGGACTCCAACAGGGCTCTTTTTTCTTGATAACCATATATTTTAAGTTTTATTAATAGAAACCAATGAGTGAAAATATGACATTGTCTCATTTTAAAATACATTTTAATCATATTTGCGAAATTATGAGACTGGGCTTAATAAAAAAAGGGCCTCTTGACCTTGAGATAAGAAGTTTCGTAGATTTCTTTACTCTCTTTCCTATTATTATTATATTATTTTTAATATTACTATCATTATTATTATTATTATTATTATTATTATTATTATTATTATAATAGCACCGTGCCTTACTACCCATTTTGGGTTATGCGCTTATGGATTAGGAATTAGGAAGGTTGAATTAGGAAGTGAACCCACATTTGCGTGGAGGTAGAGTGGAAAACGATTTAGAAACACACACTCACCCAGTTCACCCGACCGAGATTCGAAACTCGATCGCCCCGTCCTCTGCAGTCTAGCTCAACACTAAACCAGCACGTTAGCTAACTACGCCACCAAGGCAGGTCTCTTACCTATTGACATGACAAATGGTTATAGGTGAAGGATGAAATGAAGTATAGGCCTAGGCAGAATAGAGAAGTAGTTCCAGAAGAGACACAGATAATTGTATGTTGAGTCGTGTGGCCTGACAGCGATTGATATTGTATCACTAACCAAGCGGGCTAACTTAGGGTTCCTAGTTTAGACTCTCGGTGGTGCTCCCGAAAAATGTATCACTCTAAAATGTGATTGGTTTCTCTCGTATCTATTGGTGATAAATTAAGGGTCTGGTTGGTGTGTTTTCCCTTGAATATTGTTCTGATAATCCGCTTTTACAGACATACATGAGTGCGTAAACAACTCGAATATAATACTTTATAAAGTTTTATAGAAATTATTATTTATATTAGCGCTGTACAACTTACCAGTTATTCTTTTTTAAAACGTTTCCAGCTAATTCTCTCGTAAAGTATGTGAGTTACGAAAAATATTTTTTGAACCAAAGTTTTGTGGTTTCTAGGAAGACGTTTTCATGATTATTTAAGTGTAAACTTTTTTTTGAAAAGTCATTTGACAATAAAAATATGTATAAATGTATATCACATTTTTTACAAGTTTATAGCTAAAGTATAAGTAGTGATTTAATAATTTCAAATCATTACAGTTCAAGAGTTAAAGGGGGTCAAGCTTGCTATTTTTTATGCCTTTTTTTTGCGTTCCATTGTTAAGGTAAAGTAATTAATTAATGTTCGGCGCTGAAGTTTAGTATAGCTGAACAATCATAAGAATTGTACACAATGAAATATTTATAATAACACCTCTTGTACTATACACTTGTTAAAATTGTGCAATTAAATTTTTATTGTCGAGTAACCTTATACGTGAACCTCCGGTTCGAGGTAGAGCTGTTACCAGGCCGTTATTTTTTTCAATCCTTCAAAGTAGTTCACAACTTTGTAACTATATGAGAGTATTTCTCTCTGCGAGGGTTCGCCCAATTAAACGTTCCTTTTCAAGTCTCCACCCTCCCTTTCTCCCTCCATCCCCCGTCCTGGAAATACCAAGTTAGACACTAGAGTTCTCTGCTTGCGGTTCTCAATATCGAGCTTGTAGTCCACCAACTTCACCATTTGCTTCTGGAAAGTTGGCACTTTACTCGAGAAATTTCACGTTAGGTTACTTATTTCGTTTTTCATATCCCTTCTAAGTTCTAACCCACTTTCGCAATAGACTAGACTGTCGGGGTTCGAGTCCCGGTTGGGTGTACTAAGGGAGTGAATTTTCAGACATGGTTTTTCATTCTCTCTCCATGCAAATCAATGTACACACCTTCCGCATTCTTAACCCAATAACGTAGCTAGTACTTAAGCGTATAATCCAAATGGGTGGTAGACACTAAAAATACTTCTCTATATAAAAAGAGGATATTTAATCAGACCATTTTTAACTGATTACCAGTAAATCCGTGCGAAACTTTTGCACATTCAAACTTCCTTCCCCCCCCCCCCCCCCCCAAAAAAAAAAATTTAGTCTTTTGTTGTGTTGTTGAAATTAAATACTCGGCGAAGTGTATATCAAAATATCAAAGAGAGTTTATTAATCTGAACGTATTTACAATTTACAATACCTCTTCGTATACAATATTTGATGTCGGAATGGAATCATCTTGAATTTTTTGTTTGTCATTTTGGTAATTGATATAAAAATATTGTTAGATTTAGTGACTGTTGAAAAGGCTACATAGAGTTGTCCATAAATACAGTATTTGGAAAGTACAATCCAGTTCTTTGAAGCGCCTGTCTCTGAGACTTATTCTCAACAGAAATAATAATAATAGGATATCAGCACATGACTTACAAACTAAACTTATTTCTATAACAGACACAACACCCAGTCCCTCGATCCCTCTGTGCGTCACTGAGAAAGAGAAACTTTAATTATTTTTAAGCTAGAAAGAAAATAAATAAAAAGCATTTATCAGTCAAAATCTGTCCAGCTCCGTTCCAATGGTATAGTAAGCTGCTGGTTCTAGGGTGCTTTCAAATTAAACTTTAAACTTCTCAGGTACTTCAAGGTGGGGTGAAGGGGACGGGAGAAAAGGTAAATGTGTTTGTAGTTTTTTGGCAAAACATTTGTTTGGCCAAAATAAATAAAATAGTGATCTAGTACAAACATAGAATTCTTCCCGTGATGACCCATAATTTCTTGAATACCTGTGAAGGGTGTCCTGTAATTTAATGACCACTTTTTTATCTTCATTTAAAAAGTTTGTTGGATAATACCACCATGCTCATGACATATATTTAACAACTGTTGATATCAACATGTGGAGAAAATTAAACTCTATGTTTGTGCTGAAACAATATTTGATTTATTTTGACAAAAAAACCAAAACTTCAAAACAGCGACTTTACTCGCGTACCCTTCCATCCTCCTTAAAGATGCAAATGTGTTCATATAATGAACTGCACCCTCAGGACCTTACCTATAAATGCATTTTGAGAGGAGGCACTATCCACGGTAGTTAAAGGTGGAGGGGGTGGAGTCCCACAACTATAGATCGCAATGATCCTCTTTTTAAAGACATTCGATTAAATTTAAAGTTTTTAAAACATAATTAGGGTTGTATGTGTTATGAATTTTATGAACAGTTTACCAACCAAGATATTGAGGGGAAAACAAAATATATATACTAACAATAATTTTAGGGAGTAGGGCATGTTGAACATATATACCCCCCCCCCCCCCCCTCGTCAAAGCCCTGACCCACTGTTCAGTTTCCTACATAGGAAGGTTAATGTTCAGCCCTCTTTTTTTTTAAGTCGCCACAAATAAGATTACCCCCTCCCTCAACATGTGTGTCTTCTCAGCAGATTAGACTAGCAGTAGCCTGACAGGATTACAGGTTAACGTCAGACTGCTGGGGGACCTCCCCAACCTCCCCCAACAGACTCGTAGTGGGAGCTAAATGTCGCGACTACAACTTTTTTGTGTGTGTTTTTTTTAAATGGAAACCTTTGTATCTAATCCCTTTTTGTGTGGTTAATTTAACAAGTCTCTTGAAATGTAGCGAACCTTTCTTTAATGTTGCGTGAAAGAAAACCCTTGTTGAGGAAATTGTTCTAGGTTTTTGTATCGTTTTTCTTTATCGATCTCGTTTATTTTTAACGGTGTTGTATGTAGCCTATATATTTATTTTCGTATTTTATTTCCTTCGTGTTATGTGCAAGGTCTTGGAGTTTTTTTTTTTTTTTAGGTGGGTGAGGGTTAAACAAATAACTTCGATGACGAAGAATTATCTGTTTCGTAAATATCAAGTAATTATTATTAAAGGTATTTAACGTGCACTTGATGAACCGACGATTATATCAACACACGACTTATAAAACAACTTAAATCTGGAGCAGACACACCATCCAGCCCCCAACCATTAATTCATCACTGTGAAAGGGGAAATCCACATTTCACAAACAACACATATTTAAGCCATGCCAGAAATCGATCCCAGTACCCTGAGTTAAGTAGGCAGTCACGCTACCAACTTAGCTAAGGCGTCGGTTTAAGCCCGATAATGATCACAGTAGAGCACTACATCACTTGTGGTTCGGATAACTTTTAAACCTACACATGAACAAAGCACACTAATTGTGCTCAGGTAGAGTTTTACGCGCGGGTGACTTGTGGCCTACTAATTAGGTAGAGGGGCCTAGTTGTATAAAGTGGCAATTAGGACCTATTACATATAAATACAAGAGTCATTAAATAATGTGTTTGGTGAAGAGTGATGGATAGAGTAGAAAGTATTCTTGGCAAATAATTAGCCGCTGGCCTTAAGGTGGGACAGAAGGGGACGCGAGAAAAGACCAGGGTTTTTGCACTTTTTATAGCAAAACATTCTTTTGCTAAAAAAAAAAAAATATATTGCTCCTGTAGAAACCTAGAGAGTTTAATTTTCTTCACGTGTTGATATCAACCGTTGTTAAATATCTGTAATGAGCATTGAGGCAATAGAGGAGAAAAATTTTAAATTAAGATAAAAAGTAGTCATTAGATTCCAGGACACACTTGAGACAGATATTCAAGACATTTTAAGGTCACCATGTGAAGAAAACTAGATTTTATTTTTGTACTGAAGCAATATTTTATTTATTTTGTCAAAAAAATGTTTTGATATGAAATCTCTTTCTTTTTCTGTCTTCTTCTTGAGTCAACAACACAAAGTTTTGGTTGATGTGATTTCTCTCCGTCCAAAGCTGGGTATGCACTCAGTCCTTCCTCTGGTTAGTGCTGCCTACACCATCTGTTAGAAATCCCCTGTACTAGGGGAGTTTAGGAAGTGTGGTGATTCCCCGGTGCCTTCCATACTGAATTTCTTTGAACGAGAGCGAAAGGGCCTACTAATTTTGCCGGGAAAGGTATTTTCACATACCTTCCAGGTTTAATTTACATACCACAATCGACATGGGACCGACGCTTTACTTCCCCTCCGAAGGCAGTTGTGCTACGGATTTTTATCTCTTAAGAAAATAATATTGACCTCAGCTGGTTTAGAACCTACGAACATCGGGTCCTGGGGCGAGCATTTTACCACAAGACCACCAAGGTTGACACGGTAAAGTAAATGAACTGTAATCATTGGAATTTCTCTATTGAAACTAAAAAA
The DNA here is from genome assembly GCA_039000515.1 of Timema cristinae. Taxonomy (NCBI): domain Eukaryota; kingdom Metazoa; phylum Arthropoda; class Insecta; order Phasmatodea; family Timematidae; genus Timema; species Timema cristinae. Next base: position 25,510,801 of record JBCFYV010000100.1, on the reverse strand, counting down.
CACCCAGAAATGTTTGGACAACTGAAGGGTCTAAAAATACTTTTGTTGATTCTTCTCTGATTAGGGTTTCTTGGATCCACGTAAGTTTCCAGTTGACAGCCCTAATTTTCTCTTTTGATCTAAAGACATGTACAAGCCATTTGGGCAAGGTTCAGTGGTACGATTATCCCTCCCCCTTTTCCTCCGCTTTTCATCTTTTGCGATCACAAGCGGATTTACTCAAAGGTGATGACGACATAATATTCTGTAGTCTTCTGTGATCCGTGAGGAAAAAGGACACTTTGTAAATATCTTATTTTAGTGATTGGATTGGACATCAGTTTCACTAAACATCTGTGAGAGAGGTAGGATCTTTAACACCGCCATTGTTTCCATTGGTTACTGTGAGGTGCGCTCTTTTGTATACTTGTAATCTAGAGTAAGGGGGGGGGGGGAGGGCATCCAGGCCTCCTTTAAACATATAGATGTGACTTAGATCCTTCAAGGTGGAATGTAGGGGCGCATGTTTTATATCAAAACATGTATTTGGTCAAAATAAATTGAATATTGCTCCAGTACAAACTAGAGTTTTAATTTTCTTCACATGGTGATATCAACAGTTGTTGAATATATGTCATGAGTATAGCGGCATTAGATGACAAAACTTTTTAAATGAAGAGCAAAAGTTGTCATTAAATTCCTGGACACCCTTGACCGATATTCAACAACTGTTGAAGTCACCATGTGAAGAAAATTAAACTCTTTGATTTAGTTTGACAAAAAAAAAGTTTTGTTATAAGAACTGAAAAAACATTGCCCTTTTATCACGTATCCTATACTCCCACCTAACTTGAACTGTTGGTGTGAAATTTCTTTAAGATACAATATAAATCCTCATTTTCGAAATGTCACGCTTTTTTTTTTCACCGCGTTTTAGTAACCGTTTGGGTTAAACGCAAACATTAGTTACGCTAGCGGGGTAGGAGCGAGGTTGGTATGGTTTTAGAATAAATGCAACCACATTTGCACGTAGAGAGAGCTTGAAAGTCATTTAGAAAAAAACATCCTCAATACACACTATAGGAATTTTGGTAGGTCAATATATTTTGACCAACTATTGACTATAGAAGACTAAACTTTTATTTTCTTCGCTAAGAGACCTTTGCCCTCGATCTTGAATAAAAAATCCAGCGGAATGTTTGATTAATTAGATCACTTTTGGCGGTGTTTTAGTACTATAGTTTGGCAGCTCTGTGAGGCCAAACTCTAGTGTCGTGATGCGTGTGATGCGTGTGATAGCCCCGCAGGCGTGGCTGGTCACCTTTGCTCTTTGGGAGGGAGAGAGCACCTATTGTTGAATAACACACCTTTCCGAGCTTTACGCAGGAAGGGGGAGGTAAACAAACACATCTAGGACTCATTCCATACCACTAGAATGAATTAAATAATACACGAAGACCTCATCACTACTACAGTCCAGCCAGGAAAGCTACTACAGCCTGATTCTCATAGGGAGGAGCGTCATTATTTGAAAACTGGAGACTGATGTTGCCATATTGGCGGGAATTAAATATTACAGTTTTATTTACATTCTTAGGCCGTTTAATTAGTTATACAAATAATAGTTATACGGCGATCCACAAGTAAGTATTATTGAGAAATTTTGATAACTTGTTAGATTAACTTTATAATTAATAAATCAAATAAGAAACATTTATAGAATGTCCTATTTTAGTGACCTCATCTGACTTTTTGATAGATATTATCAATACCTATAAAATCACACTAATATTTTTTGTAAACTGCAATCAATTTTGACAGTGAAAAATGGGTTTGTATTTTTTTTAAAAGGGATTTCGGATAAAAATTGGTTTGTACTTGCTACTCGCATCTGTAGCCTCGTTTTTTTTCTCAATTAGTTACAGAGAGGTCAACGATTGAATCCCGGATAGGTGTATAAGATGGTAACCAACCGTCCAACATTCCCGGATGTGTCCTTTTTTTTTTCAAGCGTGTGAGGCTGTCCGGGCGGGATTTTCAACAATGTCCGGAGTTAAAATTGTTCACACTTTAGTTTAAAATAATAATAATAATAATAATAATAGCAGCGCAACGAATTTTATCTAAAACACAATTGAAATTTATATTAGCATTTACATTTTTGAGTATTTATTAAGAATTGTGACTGATTTCGTGAACGTAATAATTATGTACACAGCCTAAAAATTATTGTTTTTTTATTTTTTGTTGAATACACTGACCCTTTTTTTTAAAAAAATATCTTGAATCTTACAGCTTACAGTCTTAGGTTCAGAAGATTTTGAGGATGCGTTTTTTCCCCTAAATGCTTTTTCTCACTTTCCGTCCACGTAAATGCTGGTACGTTTTCTCTAGCTTCTACTTTCCCCTCCCAAGCCTTATAAAGGCAAATATGCGGATAGCCTGGATATTCTGTTTGGATTTAAAAAAAAAAGCGCGTTTGGAAAATTATAAACGTTTTTAATGTTTTAATCTCGTGTAAGGAAAATAAAAGTCCACATTTCCACAGTCTGCGTGGGGGGGGGGGGGGGGGGGATAAAGACTGGGGCACATCTATCAGTATCACATCACAGTGACTAGGTTTGTTAAAAAAAAACATATATGTTTTGTATTTTTAAATGAACTGAGTACAATTATCGATATTGAATCGGGTAATTTCTATATGATTTTGTATTTAATTGGTGTAAAAACTCAACTCGCCAATATTCTCTGAACCGTGCGGAGTGATACGAGCTGATGCGATACGTTATAGTGTACACCTACCTTAACGAGATCAGTAATTTGAAGTGGAAACCCTTGTATCTTTATCTGCACTCTACTAACTTCAATCCTATCGCATCTGATTGCATCTTGTGGAAATATCTTGGGGTTGGATGTCAAAACAAAAACCACTAAACACACACTTTTACTTTCTCATATGGTGAAAGTATTGTAATGATGAAAAATAAAGAGATTATTTTGGACCTTGGCGTGCCGTGAACACAAGAAAGCGAGTCTTGTTTATTTTATCTGTCTCTCCGTTCGTCAGTGTGTCAATCTACAACTGGGGCTAAAGTCAAAACGTTTTCATGGATTTCGTTCATACTTGGTATTCAAATGTTATATGGTCTTACCTTTAGGTTAAATAGTGATTTTTATCCTTACCTTAAAATTGAGAGTAGTTTACTGATGATTAGTTTTTGAACATTTGAAATGGTTTGAAAATGGCTCTAAACTAATTTTTTTTTTCAAAGTGAATGTCTGTAAAGTCAAATCTAGGTATGAGGAAACTTACTGATTTAAAAAAAATTCTAATTTGCTTTAAAATATAGCTATACTTTTTTTTTCTAAGATTATGTATAAATAATTGTTCATACTATTATCAAATTCATATGTTTATTTTTCTGAGGAAAACTTATTTAAGCATAGTAACCGGTAAAAGTTTTTTGAAAATATTGCTCCTAATTATAATAGACTTATGTACGATTGTGTCCTACCAATTAATTAAATACTGTTCTGAAATACAGATCTAAAGGTATCGGGTTTGATCCCTGGCGCATCCACAAATGTTCTGTGAATTAATGGGTCTGGAACTGGGTAAATTCAGCTTTATGAGGACAAATGAGGAACTAATTGAATAAATAAGTAGCAGCTCCGGTCTAGAGAATTGAGATTAACGGCGAAGGGTTCGTTGTACTAAACCACATGACACCCTCTATTTGCAAATGCTGGTACTATCATCGCTAACGGCGATGACCGCTCGGCTGGCATAGCTCGATTGCGGGCTGTACGAATATTCAACATAGTCTAATGTATAATTTTTTTGTAGACTCCTACTTTTTTCGAAATAGTTGTGTACCTCCTCCGTTTAATGTTTGTGTGTATTTACGCGTCAGTTCGTGCGTGAGCTCCGCGTCTTACAATCCATCTGGACTATCCACGTAATTCCACTAATGGAATACTCATGAGAAAGGTATTACTTTAGAGGAAATGTTGCTGCATTGGCGTGGAGGATGAGTGAGACTTTGACCTCATTCTCATCACGGTTGAAAAAAATCTGAGTTATTAAAAAAAAAGTTGGATGATATTGGTTCTTTAGTTTTTCTCTTGGTTTATTAAAGATATTATGTATGTTATCTGATTAAACCAATAATTCAAATATATTAATTATTCGGGGTCCAGAGAAACATATTTTAATTTTAATATTGTAAGGAAAGGAATAACAAAATAAAGGAAAACAATAATGCAACAATGTAATTTTTGGCAACAATATGTATAAACTAGCAATTTGACCAAAAAAACGTGTCGAGGGAATAGAAAGAGGGTTTTGGGGGACAATGCATCAAATTACTGGCAAGCCAGCTTCAGAATTGACTTGTTGCTTTCTTTAGTTAGAGATAAAAGTGAACATTTTTTCTCATTTGCTTTTTTACAAAGTATTATTTCTAGTGCCTAGCATTAGTACAGTGTAGGTACCTTAAAATAATATTATCCCAAGTGAGTTGCTAGTTGAACATATTATTTTGTCCAACCAATTAAAACATATTTTATAACTTAGTCTATAATATAAAATCTGTAATTTCAAAAATTTTGTATAACACCAAATACAAATCACTGTATTATTATTATTATTATTATTTATTATTGGGTTCGAACCAAAAGGCTTTCAACAGAATGACTAGCCATTTTTAAAAATTAGACGATGGATTTGTATTCAAAATATAAGTGTATTTTTTGTTTTTTTAAGTTTTTTAAAAATAAAATCAGAGTGGGTTTTTTGGGCTAGGTCAAATTATAACAATCCTGAATCTCGTTGATCCTGACAAACAAAACAAACAAAACTGACGTTTTATTCCGTGTGGTTAGCGGTGTGTGTCCTATGTGTTCCAAAGCATAGTTTGGGAGAAGGGAAGGGGGGGTACCCTTTGGGGTTAGTTTTTATATTTGTTCCCCCCCCCCCCCCCCACGCGTTTAACACAAGTGAGACCTACCTCACTTTTAATAAACTTTGAAAACCCACCACGCTAGAAAAAAACATTATCTTACGACTCCAGTGGAGTGTGGGGCCTCAACGATCACGGCCCCTGGCCAGATGTTGACTGCGTGAGGGCATCTGTGGGGTATTTTGTCAGCCAAGGTGGTCCGAGATGGACCGTGACATCCTGACGACATATAGTCACTGGGGGAACAGGTGCTCCTGACTTGTGTAGCAAGTAGTGTCCTCTCACCTGCTGGTTGCCACTTCCGGTCCCTGTCTTGTCTGTTTCTCTCTCACACACTTTCTCATACATACATACATAATATATTATAAAGTAGCCCCATGGCTTCTTTGCTGCTGCCTGACAGCTAAAAACTTTGAAAAGTTACCAGACCAAATTATGTATCCCTAAGCCGAACCAAATGATCTGCAAAAACATGTGTTTAGCCGCTGTCAGAAGTCGGCTGTGAGCTGTCAGTCAGCACCAAAGAAGCCACGGAGCTACTGTAGATATGTTCATACATACATATCTTTATTCATACATACACATACATATATGCATAAATATATACGTACATATATACATACCAGTACGTGCATAAATTACATACCTTCCTCAAACTCACAACTTCCAAACCTAATCCAACACTTATAATATTAGATTAAGAAGGGCTCCGCTCAGTACCAAACCATTGACCCCTGTTCATCACTCGGCCACAGGGGGAGGAGAAAGGGGGGGGGGGAATGGTTTCTTCGTAGAGCCCAACAATATGAAAGATAGGACTAATCTCTCCTGTAATTGACATAAGGTCCCTGGGGCGTTAACGCGAGAGACTAGTGAAATACTAGAGCATCTGCACACGCACGCATTTGCGGCGTGACCTGAGTTGTCACGCACGCTCTCTCTCTCTCTCTCTCTCCCCCACACACACACACACACACACACACACACACACACACTAGATACAACACACCAGCTCCATATTAGTGCTGTCCAAAATTAGAAACAGGTGGACGTTGAATGAAAACTAAAAGCATACACTATCAAATGTCTAAAAGTCCATTTGGTTAGTTGAAATTTAAAAGTTACCTCTGGAGAGCATCGCTATGGCCGAGGGGTTACATTAAATTTACTCTCATCCTTTCGTTCTAGACCTAGATCATGCCCGAAAGGAGAAATAAAAAGAAAATGAGAAGCCTTTTGACCGTCAGAGAAACATTTGCTAGGGTTAGGGTTATTTACTATGACACCGCTTTTAGGCCGAAAGGTTTAAAATAGGGTGGTTCTCCCAAACTTTTTTGTATACCGGAGGAACTATTCTTGTACCAGAAAAAAATACACGTTGGAGACCTTAAAATATTTCTTCACACTAATATTAAGAACATTCTCAATAACGACAGCTAAATTTTACAAGTATAAAGTATAATCAATTTCTTCTAATCGGGTTTGAAAAAATAGTCAATCCTGATTTACTGGTTCTATTAATTTTTATACTGTAAAAAACAAATAAAGAAAATAATACAATGTAAGGTAAATAACATTTAAACCTTGTCCATGCCCCCCTCACCTCCTTCCAATACCCCATGATTTGCTATCTCTCTCTTTAATTTTTTTTAACCTTTTTTTAAAAATCTGTATGTGATTTAGCACACTTTTGATTTGATTTTTAATATTGCTGCACTCTTGTCACATTCTGTAGTTTATTTTTAGTATGATTATCGTACAATCGTGAAACAGAGAAAAAAACATTTCAATAAATATAACCTGGCTATTTTGGACAACCTTTATTTGCAGTATGTCATCTCATAACGTGAAGGTACGCTGACATGGCTAAATATAATTTCACATGAGTACATAGTTGGTGCTGGTAGGTGGCTGGAGAAATGGAGGGAGGGTTAGTTAGTAAGAGCGCTAAGAGGGGGAGGGTTTGAAGGATAGAACAGAGGGGATGGCGGGGGAAGTTTTTAGGGTACGGCTGCATCGATCCGGAGTGTTGTAGTCTCGCGGAGTAAAGTGTTAGTGTGTGTGCGTGTGAGGAGAGACGCCGATGCCCGAGCGCCCTCTTCCGCAGCATCATTCAGCGCCGTGACGTCATCCTCGTCTGACTCACGGGTTCCTCGTGTGCTAGGGTTGAGACTAATTACATTCAGACTACCGTAGCTCATTAATCACAGTGCTAAGACCGGTATCGATAGTACTTACCCGCGTGACTTCATGGTCTTCTTCTAAAGTTTTTTTTTTTTTGCTGTGTCCTTTCAAACTTTATAGATGGCCAAACTCTCTTTTCATCATACGACAGTTTTTTTATTTCCCTCCATCCGTCTCTCGTAAGTGCTGCCAACGTGACTTTTAAAAAAACATTCTTTATTCAAACAGATTGATAATTTTCTCAGATTGTGATATCTATTATTTAAAAACAATTGAAAACTCGTAAAAAAATCAACCCTTTCCACCTAAATAAAATACTGTATTTACAAAAACAATGTTCTAATATATTATTATTTTTATTTTGAATAGATTCGAAAAGCGATTTAATAATAATATTAGCGTTACGAGTGCTGTCAGTTCTAACGAGTTGTTGGAAATGTCGAGTTGAATAGTAGTTTTGTGGAAAACTAATGTGTGCACGGTGTTGACGTGTGTGTAGTTCTAGTCACACGTTCACGTACAGGTAATTATTAACACCTTCCCTCACACCTTTTTTTCTTGTATGACCAGTTCTAAATGGTAATGATGACGTAATGATGAACTTGAATTTTCTTATGAATGAACACATACTAACAGCCTTAGTAAATTCATTACATTTATGTTCAAGTATTTATGCGTCAATACAGGTGATCTTTAGTTGTCACTTATGATTGATACTATAAATACATAAAAAATAACACTAATAATATTGTAAAGTGTTAATAATGTTGACAGAAAAAATCTTTTTATTTTATTAAAGGTAGGCCTAATCCAAATGACCATTCATGTGAAAATTAAGGTATAGTTTCACTCTAATACGTCACCTTTTTGAGTTTTTCTTTCCTTCTATAATTGAAATATCTTAAGGAAGAATGCTATAAGTTACATATAATTTGAATATTACATTATTGCTGAAGTTTAACTAATTATTTATACTTTGTAGTTGGTGCCAGCTTTTTATTTTAAATTAGTTAAAATTATTGATGTTAATAATAATACTGTGCTAGTTTTTCATAATAACGTGACCATAATCATCAGTTTGAACAATGTGAAATTATTTCAGCCTACTTTTTATTTACCGTGTGAGCACATCTATCACAAAGCATGTATCTTGTATATTTATATGTAGAGTCATGTGTCACAAAGCGTCAGCTGTCAATTTTGACAGTTTTAAATTCAAAACCGTGACATTTTGTCAATGTATTATACTCTATATTTGTTTATTTATACATAAATCTTCTAGTATGTTGATAACTCTGGTTATCCAACTTTAGTTGTATAAAGTATTGGGAATAGTACTCAAAGAGGGCGAATTCTTAATTTTTTTATGTTATAATATGGAAAATTTAATATTTTTTATCATCTATAGACAACAACAAAAGCAAATTTACAATGGTAACAAAATTAATATTTTATTTAAAATAATTTTATCTAATTTAAAAAACTAAAACTAAATTCACTATAATCTCAAAGGAAAGTTAATATTTAAAACGTAATTATTTAAAATAATGTTACAACATGCTACCCAAAGTATTTTAATACTGTAATAAATTTTAATGTAAAAGATTCCTGGGAGCTGTATGAGACACCTTTCTGGCAAAATATATCGGCTCTTTCTTACTCGTTCTTAAGAGATTTAGTGCGGAACACAACGGGAAACCGCTGCACTTTCATGACTTCGTTGGTACTTCTCCCAGATGGTGCGGGTGGACGACACTAACTAGCTGAAGGCCTAAGTGTATGCGTTGCTCCGAATGTAGGTGAAACACCCAGGACGTTTCATAGAAAGGCTCGTTTAAAAAGCTTACTTTTTCTTGCACCCTAAAGTGATGATATTTTACTAAATTATTAGTGTTTTTAAGTACTGATTTTATCACTCAAAGGTGATAGTTGCAGCAGACCACATTATCTGATGTATGAATATGTGGAAGAAATTCTAGTAACTATTTTAGCTGTAAGATAAGGCCCTTTCTATGAAAATTGGACTCTTACAATCATTTTACGTGGTATGAGGTGACAAAGGTACCGTAGCACTTTTTTTTTTAAGCAGTCGCACGTGTTTAGTGTTTGTTTCTGTTTTGAAGTTCCGGGTGTGTTATTTTAGTTACTGGTGTTCCAACCCCCCCCCCCCTCCTCCCAACATCCCCATAACATCCCGTTCGAGATGAGAGAGTGTGAGATATCAAAATAAGTGTTGTTGAACTCTTTGTCTCTGCAGCGACCCTCGTGGGTCAAGCAAGGTCATTTGAAGGTGAGTGCAGTATGGTTGGTCACCGGTTTGCTTTGTTTTGTTGGATCCAAATAATTGCCATTGCGCATGTTTGCGAGGATGGCGGGAGGTTTTGTATGGGGGGGGGGATGAAATCCATTACGTACTCACGAAAGCTCGATAAAATGTTACAGGTTTTTTAGGCTGGATGAAAAAGGGGGAGGGGGGTTGATGTTCAACACCCACGAAACAGTTCCCCAGGTTCACGTGAATGGACCTGTTAACATTTAGATGGCTCATGCATAGAAATAACGAGAACATCGTCTTCGGGGAGGGGGGGTTAAAACTTTCACGTTAATTAAGTTGTAATATTAAAAGGTTTAGTAAGTAGGTCTCACCTATTATGGTGTGACCATGCTAAGAGTTTATTTTAGTACTACTTATTGAATTAAAAGGGTCACCTACCTTTTGACAATTAATTTATATTTTTATTTAAAGGTAGATGAAAGATAGGGAATTTTTTCCGTTATTAAAAAATTTTGCTTTCTCATTTTGCATATTTGTTACCCTTTGGGTAGAGAAAGTATTGTGATCGTTAAAAAAAATCTTGATTCTGATGCCTGTCAACGGTTCATGACCCACAGTAACTAAAGTGTTTTCGCGGTGATGTCTTGTGTGTCCGTATCTCATTTTTGCCGATCGGGCTAAAACTTGATATTTAGGGTTTTCATAAGGTTACCCCCAACCGGCCCCGTGGAGTAGGGGTCAGTGCGCCTGGCTCCAAGTCTAGGAGTCGTGAGTTCAATTCCCTCCTGTACCTTGGATTTTTTCCCTGAAGGGAGACTGACCGAGCCCCCCGCCGCCGTTAGCGATGTTAGTGCCAATATTTGCAGATAGAGGGTGACATTAGTTAGCACCGGCAGTTAATCTCAATTTTCTAGACCGGGAATCCTACGTATTTATTCAAGTAGCTCCTAATTTCTCCTCACGCGGCTTGATTTGAACCCGGGACACTTGGATCTGTAACCAGTAACTCTAAACACTAGACCTCATTATTTAAAATAAGATTTATTCTTTTTTTAAAAAAGCTTTATTAATTCATAAAAGTATCAATTACTATCAAAATAATAAATAAATAATCTTGAAAATTTTAATTTATTTTTAAAAGTTATTAAAAATTCAAGTGTTGGCTCATTTTTATATTTAAAATTATAGTTATATTTATATTATATTTATGAGTCTGAACTGTTTAAACCTGCAGTTTTTAATAAAGAGAGAAACTTATTTATGATGAGAACCTTGGAACTAATTTTTTTTATGGAGTGTTCCATATATCTTTCTCCACTAATCCCTTAAGTCCTTTTTTATTACACATTTTATCTTACCCTTCACTTGAACATCTCCCACCCAATTACTATGCAAAGTAGGTTCCATGCGTCCTCTCTTATTTACTCGAGATATATTTCAACTTTACTCTTGTTATATTTGTTCCCCAGCTACTGTGTGATTTAGAACCGTAACATGTTGCCGATACCTAAGGCTTACCTTTATATCTCGTCACATGAAGTTTACCTGCTATCGCTTCTTATGTGGGTCACGTTGGCAAGGCTGTTTCAACACGAGATAACGTGGAGAGAAGAAGGAAGTGCGAGCTATGACTATTAATTTTGCTCTTTTTTATAACACATTTCTTAAATAATAAATAAATTACAGCTACAGTAGATAGGCCTACGTATTAGTTTAGTTTTCTACACTTAGAAAACTCTGTACAGTTCTTGAATATGTCACAAGAATCCTGGAAATTTATAATTTTCTCTCTCCATTTAAAAAGTTCTTATCCAAATGCCATTTGTTCTCGTGACAAGGGATGGCAACGATATATCGATATAAAAATATATCGATCTATTTACGTTAACATTGATCCGTTTATATCAATGTTTTATTATCCGATATCTCGATCAATCTATTGATATATTTCACAAATAGGAATAAGCTTACAAATCAAAATAAATTTAAAGATCTTTTCTCTATTTTATTAAAATTGTCTATTTTTAAAAGCTAAATCAAAAGTTAAAAAGTAATATAAGTACTAAGAATAGCATTACAGAATAACAGCCATCTTAATACCGCTGTTTCATTTCGCCCAGATCAATTCAATTCAATATATCGATATAATTTTATCGGAATAAAGTATATTTCGATAAATATCTCGCGATATCCCAAGCTATAAATATATCGAAATATTAGAGAAATTTGCCCGGGGTTCGAATATCGATCGGATTTACTGAGTTTTTTTTTCTAAAATTGTTTTCCACTCTCCCTTCAAGTGAATGCTTGTACACTTCCTCATTATTCAACACTCCTAGTCTCTTAACTCATTAGCGTTTCAATTAATAAGTATGAGTACAACCTGAATAGGTATTAAGACGCGGTGCAAAAAAAAAGTGATAACGTTTACAGAATTATTAGATTTTTTAAGCACCGCGTCTTACTGTTCGTTCGGGCTATACGCCTATGTCCTATTTACACTAGTGGTTTAGGGACTTGGAAGGTATTATTGAGAGGAAGTGCACCCGCGTTAGCGTGGGAAACCATTTAGGAGGAACAACCCTCAATGCACCCGACCAGAATCAAACTCCGATCTCCCCTCTTCGGCAGTCTAGTACAACACGGGAGTAGCGCGTTAGACCACGTGGCCACCGAAGCGGGTATTTCGTTAATTTTATTTTGTTGGTATTTATATTTTCTATCTAAAGTTAAACCTACTGATCCCATGACTTGACGTATACATATATATGAAATTATTTTAGTAACTTTCGTAAATGTCAAAAATGTTTCTCCCTATCAGAATCTGACTGAAGATAGCGAAACATACTTTAAACTCGAGATATACCGGTCGGGCTTCGATCCATGACCTTGTTCAAAACTACGCGTGTAATTAATTTGTAAGAGCAGTTTCCTGGACGGTCCCGGCACAGATTTATCTGATTTCCAAACCCTTCCTTCACCTCTGACAAGACATCTTGTGAATGTGGGGAATGCCAGGCCGCCACCGTGGTTCGGATTCCACGTTAAACTGTAGGTCCTTCATTTCATCTCACAATCACCCTACCATTACACATTAGCGTAAGTGCGTATAACCCGAATGGGTAGTAAGACGCGGTGCTAATAATAATAGTTTCCTGGAATCCTATTGTCTGTTCACCGTAGGAATTGACTTCTGAAAGGCCTTTTTCCCTACCATAAATCTATTATATAGTAGGATATTGGTAGGAAAAAAGACCTTTCAGAGAGTAATTCCTACCGTGAATGGCGTTTAAGATTCCTGTATACACCCGATATAACTGCTTAAAAGATCACACTACTTTGCATTTCATCTTCATTAAAGTTGGTTAAAAATTGAGCGTCCAAATTGTTTTTATTTTAGTGTGTTTCGTCCATCAAATGGGCAATTAAATACTCTGCATGAGGGCCCATATAAGTTACGTTTGAAAGTCGTAAAAGGGCATTTCTCAAGATCGTATACTACGCCCACTGTTATGTGTTTAGTTTTTTTTTTACGATGGCGCCCTTCTAACTTTATGTGCTGCTGCTAGGGTATAGGACAGGTGATTGGGGGGTAGGGGATAGTTATTGGGTCAAGTACCTCGTGTGGATGGTGTTACACCCTTCATAGCTAACCTTGGAACAACCCCTGGGACTTAGATTCTGAACGAGAGCTCCCCCCTCTTCATAATCTCAAGTACGCCACTCCTTCACCAAGGACGGGAAATCTGGGCTAAGTTGTATAAAACTTTACCGGAGGTAGGTTTTATTTTTAAATATCTTCATACTGTGCATTAGAGCTATAAGTATTTAAGGCTAGGAACGAGGAAAGTAGAATTTAATTGATTTGAAATGCGTATAACCCGAATGGGTAGTAAGACGCGGTGCTAATAATAATAATAATAATAATAATAATTGATTTGAATTAGTTTTAAAATATTCTTGCTCACTGTTATTTAAACATGTTCATCTACCCACGGACATAGTCTTACTAACTTTGATTTCCATCTTGTGTGTGTGCATTTAAGTAGAACTTATATCAAATTTATCTTCATTTTCGTGGGGGGAGGGGGGAAAACAATTAAGGGAGAGAAAAAAATCTTCACCTGGCCATGGTTATAATCAGAGCCCTGCTTTTATGGTGAATAAAAAAGCCAATTTCGTTTTTTAAGTTTCCCAAAAGCGGTGGATAAGCTGTGAATTACAAAAATCCTATTTTTGCGACGAAATTATCGAATTAAAGACAAAAGCGTTAAAAAAGTGGTTTTTACCAAACTTTCGTGATTAAGGTGACTTTGTTGGGTTAAAACTAGACTTACAGGACAATGTTTGAAACAGGTAAACTAAACATATTGAAGTGAAAACAAAAAAATTACATTTTGTTTGGACAAAACGGTAAAAAACACTAGTCCGCGAAAAAATGTGCTGTCAACTTATTAAAAAAGTAAGATTTAGCGGCAGCTGGTCCAGGAAAAGTATGTACAAGTCACAAAGACAAATATTACACAAAAATTTATTTTTCAATATCCCAAATTATTAGCACGAATGCCGAAAATCGCGACTAAATCGCAATTATCGTGGACATCGTTTAAAATCGCGAATATCGCGCTAAAACGCCGATTTCGCGAATTATCGCGACAATTCTGAGGATATATTTGCAATCAGGGTAACCTGAAATGTGAACATCTGAAAGAAAAAAAAAATGCCATATCTAACATTCGCGAATTATCGCGATCTCCACAAACGCAGGGCTCTGGTTATAATCTTACTCTCACAGTCACCATCAAGCTATACTATATGAACTTGACGTTTAGTCCGCACGCCCGCCGATGCAGAGCTTAAGGAGGATGCATTAAATATCAAAGTAAAATTCAAAATTAAGTTATTTCTCTTTTCATGCAGATATTTGATAACTTGCCTTTCATTTCGGGGGTCAAATGGTCTAACTCTTGAAGCATCACTCTTGCAATAGACTGGACTGCTGAAGACAGAGAGATCGGGGTTCGAATCCAAGTCGGTGTAATGAGGATGGTTTCCTACTATCCTTTCAGGTAATCGGGTATACTTCCGCTAAATTCAACCTTTACGTACTCTTAAGCGTATAACCCGAACGAGTAGGGGGTAACACCGCAACAAATATATATTTTATATAAATTACAAATTCTTGTGACGTCGCCATATGAGCCACGGGCGCCACGAGTCGAAAATATCGCAACCGTGTTAGACAATGGCAGTGGCCACATTGCGCCGTGGATGCGCTACTACGTTGGACGAGTATCCGGCGATCCGAGGAAACGGATTTTTTTTGGAAGGACGTAGCGGTCCACGCACATGCGCAAAACAACAATTTCGTGTATTTGTTTGACATCTCAGGTTTGGACTTTATTTTTTTTTGTTCTAGTTTTCGTTTAATATTTTTCAACCCTACTTGTATTTTACTACTCTCACTATACTAATATTTTTTTCTATTGTACTTTTTTATTACAATATGTTGGAAGCTTTAATGGAATAAATTTGGAAATATCAGTGTTTATGGAATATGTACACTACTGTCTTTTTGAGCAACGGTAGAAGTAAAATATCAGAACTATCATAGTCTCACAGTATACTATGAACACCCGCCATATTTGATGGAGACTGGTGGAAAACAACCACACCGTAGCTTTCTCTGTTGCTGAAACATTATGGGGTTGTTCCCTGTAGTTTTATCATTTTATTGTAATTATTGTAAAAAAAATAAGGGGGTTGTTTACAATACATGTTTCCCATGTTGTCACATACCGCAGTTATTTTTCTCTCTGTGCGCCTTTGGTACAATATCTAGGTGTAGGTGACCTGGTGGTCTAGGGGTAAGGTGTCAGACTTCTATACTGGCGGCCGGGGTTCAATCCTCGGTCCGGCATAGATTTATCTGATTACCAAACCCTTCCTTCACCTCTGACAAGAGATCTTGTGAATGTGGGGAATATGCCAGGCCTCCACCGTGGTTCGGATTCCACGTTAAACTGTAGGTCCTTCATTTCATCTCACAATCACCCTACACATTACACATTAGCGTAAGTGCGTATAACCCGAATGGGTAGTAAGACGCGGTGCTAATAATATAATAATAATCTAGGTGTATTTTAATGTTCACGGATTTTAAATATATCAAGTTTGTTATAGAACGAAATAGGATACGACGGTAAACACTGAACACTGTAAAATCGTCTTTTGTTCACATTTCATTCCGACCCCGCCAAAACGGGAAAGGGGCTTAGCCAAACTGTCGGTGTACAATTAGTGCGAAGCTTTGTTCTAAGCCTCTCCGCCCCTTTGAAAAGCGGACTTTGAAGGAAAACCCCCTTGCGTTCACCCCCCCTTAACCCCTCCCCCGTTTGATTCACTGCCTGGCAAGACATTTTGGTCGTTGTTTGTTCTACAGACTGGCGAATTACCCAGAAACCCAAGGTAAAGAAGAAGCTTTATGCCGGGATCACGATCAACTTAAGTTAACTTTAAGTGAACGTTACGTTAACTTAAGAATACAGATGTGTGATCACGATTTACGTAAGTTAACGTAACAACTTGAGCCAAACATCTTCATTCACGAGTGTGATATGTGATTTGTACTAGTTGTACAGTGATGTTCTGTGAATTTTTATAGTTTTCATTCGATATAATAAATATATATTACAAAACTTTTTTGATAAATTTATCCTTCCTATTTTAGTTTAATTATTTTGTTTCAATGTCTGATCACTAGAACTTAAGCTAAAGAGTAGACCTTGGTCTTAAAACCAACAAATGAATTACTAAATAGTCATGTTGACGTCACTCCCATAATGATTGGCTGGCTAGATCATGTGATACCTAACCTTCAAGTAACGTCCACTCCCAGGACATCTCTTACGTCAAGTTAACGGCATCGTGATCGCTTCCATTTAAACACACGAGGAGATAGATCCTTTACGTTAAGTTGATCGTGTTCGCGGCATTAATACCCCTTCACGTGTCTTGTGGGAACAACAGGTGCATCTAACAATCTTCTATCAATCCCCGTGTGTACTGCTGATTAGGTTAGACATGAAACTCTACCACGAAGGTTCAATCCTCGGTCCCGGCAAAGATTTATCTGATTACCAAACCCTTCCTTCACCTCTGACAAGACATCTTGTGAATGTGAGGAATGCCAGGTCTCCACCGTGGTTCGGATTCCACGTTAAACTGTAGGTCCTTCATTTAATCTCACAATCACCCTACCATTACACATTAGCGTAAGTGCGTATAACCCGAACGGGTAGTAAGACGCGGTGCTAATAATAATAATAATAATCTACCACGAAGAACAAGTAGATGCGAGGCGAGTGGTATTGTAGTAAAGTGTGAAAGAAGACCTTTTCTTTGTTTTGTTAGACGCATGTTTCGCTTCTACCATATAATAAAACATACTTTCTAGTCACCTTACATCTCTTCCATGTGGCCACACTGCAGAACATTATACATATACCCCATTCACGGTAGCAATTACTCTCTGAAAGGTCTTTTTTCCTACCAATATCCTACTATATAATATATATCTGGAGGGGAAAAGGCCTTTCAGAATACCTTGCACCGTGTCTTACTACCTGTTCAATTTATACGCATAGGTACAGTACTAACTACGATAGTGAGCTAGGGATGAGGAAGGTTAAATTTAGAATAAGTATACCCACATCACGTAGAGGTAAAGTTGACAACTATTGGGGGAAAAACAACCTCAATACACCCGACCAGGACAGACCATATTGAACAGGTTTTTTTAAAAGTGTTTTACAGATTATAAAGACCCTTTACTTGCAGCAAACTTTTATTCACCCAGGGTATAGAGGGAAATATTGGTCGAATCCACTAGTTAAAGAAAAAATTATTAAGATGAAATAAGATATTAGAAATGATAACTACATGTAAACATATTTTTATTATATTGCATTCATTACAACATTAATACATACAATTAGTTGTTAAATTAATTATAAGGGGTCTGGTTGCTAAGGGGTGGGCAAGTGCTTGGAAATTCGAGTTTGAGTTAATTTTTAGTAGATGTTAATTTAAACTCGAGGGAAGATTTTTACAAAACTCGAAAAATTTGAGTACACATAATTTTCAATCATTTAATTTCTTGTTTGATTTTTTTTTTTAATTTCAAGAATAATTTCATAGCAAATAGTCATTCAATATGTCCTTTTGTAAATTTAAAAAAAAATCGAATATGTGTGTGTTTTATAAAAGTTTTCGCAAAAAATATAGTTCTAAAAACATTAATTGGGCTTATTTTATGGTTTGTGCGTGGATCTACTACAGAAATTCATATTGAAATATTTTTGTACAAATACTATTCGAAAAAACTCGTTTTCATTCAAACTCTACTCAAATTTAACCTAAAGTGAAAAATGCCTTCTCGAACAGCTCTAATAATTATGTTGGATTAACCCCTTTACCCCCAAATAAGCTTTAAAACAAATTAAAATTAATTATTTTCCTGAATCTTGAATACATAATCTTAAGACTTCGAGGCTCCCATCTAGAGGTGGACATTTTTGACACCGACATTTCGATACCTCATAAGTAGGGGGAGGGGATGTGTTGATGAGGGAGCCTATTTTAAAAATACACAAAAACATCAAACTGTGGGAGTCATTTGGGGGAGGGCGGGGGTGTATTTGTTAGCAAATACGCAAGACAAGATTAGAATAATTTTAGTAACTTATTGATGATTTAATAATGACAATCAAAAATTAAAATAATTTCGTAAAATTTATAGATAATAATCCTAGGGGAAGGGTATGTATTCGTACATATATTGATAATAATATTCACGTATTAATATGTCTAGTTTATAGCAGACCAGGCGTTAGTGACACATTCAACCACCAAGCGCTGTAGTCGATACGTGAGGGTGAGAAAAAAACTGTAATCACTTTATTGAAATTCATCTAAATAACTGGGGTGACCTGGTAGTTTAGGGGTAAGGTGTCAGACTTCTGTGCTAGGGGTCCGGGGCTCAATCCTCGGTTCCGGCACAGGTTTATCTGATTTCCAAACCCTTTCTTCACCTCTGACAAGACGTGTATTAATCACAACTTGTGAATGTGTGGAATGCCAGGCCTCCACCGTGGTTCGGATCCCACGTTAAACTGTAGGTCCTCCATTTCATCTCACAATCAGCCTACCTTTACACATTAGCGTAAGTTCGTGTAACCCGAACGGGTAGTAAGACGCGGTGCTGATATAAATAATAATAATAATAATAATAATAGCTTGAATGGGTTTACAGAAAAAAAAATTGGAAATATTTTCCAAAATCGAAAATTTTCTAGAAAAAAAAAGGGGAAATCTTTAGTCCCATCCCTTATTTAGTAAATCTTTACTAATTTTCCTCGATTGAACCGGTTTGGTCGCTTTCATGGCCTCCATTTAAATGGTAATAAATGATGTACAATCCGTTGACCGTCGATCATATTTCGACGCCTCGTTTAAACTGTGACCTGTATTTTACTATGCCTTGAACATTCTCGTAAGCTTCTGTGTTTACTTTACTTATCAGTTTTAGCTCTGCTGTCGGTGGAAGCACATTCTGAGGTCTGACAGATCCATCATCTTTTGTTACTATCCTCGCCACTGAATAACCCTCTTTGTCATATTGATCTTATACGACGACGCCGCCACCATCCCTTTCTCGTGTCTCTTTTGAGCCTTCCGCCATATTCTTGATGCTCTACCTTTCATTCTTCCTGTTTGTTCTATTCTTGCCTTTTTACCTTGTTTCTTTGCAAGTAATACCAGGGCCACGTGCCTCTTCACTTTCTCACCTCCCCTCCCTCCCCTTCTGTTTGCTCAACCATGTGTCACGCAAGTAAGCAATCACTCGTGTTCATCTTGAACGAGGTAGACGAATTGTATATTCGTCGACACAAAAACTCGTCAACGATTTGAGAAGCAATCAATCAAAACGAAGTTGAGTACCTCTCAGACCTAACTCACGGTTTCTTAATGAGCTACGTGCATTTACTTTGGTCCAATTTTCATTTAAAGGGCCTTATCTGACAACTATAAAAGTAACTAGATACACTTTCGCGTATTTATACGTTAGATCATGGGTTATTCAGCTGTCAGTTTGGATATATGTGTATTATTAATAGTTATAAAATTACATTAATACATTAGTAAAGTGTTATCATTCATTAATCACCGCAAAAGGACCTTCAAATGAAAATTGGACTATAGAAGTAGAATCGTGGCCTAACTGTGTAGGTTTACGTTTTCTGTTTCACTTAGACCTTCTTGGTGGTCTTTGCTAACTTGAACAGATCACCGAACTGTTACATCGGGGACACAAGGCGTTTCTATGATTCCTTTCACAAAGCATTCGACAGAGTGGTCCCTTTCACCCCAACCCAGTGGGACCCTACACGGAACATGTCATAAAACTGAACACTCACAAAGTCGAGGAAACGCCAGTTCCGTAGCCTGGGCGGGGTGTACAACATCCCGTACAGTTTACAGTACATCCCAGAAGAGAACGCCGCGGTGAGGTATATATCCTGCGTCGTTTGTTCCCTACGACAGGAAAAGAAAAGAGAACTCTTGTGCGGGCGGCGAGAACGCCACCATCATCATCATGAACATGCAAGACAAGTCTTCCTTCATGGCAACATTTCCTTCCTGTCCTCAGCATGCGGCGTAAACACGCGGCAACACACACACACAACACACACACATGAGGGTGGAATGAATATATTATCATCCTGCCATACAGTAGGGTCTTAGTAGCCGCGAGGGAGGGACACCCGGTGTAAGTCCATACAGTAGGGTCTTAGTAGCCGCGAGGGGAAAGAAGCCCACCTGGTTTATGTCCTTTCACATAAGATGAACGATGCTTGCAGCAAAATTATCACTCGTAAAAAAACTTGATTGATTTGTTCAACACTGTGTCATACTGCACCTATATATTAACTACACTAATGTATTAAGGATAGGAAGTGTAGATGCTTTTGTTTGGGAGCGGAGTGGAATTTCATTTTGTAAAAAAAAAACTTCATTAGGCCTACACCTGACCGGGATTATAACCTCGATCTTCCCTTGACCGGCAACCCAGAGACTACTTACTATATGAGCCTGTCATTTAGTCGGCGTGGATACAGATGCGGGTTAGTGAGTCAAGGTTTTTCACGCACTTTGAGAGCCGTGAAAACAGGGATTTTGCAAAATCTAATAATAATAATACTGGATTAGTTAATTTTGGACTGGATGGACGAAAAAATGATTGAAGAATCAAGCACGCTGATTCAAATGTCTTACCTCTTAAACAAGAGTTGAGGAACGACAGAAACTGTGTTTCCACATCAATCTTAAATAATTCCCTTTAAAAATAAGTTACATTACTTCACACTTAGTCAGTTTGATGAAAAATAAAAAAAAAATCTTGTATTTTCCTCAATCTAAGCTGCCTGCAAAAATGGGAATTCCTTCTGGAAAACACGGGAAATTTGAGAGTACAAATTATTGGCGACCCTGTGACTGATGTCTTTCTGCCCGTTCATACTACATTTATAGCTTTCCTAAGAATGCCTGTGAATTAACTTGTTGCGACTGTTAGTGTAACATGTTGAGATCTCTCTGATTTGAAGAAGGGCCTGGTAAATGACAAGATGATAGGGACATCAGAGACATTACGTCTGTTCCCCGTCCCAAGTTTCTTTGAGGAACAAATGTTACGTCGTGTTACATGATCCCCCAAGAGATTGATGGTCTAGTGGAGTATTCAGAGTAGGAGCACCATCAGACGCGGCGGGAAATGAAAAAATAAAAAAGTTTCCCTCGCCGCCATAAAGTAAAATTATTCCCTTGGCGTTTCACTCCGGTCTCGGAATTGCTGGCACAGATGCTGTTGTCGTTAAAGGATTTCAGACGTGGTTTAGTACTTTTGTAAAGTTGGCAGTATTTTTTAACAAATTTTTGTTCCCAGGACACAACTTTACCAGTATGACGAGCAATAGAAAGTCCTCGAATTACGTGGATTCATAGATACGTGGGTGTGGAACTTAGATTTACGACCAGCAACGTCATCTTTTTGGCGTCACTTTAAACATTTATGGCGTTTTCATAAAGCTTGTAATGATATTGATATAGATCACTCTGAATTATGTAAAAAGTCTTGGATGAAGGCAATTTTTCTTTAAGGTAGCATATGTATAATATCCTTTTATGATTAATTATGAAGAAACACGCGCATTTCAGAAATAATGGGAAAAGGATTTCACCATTAAAATATATTTTTATACCATTTTTCCTGTTAAAGGAACAACTACTAGCACAGAATACTATAATTTATACATTAATATCCAAGTGTGCATTGATATAAAATATTTAATTGGAGTATGTATCAGTAATTAACAGATGTCATTTGAATAAACCGTGTGTGAATCAAACAGCCATCAACAGTTCTCTTTCTTTCAATTTTATTAAATATACCGAAATTAGTGCTCGACACGGAGCAATTAACAGCTAGTTAAACGTATCTATTCCGAACAGTTGATGATAGGCGCTCGACCAACGGAGCTATAGAAACCTAAACATCATCACAGCATTATTATATCAGGGAATTAATCCGTATGTTTCAATCGACGCCCAACGCGGGGCGATTAATCAATAGTGATACAAGCTGTATAATCATAATTTATATAAATATTTAGAGTGCACTTTCTAAACTAATTGACAAAACCATTATACGTCTTGCAGGCTAACTTAATTCTATAACAAACACAATAACCAGTCCCATGTCCCTCAATTTATTACAACGAAAGGGGAACTCCCAATTTCATTAATGATAGATTTTTTTGACCTTACCAGGAATCTAATCGAAGATTCTCATACAATCAAGCAAATGAACTACCGACTGAGCTAAGGGGTTGTGTTACTACATCTTGAAAGGTTCGTAAAGAAACTAGAAATGAGTATTTTGCGAACGAATGGTTCAAAGTGAACTTCTAAGAGGCGTAACAGTAAACACTTGTGACTCTACGACCGAACTTCATCACGGAAACGAATGACAAAGCCGAGATTATCCCACGAGTTACTTTGATAGGCTTGTGTGGATCGAAAAGGATTTCTTTGAACAGAGTTAACTATTTATTTTCTCCAGTAGAAACCAGAGGTGCAGAATTGTCCGAGCGCGCGAACGAGGTTCGGGGGAAATTAAACGAGTCCTGGGGAAATTTGGGGCAGGGAAAAGTCCAACAATTTTTTTGACACTTTTATCTTTTAGTACATTTTGGTTCTGATATGGTAGTTTCATTTGTCTGAAAAACAAAGGCTGATAACACTCAAAGCCGATATTATCAGTATGTGCCTATAGTGAGGCAGTGTCGGTGTGAACACAAATAGTTGAGGTGTCTAGGGGCTAAGACAATGTGTCAGAGGTTGAGATAGGGGCAAAGGAAAATCTAATAACTCAACCTGGCTAATGGCATGATTGAGTGATGCGTCATCAGTCACCTACCCTACAGCGGGGGAGGGGAGGGAAGGGTGAGCGATGGTTTGTTTTTGTTTGAATTCAGTCATCCATTATATCACGGCCTAATTACACGGCGATGTGCGCGCAGTTTATTTAAACTCGTGACATGCATATTGTAATAATTGTGTAGCCATGAAATTGTTGTTTTTAGTGGACAATTAGTGGACCTATTAAGGTTTGTACATTTTACAGTAGATAAATGTTTTAGATGGTTTAATGAAACAAATATTTATTATGTCGACTTTTAAGAGCAAACAAAACGTCATCTGTGCTTATTGTGAATGGCGTGGCAGATGTGATAAACTTGGATATCACGTATCTAACAAACATCCCCAAGAAAAACCTATAAGTAAGGATCAAGGGAGTATTGTAAGTTTTGTAAAACGTAAATTATGTGATCAGGAAAAACTCATGGTCGTAAATAGCGATAGTATTTCTCGTAGTGTGGTCGATAGTGATAGACCTTGCAGTAGTGGCGAGTCTATGAAAATCAAAAATTAAACCAAGGCCTCCCGGAATGACACTCCATTGCCTCTTACTCTCAAGATGTAAAATTAAATGTTAGTACCGGTAAGCCTACTGGTATCAATTAACAATTAATAACAATATGTAATGCAGACAAGGAAATGGGAAGGTTGCCATTTCTGGGAGACAACTATATTTTTTATAAGGTAGGTACTATAAAAATAACTATGATGTTAAAAAAATATTAAATTTGAATTTTACAACCTCTATCAAATATTCAATTTTTATTTTGAGTGCTATGGTTTTCGGGGAATTTTTTTAATGAAAATTTTATGTTCTGGGGAAATATTTGAGCTCTGAACATATTCTGCACCCCTGGTAGAAACATAGTTTAATTTTCTTCACGTGGTGATCTCAACAGTTGTTGGAATATCTGTCATGAGCATAATGGCGTTAGATGAGAAACTTTTAAATGAAGATAAAAAGTAGTCAATACATTTCAGGACACTCTTGTCACCCTACTGGCCCACTCAGCTTCGTTCTTGCATATTTTTATGATACGGGTCTAATCTAACTAGTAACTGGTCACGAGGCTATCGCTCTCCACGAGATCTCGGTACCGAGCCATGACGTTATCTCAGTGCTGGATGTTTGTCGAGTACCGCTGACAAAGGAAGACTTGTCATGTTCCTGTAACAAATCTCCCATCTCGCTGATGCCACAAATAACCTGACTCCTGCTCTTACCACCCCCCTCCCTTCCTGCTTGAAGATTAAGACCCTTGGGTTGACGCTGACAACTGAAACTTTAGCTCCTTGGATAGCCGAGAAGTGGTCGCTGGTTTGTCGATTGCCTTGAGCTACCTGGGTAGGATAGTGTAGTCCAATTTAATAAGAATATCCTTATCTGACAGCTAGATAAGTTAATAGATCTACTCTCACGTATTCATAAGTCAAGTCAAGTGAGCTTAAGCTGTCACTTTTGATAGATATTATCATCACAATCCATATAGAATAACACTAACTAATACATGGTAAAATGGTATTAATTTTGACCGCAAAATAATATGTTTGTAATTTTTAAAAGGCCCTTCCTATTAAAATATAACTGTAACTTAAATACCCGCAGGTGCTTCTGCTACCAGCATCAGTGGAAGTGCGGTCTAAATGTCGGGCTCGTCCAGGGTTTCCGACTGTCTCAAGCAATACTACACTGACCTGAAATGTATTGTATTTTGACTGGTAGAATTCGGCTTTCGTTCATAAGTACTTATAACAAAAGTGATGTTAGATCGTGTACCCTTTTTAAGATAGGAAGGGTGGTCTCTTTTTTTCCTGTCTGAATTCTAGAATTTAGTAGGTAGTTAAAAACGGCCTCCAATCTTTCCTTACCGCCATAGACAGGGTATATACTGTAGCTACGCGGGGGATGCGGCAGTTGGCCTAAAAATGAAACCAAAAGTCATTTGGCCTACACTTTAGGCCAAATGACGGGTACCCGCTCTGCGATTATATTTAAAAAATCAAGCTCATCATATACAAATGAATTGCAACCCCATCAGGATCCAAATAAAAGTTGCTCTTGATGGTGTTATTATAATCTAAAATTTATATTCTAAGGCACCAAATCTCGACAAAATCGATCAATTATCCAATTTTTATAGGAAAATAATAAATAATAGATTGTATTGTTTCTTTGTACAGGAGGATGTTACTTTTAGCGTAAGGGTTTATTCTTAAACCACCTAACACGTATAACCCCCTACCCCTTTTTTGTCCCCACCCTTATGTTACACCAAATTGGCATTTAGCCTTCCCCTCCCCCTCCAAACTGTGTTACATTACTTTTCACATAAGGGGTGAATGTTATTATTTCATTGAGAAGCTATTGTGACACTAAAAGACATACTCAAAGATTTTAATACACATTTAAATCTTGAACACAAATTATTTCAAAAATGTTTGTAACAATAATAGCATTATTATTTTTGAAAATCGTGTTTATAAAGGAGACGATAACAAATTATATATAAAAGGAAAACGGTTATCTAAAAAAGTTGGTAGAAAAGGTCAATGTATAAGCTATTAATAAATGGTGAGTAAAAACTGACAATATACAAAATACTTTATTAATTTTATTTATAAACAATAGTGTCATTTTTCCAACATTATAATTTAAATATAATATCTGCGATGTACCTCACCTCCCTCCCCCCATGCAACGCCTGGGGACATTAGAGCTCACCTCTCAATAGTGTTACTTGTTTTATGGATGACCTCTAAGTTCCCTCTTGATCTATATATCCCCCCCCCCCCTCCCCACCTCATTGCTGTAACCGTGCAGATATCTCGGAAGAGTAATAAGACGTACAGTATGAAGTCAGACTTAGAGTCTGTTTACTTGTTATATTTTACATTTAAAATAACGTAAAAAATTAAGTTTTCTCATACTATTTCATTATTTTAAATAATTTCTTTTTATCCAACTCGAAACAATATTTTAAACATAATTAATTAAAAGTACTTATTCTTCATTTTGGAACGTTATTGACTGTGTAATATAGTGCACACATCAATATCTTTTAATACAGACATCGTATTTGCTTGGAAAATACTTGTCATTTTTTATATATAATAAATTATTTTATGAACATTTGATCGTATTTAGAAATATTTAACCGATTAAAATATTTTTATCCACTGCGTGAGTGCATCATTGTAAACTAACTTGTTTCCGTTATGTTCAACCACATGGTTTAAATTCGTCAGTCGCCATTTTGAAGCTATTTTCGTTAGAAGTTTTTTGGGAGTACTGTGAATATAATATTTTAGATTGAATGAAACGATAAATAAGCTTTGTGTCCGACCTCAAATACATAAATAAATAAATATATAAATAATATTGGCCTAAATTACTGTGGCTAACTATCATATTCATATATTACCATCTGTTTTCATTACAGTCATCCAAAGTGATAGATGTCAGCTGTTGGCGTAGGGATATATTAGGGACTATTTCTAGTAACTTTTTGAGCTGCCATCCAAGTCAACTTAGGTCATGAATGAATTATACACGGTGATGTCCTGCGAGTACTCGTATCTTGGGCCCACGTGGTGTGTGTCTCCCCTCAACTCAATCTCACGCGTGTGTTTGTTTTCCTCGCGTGGGATCGTGGGTAAGAAGTAAGCAAGCGCTGCTCCTGCTGTCTTCGGCTTCTCGTCGATATTTTGTTGGTGAAACAAACCAGGTGCAAGGTACCGACCGACCGACACGTGCTTGTGTGTATGGTGGACATTTTCCGCCGTGGTGGCTTGCGGTAAAGGGGTTAAATTGTAGAGGTGGAACTTAAGGTGAGGTAGAAGGGATAGCAAGTGTTTTTACAGTTTTTATAGAATTGAAAGTTTTTGGCCAAAATAAATCAAATATTTCTCCAGTAGCAACGTAGAGTTTAGTTTTCTGCACATGCTAATATCGACAGATCTAGAATATCTGTCTAGAGTGTACTGTAATTTTGTCAAAACTTTTGAAATAAAGAGAAAAAGTGTTGACAAAATTCCAGGACACCCTTGACAGATATTCAAGATCTGTTGATATTAGCATGTGCAGAAAACTAAACTCTATGTTGCTACTGGAGACATATTTGATTTATTTTGGCCAAAAACTTTCAATTCTATAAAAACTGTAAAATTACTCGCGCTCCCTTTTGCCGCACCTTAAGAGTCTATTTATTATATATACTTCAGAATATAGTGTGTTAAGACAAGAGTGAGTTATAAGAAGAGGGGTGAGGGGACTTTAGGTAGGGGAAGAGGTAGATAGGAAGCACGGAGGATAGTGGGGGAGATAAGTGTCGAGTTAGCTTTAAAATAATTTTAATTAAATTAAAAAATGGAAGTATCATTTATGAACATAATGGGTTTACAAAGGCTCGCATTCATTTGTTTCTTTACTACTTTTTTTTTAGCACCACATCTTACTACCTCTTCGGTTTTTATACGCTTATGTACTGATTACGATAATGTGTTAGGGATGCAGGAGGTTGCATTAGAGGATTTACGCCCGCATTTACGTGGATTGGGATTAGAAAACAATTTATGAAAAACTGCCTTCAGTACACCTGACTGGGATCGAACCTCGATCTCCCTGTAATCGGCAGTCTAATCTATTGTGAGAGTAGCACGTTGATCGTGCGGCCACCGAAGCGGGTGTTTTCTTACTACTACATACTACTATTAGCTATTACTATCACTACCACTAGTTATTAGGATTACTATTATTATTATCATTTAATCAGTCGAAATAAATCTACAGAAATAAAAATAAAAATTTTCCGGAAAAATAAAACGGGGACATTTATCCATTGCACCACTATACTTAACTTGTTGTATTTTTTCTCGATCTTCCTCCTCCCCCCCACCCTCCTTTCCCTTCAGAAAAAACTATTATTTTATAATCTAATTGATTGTTTCTAAAACTTCCTAAATATCTAATGCTAAAGATAAGTAGTTTTGCTTTTGTTGGTGGATAATTTATATATTAATAGTCAAACTCGATAGTTTACCTGCTCGTAGGGCTTGGATGTTGGCTGTTCCGTTAGTTATCTAGTGCTGCTAGTTCGCAGAAGTGCCGTCGACAAAATCCCACTTGAGCCGACACATCTTGAGCAGACGCACCTCCATTAGACATTCTTGACTGTTATCGTTGTCTTTCACTCTTGACGTTGTCAGTTTTAGCGTCTTCATTTCCGACCCCACCTCGAGATAACAGGGTGAAGAAGAATAGGTGTTGGCCGACACTGTCATCATAACCTTACTGTGGGAAAAGGGTGATAAACAACTGATGACTGAAGGAAAATTCTTCCTTGAGAAATTTTTTCTTCGGTGCTCTCACCCGTTGGGATGTACCCTTCGGGTAAGGGGGGGGGGGGCATGTTCTCTATCTAGTCACCTTTGCTCTCAGTCCTCACTCACTCGTTCATGTTTAGGTCCCCGGAGTTCGGGGTCTTCGTCTTGAGGGGAGTTTAGTATCCATCTAATAATTACATAGCACATGTGGATATATATTTTTTATTTATTTTTATCACCTGTTCCGTATTAGTTACACTAATGGGTTAGGGATTAGGAAGGCTAAATTGAGAGGAAATGGACACACATTTTCGTGTAGGAAGAGTGAAAAACCATTTAAGAAAAACCACTCTCAGTTCATCTGACCGGGATCGAGCCCCGTCCTCGGCAGTCTAGTCCAACATGATATTAGCGCATTCAATGGCCACCGAAGTGAGTGGATATTTATTACGCGCCTTCAAGTTGATTGTAATATTTCTTAGCAGTGGCTCTTATTTCCCCTTTTTTTTTAGTATATATATTTTAGACTCTCTGGCGGCGGGTTCGCGAACTACACCGTCGGGCGTGCTCATGATCTGGGCTGATGCTATGACGCCTGAAACGAGTGAGGGGGGGGGGGATACGGGGGAGAGTTAAGCTTAAACAAACATAATTTATTCGTTTATTTACATTATGGAGACCAGGGGTGTGGAAGGTAGGATTTAAAGTAAATGCATCTACATTTGCATGGAAAACCATTTAGGAAACACTACATCACGCACGGCTGGAATTCGAACTTCCGACCGTCACCGGCAGACCGGGTGAGATGACTCTGACGCTAATCTGCGTGTATATCCACTTATACGTTTTTTCATTGCTGTACTCGATTTATTTAAATTGTCGATCTTAGCGTGTGTTTAAAAAAGACTAGACTTGAGCACGCGACAACTTAATCACGTCCTTCTCCCCCCCCCCCCCCCTCACCCCCTAGCCAACGTATGCACGCCCACATGGAATTTGACTCTCTCACTTATCAGATAGAAGCGGTAATCATGTTCAGATTATAGGAACCGCGACGAACCCAAACAGTTTGTTGTGCAACCTCAGTCACGTTTTGAAAAACAGTCAATTTTAGAAAAACAAACACTTTTTTTTGCTTCTAAAATTGATAAGTATTTTACCATGTAATTCGTGTTAGATTATAAATATTTGTTTTAAGCACCCGTTAGTGTTATACGTGTTTATACTAATTGTTTATACTAATTACGTTGGTGATTTTAGGGATTTGGAAGATTATATTTATAGGAAGTGTAGGTGGTGCCATAAGGTGTGGCTTTTATACTGGGGGTCCAGGGTTCAATCCTCTATTCCGGCACAGATTTATCTGATTATAAAACCCTTCCTTCACCTCTGACAAGACGCGTATTTATCACAACTTGTGAATGTGTGGAATACCAGACCTCCACCGTGGTTCGGATTACACGTTAAACTGTAGGTCCTCCATTTCATCTCGCAATCATCCAACCATTACACATTAGCTAAGTGCGTATAACCCGAAAGGGTAGTATGATGCGGTGCTAATAATAATATCGGAAGTGTACCCATATTTGCGTGGAGGGAGAATAGAAAACCATTTCGAAAAAAAAAAGTCAATACACGATCGTCTCGTCATCGGCAGTCTTCGGCCAGAGGCCATCAAAGCGCGGAATAACATCAATGACGTATGAAGAGCTTTCCTAGCTGTCAGAAGATGCTTCCTATTAAAATCGGATTGTAGCAGTACCAATCCCACGACAATTTTGGCATTATCATAATTGCACTTTGATAATATAGTTGGGGATCTGTAATTTTTAAAAAAAATATTCTGGGGTCGTACAACTTATGAATTATGAAATACAATTCCAGTACACACAGAATAAATGTTTTGCGTGGGTCGTAATTGCATCTACGCTCGGTTTCCAAGTAATTTAAAATGAGTGATCATTAGTGTTGTCACACAGCGTAAGATAATCACGTGTGTTTGACACGCCACTTAAATCAACTCTATGAATTTGTTACACATGATAGCTAGCTGCTCAAAGAGAATTATATGTTATTATTATTAGCACCGCGTTTTACTACCCGTTCGGGTTATACGCACTTACGCTAATGTGTAATGGTAGGGTGATTGTGAGATGAAATGGAGGACCTACAATTTAACGTGGAATCCGAACCACGGTGGCGGCCTGGCATTCCACACATTCACAAGTTGTCTTGTCAGAGGTGAAGGTAGGGTTTGGCAATCAGATAAATCTGTGCCGAGACCTAGTATTGATGTACTAAGAACTCTAAATATGTTATAGATGAGGGAGGTTGAATTTAGAGTAAGTTTACCTGCATTAGTGTGGAGAGAGAGTGGAAAATAATTTAGGTAAAATCCGTGAGTACATCTGACTGGGATCAAACCCGATCTCCCCGACCTCGGCAGTCCACTCTATTACGAGAGTGGCTCCTTAGAACAGGCGACCACCGAACACGGTTATTAATCTTGATCTCGTTATTTTTCCAAACCATCATGTGTTCAGAATTTAACTATACGTGTGTGTTTGTTTGTGTGGTGAGGGGGTTAGTGGAGGTAGACCTTGACCGCTGCTCTGCGCCCAAGGCTACCGGTATAATCTTCCTTTCTTTCCGTCCACGAGTTCGCGCGGGGTTTTTAATCAATGGACTCTCCCAGCGCTTTCTCTGTACATACTCATCTTCCTACTTTACTCCCCCCACCTCACGTTACTATGGCAACTGCTGACGTCACCACGTGCTAGCGAAGGGGGGAGACGTCGGATGTAGACGGGAAAATCGTGTACGTTGCTATTATTATTAATACCTCTATTATTAACTTGTACTTTGTTAACAGTCACAATACCTGGTCCTCTCCTTGCAGTTAATTCTGCGCTGTGAAAGGGGGAAGCCCCAGTTTTATACATTTGTTTTTGGCTTGGTAATGGATTGAACCAGGGACCTTTGACTTTATTACATATGTGCTGGTCTGCTTTTGGTAGCTTGCATGGTCTAAAAGCCCTTTCACTTGTGTTTTGTCACACACATCTTCTTAATCACAGCGACAAGCATACAATACAGAATCTCCAAAAGCTTAAAACTTTTTTTCGTCTCCCCCACTTCTCCAAATTATTTCAACGAAAATTCTCAATCAAATAAATCTAGTATGGTTGAATTCCTCAGTCAATACGACAGTTAATAATTCCGTCTAAATTTTGAATAGAGAAAATTACAAAGTTAAATATTTTTTTTGTCAATTTTAATAGTCTCCATTTGATAGAAAATACACATAGAATTCTTTCTATCTATGCTATTACTGAATTTTACTATGAAATTTAATCTAAACCTGCTTGTGTTGAAGATGAGTAAAATAAACAATTAATATTTAGAGGTACTACCTCAAAGTCACAGATGATTTTTCTCTCGAAGTAATACAATGACACATATTCGTATTATTAATTCGTAAAGACTTCTTCAAGGATGTTGAAACACTTTGATCTCCCTAAGGTCTTCATATATAGTGTAAAAAGCAACCTTAAACTATTAATTGGGTGCAGTGTACCCATATCTTTCTGCACATTTCTTCTTTCTATTTACAGGATGTCCAGCAACCTGCAAAACGGCGAAAAGTCAGGAAATTTGTTTATTAAGGGAAAAGTTAAGGAATTTGATCAAATGTTTGGAAAGTTTACATATTCACTAAAATAATAGGCCTAAGCTATTTTCATTTACACTAACCAACTGTCAAAATAACATTTTTCTTACCTTTAATACTGAAATATTTTTTTTTTAGTACAGTTGTCCATGTTAAAAATACTAATCTCAATTCTAAAATTCAACATGGGATTTTCATCTCAACTTTCCACCCCTTTATACGTTCACTTCCTCTCATTCAACCTTCCCAATTCCTAATCCATTAGCGTAATTAATACTTAAAGCGTATAACCCGAACGGATAGTAAGACGCGGTGCTAAATATTATTATTATTATTTAGCCTTACTAGTCCATAAAAAAACATGTTTTACTGATTGAACTGCGGGGGCGGATAAGACAGTTTAATTGATTATATTTACGGTTGAATTTCCATAGAGAGAGCCTTTTAGAAAATACAAAAAATAATTATTTGGTTTCAACAATGTCAACAATTTACCATATTATTAGTTTGATTTGAAAGGTATTGATAACATCTATCAAAAGTGAAAGCTGTCAGATAAGGCTTTTCCTATTAAAAATAAACTATATTACTACAGTAGTATTTCGGAAATTCGATCTAATGTGGACTGAGATGGTGTTGAGTTATTGAAATGTCGAGTTTTATGAATTGAACTTGCATAAGATGAATGTTTACTATGCCATGTTTACTAAACAAGGATGAATCACAATACAGTATCGAATATTATAGTTGCGGTTGTACTGTACTTTGGTATTGTACGGTACAGTAACAGTAATATACGTACAATACTATATATTACGTGTTAATATAATGGTGTATATACATACGTGTAATATACAGAAATGCAGTACATTACTGTACAAATAATATTGTAATGATTCGACTAACACGTTACTGAATTGGAAAACTTGACAAACATTGCACTTGTAAAAACACTACAGCACAACTTTTCCACTTGAGTCACACAAACAAACTGAGAGGTTATACACACAATTGTGTGAACGTACGCGTGTCGAGTTACATGGAATGTCGAGTTTCTGAGACTCTACTGTACTATCGTTAGCTTTAATTCCAATTGTGACTTATTTACTTGAATTATTTTACTAAAAGACAAGATTTAAAAGGGTACATTTTATGAAACTAAACAAAGGCTTCAAGTGGTATACTTCCCCCTTCCCCCTAATTTTCCAATAAATGTACTTGAAGCCTTGTTGTGGTCATATTAGTTTGATGAGAAAATTAATTAGCAAACCCACTATTGTCGTATACTGTCAGGATAGGATCTCCAGAACAAAAACTAGAAACAAATAAATATAAACATTTTTATTTTCAACCTCTTTAATATTAATGTAATGATTGAGGTTTTCATATTATTGTCTTGTGTCTTGAAACAAATTAATATAGAACAAGAACGACACACACACTTACCAACTAAACGAACTATTTCAGATCTCCTCACAACAATAAGCGCCCTTTGTAGGTGGATACGCACTGATGAGACGGTTTATTGTGAAATATGATAGTTTATACCAAACAGATTTTATAGAACAGTGCGGACAAAGCTGAAATTGTTTCGAATAGTGCAGAGCGACCAACGGATTTCCCGTTCAGTTCTTGTTATTGGTTTTTAGAGCTCGTCATATGACCACATTTCAGTTCTGATTTTTTTTTTTTTCTTCTTCCTGCCCGCGTGTGCTCCTACTGGCTGACTTGAAAAAACTTCCCCCGCCCCTCCCCCGTTTCCAATTCACTCGCCCTTACAACTTAACGTCGGCGCGATAAAACCCCGTTCAATCTGGGCGGCGAATGTTCGGCTGTCGACGGCTACTTCTCTCTCGGCTATTGATCTCGAGGGATCGCGATCGGGGATTACAACCCTGTTCATCCTCCCACTTTTTTTTATGGGCTAGAGCAGGGGTTTCCAAAGTTTTATAGAGTGCCAATTTTACAACTATACATAGTTTTATGTTTAAATAAATAAAACATAATTAGTTAGACTGAGTTTATTTTTAATTTATAAAATATATTTTAATAAGATTTTGAGACATTCATTTTGTCAACATTTTGATTTAAATATTGACTGATAAGTTTTCTTATTTAAATTAATTGGGTTCTACAAAACTTTAAACCCATCGTGATTTATTGGTTAATCAACTTATAGATCATTAATTACCCGCCTTGGTGGTCGGACGGTTCCATACTGTAATACATCACTCTCACAATAGACTGGCTTACCAGGGAAGGGAGATTAGGGTTCGAATCCCTTTCAGGTATACTGAGTGTGGTTTTCCCAAAATTGTTTTTCACTCTTCCACGCAAACGCGGGTACACTTCTAATTAAACCTTCCCCATCCGTAACTCACTAGTGTAATTAGTAAATAGGCATATGGCCCGAACGTGTCAGTCTAAAATCGTTAGCAGGATAAACAAAGTGTACACAATATTATTTAGCACCGCGTCTTACTAACCGTTCGGGTTATACGCTTTAAGTACTAATTAGGCTAATGGATTAGAATTGGAAGGTTGATTTAGAGGAAGTGAACCCGCATTTGCGTGAGGGAGAGTGGAAAACAATTTAGGAACCCCCCCCCCCCAGTTCACCGACCGAGATTCGAACCTCGATCTCCCATCCTCAGCAGTCGAGCTCAACACGACTTGTGCGTTAGCCAACTACGCCACCGAGTCGGGTACACACACACAATATTATATAATCTTTGGACTTCTTTCTTTCTTCTTATTTTATCCAGCGCATTTTACTACCAGTTTGGAATATACGATTATGTACTAATTATTCCAATGGTTTTAGGGATTATGGAGGTTATATTTAGAGGAAGTGTGCCCATATTTGCTTGGAGGGAGAGTGGAAACCCTTGGGGGGGGGGGGGGCGGATCTAAGTATACCCGATTGAGATTCGAACATCGATATTCCCGTCATCGGCAGTCTAGTCTACTGTGAAAGTAGCATTCTAAACAATGCGGCCAACAAAGCGGGTTTAGGCTTCTTTTAAAAAACAATTTTCACAGAATCCATACAGAAGTTCAAGGACTATACTTTGGGAGCCCTTGCGGTAAATCGGATGAAACATGGAAGAAAGTGATGGCCTTGTCTAAAGAGCTGTCTGACACAATCTATTTAACAATCTAACACAGATGTTGACAAGGAAACTTTAGTCAGTGGTTTTAGTTTTCACATCTATGGCACATGACCGGAGAACATCGCACTCGCGTCAGAAACCTCTCATATCAAAGGTGCACGGATATATATATCAAAAGCGAACAGGTTAGGTTAGGTTAAGTTAGGTTAGGTAGGATGCAAACACAATAACTTATAACTCAAACTGAATTAGAGAAGCGTCTTTCGTGATCGAACCAAACAAGGAGTGTTGCCATATGGGCTCAGAGACAACAAACATTGGTCCTATTTTTTAACTGGTTAAATCCACCCACTGTTGGGATGGCGAGGAATTTTTCTTAACATTGAATCCCTCTCGAAATAATTTAAAGTATTTAAAAAAATACATAGTCTGTGTTATATATGCCATGAGTTTTATGATCCCAATAATGTACTTGCATTGGCATTTGTAATAATATTTTCAGGGTATATTTGAACAACTCAAACACCCCCCACCATATGGCCCTGCAGAACACGACTTACAATTCAACTTGATACAAATGTTGGCATATCCCATACAAAATGGAAACTCTAACGCCAGGAGTATAAATAGAGTCCAATTTTCATAAGAATGACCTTATCAGACAGAACATTGACTATTTCTGCTTTCGCGTTTTCATGCGTCAATTCATGTGAACTGCAGCTGTAACTTTTGATAGATGTCATCAATACCTATAAAATATTACTAATAAAATATTTAAAATGTTAACAATTTTGACTTCAAAGGTTTATATATTTTTAAAGGCCCTTTCTACAAAGGTTAGACTGTATTACAATCGTATTTCCAAAGGAAGACGTGTCTTGTCCATAGGTATTTGCCATTGACCATTTTTTATCCCTCTCTTGGCTCAATTTTATTTCGTATATATCTGAATTGTAATTGTTACAGTCCATTTTTCATACAAGGGGCCTTTTATGAAATACAAACTATTTTTTTAGCTAGCATTGATAACTTTTTCTATATTATTATTAGTATTTTATAAGTATTGATAATACCTTTAAAAAGTGACAGCTGCAGATCACATGACTTGACGTACAACTCGTGAAATTAGGTATAGTGACATTTCTAGACGTCAAGATAGTGTTGGCACTTTGGCCAGTGATTAAAATGTAATTATAGGCCGGATATAATCGCCTCGCGGCCCCGCCATTTGTTGATCCCTACAAGAAAGCTCTGATCGAGTTCATTTTAGACCAGCTGTACATGTTTTATGTTTTGATTGATTGCTCGTCACGTGTTTTTTTTTTTTTAATAAAGTACCACACATCTTGTTTTGCGTAATGCAACAAGCGGAACTCTTAAGGCGGTCGCCTCGGTTGGGCGAAAAAGTATCAATCGCTGTCAGGCCACACGGCTTAAAATTTGGTTTGTGTCATTTTCTGGAACGGCAATGTTTTATATAGGCTTGTACTCCCTTTCACCCTTCACTTATAATTACCCTTTGTCATGTCATTAGGAAAGAAAGTAAATAAAATTATGAAACGTTTATTAATCTCAAGGTAAAGAGGAAATCTCGCTGCTAATTATTTTTTGAGGTTATAAAACAATAATTACTTTATTTGTTAGAGGAAGGATAAATCTAAAGCTCTTTTTCATCAAGCTGGGTCTTATAGCTCCGCAAATATTATTAAAAAGTCGTTGAAAAATAGCTAATGTCACATTTTCACTCATCTCTTTCTATTAATAAAATTCAAACTATAAGGCTTTTAAGAAAAAATAGGCTTGTTGGAATCCTTCGACTTTATTTTGGTGTGAACCCTATTTTGAAATAACGCGTAGTAATATTAAATATTGCATTAGAGTTGAACGTCTGCGCAGCAATTTCTCGGTAACCGAGGTGGTCCCCTTAACACGATTCGAGAACGTGATTCAAATATCGTCTGTCCCATACCAACGAATAAATTAAGACTTATCGCCAACAGAGATTCACTTGAAGATTTTTATTTTTAATTTCTCTCTACGTTCATTTCAAACTTGAATAGCACTATGCCTTCTTTACGAGAGCCAATTGTCCTTGTTGTTGAAACTAAGTGAATGTTTGTTTGTTTGTTTCAGGGCCTGGACAATGTTAGCTCCGGAGCGTTGAGGCCCCTCACGTCTGATCTCAACACACCCTCGCATTGACAGCTACAGATTCTCCATGGCTAACCTAGAGGGTGAGTACGACCCCACGCTGATATTTGGCCGAATGGTCTAAGGCGTCATACTCTAGGGAATGACCCGCCTCGGTGGCGTAGTTGGCTAACGCGCTAGTCATGTTAAGCTCGACTGCTGAGGACGGGGAGATCGAGGTTCGAATCTCGGTCGGGTGAACTGGGGGGGGGGGTTCCTAAATGGTTTTCCATTCTCTCTCCACGCAAATGCGGGTTCACTTACTCTAATTCAACCTCCCCAATCCATTAGCGTAGTTAGTGCTTAAAGCGTATAACCCGAATGGGTAGTAAGACGCGGTGCTAAATAATAATAATAATAATCTAGTGAATGATTTTTTCCACTCGCCTTCAACGATAATGCAGGTAAATTACCTTTTAAACAACCGGCCTCATGGTGTAGTGGTATGTGCACCTGGCTACGATCCTTGGGGTCCCGGGTTAGATTCCCGGCTGGTACCTTGGGTATTTTTCCCGAAAGGGAATTATCCTAAAGGTCACAAGGTTTAAGTGTTTCCACTGGTTCCACAGCCTCGTATTCACTATCATCATCCTCTCATCTAATCGGGACATGGAAAGAGCCTCCACAGAAAGGAAGTACGATTAGTACATTCGGGCATCCCCTGGCAACGGTACATTAGTACTGGATAATCCTTCCACATACTGGGATATGATAGATGTAGCTCAGACGCGCACTGTTAGTATAACTTCTACAAGTCTCAAATGTTTCTTCCTCATCCCTACCCCATCCGAACAGGTAGTAAGATGCGGTGATTAAAAAAACACGCCAAGGCGTATGGTCACGAAAGTCTTACTATACTCCATTCACGGTAGGAATTACTCTCTGAAAGGTCTTTTTCCCTACCAATATCCTACTATATAATAGATTTATGGTAGGG
Organism: Timema cristinae; assembly: GCA_039000515.1. Lineage (NCBI taxonomy): Eukaryota > Metazoa > Arthropoda > Insecta > Phasmatodea > Timematidae > Timema > Timema cristinae. The sequence continues at coordinate 25,472,631 of JBCFYV010000100.1, read as the reverse complement.
AAAAAGGCCTTTCAGAAGTCAATTCCTACCTTGAACAGACATTAAGGATGAACATTTTCAATTGAAAAGTTTTATTCAGATTATTGAATCAAGGGAGAAGGAAGAAGTGGTGGGTCGGAAAGGTTTAGTCTATACTACGGGAAAGTGGGGAGCCCTGACGTTAGTTACACATTCAACCACCAAGCTCCTGGATCCATAAGTCTGGTGTTAAAATCCATAGGATGAATTATATTGAATTGTAAACTTTAAATAAAACTTGGGACACGTCGATTGCATTCTTTCCATTTTATTCAGAATCTCATGCTTTACCCTTTAAGAAATGAAAATATGCCGGGCCTGGAAACAAAAGAGAGTTGATTGAGGATTGGGTTAGCAGTAAAATCATATCAAACCAGAAGGTTTAACGCATGTCATTGAACAAGGCACGGGGAAGATTTTCCTAAAAAATAGCTTTTATTAAACGGAACAACTGTCATAATGTACACTGTAAGAAAAATCTGTGGTAAAATTCCCATACATGTATTGGAAGTAATTAACCAATACAAGTATTGAAGTTTTCCCATACACAGTCATGGGAAAAGTGCCACACGTCAGTAGTAATTTTCATGTACTGGGTCGGTATTTTTCCCATGTTTGGATATGGAAAAAATACAATTTCTCCTTTATGTTGATTGTATTTTTCTTATACTTCGTTGGTATTTTTATCATACCTGTGTTTGGAAAAATTAATATTTGACCACCATTAAGATTGTGATTTTTATATACTTGATTGATATTTTTCCCATACCATACAAATAATTCTTATTCAGGCACTTTAAAATCCTTTTACCTATAAGTGCACATAAGGAGCACATCACATCAGATCACTTTAAAAGAATTCAGACGACATCAAAAAGGACTTATGCCCTTTAAATTAATAAAGTGCACTAGGGTAAAAGTGCGCTACTATTCAGACACAGCCTATATTTTAATTAATAAAATAGTTTGGTAGGATACCTAATCTTTTTCGATATTACAAATGATACACCTATTTTACTAAGCGTTAGTCACATGTAGGAAAATGATAGCTCAATCTCTATACAAGATGAAAACAATTTGAATCACAAAATAAACAACTACCACGTGGTGTTTTGTTCTTATTACAAAGTTAGGTTAAACAAGCGAAATTCCTCCATTTTTCACATAATGAATTATATTCATAAATAATTAACTTGTTCTTCATTAACTGGTGAGAAAATACAGCAGCAAATATACTCCTTTAACAAAAAAATTAATAATTCATTAACTTTTTTATTTACACTATGTTCTTCACTAAACAAATATGGCGAACTTCTTCTGAACTTGAAGACAAACGCGTCTCTCTCTCTCTCTCTCTCTCTCTCTATTATAGCGCATGCGCACTGAGCTACGAATCGGTGTTTCCCATTCAAGTTGAAATTTTCCCATATAAATGTATGGATACTTTTGGGTGCATTGGAAATGTTCGATAGACATATGGGAGAATTCCGATGTCCGTATGGTATATTAAAAAGTATGGGAGAAATAAAATATTGTTGTATGGAAAATTTATGATTATTTCTTACAGTGTAGAAAGAATGTTTCCACGAATGATACTGGATACAACACCTGTTGGGAACACTGGACTGCGCTAGGGCGACACGCGGCAATCATTGTGCGCTGTGACGTGATAGATTAAGGCAGTATTCTACCAATCTAGTTTTTGACTGCAATCTAGTTTTTGATTGGTTCGCTTCGTGTTTAATTTATGGCTGACTGAGCCACCGGGCCTAAAACTATTCCCTCCACTTCTGGATGTACTTTCACGACGTAGGTTTCTGGTAATACAGTAATACTTGTATAATCTGTTCTAAATTGTGAGAATTTGAGGGCCCAAAAATAACTAAAAAATTTGATGTTTGTTTAATGTTAATACGATATCAACTTTCAGCCGTATATGGAATAACTGATGCCTGAAGCCGTGATTTTATCCACATAAGGATTGATTTATCCCCAGTCCTTGGTTAAATTTTCTTCCCCAACGAGCTTGATTTGTATTAAAGGATAAAGAACAACTGTACCAAGTTTGAATTAAATCGGTTAATACGTTCAAAAGTTATTTTGAGACATATCCACCACAGACAAACAAATGTAAATCCGTATAGCTAAAATGAAGAATCCGCTTCACTCGTTTAGTAAATCAAACATTATGTTTTTATTTAATTTTACACTCTGACAATATTTATTAGTTCGCCTATACGTGGAGTCTACTATATGAGCGCGCAAGCAAAAAATTTCCAACCCAACTTGTTTTTCCCCCTCTTGTCACCTAAGCAAACGCAGCCTGCCCCCCCCCCCCAATCGCAGTCACTGTTTGTACACCCCTAAGGTCGGCCCTGAAAAGTAGTTTACTATCAAAAATGTCAGATAAATTAAAAGGAAATTTAAAAGAAAAGTATATTGTATCCTTCGTTTACCCTAGAAGGTAGCAAGTTACCTTGCATTATTGGATCACTCTGGCAGGAGTCGGTAAAATGGATGATCGATCTCACGGCAATTTTTATTCGATAGCTTAAGAAAGCTATAGTCATTAAAAGTCGAGCTTTTAGTCTTTTAAAATCGCATATTACAGGGTGTCTACAATCCTAGAAAATCAAGGAAAACTGGAATAAGTCGTGAATTTGGAAAATTACAAAAAAAAATCGGGGAAAATATTGTTTTACTCAAAATATGAAATATAACAATCACTAAATCGGTAAATTACAATGTGATTCAATTTTTTATTTTTTTGTAGTTGTGTAACATATTTTATAATTCCTAGTAGACTATATTAATACAAATAAAAAATAAAATTTATTAAAATTTTAAGCCTTATTATTATTAATAAAAAAAGATTAATAGTGACCGGAGGGAAACGGGGGGGATAGAAGGGTGTAACATACTTTTGAGTCTGGAATTTTTTGGGAATGATCAGGGTAAAAAGTCGGGAATTTTGTTGGTCAAGTTGAGTAGATAAATACCATGAATTCAAATTCAAATAATAATTAGAACGTGACCAAAATAACCTTGAACGCTTATAATCGATTATGTTATGATAAAATTAAAGGGTCTAGAATTAAATGTATATTTCACTTAGTCTATAAAAAAATTTATAAAGGAGGGAGCATAAGTATTTGAGGAAAGATTAAATTTTTAAAGAATAAATATGAAATAAAGCAAAAAAAAAAAAAGTAGAGCGTAGAAACGTTGGGTGATCATCGGATCTTTGATAAGTTTGTAAGTCGATCGGTACGGTAAAAGGCTGTAGATCTCTGCACGAAGGTATAGGTTAAGGCGGGGCTCTAGGAAACTCGAGAAAAGTTCGGTGTTTTAGCAGTTTTTATGGCAAACTTCTTTTTTTTTTTCCAAAATCAAATAATTCTCCAAAAGAAACCTAGAGTTTAAATTGCTTCAAATGGTAATATCAACAGTTTGTTAAATATCTGCCATGAGCATAGCGGATTTAGAGGACGCCTCTATCCACATGTTCACTAATGCGGGTAATAATTTTCAATGTTATTTAAAATTTAAATATTAAATTATTAAAGGCATGGAAACACATCAGATTCAAATTATATAAGTAGCATATGAAGTATTCTTTAAGTTAATATACCCTAAAATATATTTTAACCGGACCTTCCACATCTTTTGAGTTATAAAGCACAGCGCAATTTTAGGTTAACTCTCACTATTCTACTAAACTCAAGGTTTTCTTAGTTTAACTAATCTTTCAGTCCGTAAGAACAACATTGTATTGTCTTCGAATCAACACTAAGCACAGGTGCCCACGTGGTATTTATGAATGCAGGCCTTGGAATTGTAGTTTAGTTTTTAACAACCGAACCAAATACATTTATATATATACCAAAGTTTGCGCCCAGAAAGTTTATTGTGAATGTAACTATACCCATCAATAAAGTCCTAATCTTTTTCAATATATTGTAAAAATTGATCGATTAAGTTTTCTGACCAACAGGGGGTCTTTTTTTTTACAACTTTTATTTTAACTTATTTTGCAATGAAAAAATGATATCACTCAATTTAAGCTGTTTAGTTGATACACGTTAACTTTCTCGTTGGCAATTCTAGTAGGCTGATAACCAAAATTAGATTTTTCGCGTATTAGGCCTATAAAGGTACATACACACCGGAGCGAATGGTAGCGAATACGAGCGAACGAGCATTCGGCGAACATTCGCTACCATTCGGAGATGTTCGGACCTGCTCGAATGGCGTTTACACCGAAGAGAACAAGTTAGATTCAATGTTGTTCGCAAAAGATCCACCTATTCGCAGCTACCCCGGGAGTATGAATACTTGTGTACCATGGAAGGTAGTGATTATGAATAGCATTTAGCAGTAGCTTGTTTGGCGGGTTTGGGAAAAACTGCGCTGAAAAGAAGGGAAATTTGGGTTTCGGGATTTTTACAGATATGTCAACAATCACTACAAACTAAAAACATCGCCAATCATTAAAGAATAAATAGCGTAGAACAGTTCACTAGCGTTCGCAAAGTCCAAATGGCAAGACTTTACATCGGAACGAACAGCGAACTGTGTACAGCACTCATTTCCTTCGATGATTCGTCCAAAGACCGACAGCATACGGATCATGGGCGAATGCGAACAGAACCTGGGCGAACACTAGCGAATGGTGTTCGCTTCAATTCGCTGACTGTGTTCACATCAGAGAGAGTTCTCCATTCGCTAATGTTCTCTCCGCTGTAACTGTACCTTAACATTTTCAATTTAGCACTTAGAATTGGGACATGCAAAGATTTATATGAAAATATTACCAAAAAATCGGTTCACTCTTATCGCTCACTAATATTATTTTACAAAATATGTTCTTGCTAGTTAAACATTGACCTTTGGAACAGTGACGTTTATATATATATATATATATATATATATATATATATATATGTGTGTGTGTGTGTGTGTGTGTGTGTTTTTGTATCGGGACTCCAAACAAATTCGACTTTGTTGACCCAGTCAGAGTTTTTTTTTTCCTCCTGACACTTCCGTTGGAAATGTTGTGTGATTGGGTTCGATAGAAAGATTTTTTTTTTTTTTTTTTTGCGTAGCTGTGCAGTCTTGGCTCTCGGCCACGCTTAGAACACGTGCTCATTATTATCAAACGAATATTCATACGACACGCTGGTGTTTTATTTGCGTATGCAGGGTTTACAAGCATCTGAAGAACGGTTAAAAACACAGGAATATTTTTTATCTAGGGAAAACAAGTTTTCTTACACAAATAAAACAATGGAATGTTAATTGTATTTGTAAAATATAACTGCAAGCTTTAAATAGTAGACATTTGTACAGAACAGCGATTTTAAACTTTTACAACTCACGGCACACCGAACTAGCATTAGAATTGTGCAGGCACACCATAGATTTTTTAAAGAGAGATTTTATCATAAAAAATAATATTAAGACTGTGTTTAAAAATTACTTTTAAAAAATAAGCTAATGTTGTAAATGGATTTAAAAAGTTTTAATTTTATTTCTCAATTTTTGTTTCACTTCTTTTTAATTTTCTCACAAACCTTCGTGGCACACGATTGAAAAACGCTGATATAGAAGAAAAAGTGAATTAGAGAACTAAGAACTCAGTTAAAACAGGTAGGCCTATTTTATCCTTACTTTTCTCCTTGAAACATTTGAATGCGGTGCCCAACGACTACATCAGGGTGGGATCAAGGAATTTAGGGGCCGGGAGCCACTTGCAAAATGTGGGGGCCCACGACCCTTTATTTTAAAATTTGTAATAAGGAAAAAAATATATTTCAAACTAAATTTAGCTTAAAATGCATAACACAATTAATTAAAACCTATATGGAAAGGGCATTATTTAATCCAAAAATATTTATTGAATCCAATTCTGATTCTAATTGAATTTATATTTAAAGGTTCCTTTACCGGTTTCGGTTTAACTCCCTGGACGTGAGGCAGCGTTTTTGTCATACCCGCTGGAATGAAAGAGATAATAAATATACTTATAGCTTTGTTGCACTTTCAAATAATTATTTTATACCAAAAAAAAAACTATAACTTCTAACATTGTATATAAGTAAATTTTAATAAAAAAAAAGGTGCCTGGATTTCTAGGTAGCTTTTCAATCGTGGGTTCGGAACCATAGCCCCCATGTCCACCCTTCCGCATTAATCTGGCCCTGGACTATATATACCCACAAAAACATACCCACACATCAAGCTTCCATAATACTGTTCTAACACCAATAACACTACTTCACACTGGTATTTTTTATGAAAAATTTAATTCAATTTCTCTCTACTATTATTTAAAGTTTCTGGAAAAATGAAAATTCCTTCTGACAATCTTGGAAAAAAACAGGGAATTTTGTATTCAGAAAATAGTGGCAGGCCTGTTATGCGATAAACACAATTATTTGACTGAAAGGGTTTATATTACATTTTATTGGGTTAAGAAAGGTAACATTTAAAGGCTATGTAGCCGTATTTTTTATGTAGACAGAGCAGGAAACCATTTAAGATAAACCACCCACTTGAATCCCGTCACCGTCAAACTGACTAAACGAACCTCAACGATTAAACCGCGTGTCCACCGACACGGTTATAAATACGTTTTAACACGAGATATGTTAATATTGATTCTAAAGGGATGAGGAGGTTAGTTTTATACGTACTGCAACCACATTATCAATTATATTGAGCATGCAGGCCAAGGCGTCAAGTCTCGTCTGGTTTGTAGGGCACGGAAAGGTCGGGGCTCGAATCTCGGGTGTACTGAGGTGGATTTTCCTAAATGTTCCTATCTTCATCCACACAAATGTGGGTACATTCTATCTGTATTCCGTCTAACTCATTTCTAACCCCATTAGTATATGCAGATTGCTCTGATGGAAAAAAATTAAGATTTTGAGGGGGCTGAGAAAAGCAAATGATAAATCACACTTTCGAGATAACATTATTGCACCCTCATGGGAGTCGAACCCTAACCTCTTTTCCTTACGGTGATCAAGTGCAATGAGAGTCTAACGCCTTAGACTGTGCGGCTATTCGTTGCCATGGGCGAGAAAGTATTTATGGCAGAGATAATAATTTTAAGATCAACTAATCTTAGAAAACAAAACGATGAGGGTGATAACTATAAACTGATTGTACGATGACAGGTTTGAAATTAGCTGAAAACAACTAAACACATTTGAAAGAAATAATGGAATAAATTTACACTCTTGGGATTATAAATGTAGTTTACACATTGTTTAACCTTCAATTTTCAATCAAGATAATCTTTGTTTAGATTTTGGGGGAGGCTTAAGCTCCATGAGAGCCCCTCCCCCTATCCCCTCACCCCAGGGAAACCTGCTAGGTGTGTGCATAATATTAATAAAAACAAAATAAAAGCAAAGGCCAAGCTATTACAAAGCGTGTTAACATTACTTGATGCGTGTTACCAACACGACAAAACAAACAAAGCGTGTTCTTTGTTCAGACAGTTATGTTAAACCAGCAGCGGTCGTCGAAATACAGGAAACTTCTTCCAAAGGAATGATATTAGTGAATGCCTCCCTCGAAATATTATTCCAGCGAAATAAAACTGTTAGGGGGATACATTTATCCCTTCTCCTTTAAGGAGAGGTGGATTTCTTCTTATATTTCTATTCGTTTCTCCGATTCTTCCCCTTTCTCTATCTCTCTCTTCTTTGCCAGGATTTATGGATATTGCTTGAAGCAAAGCAAACTTTCCCCTCATACATCAGGAATATTAAAAGTTACCCCCTCCCAAACCTCTTCCTCTCCAACCCCTTGCGGAAAACCAAGTTATTGTGGGAGCAGGCAAAGTGATAGACAACAAAGTGGTCGACACGAGAGGACAAAGTGGTAGACAGCAAACTGCTAGACACGAAGAAACGACACGGACCAAGTGATCGACACGAGCTGGACCATGTGATAGACAACCAACCGGTAGACAAAATGAAAACGATTATTTGGAAGGCTGGGTGGGTCAAGTGGCCGACACGGCTTGGACCAACTGCTAGACAAGCTCAGGTATAGGAGTACAAAGTGATAGACAACCAAGCGATCGACACGAGAGGACCAACTGCTCGACAAACTTTGATATCATCCAGTTAAGAGTGGGCTAAGTGACAGAACAGTTAATTCAATACACGCTTGTCCTTGATTTCAAGTTATTTCCACCTACATTCTTACTTTAGCAAACCCTACAAACATATGTCAAGTAGTGTAAGTATGGTTTAACCTCCTAAATAACACTGTATGCAAGGTGTAAGTATTGTTTGACCTCCTAAATAATACTGTGCTAGGTGTAAGTATATTTGACCTCCTAAATAACACTTTATGCTAGGTGTAAAGTATTGTTTGACTTCCTTAATAATAACACTTTTTGCTAGGTGTAAGTATTGTTTGACCTCCTAAATAACACTGTTTGGTAGGTGTAAGTATTGTTTGACCTCCTAAATAACACTGTTTGCTAGGTGTAAGTATTGTCTGACCTCCTAAATAACACTGTTTGCTATGTGTAAGTATTGTCTGACCTCCTAAATAACACTATGCAAGGTGTAAGTATTGTTTGACCTCCTAAATAATACTGTGCTAGGTGTAAGTATATTTGACCTCCTAAATAACACTTTATGCTAGGTGTAAAGTATTGTTTGACTTCCTTAATAATAACACTTTTTGCTAGGTGTAAGTATTGTTTGACCTCCTAAATAACACTGTTTGCTAGGTGTAAGTATTGTTTGACCTCCTAAATAACACTGTTTGCTAGGTCTAAGTATTGTCTGACCTCCTAAATAACACTGTTTGCTAGGTGTAAGTATTGTTTGACCTCCTAAATAACACTGTTTGCTAGGTCTAAGTATTGTCTGACCTCCTAAATAACACTGTTTGCTAGGTGTAAGTATTGTTTGACCTCCTAAATAACACTGTTTTCTAGGTCTAAGTATTGTCTGACCTCCTAAATAACACTGTTTGCTAGGTCTAAGTATTGTCTGACCTCCTAAATAACACTGTTTGCTAGGTCTAAGTATTGTCTGACCTCCTAAATAACACTGTTTGCTAGGTGTAAGTGTTGTTTTACCTCCTAAATAACACTGTTTGCTAGGTCTAAGTATTGTTTGACCTCCTAAATAACGCTGTTTGTCACACGGTCTAATAAGGTAGCTTGAATAAGAGTAATCATTCCGACTGAGTGGATTGGGCTGATAGTTACCACCCTTGTGGTTTTTACATCTAACTTTTACACTAATGCGGGATTATTTCATCTTAACTTAGCTCCTTATTTTAACATATTAATAAACCTGGTGCTAACGCAACATCAACAAAATATTCTTAGCTTCGATGGTTGATGGTCTAAAGCGTCATTCTCAAAATAGACTGGACTGTCAATGACGGGAATATCAGGCTTCAAATCCAGCTGGGTGTACGGAGGGTGATATTTCATTAATGGTTTACATTCTCCCTACATGCAAATGAGAGCACATATCCTATAATAACAACATTTCTTCTTTAATCCATTAGTGCAATTAGAATTTTTTTTGTAGCACTGTGTCTTACCACCTGTTTGGGTTATACGCGTATTTACTAATTACGTTAATGTGTTGAGAATGAGGAAGATTAAATTTATATATAGTGCACCTGAATTTGCGTGGTGGCAGGGTGGAAAACCTTTTAAGAAAAATCACCCTCACTGTACCTGGCAGAATCGAACCCTGATCATTAGCTACCAACTTAGTTTCTGGCAGTTGCTCTTTTATATAAAATTTTATTTCATCTTGTTAGTTCTTAAAGTATGATTTTACCATTTATAACAAAACGTTTGTCTCCTTTCCTCAGATCCGATAACTCGTTTCATTCAGAGAAACATTCTTTATTTTCAGATACCATATTGTATGTATCAAAACCTATTATTTATTCGAAATTATAACTAAACCAGTGTTAGAAAATATGTTTAGAAGAGTGCAATGTGTAAGTAAATTATTAAAATTAAAAACACGATAGTTTAAGTTTATACACATATAAGGGGACCTCACCCTTTTTGGGCTAGTTAAATCTAGGGTGTCGAGAGAACAGCAATTTCTAGGAGGATCCAGACCATCCTTATACCCAACTCTCTAAGCCCATGTTTATCACGTTGTTAGTTTTGAAATAACTTGTCTGTCACTTGAGCCACTCTTAACTGGATTCATCTGATGTTTGTCGAGCAGTTGGTCCTCTCGTGTCGACCGCTTAGCTGTCTATCACTTTGTCCTCTTTTATGGGAGCTTGTCTATCACATGGTCCAGCTCGTGTCGATCACTTGGTCCATGTCGTTTCTGGGTGTCTAGCAGTTAGTCATTTTACAGATTTGTTCTCTCGTGTCGACCGCTTGGTTGTCTATCACTTTGTACTCCTATACTTGAGCTTGTCTAGCAGTTGGTCCAAGTCGTGTCGGCCACTTGACCCACCCAGCCTTCCAAATATTTTTTTATAGCTTGTCGAGCAGTTTGTTGTCTAGCAGTTTGTATGGTGCCAGTTATTGTGCTTGTTTTTGTCAGAGGTGTTCCGACTCGACGTGGTCTGGTAAGATACCGAATGTACACACACTTTTAAATTCACAGCAATTCCACCCGGGGATATTATTTTTTATTATTATTCTGTCGTGTTTACTCTACTGACTAATTTGCTTCTTCTTTTTTTCGTTCCTTGCTTTAGTCCCCCTCCCTTCTTCTAGATTCGAGTAAGGATACACCTTGTAAACGAACACTTGTTTAAAATTTTGAAATTGTTTAAAGTTGTCAGCAATAATGGTCAACCTGTTTTTTAATTGCAAACTTAAAGTGGAACTGTAGTTAAAGTAAGTCGCGATGTTTCCATTCAGCCCATTCTCAGTAGTTTATTGATTCAATTATAGTAAATCAATGAAAAGTTAGTTCTAGGACCTGTTTGAAATAGTCTTTTGCTATGTTATAAGTCAAATTTTATATTTAAAAAAAAACTTTTAAATTGGTTTAAATAAAATAACCAAGTCAAGTTTAAGAAAATATTTTATTTCTATCAATGTTTTCTATTATTTATTTTAAAAATAGAAATGATATGTTACAATTACTATTATTATTACTATTAGCACCGCGTCTTACTACCCATTCGGGTTATACGCACTTACGCTAATGTGTAATGGTAGGGTGATTGTGAGATGAAATGGAGCACCTACAGTTTAACGTGGAATCCGAACCACGGTGGAGGCCTGGCATTCCCCACATTCACAAGATGTCTTGTCAGAGGTGAAGGAAGGGTTTAGTAATAAGATAAATATGTGCCGGGACCGGGGATTGAACCCCGGCCGCCAGCACAGAAGTCTGACACCTTACCCCTAGACCACCAGGTCACCTACAATCATTAGATCATGCTAACATTATGTCTTCAAATGTTATAAGATGGGTTAAATTCAATGGTTACAAGTTATTTATTAACTTAAGCAATAAGGAAACAATGGAAGTTGTTGTTGATCAACTTAAGTTGCAGGCCGAATTTAAGGGAGGGGGACAGGGATGACCGCCCAGGGGCCTCAACAAATCAGCCCCCCACCCCATACAAACGGTTGTAGCAATAAGAAATATATCTATTTTGACTCAATAGAGCAGTAAAATCTTTAAAAAACTATAATTATGACTTAATTACATTAATTTTTATTTATTGCTGACAAAATATTAATTAGGCCTACTTATGGAAAACAAATAATTCAGACTGTAATTGTCAACAACTTAGAGAACATCCCTAGATTTCAGAGAATCTAAAGTGTTTACACGTAACTATAACAAAAAATGGACTCATCTCTGCCACCAGAGATTCCTGACCTGTGTATATGAGCTGTGGTGAAGACACAAAGTACGACATTCTGGTTTGTTTGTTTTTTTAGTACATTTTCCCAAGATTTTGGGCAAGAACAAAATATATATTAAAAAATTGTTCTAGACAAATCTAATTAATTGTGATTACACTATTTACTTATTTAAATTTATCTTTAACATTGAGATTTTAACAGTTAATTTTGTAAAGAAAAAATTATAAATGTCAAAACTTGCAAAGAAAAATATTTGTTTGTATATGTTGGGGCATCTATTTATTGCCCAGAGCTTCCATCGCTCTAAATCTGGCCCTGCTAGTTAAAAAAAACACCTTTCATAACAAGTTTGGACTGTACAGAGGTTTGTGGGTTGACCCCTTCCCCACTGAAAGTAAAATTAATAGTTTTTTTTAATATTCTTCCCTAATGATTATTGGCTGGTATCCTTTTGGAATATTTACCTAATCTTAAATTCAGATCACCCAAAATTAAATTCAAATTGCATTAAAAAAAACTTGAAATTATTTCAAGAGGGATTCAATGCTGAAAAAAATCCCTTGATATCTATGATTTGAGTATAAACCTTTCTTCCCCCTCCCCTCACCAAAAAAAACTCCCGGTACAGTCTTGAATTGAGTTGAAATTAACACAAAAATAAAGTTTCACTACAATACGGTATCAACTACAGATCAAGATAGCTTATATATAGAATAACAATAATGAAATATTAAAATATTATCATTGTTCACCCTGTTTTAGTTCCTTGATGTAATGTTAACTTGATTACGTTACAGACTCACAAGATGTGGACCTGGATGCCATATTGGGGGAGCTGTGCGCCTTAGAATCACAGTATGACCAGGCCATCGGGGCAGGACGCAACTCGCACAACTCCAGCAAGCGTACATCAGCGCCTACAGGTCATCCAGGTGAGTGCATTCTTCCCAGAGTAGACCCTATGTGCTTCCTATTCATCCAGGAGCTAGTCTTACACTCAGCCCTTCCGCCGGTTAATGCTGCCCGCACCATCTGGTAGAAAGCACATGTACTAGGGAAGTTCAGAAAGTGTGGTGGTTTTCTGTTGATTTGCTTTCCATACTGGATTTCTGCAAGCGAGGGAGAAAAGAACTACACATTTTGCCGGAAAGGTATTTTCAGATACCTTGCAGGAATCTTTCGCATGCAACAACTTGGTACCGATGGCTTTATTTACTCCTCCCCCCACCCACCTCCAGAAGGAAGCTGTCTTGCGAATTTTCATTTCTCAAGAGAAATGCACCGATCCTGTCGGGGTCTGAACCCACGAACTTCTTGGATAGACTATGAACAGATTTGAAATATCTCAATAAATATGACATATTTCAACACACAAACAGTTACTTAACAGTATTTAACACTTAGTGATTATTAAATGACATCTATATCGTAAGCATTGATAAATTTAGTTAAATAAGTATAGTATAAAATATAGTGTGTGTTTTGTTTTTTCTATAGAACTTTATCTTTAAATAGAGGCACTTAATGGATAATTTAAAATAAGTTTAATGTGACAACAACAACAACAACAATAACGAAAACTGTATCTTCGACTTTATTTCACATTTAGAAAGTGACCTTCCCATACCCCAACATTTACTTGAATACCTATAAGTAATCATAAACTAAATTTTCACTAAACACATTTTATTCAAGCTTTTAAATTTTAAAAATTACCTGTATATTTACCCAAGATATAATAAATTTGCATTAAGACATTGAAAATATTATATCCCACATGACATGACATAAAAAGGTTCATAAAGAGCTAAATGAAAAGTATTTTTCTAATTTGTAACTGTACAATTTACTAATTTTTATTACCTCCTCACTTTTACAAGTAAACACTAGGCAATGGGGTGTTTTAGAATATCACTGGACTGGGACACCGAAAGATATCCCGGTGTGCCGCTTTGATTCGGGCTATTGCAACTACTTTCAACTACATTATATTAATTCAATTAAAATTATTTTTCATTAAATCTTAATCAAAAGTTCCTGTCATTTGTGAAGTTATATAATGGCATAAAATTTAAAATCATCCTATTTGTTATTTCTCGGTGTTGTTTATAAACCAACGTAGAAGCATTTGTTTAGTGATCTACACAAGCAGCGAGTGGAGGATCATTTTACAAATTTAAATATATCAATAAAGACACCCAGCTATTGTCTAATAATTTAGAAGACTTTTTTTTTTTGCATCAGTAGAAAGTAGAAACTGATCATCGATAATGTGGGTAAAATTTTCTAAAGATTAAGTTAACTAATAATAATATTATTATTATTATTATTATTATTAGCACCGCGTCTTACTACCCGTTCGGGTTATACGCACTTACGCTAATGTGTAATGGTAGGATGATTGTGAGATGAAATGGAGGACCTACAGTTTAACGTGGAATCCGAACCACGGTGGCGACCTGGCATTCCCCACATTCACAAGATGTCTTGTCAGAGGTGAAGGACGGGTTTGGTAATCAGATAAATCTGTGCCGGGACCGAGGATTGAACCCCGGCCGCCAGCATAGAAGTCTGACACCTTACCCCTAGACCACCAGGTCACCAACTAATAATAAAGCTTACACTGAAACATAGCTTCAGTGGTAGGTATTAAGTTATGCAGAGGACCATCATATTTATAGTCTCGGGCCGCTTGGAATCTGCCAGTCTGCTTCTGATCACTGATATACTTTTATGTTCATAATAAATAATTATTATGAAACCTTATAACTTGATGTCTAAATCATTTTCCAATGCGGTTTTTCTATCCTCTCTTCTGACTAATGCTGATGTTATTAATCTGTTTTGTTGTTATGTATCAAATTTAGGAAGCTGTGAATACTCTGAACAAACAGTAGGAAGCAAACCTTTGTTTTAAATAGCGAGTGCATGTATATTGTGACATTAGGTATGACACCTGGTTGTGTTTTCAACAGGTGTGGATGCAGGCCGCGCTCTGCAACTCCAAGGAACTGGGTCCAGTCTTCAACAACACAGGCGGACACATTCTCGCTCCAGCTCCGAGGGGAACCGCTTCAAACTGGACACTGCCGAGGGAGACAAGGGAGAGGGGGGTCAGTACACAACTCATGATTACAACGATTGATATTTGAAAAATGTATTTTCCAAACATACACCATTAGATTTTCAGAGGCTTAGTACCCATAAACATAATAGGTTGCGTCTTAACTTCAAAATAGAAATGGCTTCTGAAAAACCTGGAAAATACAGGAAATTTATTGTACTTAAAAATAATGGTGACACTATGTCTGTATTATAATCGTGTTTTAAATCATTTCCTATTCATTCAAATAAAAAAAAGTTTTAACTCTCTGTCAATATACTGCAAAGAAGTATAGACAAGACACATTCAAATATTTATTTTGTAATCTTAAGATGCTAACTTCACTAAATATGTGTTTGTTCTTGGTAAAGTTGCCCGCACGGAGAGCCCAGACAATGACTCTGCCTTCTCTGACAATGTCTCGATGCTGTCGAGTGAGAGTTCTGCCTCCAGTGGGGGTAGTGGGGGTCGAACTGATGGCTCCAAATCCAGTGGAATCAGCTCAGCACCATCTCCTACACAGGTATGTGAGTCCACCAATCATGATTTAGGAATCTTCTACTTTTAAACTACAAAATAAATACTCTTTTAAATTCTAATTAATTAATATCTGAATGTTTGCTTTCTACATTAGCACCTAAGGTGGGAATGTAGGGAACGTAAGCAAAGGCCAGTGTTTTTGCAGCTTTTTCTCAAAACTTTTTTTTTTGGTCAAAATAAATCCAATAACTCTCCAGTAGAAACATATAGTTTAATTTTTTGTTTACATGGTGATATCAACAGTTCTTGAATATTTGTCAAAGGTGACCTAAAATTTAACGAAAACTTTTTCTGTTCATTTAAAAAGTTTTCATAAAATGCTAATATGCTCATGGTAGATATTCAACTGTTGGTATCAGAATGTGAAGAAAATTAAACTATATATATTTCCACTGGAGCAATATTTTATTTATTTTGTCCAAAAAAAAGTTTTGTTTAAAAACTGCAAAAACACTGCCCTTAACTCACTTTTTATATACTACCACAATGATATAAATGGTGTGCACCACCCCTTAGAATGGGTTCTTTGTTCATGGGGGAAATAATCCATTTTCCTGTCTACACATTTAAGTTATATTTTGGAAACTAGATAATCAAATCCTTAGGGGAATTTGAGATGGGAAGATTTGAAAATCGTTTTGACCCAATATTTAAAATTACAATGTTTTCTTTATTCAAATTTTAATTTAATATTTAATATAGCTATAACTGCAGGAACAGTTGAATGTATGGAGTGAGGTGCTAGGGAGTGGTAGTACAAAATGGAATTAAGTTTAATGTAAAGAAGATTGAATTGGTGATTACAACACGGAAGGAAAATAGGCACGGCACACGAGGGGGGGGGGGGGGGGGGCTGTTACATTTGGAGGAGAGACACTTAAAAAAGTGGAAAGCTGCAATTATTTGGGAAGTGTGGTAGAAGAAGAGGAAACGAGAGAGAAATTGGGGTGAGAGGGAGACAAGCTTTTAAAAAAAGTGTCAGAAGTTTGTTTTGGAGTAGAGATGTGCCGGATAAGTGCAAAGAAGACATGTACAGGGCGTAATATGGCTCACTATTGCGGTACATATCAGAAAGGGATAAGAACAGGGATACAGGCATGTGAGAGGAGTATGCTGGGAGTGACAAGGGAAGACATAAGGAGGAATGAAAGTGTTAGAGAGAGAAAGGATGAAGGAGGAACCCCTCCAGGATAGGATAGAAAAGGCAAGATTGAGGTGGTATGAACATGTGAAGAGGATAGAAGAGGGGTGGATTCCAAGGAGGATGGTGGGCAGGAGGGCAAGAGGGATAGGTGTATAAAGGGACTATATTGGACTGGCGTGGAGGAAGAAAGATGATGGAAGGATAGAAGTAAATGGAGAGGCTTATGTTTGAAACAGACCTTGCCAGTGACGGGAAACTGTGGCTGATGATGATGATGATGATGATGATATAATTAATAGTATTTTACCACAGCATAATTATAGGATAAATCTAACAACCAGAACGCACATAACTAATTTACCACTTGATAGAATGTGATTTCACATTGTGGGGAAACATGTCACCATTTTATTTTAAAAATCTATTTTATTTTGCAACTTTTAAGAATTTATGTAATCTAATTCACAAATTAATTTTAAATAATCATACCAATGTGGTAAATATAATGCTTATCATGTTTTCTAGGATTCAGATTCAAATTCAAAATTCTGGAACTTTAGAGAAAATAAAGATTTGGATTTGAGAAAAAAATGGATTTGATACATTTCTTGTAGACACACAAATAAGAATGCATGTTGTTTATTCAATAAACCATACTATTAAAAATAAGCATTTATCCTTGTTCATCTATTTAAAGTTGTGTTTATACTGAAATCTTTCACCTTGTCGGACCAGATGGACCAGGCAGGCCGAATCAAAGCAGAGAAGATCCGAATAGCTCTGGAAAAGATGAAGGAGGCCAGCGTGAAGAAGCTGTTCATCAAGGCGTTCTCATTAGATGGCAGCACCAAAAGTCTGCTGGTGGATGAGAAGATGACATGCGCGTACGTGACCAGGCTCTTGGCGGACAAGAACCATGTTCACATGGACCCCAAGTGGGCCGTCATTGAACATCTGCCTGACCTCTACATGGGTATGTACAATAGATAGTAGCAATACCTTGGTACGTCGGCTAGAAATTAACTTTGGTATCAAATTAAAAGTATTTGAAAAATGACACCTGCTGCTGAGTTCAATTCTCATGTCTAGATGTTATTTTTCATCTGTATTTAATATAAAATTATTTTAGTAATACGGTAGAGTTTCTATAGTCCAACACTTCTCAATTCCGACATTTGGCAGGGTTGGTACAGGCAATTTTTGTGTTACAACTTGTCGCTGTATATGACAGAGAGAGAAGGATGTACCGTAGAGTCTTGATAATTCGACATATCCTCATGACGTGCAATTTTCATTGTTGTGCAGTATCCACATGCATATTATTTTCCCACTACCATTGTTACTTTGTTAATGAGTGAGTCACACATCTTTGTGGTTGTAGGTAGCTCTGTTCGCCCACCTTAGTGAATGTTTGCACTGTACTTATTAATACTGTGTGAGAAATATGGCACGGGAAAGGAGAAAAATGTGTGTTTTTCCAATTGAAGAAAAATATCAAGCCTTAAAAAAATAATTACTAACAAACCTAGACTAGCATTAACCTTGATCCTTTTGGATATCCTTTTGCTTTGATTTGGCAGTACGAGAATAGTTTTTGTTTGAGTGACACTTTATTAAAATGGCAGCGCCAATCCAAGAGCCCGCCAAATGTGAAATTAATTTTGTGATACGTTTACTGAATGTAGAATGTAAGCGCCTAGCAAAAATTAACAAATTTATGACATTATTCCTAAGTGTCTTAAGGTGCGGCCGAAGGGAGTGCAAGTATTTTTACAGTTTTTATAGAATTGAAATTTTTTGGTCAAAATAAACCAAATGTTTCTCCAGTAGCAACATAGAGTTTAGTTTTCTGCACATGCTAATATCAACAGATCTTGAAAAGGGTGTCCTGGAATTTTGTCAAAACTTTTTAAATAAAGAGTAAAATTTTTGACAAAATTCCAGGACACCCTTAATAGATATTCAGGATCTGTTGATATTAGCATTTGCAGAAAATTAAACTTTATGTTGCTACTGGAGAAATATTTTATCTATTTTGGCCAAAAAAATGTAATGCTTTAAAAACTGTAAAATTACTCGCGCTCCCTTTGGCCGCACCTTAAGAGTATGATTCATGAAGCCGGTGCTATCCCTCTTTTATGGCTTCGGGGGAGGGGGGCTAACTGATTGATTTCACGACGATTGTGTTCAGACACATGTGGGTAGGGATAGGAAAGATGTCGACGAGAGTGTCCCGACAATGTTAGTTGCAGTGGAACAGAAGGATGTCCCGACAACGTGAGTCGCGGCGGAACATGAGGAAGTTCCGGCAACGTGAGTTGCAGTGGGAGGTAGGATGATGGTCCCGGCAACATGTTGCAGTGGGAGGTAATTGAGCAAGAAGATACTATACAATATTGCTCTTTCCTAACACAAGAACATTTATTAACTCTTTCAAACTAGTGGCACACCGGGTTGGGTAGCCACTCTCTGACTGACCTCTGAACAAGGAGCCGCCATGTTAAATACCCTTCGCTGCTGCCTTGCCTTGCCCAATTGGAAAAAAATGGGATTTTTCATTGGCGCAAGAGAACGTGAGAGATAGTGGCTGCCAAGCGAGCCAATAGAAAGGGGGGTTCTCATTAACGCTGAGTACAGTGGGCATCTCGTCACGGACGGCTTAGAAAACATGAAGTGTGGAGCGGCCCAGGCAGTAGAGAGGGTGGTTGCCACAGTCAGTGCAAGGTCCGGACAGGCACAATACCATGATAGAAAAATTAGGTTACAAAAAACTGTGCGCGCTGAGTGTCCAAAAGATTAATGAACAACCACAAGGAAACACTGATGAGTTCCGCGCTCATGTTTCTCACGCGTTACACAGAGCGAGGAGATGATTGTTTTGACTATATTGTGACTGGGGATGAAACTTGGGTTTATCAGCCCATTCCTAAATCGAAGCAGCAGTCATTGTAATGACACCATACACATTGCCCCAAAAACAAAAGATTCAAAACATCGATTTCAGCAAAAAAACAAATCATGGCTACAGTTTTCTGGGACAGAATAGGCATTCTCCTGGTTGACTTTAAGCCTACTGGCACAACAATATCAATTGCAATGCATATTGTGAGACATTTGAGACGGCTTTGATGGGCCATTCAAAACTAGATAATGGGATTGTTGAATGATGGCATCTGCCTGCTCCAAGACAATGCTTGGGTCCACACTGTGCATGCCACCAGTGAGCTGTTTGACACTTTCAATTGGGATGTTTTGGACTATCCGCCTTACAGTAAAGACCTCGCACCTAGCAATTATCACTTGTTTATTCACCCGAAGAAACATCTGAGTGGGAAAAAAATTTGACAACAATGATGAGGTGAAAGCAGAAGTCATTACATGGTTCAAAGGACAGGCGGCAGACTTTTATGACTTGATACAGAAGTTTGTTCCCAGGCTTAATAAGTGCTTGGGCAACGGTGGTGAATAGGTGGAAAAATAAACTTACCCATATGTAACTAACTAGTTTTCAGTAAAAGTTTAGTTAAACACATTTATTTGTAAATGTTATGGAATTTGTATCTTTAATTTCCGGACACAATTTGTATTTAAGATTTATAATTTTAGTTTGACTTTGCCTTCTCATTCAATCCAGTAAAAAAATATAGTGATTTGATAATAAGATTAGAAGCTTAAGGCAATTTGATTCCAACTAGGGTCGAGAAAAGAGACTGAAGGTTTTGTTAGGTGGCAATTTAGAGGTCAGAAAAATAAATTTAGACTCTGTAACCTTGTAGAATGTTTTAAAGAGAAAAAAATATATACAAATTTTGTGTTGTAATTTATTTTTTAATTAATAGCCTAGTGTGATTGTTATTTCATGGCCCTCAATTGTGTTGACTTGGTATGGTAGCTGTAAAATAAAAGCGACAGATTTTGGGTATTCGTCTAATTAAAGGATGATGAGATTAATTGATCTTTAGTAAATTAATAATATTTTTAATGAGCATTAAATACAAACGTCACATTGCTAGAGAGTCCTTAATTGTAACCTTTTAGTATTAATTTTCCCACCCGAGTTTTGGGAGCATTCAATTTCCCAAATTTTTTCTCGAAGTTAGGGATCCCGAATAAGCCTACTTTTTAAACGAACTTTATAATTAATAAATCAAATAAGAAATGTGTAAAATGCCCAATTTTAACTGACATTCAATCATTGTAGGTAGAAAAAGGGGCTTTCTATAAAAATAGGGGTTTATATTTATTCAATTCTCCAAGTCGGTTTGTTTGCATCTGATCCTCTGCTTATTGTACTATCCTTGTGTCTATATCAGTCCATTTATTCTGTTCCAGAGCGTGTGTATGAGGACCATGAGCTGCTGGTTGAGAACTTGATGATGTGGACTCGAGACTCCAAGAACAAGCTGCTGTTCCTGGAACGCACGGACAAGATTCGTCTGTTCACCCACCCTGAGAACTATCTGCTCAGTCACACTGACCGTGGCACTGACTTTGACGACCACGCGAGGGCCATATTGTTAGAGGTACGTGTTCTTTAAATTGAAAAATGACACCTGGATACGGAGATTGAACCCAGAACCTTTGGTCTAGCATTTCAGTATTTTCAATATTAAATAATCACTCATATTATGTAGCTGACAATTTAAGCACATCTATCACAGATTACCTTAAAATATGAGTGAAGACTGACCATGGACAGGGGGTGACTCCTGGATAGCTCAGTGGTAAGTGCATTAGTGTACTAAACCAAAGGTTTCAGGTTCGATTCTTTTGTCTAGATGTCATTTTTAAATTTAAAAAATATATATTTAAATGTAGGTGTGTGCAACGCTTCTAAAACTTTGATTCATTGTTGAATATTTGTTTGTTCGACTTCGATTCTAAAATAAATTCCTGGATTAAACCATTAAACGGTTTCGCCAAAAATATTTGAAGCTAAGACACACATTAAAAAAAATCAGTTATTTCCATCACAAAGTAATAAGGAAAAATCACTTATTTCCATCACAAATTAATAAGTAAGATAAAAATGGTGCTAAAAGAAGTTGAAAAAACCTAAAAAGTTCAGCGGGTCAATGTTTAATCCATGCCAGATCGATAGAATACCAAAGTTAGTGACTATGTTAAATACATCTACAATTTTCCAGTACTAAAATGAAATGATAAAATAATTATTAATGTTAATGATTACAATGAAAAAATACTTAATTATGAATATTGTTTCACATAAATTACAGAATTTTCACTTACTGGGATTAAAGAGCTGACATCCAAGGTTTTGAAAAATTGTTATATTAAAATTGGTTCGTGGTATTTTTCGATACCAGCAATAAATAGTTGAGGGAGTTGCGATGTTGTGTTTTACATCTTTATTAGGTAATACATATGTTTTATAATGATTTACCCAGAATTCTACAGTAGATCAGCTTTGATGTTATTTTGCAGGAATTCTTCTCAAGCACGGGCGTAGGGGTTCCAGAAGTGGAAGGACTCTTGTACCTGAAAGCTGACTCCAAAAAAGGTTGGAAGAAGCACCATTTCGTACTGAGGGCCTCGGGGCTCTACTACTGGCCCAAGGAGAAAGTCAAGTCTTCGAGAGATTTAGTTTGTCTGGCGACTTTCGACGTCAACCAGGTCAGGATTTTACTTATTTGAATAATTAAAAAAAAAAGCATAAATATTGCCTTGTAACTTCGAACTATCTGGATTCAATAAAAATTAAAAGGATAAAAAGAGAAGATAGAAAAATGTAGTTCCTTAAGTTCATATTAAAACACACACAAAAACTTAATTTTCAGGACACACAATCTCCTTCTCTAATTGATGATAATAATTACTTTAAGTTGCATTCCTTCTCTTTCATTTCTATTTAGGTCTTACTCTTGCCATATATTGTTTAAAAATGAGGTGGCCCAATGGCTAGATAATTTTATAATAAAGGAAATTGATAAAACTAAAGAAAAGGGAAAAATAAACTACTAAGAATAAATTTGATGAAGAAAACCCACCTAGGGCAGAAGAAAGGAAGAAGTCATCATCTTTGTGCATTGGATTCTTCCCACATTTTTCCTCTTTCCGGAGGTGGACTTTCTTGATCAAATTTATTCTTAGTAGTTTATTTTTCCTTTTTATTTAGTTTTGTCAATTTCCTTTATTATAAAATTATCTTGCCATTTATTATATATATATACTTTCATCTAATGTCCTTTTCTTGTGTTTGTCATTTATGTTATTTGCTCCTACATGTTCCTATCTAAGGGTCATATCATGCTTTACCAATTTTCTTTTTTCTTTGTCATTTGATTTACTCCTTTAGGAAGTTATGTTGAGCATTTCACACTCCTCCCTGATTAACTGCGATAGAATGAAACAAAGGTCTAGGGATTAGGCAGTTACAATTAATTTTCTTAAAGAAGAAGCCATTCATTACCTCTTTGTCCAGTGGCAACAATGAAATGTGTGAACTGTGTTCTTTTCATTGTCAAAGTCATTTTGTGTTTGTTCCCTTTTATATGTTTTCTATACACCCTTTCCTGTACTTTCTTCCAAACATATATTACTCCATTTGCATAGTAGCTTCTTTTATTTATTTTTATATACATTTATACCTCTATAATAGTGTTTAGATTAATAACATAAACAATGGTTATTAGTGCCTATGACTGTGTATAGTAAACTCGGATTCACTCAAACCCCGCATGATTTCACAACATGATAACACCAGAGAAACCTAGACCTCACACATTATACAACTTTTATTTTCATGAAATATGTGAGGAATTCCATTTTATAGCACAAAAAACTGGGTTAAAGATCAACATTATCACTATTGCGTTAATTATTTATAATAAATAAAATGATAAAATGGTAGGAAAATAATAGGGGACAAATAAAAGTAATACACACTAACACATTTTTACTTACAATGCAGTATTTCGATGCTGTTATAGCATCTTCCTTAGGAAGCAGTAGTAGTAATAGTAGTAGTAATAGTGGCGGTGGGGTAGCGGTAGCAAACAGGGTGTTGTCTTCAGTGATGCCAACTTGATTGGGAAGGATGAAAACTTAACTGGTGGAATTGAAATTCTCTAAAGGTTCCTCTAATAGTCTGAGGATGGTAGGTGGTGCTAGTGTAGCCTCTGGGTTGAAATTCATGAATATTTACGCTGGGTGGTTTTCTAGACTTTGTGGTCCATTGATGTGCCAGTTCCCATCTTCTTAACTGAGACGTATTGCATTGTGTCTTGTTGAATGATTTTAACACTGACAGTGTGGCAGTCCTCAAAGTTGAGGTTATGAGTTGAGGTGTGTGCTGAAACTGGTCTTACTACTACTACTACCACGAACCACCACAACTACCACCACCATTTACTGAGGAAGTTGCTATAATAGCATTGAAATACTGCAGTGTGTGTAAATATGTGTTAAATGTTTTTACTTTTATTTGTGCCCTATTAATTTCCTACTATTCTATCATTTTATTTATTACAAATTATTTTTGCTCAATACACTTTATTTCAAACATATTACATTAATATGCAATAGTTTATGTAAATAATGTTTGTGGTAAGAACCCATTATGATTTTTAAATAGTTTTTTTTAAATTCTTCGCTGGATTTCAATAGTGAAAAACAAAAAACCCTTTCTTGGTTATGATAATTAAGACCTCGACTTGATGTAACAATTTTAAGCATTTGGTAAAAGCAATTATAGAGACTTTTATAGTTGGAAGAGTATTAAATAACAAAAAAAAGAACAAAATTATATAAATATAATTAAGTTACTAAAAAAAAAGGGGGGGGGGTTATCTTTGATGGCACCATTCACTTTAACTCAAATTTTTAATTTTTAAAGATTTAAGTTTAGAGCAATTTAGATTCGAGTTTTAAAAACAAAAAAATAATATTTGGATTCTAGATACAGATTTGAGAAATATAGGTTTAGACACATTTCTAATTTATATTATTTCCATCCATCAGATCCCATTGCTCATACATAACTAAATCATATGCGGTTTTTCTCTGCGTCCAACTAAGAAATGTATCCACATTTGTATGGCAAGAGAGTGGGAAACCATTACAATAAAACCACCCTTAGTACACCCAGCTGGGGTTCAAACCCCAACTTCCCCATAACCAGCAAACCAGGTTAGATGAGCTTGATGTTTAGTCTGTGTGTCTATTGTTGCAGGTTTTTGTAGTTTGACCGTGCTATATACAGCAACACCTTGTTTTATGATGTATCTGGTGTTTGCCTGCAGGTGTACTATGGTGTGGGCTGGAAGAAGAAATACAAAGCCCCAACAGACTTCTGTTTTGCCATCAAGCACCCTCGGCTCCAACAACCCAAGTCCACCAAGTACATCAAGTTCTTGTGCGCTGAGGATGAAGCCACTCTGCAACGCTGGATGGTGGGGATTCGACTAGCCAAGGTCAGTTGGACTAACCACAGATAATACTGTGCTACGTTCAAACTTTTCCCTGCTACCTGTAATTATCATTGATTTTTTGTTAATATATTGCATATTAACTTAGGATGCTTCTTAGAGCTAATTAACTAAACTGTAGTAATATATCAATAACTCGAGTTATTGGGAGTATTTATTACACGCTACTCTTAAGTATACATTATGGCGAACTGGGTCACCTATTGGCCAGACAGCTGCGTTTCTCAACCACCACTTGAAAAACTGGGCAGAGCTGTCCTGCTCTAAACTTGATAAACAGAACACAAAGAACATTCTAGAAGCTTGCTACCCCCACTTACCAATTATACACCAATCAAAGCTTTTGCTTGGCCCCTGGTGTAGTGGCGTTGGGCACTTGGGGTGAGCCTCCTCGTTTGGGGGAATGGACAGGGGTTGAGGGGGAGGGGGATTAGCTTGTCTTCACCACTGACAAAGAGTGAAATATTTCTTTTCTTTCTTGTGAGTGGCACCAACCTTCCTCTCCAGCAGTCACATTACTTAGAAAATAAATATACATTACAATATATTTAACATAGCAACTGGTTAGAATTAGGATGGATAGCCAAAACACTATCTTAGTGATAATGGAGTAGAAATTGTTCTGGAAACAATTTAGATAGATATAAAAACTAAAAGTTGTGTTATATATTATATTATCATTATTGTTGTGACATTAAAAATTACAATAAGTGCGCTGGTAGGAAGGAGAGTAATTACCTGAGGTTGAGGTTAGGGGGCTTATCTGGATTTGGTGATATATTGATGGGCCAGTTATCATATCCTTTGTGTGAAGTTTTTAAAGTTTTTTTTTTTTAATGTTCTGTCTAAACAATTTCTTCTCTATATCACTACGGAACGGTACTGGCTATTCCTCTTAATTTTAACCATGATTTAGCCTAGTGCTAGAGAAACTGGAAAAAGGTTATATCAGGAAAAATTGAAAAATCTTATCTGGAAAAGTCTTGGAATTTTATTTTGTAATATTTGGAAAAAGATATAGGAAAGAAGATACAAACATATAGAGGGGAACAAACAAAATATGGCTTTTACAATGAAAAGAAGAACACAATTCACACTTTACACTGCTGCCATTGGACAAAAGACTGGCTGCCTATTAAAGAAAATCGACATTACCACTCAATCTCCCAACCTAGGTTTCATTTTATCGAAACTGGGAGGGGGGGGGGGGGGCGCTTATAGGACTGAAAAGCCCAACGCAACTTTCTAAAAGAGGAAACCAAAACTCACAAATAACATAAATTTTATAGCAGGCCTAAATACATTGGGCTATTTTATTTTATCTTACCTTTAGCAAAGCATGAATTTATTACTATGCCACCTATGGAGAAAGGTACAGGGAAATAGGGAAGGAAACATAAAAGGAACAAACAGAGTATGGCTTGTACTATAAAAAGAAAGAGTATAACCCTAATGGGTAGTAAGACGTGGTGCTAAATAATAATATAAAAAGAAGAACACAGTTCAATCTTTACATTGCTGCCACTAAATAAAGAGGGGATGACTATCTGTTGAAGAAAAAATCATTTATTATTTTGTATGATTTATTTTATTGTAAAAACCATATTATGTTTGTTAAATTTACTATCTTATTTGTTCATCACTTTTCCCTTGTATCTTATTTAATGTATAAAAAAACCTCTTTCCTCACTTTCAAATAAATATAAAACTCTTACCAAAACATTGTACAGTTTTTGTTTGATTTTTAAAATAGATTTTGATGCAAGGCCAATTTTCAGATTCAGGTTCGAGAATATTAAGAGGAAGTGAAATAAAATATAGAGGGGGCTGAATTTACTCTAAGAGAGGAGCAGGGGAGGATTCTCTACAGTTTCATCATCACTGCTTTGGTCAAGTTTTTCCTATTACTCTTTCCTTTATCTTGTTTCTCATACATAGTTTATAAACATATATTGTTGTCCACAGTATGGTCGTCAGATGATGGACAACTACCGCACCCTTGTGGATGATCTGGCTCAAGAGGACTTGGATCTTCTGGCTCACGCTCGCAGTTGCTCGGTGAGCTCTATAGCTACCCCAGCCAACCTACCACCCCTTGCTCTGACGAGGGGGAGCAGACCTCCACCCCCACCTACACGCAACACTACAACACTGATGGACTGCCAGGTACTTAGCAGGTCACCTTTCTGTTGTCTATGGTTTCCACCTCGTGCATTTTCCACCCTCTCTTGTAGATTTAAAAATGTTTATCTTTAATTAACAAAATATCTCTTTAAAGAAAATCTCTCTTCACGTTTTTGAGGTGGTTTATAATTATATTTGGAAGAAGGTACAGCAAAGGTGGATAGATACATATAAGAGGGGAACAAACACAATATGACTTTTAAAATGAAATGAACACAGTTCACACTTAAAATTGCTGCCATTGGACAAAAGACTGGCTGCCTATTAAAGAAAATCGATCATCACCTTATTTCTTTTGTTTGGTATTTAATAATTTAGTCATTTTAAACCCCTTCTCACCTTTGTATCTTATTTGTTTATTAAGACTAATTTTAATATTTTTCAAACATACAAACATTAATGTATAGTATGATTTGAAAATAAAACAATATAAAATGGGTTTTTTTTGTGTGCAACTGACTATTATTTTGTTGTAGGTCCTACCAACCGTCTGCGACGCCAGGACTCTTCTCGTAGCCGTGCCTCCAGTTCTAGTTCAAGCGGGTGTCTGAGTGATGGAGCTCCGTCCTCTTGTGAAGTGGGTTTTGAGTGTGACTTCCCATCTGGTACAATCAAGCGCAAGCCTTCAATGAACCCCAAGCTTCCACTGACGTCCATCACCCGCCAGTTAAAGGAGGTGGGTGAAACTGTGGGAGAAGGGGACGCAACCGATAGGTGCCACAGTCCTGGCTCAGGCTCCAGCGGTGGGGGAACACTCACCAGGAACGGCGTCACGAGGCAAAGTCGTCGGCGATCGTGTGCTGTGGATGAGTCTGGCAGTAATTCTGGTACCCTTAAGAGGCATCACAAACACCATAGGGGGTCATTAGATTCTGCTCGAACTATATCCGCCTCTTCTTCAAATGCTTCCACCCCCATACGAGAAAGAACAGAAGATCTCATGTCTCCGACCAGACAATTTGTCAAGACTGATGTTACAGAGAACAATTTGGAAGAGACTGTTCAGCTGCCTTCGCATGAGGAGGGGCCATGTGATATAGAAATATTTCCTCCCCCTCCACAGGAAATGTTTCAAAGCACCTTAAGTTTGGATTCACTTCCACCACCTCCTCTCCCTTCAGAACTACCTGTGTACACAGACCTTGGAGGAAGTTCTTTGTCGTTAGTTTCCCTACCTCCTCCTCCAAGCCCCTGTATAGATGTGGGCAGTATCAGAAGACCACCCCATCCCGTGCCAACACCACATTCTTCCAACTCTTCCACTCCTACTAATACCCTGTCACCATCTACCACCCCAACCAGAACCCGACCACCGTGTTTTTCTCCCCCACCCAGCCCTAGAGCCGCTTCCTCTCCCAGAGTGCCTCCTAAGCCCATGTCAGGCACCAACAAACAAGGGTCCTTGTCACGCCAGCAGAGCAATGACAGTGTCTCCACAGCATCTACACATTATGCGGTCCCACCATATTTAGCCGAACTGAAGGCTGGTTCACCCATGCTGGCGCGTAAGGCATCTGTGTCTACAGTTGATACATGTGTTGGATCTAGTCCAAAGAGTCCAAACAGCCCTGCAACTCCTTCCCCCCTCATTCCGCTAACTCGCCAAAGAGTCCCATTCTTATGACAAAGCAGCGGTCAAGAACGGCTCCTAAAAAGATCTCATTTAATTTTACACCGGAAGAAATCGGATCACCGATGCCTCCCTCTTCACCGACGTATTTCAGCAGGTCTCTAAACAAGAAACCTCTTCCACCAAAGAGAAGTGAGAGCACAAGACTCAGCACGACAGAGACAAGCCCTAAGAGGCTTTCAGACGCCGATTCCACACTAACGCCTCCACCGAAGGATTTCTTGAAAGATCTTCAAAGGGTGATGCGAAAAAAATGGCAAGTGGCACAGAAATGTAAGCTAGACACTTCCACACACCTCACGAAGTTTTGGGTTTCCGAGATCCTCCTCCTCCGATTGCTGACTATCGTGAAACCAATGTGAGTAACTGGGTGCAAGAGCATTACGGACATCGTGATAACTTGTACGAGAATGTGTACTTAGTGAGTGGGGGCAGTCGGACCTCAGACCCCAGAATCCTACTGTGCCTGAAGTTACGTACATGTCAAGTCCTATGAACAGGATTCAGGGAGTGGAATATTATAGTGTCGGTCTAAACAAACAGAGTGCCAATGTGGCGATAGCCATAGCGTCCAAAAAAAGGCCCCCACCTCCGCCACCTAAACGGAGTGAAACAACTCAACTCTCCACTGCAAGGCTCCACTGATAATATGAATGACAATAGTTTTGTTTGATGATGGGAACGAAAACATTCATAGTTTATTTTTTGTCTCTGCTAAAACTGTATTCTGAAAATTGAAAAATGTGCTAAAACTGTTGAAATAATATTGAACAATTGTAGCTATTAAAATTATTTAAAAAAATCTTTTTTAAATTATTTAATACATATTATATAAATGGATTTTGTGTCCTTAGTTCACATTCATTTAATTTTTATATGCATCACCAACGAAAAGTTTTTATAAGAAATTATAATCGTGCCAATGTTGGTTTAAAACATTTTTTGCTATAACAGCAGACCAACCATCTTTTTTAAACACCAATCAAAGGGAAGTTTACTAATTTAAATTTGATGTATGGTAATTAAACGAGTCACTCATGTTGTAAATACTTAATTGATTGTTATATTGTTCTTTTTAACTGTTTAGAATAATATAGTCCCTTCAGTTCTCTGTAGATCTGGATCACTCTTGAATTGTACTTACAGTATATTTATAGAACTGTGTTAATGTTTTGCAATGTTCACTTCTTAATAATGGCAGTCATTCTTTCTTCTCTTTACAATCTTATTGTTTTCTATTTTTCTGTGCTTTATATATTGTTGTAAAGTATATTAATATAATAATAAGGATTTTCATGCCAATTATATACTTTTTTCTTTTTGATAAATCAACAATTTACATGTTAATGTTAAGAGAGCTCTGCCATCTGGTATTCCTACACTCATTATCTATTATCTATTTTTGTTTTTATTGACATCTTTTGCTAACAATATATGCTAAATATATTACTTACAATACACACATGATCACAATCTTGTTGAAGGAATGTTGTGGGTTGCTGATCTATTCGTAAATCACTTTATAAGATTAATATTTGGTTTGTTTGTGTAGTTTGCATTACTCTGCTGTTAGAATAGATCAGAATATTTGGGTTCAGAGTCTGTGCCGACATGTTATGACATATGCTCATTTTAAAATGTTGATATAACTTATTTAAGTTAGCTTTACTTTCTCAAAGACTTGAACTCGGCGTGAAAACTTGACAGTTTCCTAGTGAGACAAGAATTAACTAAGACCTGGATTGGAGCAGTAAGTGCTATCAACCCAAAAAATACCTATTAATGTGTGAATTATTATTATTATTTTGTAATAGTTAATGTCATCTTCCATAAATGGCTGTTAAATCAATGTAATACAATATTATATGTCTAAACACCATGACTCTGAAAGAGAGATTTTTATCAATAATTTATAATGGTTTTATACACATTTAAACTAAACATGAAAATAAGGTAATGCACATTAGCTGTCTTAGTATGGATTAAAGTTCACAGTAGTTCTCCAGTTTTACCGATAGTGTTTTTATTTCTTGTTAATATTTGATATCTTAATGCGTTTAACTTTGTTTGATGTACAAATTTTAAATAACCAAAGTGGCAATATGAGCTGTTTTGTTATAATTTGCTAAGTTTGAGTTGTTTTTTGTTCAAAAATAGTAATTATTTTATTTAATCACTCATTTTAATGGTGCACTTGACTATGATCTCTACAAAATATTTAAATTTTTTAATACCTTATAGATGAATGGGTAGAGTAAATGCATTAACATTTATTTTAATAACAATTTGAAAATAATGCTATTTATTAAATAAATAAGAAATTTTGTTTTTACCTTTTAACTTATTTTTAAACGCTAATGCTATTTAACTATAACATGATTTGTAAATTATGTTAATATTTCTGCATATTAAAATTCAAAGATTGAAGTAATTTGGACCATTCTATTTTCTTGTGTGTATTCTTAGTGAGATATTAACTCATTAATGAATTTTAATTTTTACTATAGAATAAATATTGTTTAATGCTACAGTTGTTTTTGTTGTATAAAACCTAAGCTAAAGAAATATTAAAAAAATATACATGGAGGCACTTATAAATTATTGAAATGTTTTTGCTAAAATATTTTAAATAATTTGACTTAATGTTTCCGAGTTATTTTTTTTCTCATCAAGCATATCTTAAAAATTTTACAGCTGCAATAATATAACCATTACTACATATTTAAGTAATATTTTACAATTATATGACTATCAAACACTTAAACAGAGATTAGCCGTTGTTGTATGAATAATATTCAACATAATGAAACATGGCCAACACAAACATGTCCTTAATAACCAGCTGATAACATTAAATCACTTGTCATGAATGTGACTACATGGCTTTGTTGAAATCTTGCGTAGGTGACATGATTTCTAAGCACTAATATGCACAATAAGTCTCTAAGTCTTACTTTTTACTAAAGATTTAGGCCTACTCATTTTCCTTTATGTGCCATAAATTTCCCCTCTTTCAAGAACCCAAATTTTAACGTCACAGTACTAGAATTTTTTTAGGGCAACACACAATATTGTTCAGAAGACTACAATACAAATATTTGAACTTTTCTTTAAATTATTTCAAGATAAAATGTATAGAACAAGATTATAAACATACAGGATAGTAATTTAGAATCTATGTTCATACAACTTCTTATGAATATCTGAAATCTATGACAATCCTGCTGCCCATTTGTGGTCCAGTGCTGTTCAGGTGTGTGTGTGTCCATAGGAAAAACATAGCTATAAACGTGAAATTAGGTTTTTATTAAAGAGAGAAAAGGATTCAAAAATGGATTTAAAAGATATTCACTAAGAGGCATTTTTCATTAAGAATAATTAATAATTTTTTTCAACACTTTTATAGTTTTAAATAAAGAAATGTAGACATTGTAAAAGGCATGTCTTCTCAGGCACTTCAATGGGCTAAACAAAAAAATCAGCTTTTCTTTGCTATGTTCCTTGAGATCATTACCATTTTGTCTATGTACATCTGTCACTTGGATTTTTGAGACATACAGGCAGTAGGCCTACTTTGTTATTTATTTATTTGGGGTCTTTAACTTTTAATTTCCAAACCAACCTATTATATCTTTACGCAACCTACAAACTAACTTAATTCTGCAACATGAAACGCCAATCCCCCAGCCATTAATTCATTCCTCTGAAAGGGAAAGTCCCAATTTCACCAATAGGCAATGATACAATTTTGGTCATCACAAGAAATGAACCTCTAACTCCTAGCTCAGTAGGCAGACACACCACCGACTGAACTAAGGAGTAAAGCCAGTAGCGTAGCTAGGTCTGAAGCGCCCTGGAGTGGTTTAACTTGCCCCCCCCCCATTGTTTCCATCCAAAAATTAACTGAACCATAACACCATATAAATTTAAGTAAACCTAACAGATTAAACTGACTTTAAAAGTAGCCTATGTTGGTGGTTTCTTATTATTCTTGTTCCATAAAGAAAATAAATTAAAAATTTATTTTCTACTGAAATGTATTTTATATTTAAATGCAAATCTGCTTAGTTTTTTACTTTTACACAATATAACACTAAAGTTTTGGAGTTTGGAACTAATAAAACAGAGTATTTTAATATAGATAACATTTGTCATTTATTGTTGATCACATAGAAAAAAAAACTAAACTAATGTAACACTTATTCACAAACGACATAGTATTTTTAAAGAAAAGTTTATCATTTACTAAGTCTTACAAGCTGTTGGCCTAAGTTAGGAGAGATGTAATCTGGGTATTTAAGTAGTAAGGCTTGCATGAGTCTAGAATTTCTTTGTCACCTGAGTCAGTTAAAAAAGAAGGTTTCAAACATTTGAAACACGCACAAATCTCAGTTATTGACCATTGAACCATGTTATGTTTTCTGTTAAGAGACCTTTCTTCACCACCTTCTCCCTTGTCACACCCTACCATAACTGACGAAGTGTTTTTACTAAAATAACTTTTTCATAGACTTGAGCTTAGCCTGAAAATATACATTTTCCAGTTCTTTCCGCCCCCTTTGCCCGTCTGAGCCATGCCGCCCTGGAGCGACTGCTCCAGTCACTCCTCTGTAGCTACGCCACTGAGTAAAGCCTGTCTACAGACTACATATCTATAAGGTGCAGTGGTCTGTAGGAGATTCACTCCACACTAATATATTGCAGAGTCCTAATATTTAAGTGCTTAGTCCTAATCACTCCGTAGAAGTTGACTCTACTAATTTTGTAAATATGTGTTTGTGCATCTAAATGAAAGCCCCAAGGGCAGCGTTGCTATGGAAATAAATACAAAGTGAAATTATAGCTTTATGCATGAAGCTATTTCAGAAATGTATTTTCTGACAATTTAAAATCTCCGGGAAACACATCTCAAAAACGGTTTTCTGAGAAACACAAAGTTCTCACTTTACATTAATACTCTTTAATAACCTCTCAGCTATC
The DNA here is from genome assembly GCA_039000515.1 of Timema cristinae. Lineage (NCBI taxonomy): Eukaryota > Metazoa > Arthropoda > Insecta > Phasmatodea > Timematidae > Timema > Timema cristinae. The sequence goes on along the minus strand of JBCFYV010000100.1, from coordinate 25,438,731 downwards.
TACTAATACTGGAAATATACTGGAATTTTGAATCAGATACTGGAAAATACTCAGCCTTTTTGCATTAAGTGAAATGTTATATTAAGCATTTTGAGACTTCTGATATTATTTGGACTACTGATAGTTCTATTTTGACCACCCCTCAATAACTCCCCCTCTGGTCAGTCTTGTTTGCCACACTGATTAGTTGACCTTGTAGATGACCTTGCAGTGAGGATGTTTGCCTCACTTGCTGACCTTCTACACTAAGCCCTCCCCCTTCCCCCTTACATACTGTGAAAGAAACAAATAACTGTTTTGACTACACTCTCCCAGCAGTAACCATTATGAGTGATGAGTTACTAGTTACTGCTCAAGTTCAAACTATTGCTATACCTGCTTGATCTTGACATTCCAATGGCACAGTACAGTATTTGTTGTGTTCTTCACTTCATATCCCCCCCCCTTGTATCCGCCCAAGAGAAAAACTATCCTTCCTAAGCTTGGCCTGGTGTGAGTATTCAGCAGATCCCACTTGTTTATCTTGTGACCTTTGTGTTTAAGAAGAAATGAGTAAACACAGAGGAAAAACCTATTTTAAAGATGATTGGTTGGAGAGTACAGTGTCTAAAGATCGGCTGTGGTTACAAAATGTGGATAGTGATAAAAGTAAAGGCCATTGTTCTTTGTGTAAAACAAACTTTGAAATAAGTAACATGAGAATATCTTCAATCCAATCTCATACCAAGGGAAAGAAGCATGTTGACAGAGGGAAAGCTGCTAGTGGGAACAAAAAGATATTGGACTTAGTCCCTACCGCCAAAAATGCAGTGTCATCTGTAGGCCTACATGAATATATACATTTTAGTGCTAATGACCATGAAGTAGTTTTGAAACCTGAAACAACATAGTTGTTTTATTCAGAGCTTTTTTGGTCACAGATGAAGTTTCTCGTGCTGAAATATTGTGGGCTATTAATCAAGTAATGACACATTCTTCTGCTAGAAGTTTTCTGCTTGTAGTATCTTTTTAAAGTAATGTTTTCAGATAGGATATTGCCCAGAAATTTCAAATGCCTAATAAAAGATAAACTTGGGTATGTCGTGTATGGACTAGGTTCTTTTTTCAAAAGCGAGCTTGCGAATGTGGTTAAGCAATGCTCATTTTATTGTATTTCATTTGATGAGAGCATAAATACTGTGGCTCGGAATACCCAGATGGATGTTTTTGTTTGCTTCTGGAGTGAAAATAAAATTCATACAAGCTATTTAACATCTTGCTTTTAAGGTCGTGCAACAGCTCGAGATATATTAATGAACTTTATATATGCACTAAAAGATGAGGGCTTGGATCTTAATAGATGCTTCAAGTTTCTGTGCGTGGACCAAATATGAATCTCAAATTTTTAAGTGATCTCAAAAGTTCTTGAAGGAAGATTCTCCGCAAGATCCTAAGTTACTGGAATTTGGAACTTGTTCTTTACAATTTTCATGATGTTTACAAAATGGCACATACTGACTCTAGTTGGACTATTAATAATTTTTTGCATTCACTATATTATTTATTTAAAGATTTTCCAAAAAGAGTGCAGACTATCAAAGAATAACAGGATAATCTCTTTTCCCAATGAAGTTTTGTTATATTAGATGGGTAGAAAAGTCAAGGGTGTTAGAGAAAGCAATGTCAATTCTGTCGTATTAAAACAGTATTTTTATTCTAAAACTAGTATCCTCCAAAATCTGATAATTTTCAAACATTAAACAATTTTTTGAAGGATGAACTTCTGACATCAAAGTTGTGATTCATTCTGTCAGTTTCACTTGAACTGGAAGCAATTTCTCACCGAATATCTAAGCACTTGATGAAAGAATTGTAAAATGTGATGTAATGAATTCTGCAAATACTTCAAAAAAATGGTTGGCCATTGATTAAAAAAAAAAAACCAACATAAAATCACTTCCTACTGTAGATATTGGGTTCGCAGCATCAGCAGCTTTGAAAAAAATTAAAGACATCAAGATACTTCAGTTCAGAAGAGATTGTCAAAAATTTCTAGTTGATCTCTACAACAAACTTTTACATAAGTGTCCTCACTCCTACAAAATTTTCAAGGGTGCTAGTTGTCTCTCTCCCGCAGTCATGCTCAATACATCTGTTAGGACCTATAACTTCTGCATTAGAAGTCCTAACAGACAAGAAATAACTATCTAGCATGCAAGCTGGTGTAAAATAGAGACTACTTGGACTTTGTATCAAACCAAGACCTTATTGAATACCTTAAACAATTCACTTCAAGTGGTGACCAGCTTGATAAGTTCTTCATGAATATTTTATTTAGAGTAAATGCATCCCAGGAACTACAATATTTCACTAAAAAAAAAATATTGTTTTCTTCCATAGCAATGCAGCCATTGAGCGAAGTTTTTCTGTGAATAAAGAATGTCTGGTTGAAAACCTACATGAGGACAGCAATAAGCTCAACGTGCAACTTATGATGCAGTCACTGCAGCCAGGGGACTTCTAAATATGACAATTTCAGTAAAGATTATTCATGCTGTGAGGAATTCATCAGGAATAAGAAAAGAGTGCTTGAAAAGAAGAAAAAGAAAGAAGTAGACGTAAATCAAAAAATAAATAAAAGCATCTGAAGAAATAGGAAATTTATAAGTGAAAAGAAGTTTTGCAGAAAGCAAAGGAAGAAGCAGAAGTCTTAGAACGTGAAATGCAAAAATTGAAAAAGTTTTGTGGTTGAATGAATTTTAACTTTTGTCAATATTCTAAAAAATATTTTGTTTTGGGATTTTATCATTTTACTTTTTAATAATGTTAGGTAACTGCAATTATCTTTATTTCCAGGTTATTTTTATCAACATAATAGTTGTTGGTTACTTTTCATTGATGATTCTGTATCTTCATTACTATATATTTATTAAACAAATTCATTATCAAAAATATAACTTGTGGAAAGTATCAACCGTCAAGGGGTGGTGGGGAGAATAATTAGTTTTTGTGGTAGTGTAAACTCCATGGCTGTAATCGTTCTTTGAAGTTGCGCCACCAAGGCTGTTTACTTGTACATCTTAAGTTCTACGAGTGAGATGAAATGACCTACCAATTTTGCCAGGAAAGGTATTTTCACACACCTCCCAGGGTTATTTTACATGCCACATGGAACCGACGGCTTTACTTCCCCTCCTAAGGATGTTGAGCTATGATTTTTTCTCGCTCAAGAAAAAGCCTCGGTTAGGTTCGAACTCACAAACATCGGGTTCTGAGGCGAGCACTTTACCCCAAAACCACAGAGGTCAACAGTGGTATAGGTCATTCAAAGACTGTAATGTGTGTGTGTGTGTGTGTGTGTGTATACAAATATGTATAAAATGCATGTGTATTAAAGATGGGTCGGATCCACCTTTTTTCAAATCTGAAACTTCATTTTGTCATCAAATCCCTAATTAAAATTTGAATTTTTGAAAATATTGTAAGCATAAGTGTTTAACTTTCCAAATAACTAGGATTTTTTCCTTCACTTTTGATTTTGTTTACATTAAATGGTAAATTAATGATCTGGGGTTTTTTGGTGGTCAGATTTTTCCTATCATTATTTTGGTTTTAACCACAAGAAACAGATTAACTATTTTAATACCTTTAAAAAATAACTCAAACTTAGTAACTATTTAAAAAAATTATTAAGATTTGAGTCTTGAATCCATGAATATTCCTTGTGAGTTTTATATACTAGAATATATGTGTCAAAACACTTGATTTTTGATGTAAAAATGTTTAACTATAACAGACCTAGGCCTACCCTAACTTTATATAATTTTATGATTTTGAAATAGGGATTGTTTGTCTCTGGGTACCTTTCATATATACTGGATTTCTTAAAAAAATATAAATACTGGAAATATAATGGAATTTCAAAACTAAGAGTCTATGCTTCACAGATTACGTCTGTTTATGCCTTGCATTCGACAATTTTCTTTCGAAGTGTATTCGGATGTAGTCTCTGACTTTCTCATTGGTTGGCATGCTCACTTGATTAAAGATAATGACGTGATTTCCATTTTTAAGGACCAGTAAGGACTATACAAATATGGAGCTTACAGACTGTGTGGACGAGGCTTTAGACCAGGGTTCTCCAACCCTGCGCCCACCGAGCCTTGTGCGTCTGCCCGCCACTTTTTGACCACAGCCTAAATGTTCTTAACTAATAATTTTAATGTCACTTTTCCGACAAAAATCAAGCTTGTGCTTATCTCCAGGTAGGCTGTTCTCAAGAAATTGATGATTGAAAGCCCCCCACCCCTCTTTCCAATCCCTCCCTCTCATTTCTTTTTCTTTGCCGGCTCATTTTCAAAGTGTACTTTATTACTAAGAACTATCATTATACTCACTAATACCTTGCTAATACTTCCTATTTCCTTTGTAAATATCTTGACATGGTCTACCCAGCGTTGTTGCCTGAATAAACACAGAATAAACAAATATTTTAAAAATGTACCTAAGCACCAAAATGGTGGTGAGTAGCTAAATATTTCCTTGTGTATTTATTGACATTGACTTTTGGTTTGGTGAAAATTGTTTAAACTGGTTTTGGACTAACTTTGCGTGTGTACCATTTGCGTTATTTTATATGCAAATTAAAAAACAAAAAAATAATAATTTTAAACTCACAATTTTTTTTTAATATGTATTTTTTGTGTGTGTTATTTGCATTATAAATTATGTTCGGCTATAAATTTAATTGAAAAGTGATTGGTGCCCGCTGCACTATCGTTAGTTTTGAATGTGCTCTAAGGTACAAAAAGGTTGGGGACCTCCGCTTTAGACAATCCAAGTAATAAAACCTATGAATAAATATCCAAACTGGACTTTTTCCATATGGAATATGATGATTTCAGTTATTTTCAAAATGCAAATGTTGAGAATTTGTATGGATATAATTTGTAGGTGATGTATAAATACAAGAATTTAAAAGATGCTACGTCTGGGTTCTTAGATAAAATATGAACATGCGCACACCAGCTACTATAAAATTAATATGCTATTCTCCCTCATGACACTTTTTTGCAATATGGCCTATAAAACTGACACAAAGCTTTAATATTGTTAACAAATGGCTCTAAAGAATCCAAAGAGGAAATGGATGCATGAAATTAACACTCAAAGGGAAGGCATTGTAGAGTTCCATTTATTTGAGAGCTACATTGTTGTAATTACCGCAACTTGTCTACCACAAGCAGAGATGCAGTCTTACCTCTTCTAAGTCCTTCCATGGAAAAGAATGGAATTATTCCGACACTTATCTGACTAATGGCTTTTACAGGATCACTGTTGTTCAGTTCTTAATAAAGCTCTTGGACTGCACCCGCCTTTAGTGTGCAGACATTTCAAAGTCAAAACATTTATTAAAAAGGAGCTTGAATGAGATTTTTTTAAATAAAAGTTTGCTATTAATTTTTATATTGAAAAATTTTCAAATAATCTTTTAATAAATATTGCAGCTTTATTTATTTTAGTTTGATTTTTATATAGCTCTTAAGTAACGTTTACTTTCACAAACACAGAATTACATAATAATACAGTTGATGTTTCTTTGATATATTATATGTAAAATTACTAAACTGAATGTACATGTGTTTTCTACTTCATTTGCATACCATACAAAACATGTAAATATCTTAATCCCGATTTATATATTGGTTATGAATTTGTAAAGTGTAATTATTTAACACCTGTGCTAATGTACCGTATGCCTAAAATTTTGACAGAAAGTAAATATTAAATGTTTAATCTAATTTTGTTTTTTATTTTGTATTATTTGAAGAGGTATAAACATGTCCACACCTAGGGTTCATGGTGGGTGAGGGGTGTTGTGATGTATGTATTCCTCATAGAACCTCTTTAAAACACACAAATTTCACTAATCATATTCAAATCATCTTTGATTCGGATTATACCTCTACTCAATTCATGATACACATATGATTCATGTGTCATTTTTAATCATTCATTTCAATTTCAATTTTAGTTCAGAAAATAAAACAAATCAACAATAATATCTTGTTTTGATTAAACACATACATTAATTTTTCTAATGGAGTAGGAATGAGTTTGTAGGGTGTCTACCATCGAGGAAAAAACGGGAATCTGGTAAATTACAAAAAAAAACAAAAAAACTGGAAGATGTTGTTTTAGTCAAAATATGAAAATAATATAATAATCATCAAATCAGTAAATTTCACTGTGATTCAAACTGTCTTTTATTGTTTGTAGCTGTGCAATAGATTTTATAATTTTCTAATTATTTCTAGTAGACTATATTAATACTAATTTAAAAAAATATATATTTAGGGCCTACATTTTAAAATGTTTTATTATTCATGTCAAAATGATACTAATTTCAAGATTGATAAATAACTGTTATAATTAATAATTCAAAACCAAGTTCACATAAGTGATGCAGGAACAAATATCGTTGGAAAATATTGTAAAATTGCACAATTAATTCTTTACATATATTGTAGTGCCAATTAATGTGCAATAATCTTCTGACCTGCTTCAGTGGTCGCATGGTCTAAGATACTATACTCTCACAGTAGTTTAGACTGCCAATGACGAGATCAAGGTTAGAATTTCAGTCGAGTGTACAGATGGTTGTTTTTCATTCACTATCCATGCATATTCAGGTACATTTCCTCTAAATACAACCTTTCTAAGCCCTAAAACCATTAGCGTGATTAGTACTTAAGCGAATGACCCAAATGGGTGATAAACTGAGGTCCAAATAAAAAATCTACAGCGACCACACTTTGCTCTTTTTCACAACAGACAAATTTCTTAAAAATGGTTACATTTTTCTTATCTAAATGAAAAGATTCGTGCACATACACTAAAAATTTTACATCCAGCAAATTCAAACAAAGCTGCATTAAAACTCGACCTAAAACATAATAAATGAGCAGATGCAGAAACTCATCCCCCGCAAGTCAAATATTAAAATAAGGTAAATATTTATATTTTTTAAGGCTAAATAATTTATAAAATAATATAATTTTGTTATTTTCCAACCTAGCTCAACCTAACCTTCCACTAACCTTGCTACCTCCATTTGTTAATAAATTATAATCTCAATTTAAAAAAAAATACTTTTACAGTATGAGATATCATATTTAATTGTAGCAGATCATGGATCAAGTGATGTGTTGATCTAGTATATTTTACGTTTGTAATAGGTTTTATTGAGTTGTCTAAAAGTTGTAAAATTTATTTCAAATAAATATAATCATAGTATAATTGGAATCACCATTTTCTTATGATTAGGGCTTATACTGATGGTAATACATTTTTAGTGATTTGGTATCTTAGTGAAATAAAGACTTATGTAGCTATAATACATATACTACCTATATATTATATGGGAATGTTGCAAAAGTATCTTATCATATAATACACTAAATTAGTGTATTATATGATAAGATACTTATGCATTATTCCCATATTATATTTTAATGTGAAAAAATACCCTCTTTGGTGTCGTGTGGTCGAATTTATGGGTAATAGACTGGCGATGAAGGGGATATAGAGGTTATAATCTAGGTCAGGGGTATTGATAGTTCTTTCAAAATGGCTTTCCACCCTCCCTCCACGCAAATTTGGGTACAATTCATATTATAATATAACGTTCCTTTTCTCTAAAACCATTTATATGAAAATAAATAAGCGTATGACCGGAACGAACGGGTAGTAAGACGCGGTGCTAAAAGAAATATTTTAAAATGTGAAAAAAGGTGGGGAAAATACTATACTACAATGGATGTACATAAACACACACCCCTTGCAACAGACCAAATCGTGACGCCAAAGTTTGTTGTCTGCTTGCTAGTTAGAAGACAGATTTAACTGTGTCTTTCAATGGTCTTGTGCAAAAACGTGCTTCTGGTGAATAAAAGTATTATTGTTTGAAAATAGTGAAGTATTATACCCCACTTGACTGAAGACACATTTACACTAAAGTATATACAATTCAACTTTAAATATAATTGTACAAATAAGAATAAAATATTTATTTCTATCTTCCATGTGGTTTACATTCTACCAAGATTACTATTTTATAATTTATAACTGGTTATTAACTTATATAAAGGTTTCAGAAACAATATTATATTTAAAGTTCAATAACTAAAATGAAAAAAACTTAAAACTTAATTACAATCGATTTAATGACAAACTTTGTGATAGTTTTACATTCAAATTATCATTTAGCCGGTTACCGTATAGGCTTGTGGGAAGTATTACTGTATTACATTTATTTAAGTTGGCTTTAGATTGTATAGCATATTGCTTTCAGAAACCATATTATATTTAATGTTCGTTAGCTAAAATGAATCAAGGACGCTAAAAACCTAATTACTTTTGTTCGAATGACAAACTTTGTGTAGAAGTCTTACGTTCAAACAATCGTTTAGCTTATAGGCCTGTAGGAAATAATACTATTTTAGCCTAAATCAACTTATTTGAAGAAACACGTAATAATAAGTGTTGAACTTAGTTATGCCCTACAAACTTTTTGTTAACATTTTAATTTCGTTTAACTAATCATACATTGATATATATCATAATTTCATAAAAATTAGCGAATCTAATCATTCATTGATATATCTCATAATTTCATAAAAATTAGCGAATAATGTCGAAATGGCACATTGCATTGTATGTGTGAAAGTGAGAAATGAGATACCCGAAAGTTTTTTTCTCTCTTACACAATGGTGTGCAGACGACAGCTCGAAATTTTAGCCGCAGGTAATTATCAGCAAGGAAGACCAACCAAGATACTGCTTCAAAATTGAAGGCTTTACAGAAACAATAAGCTTTGTATAATTATTATTATCACAGTTAAAAACATTTAAAAGAGTGCTAGTATAATCATTATTATTATTTATATTATAAATGGCCTAGGCGTTTTGTTACAATTTTAGTCGGTAGATGGCAGCAATCATTGCCAGACCTATGTTTGGTTGCTGCAATTTTAGTCGGTAGAAAGCAGCAGCCACCAACGAAACCTCTTTGTCGAAGCTATCTTGTTACAATTTTAGTTGGTAGATGGCAGGAAATGTAAAAAAAATTCATTTTCGTAGCCGAAACCAATGACGAATGCTGGATTAAAAAGTAGAGACGGATGCCTAAAGCCACACATATTCTCGCGAACCCTCATGTAGATAAAGTAATGTGAACGTCAAAAAAAATTATTGAAGCCAAGATTTTGATTTATATTGACGTTTCATGACCTACTGAATCTGAAAACGTGGTATTTGCGATGCTGTAGACCTGCCTGTAGCTTGGTCTTGATTTTTATAAGATTTCCACGAGGGGGTTTGGAACTAGATATAAACCCGTTTGAATGATTTTAATTAAATTTCGTATCTAGGCATTGTTTAATATTACAAACAAAATGGCATCTCTCATTTTCCCATTAATTTTGAGAATACTATGAAATAGAGGAAATTTCTAATTTTGATCTTATTTCCACAGCTATTTGAAATACAAAATACCTTATCATTGTAAATTTGTAGTAGATCCTACTATTAAAATAAAAAACCTTTAGGCCCCTACCGATATATAAATATATATAATCAATAGTTTCCGAGCTATTGGCAAGTAATATTTTTAATTTGAGGTCTCGGAATTTGGAGGATGATTGTTACGCTTTTTGGTAAACAAAAATGTTACTTTTTCCTCAATATGTTTATGTTTTTCTGTTAAAGTTCATATTATTTCATTTGTCCTCTTGGGTGGAATGTGATGTTCTTTTTTCCCCCCGAAATAGCTTTAAAAACCCACAGACGTGTGCACGCAGTTTGAATGTCAATGCCACGGAAGCCAGGGCTCAGATCTCAGCAAGGTTTAATCATTTAATCTATTTTAACATTATAAATAATAAAGATACAAAGCCAAGGTCTAGTAGGTGGTAAAATACCGTTGCAAATATCGTGCCTAAATCTGTCATGTCCAATCTTCGACAAATGGGAGAAGAGATTATTAAATTAATAGCACAATTATTACAGTTAGAAGCCTTGGTTTTATAGGATATCTTTTGGAAACATAAAATATTTGTCCTTAGGGTAACCCCATAATGAGGTTGGGTGGGGAACCTCAACAACCCTCCCCTACCCTCTTACCCCCCACACACACCACTAAAATCCCACCGATACACGCCACTATCAAGAACATCGTATGGCTATTTATGACATTTCCGACACTCGTAGAGCTCCTTCAAACTTGGGCAACCATCACCAATGTGAGTCAAGCTTAAGGTCTCCGGTTCGATTCCCATGTCCAGATGTCATCTCTACACTAATATAAATCAAGAGCGTGCATCCCACTGATACTCAACTCTGTGACACAGTCGGCTAGAAATAGTAAATTTACACGAACACTATTGCACGTGGATCATTCATGATTAAACATCAATGGAGATAAAGAGTTAATAGAATTTCCTAATACTGAACATTGTTGAAATATTAAATGCTATTTGGATATAAACTTCATTGAAAAGGCCGTTTATGACCATATTAGAATGGCTTTACGGATAGACACTGTACACATATCTTAATTCTGTCATAATAGGGAAATACTTTAGTGTTAATTACAATCTTGCATAATTGGCAGCGTAACAGCTCTCCCGAGTCGAAGATTACTGTAGTGTCTGATAGCTTGCAATATTAATTAATCGCTTATATGCACCGGACGATTCCCCCACGTCCATCTCAGAGAGGACTTTCACATGATACGGTTTCTGTCGTACTAGTTTTTTTTTTTTTTTTGTCGTGCGAGTGCGATCGGACGACTACTAGTCGAATTTAGTCGGATAAAAACGACACAATTTGCCTACTAATAATCTCATTCAAAATCATGCCTTCATCGAGGACGGATCTAAATCTTATCATTAGTCAAATGTTTTTTACGAGCGTCTTCGACAACAACGCAAGCATTTACACTGCGATATTAATTTTAAATTAAGAGTAATACGCGAGATCCACGTGCAAAAAACAAATAAGGGGCAAGCTGCACGTTTTCCCAACACTAATAAAGTACTTTAGAAGGAAAACGAAGTAAAATTTAGAAGTTCCTGCGCAACCAACAAAAATATTCAGAGGACCCAGTAAAACTTAATCAAAAGTTTTTAGCTCGAGGTCTATTCGAGAACTTTAATTTTTCATGTAGAAAACATTCAAAATTTTAGGATCGTATTATGTGTGAGGCTGTACTATATTCGGACTAATACGGTGCCTAATTAATTATTATATTACTCCAGTAATGAAATCAATATATCGGTGTCAAATCCACCATATTTGTCTGGGAGAGAGGAAGGTAAAATGTTGGCTACCCCCACCTCAATGTATATGACCTGTATTCAAGAATTCTTGCACTGAAGGACGTTACCTACCTGTGACGTCATGACAGGTAGAGATAGGATTTCCCATGTTAATGAATTTACGTTTTACTCGGCGAGTATTAAAGATATAACGTTTGAAACAAAAACTATAAATTCTTAAATAATTCCAAAAGTAGTCCTACCATGTGACAACATTATTACTGTATTTGTATCGTAAAGTTGATTTTGTAAACGCATATAGGCTATTTGGCTGTCACTAAAATGTCCTGTAGGATTTCTTCCTGCCAGGATGTAGAATAAAAATAAAATCGTGGAAGCATATGTCTGTCTAGAATAGGAAACAAGAAAAAAATTAAATTAAAAAGTAGGACAATGTTTTCAAGTCGCAAACATTAAAATGACTGTGTAAACTAGTCAGAGGAAGAGGGAAAGGGTTATCAGCACATAGACAAGAGCCCTCTCAGGGTGAACTTTTCATCTCCTTTCCTCTCTCTCTCTATTTCGTACATTGATGTATATGTATGATAGTGCTTAGACTGCTTAGGTACGTCAAGTTATTATTATTATTATTAGCACCGCGTCTTACTACCCGTTCGGGTTATACGCACTTACGCTAATGTGTAATGGTAGGGTGATTGTGAGATGAAATGAAGGACCTACAGTTTAACGTGGAATCCGAACCACGGTGGCGGCCTGGCATTCCCCACATTCACAAGATGTCTTGTCAGAGGTGAAGGAAGGGTTTGGAAATCAGATAAATCTGTGCCGGGACCGAGGATTGAAAACCGGCCGCCAGCACAGAAGTCTGACACCTTACCCCTAGACCGCCAGGTCACCTACGTCAAGCTAAGATTAAACCTATTTCGCAAAAAACCTCGAAATCTTCAAGCAGGCAACGTCGTTAAATAAATGTATCGGTATGATAATATGTTCCCTTGAATGTTAAGGGGTGAAATACCTTGTAGTAGCAACAGTCCACTCCGTTTTTCAACCTGAAAGGTTTGCCTTTATTGTCTTACGATTGAATATTTGAAGCATCTTTAAGAAAAATATCTTATCGAGACTATTTTATAGGCATTTATAATATTTATCAACAAACGAGTAGATAGCTCTAGATTACAATACTTCTTACTTGACGTACACATGTTATTGGCGTTAATTTTATAAAAAATCCCAGATTAGCTATTAAGGAGGAAGGAATATAAAAATTAATTTATTATTACTTTCACCCGCCTCGGTGGCGTAGTTGGCTAACGCGCTTGTCGTGTTGAGCTCGACTGCTGAGGACGGGGAGGTCGAGGTTTGAATCTCAGTCGGGTGAACTGGGGGTGGTTTTCCCTAAATGGTTTCTCTCCCTTACGCAAATGCGGGTTCACTTCTTCTAATTCAACCTTCCCAATTCCTAATCCATTAGCGTAATTAGTACTTAAAGCGTATAACCCGAACGGGTAGTAAGACGCGGTGCAAAGTATTATTATACTTTCTATGTGTGTTTTAACCCCCAAAACAACCCCCCATCGTTTCGGTCCCGTGAAATGTGCCTACATGAAGCTGAGAACCTCTTGGGGCCCGTTGAATAGTAATACTGCGTACGCCTCAAGTGCAGTGCATAACCCCGCCACAACAGTGTGAGATGTGCCCTATTTGGGGATTTAGGAAACAACTTTATTTTTAAAATTCGATGGACAATCTACTTTGAAGAACCCTAAAGGGTTGGAGAAAGACATATTATTTTGATTATGTTATGTTGATAAATGTTTGTATATAGTGGTTAAGTTGATGAATAATAAATACTAATAGAAAGAAAGAAAAAAAGTGCAGTGCTATACTAAATGGAGGACGTCACCTACTAGACCAGAATGGAATGGGCTAATTTCCTCCTGTGAAATTGGACCATTCCATTCTGGTCTAAGGGTAGATGTCGTCCTGTATTTAGTATGAGATTTTAGTGGATAGATTAATCTTTTTATAGAGTGATCGAACTCAAAGATTTGTTTAATTTAGCTTTGGTTAATAAATGAAGACGCAAAGGAATTGGAAATAAATCCTGTCACGTTTGTATATTCTAGTAGGTTTATCCCCGCCTAGAACAGAACATAACACACATCTACTTCCTACCGGGAACACTTGGGACCTAGCTAGGATATGAGTCTTTTTTCAGAGGATGGAAATGGTGAAGGATGGGTGTGTTGTGGAGAGGTGGGGGGGGGGGGGGAGGAGGCTTGAGAGAGGAGTGGGGAGATTGCCAATACAATAGGAAGCTATATTTTAATACGTCTCTCTAAATTCATCATGGAACAGAACAGAATGTTTTATTAGTTGTTTATTTATTATTATTATTTAGCACCACGTCTTACTACCCGTTAGGGTTATACGCTTTAAGTACTAATCACGCTAATGGATTAGGAATTGGTAAGGTTGAATTAGAGGAAGTGAACCCGCATTTGCGTGGAGGGAGAGTGGAAAACCATTTAGGAAAAAATCACTCCCAGTTCATCCGACCGAGATTCGAACCTCAATCTTCCCATCCTCAGTAGTAGAGATCAACACGACAAGCGCGTTAGCCAACTACGCCACCGAGGCGGGTAGTTGTTTATTTAGACCTTGTACTAACCAGGGGGGAGGGGGATTTAATGCATAATAATAATAATAATAATAATAATAATAATATAATAATAAAACATTTTGTTCTTTTTTTATTAATAGGCCTACTATGTGATTGATTGGTTAACGATCCGACGTTTGACTTGATGTGTTTCCCATCCATCCGGAGCTGTGAATTCCTTTCATCTGGTTAGTGCTGAACTCACCATCTGGGAGAAAACACAGGTACTAGGGAAGCCAATATCGGTAGTTTCCCGTTGCCTTCCGCACTGAAATTCTATGAGTGAGGGCGAAAGGACCTACTAATTTTGCCGGGAAAGGTATTTTCACGCAGGCATACCTTCCAGGGTTATTTTTACATACCACAATCGACATGGGGCCGGTGACTTCACTTCCCCTCCCCCAAAGGGATGTTTGCTACGGATTTTTATCACCCAAGAAATATTTGTTGACCTCAGCTGGGTTTGAACCCACGAACACCCGGTCCGGTGGCAAGCATTTTACTCCAATCCCACCAAGGTCGACAATCTATCACTATGAAGAGAGTTTGTCTGTCATGAGCGTTGTGCGATATCTACCTCATACAGAGGTCCGACATTTTGAAAATTCAGAGCACCTATGCACGAACATGTGCACCTTAAGGATGGAATTTGGAAATTTAGATTTGATCTTTTTAAATTAATTAAAAACCGGGTGAGAATAAATAGAATTAAGTTTTTTTTTTCTTTGGGTTTGAAGCAAATAAAATCGTTTCCAGGGGTATCCCCGCAATCCATTGCGTGTTTACCACGGGCGATGCCGAGTGAATCTTCTAGTACTCTATGTAGGACCAATAAATTCCACTATCACAATTGAAGGGAAACAATATAATTAAAATACAAACTATGAAGCAAAAGCCACAATGGTAGAATATGTATTTGAACTTCATGTCTGAGCTTTAAATTAATGATAAATTAAATGTTTCAACTTGTAAACTGTATATTAAATACCAGGCCTCCACCGTGGTTCGGATTCCACGTTAAACTGTAGGTCCTTCATTTCATCTCACAATCACCCTACCATTACACATTAGCGTAAGTGCGTATAACCCGAACGGGTAGTAAGACGTGGTGCTAATAATAATAATAATAATAATATAATAATAATTAATATATTAAATATGTTTATCTGGCCCTTCTGTTTTGTCTTTTTTCGTCCAATCCTTTATGGATAGATGGAGCAGGTATAAGGAAGTATTGCGCTTACGTCAAATCTTTATTTTGAATCCATCCTGACCTGCTTCGGTGGTGGTATGGTCTAACGCGTCACTCGTGTTGGACTGGACTCCCGATGATGAGGAGGTCAGGGTTCAAATACCGGTTGTTAGGTTGAGGGTTGTATTTTCTAAATTGTTTCCCACTCTTCTTCCATGAAAATGTAAGGGAATTTCCTCTCATTTAATTAAAACGTTCTTCATTCTTAAATCATTAATTTTAATATGTGAGCAGACCTCAAGATGAAAAAAAAAACTTAGTTGACTTGGTCAATTAAATACACATATAAGTAATTTAAGAGGTTTTGAAAATATATTAATTAATTCAAAGATGGTAATATATCTATAAACAATTTAAGATTTTCTGAACATACATGCAAAATTCAACGATAATGATACGTGAAGATAGAGCTTAAGAGTTTCTAAAAATACATATATAAGTTAATTTAAATATGTTCTTACACGAAGAAACAATTCAAGAGCTTCTAAACAACATGTATAAATTAATTCAAAGATGTTTATACATGTAGAAATCATTTAAGAGTTTCTAAACATGCATGTAAAATTCTACGATGATAACACATGTAGATTGTAGAAACAGTTAAGAGTATATGACCATATTTGTTATTTTCTTTTAAAAATAGGAGAAGGTTCCGTAAGCGAGTGTGTGAGTGTGTGAGAATCCCACATCGTTAAATGTTTGCATCATCTCAAGGCGAATGTTCGTTATCGTGTCCCCGGTTTACCGGA
The DNA here is from genome assembly GCA_039000515.1 of Timema cristinae. Taxonomy (NCBI): domain Eukaryota; kingdom Metazoa; phylum Arthropoda; class Insecta; order Phasmatodea; family Timematidae; genus Timema; species Timema cristinae. Next base: position 25,422,747 of record JBCFYV010000100.1, on the reverse strand, counting down.
CATCACCCTGAGTCCTGTGCGGGGTTGTAGCGTCCGACTAGCCACTAGTCGCGTCGGTCCGAAGTTTGAAGGACAATGCCATCTGCCGTTCACCATTGTCTTCAGTCTACCTGGATATTTGAGTGAATACTCGAAGGTAACGCTACGATACAATATCATTTGTATCCGGGTCAGTACCTGGACGATTCTTAGTGCTACATATATATCTGTATGCAGATTAAATCCATATATAGCAGATATACTTGTGCGCTCGTTTGAAACAGCCGTGGAGGTTTAGGTAGAAAACCCATCCGGTTCCTTTACTGACCATCGGTCACTAAATTTTAATAATATTATAAAGATGAAGATGACATTTTACATGTTTTTTATATGTCCTTTTCTTATTCACCGCTTTATTTCATGGGTGTACCCCCCCTTTAGTTGTTAAATTTAGGATGTAACAGTATATACGTGTTAGAATGAGTTAGATCAAGAAGGAACCTGTTTTAAGAAATTTGTTTAAAGTAACTTTGAAAAAAAAATAACGCACAGGTAGATGATTTTTGGTCAACGATGTCTTAGGTCTGAGGGTCATTCGAATTGACCATTTCCTTCTTCTTTTTTTTTGTGGAGGGGGGAGTAAAGAACGATATCAAACTACTGTTCCATATTCATTTGTAACCTTTTTTTTTATGAGTATTTGTTCCAACATGCTTGGGTCTTAGTTCATTCAAATAACATTACACACTACCTCAAACTTCCGTAAAGGTTTTTTTTTTCTCTTTTAAAAAGAACCCTTTTCAAGATATTGTTGTAATTTTTTTTTTCTTCATAGTCTTGTTTCCATGGGAGGGTCAGTGGTAACAAACGCCGAGTGACCATCGGAGGGCAAGCGAGTGCCGAACCGGACACTCCCCCTAACCCCCTAACAAACCCCATAACTGCAATCACGTGCATATAATAGCTTCACCACTGACCCTTTGGCGCGCGCGACGCACATCAAGTTCTCCCCTTAGACACCGAGGGTCGGACATTGGTCTCTTGCCAGGTAAAAAAATATAGAGGGTAACTTCCTCCCCACACCACCTCCAACAACAAATTTTTTTTTTTCCACCCCTCCGGTATCTATCTCCGCTTGTTTCATTTTAAAAACCACCTCTCCCCTACATCACCCCAAAATCCCCACCTGAAATCACCCTTCAGAAAATGTTTGGCATCTTAACAAAACCACCTTTCCCCTCCCCTATTTTCTCCTCTCTCTCTCTCCGCCACTCATCCCTCTCCTTCCAACATGTCACAGAGAACCATAGAGAAAGAAAAGGAAGACATACTAGTCTTTCTCTATGCTTAGAAACCAACAGAAGAAGAGAGAAATAATAAAAAAGGAAGAACGAAAATAGAAAAAGCCACCACATTGCCAGATTTCGCTAGAAGACAGGTAAATAGGTAAAGTTTTCTGTGGAGACGTATTTATTTTATCCACCGCAGTAGGATATTTTCTCGAGAACTTCCTGTGTTTCTCCGACCCCTCTCATGTTGACATCCATTCTATACACTCTCTTTGGATGCTTAGCTAGGCGGACCGACTTCTTCGGAAGCTGTAAAAAGAGTTGGGTCTGTTCGCCCCCTCAAGGTTCAAAATGAAACGACCATATCAGCAGCCATGCCTTCCCCCACTCTTTTCTAAATCTTCTTCCCCCCCCCTCGCCCGGCCAACCCTTTCTGCATTTAGTGTTTCTACGAAAAGCAATTAATTTCAACAGGGTGTTTCTTTATTAAAAATACAATCGGGGTTTCTATCTAATTTTTTAAATAAAAAGCGGTGATTTGGATCATGAAAACTTAGGTCAGCCATCACACAGTAATAATTAGAAATGGTTGGCCTGGAATTTCTATATCAAAATAGTAACAAACTGTACTTATTAGTTTTTAAACAACATTTTATAATTTATATTATTTAAAAAAATGGTGGCTGTCCAAAACATTCACATACAATAATATAAATGGCAATCCTTTTGACTAACTAGTCTAATACAAGTTTGATGCTAAAAATTGTATAACTCATTTCAAACAACAAGCTACAGTTACAGTTTTGTTTACAACCAGTGCTCTCGACATAAAGGTGGGCGGTTGACAAAAACTTTCTCAAATCTCCTTTTTGGTTTTGTTGTCAAAAATAATGTTGTTTTAACGAAAACTATCATTTTCAAAAGCTTGCACTAATTTATACGCAACCGTAGTGGTTTTCTTAGACCCGTGTCGGTGGTCGAATGGTGTAAAGTATCTCCTGGGCTGCCGGATTGGGGAGGTTAGGGTTCAAGTCTCAGTCAGGAATACTAAGAGTGTGTCCCCTCCTTAATGTTTTTCCAGACTTATTACACGCATATGTGGGAACATTTATTCTAAATTATAATTACCCATCCAACCTCATTAGTGTAAATATGTGAATATTCCAAACGGAAAAAAAGCTCGATGCACAAAATAAATATCATCATCGAGTCTTACTACCCGTTCGGGTTATACGCACTTACGCTAATGTGTGATGGTTGGGTGACTATGAGATTAAATGGAGGACCTACAGGTTAACGTTGAATCCGAACCACGGTGGAGGCCTGGCATTCCCCACATTCAAAAGTTGTGATTAATACACGTCTTGTCAGAGGTAAAGGAAGAGTTTGGTAATCAGATAAATCTGTGCCGGGACCGAGGATTGAACCCCGGACCCCAGCATAGAGGTCTGACACCTTACCCTAGACCACCAGGTCACCAATATAAAATAAATAAAACCGCTAAGTATTGAACCCCCTCCCTAAAGAAAATCCTGTAGAGCAGTGGTTCCCACCTTGGTGGGCGTGAAATCCTTCTTGGTGGGAAGGGGGGGGGGATAGGCTAGGAATTGAAGACATTTTATTTCAATCACTTTTCCAAAGTAATGACTTATGAATAATAATTTATTTTTTGCGGTGTTTGAAACACCACCTACGAGTTGTAAATAATTAGGTGGCCAACCAAAAAGTAAGACAATCGTGTGAGTTAGCTTATTTTTAAGCTCGCAAACCTCTGAATCGCCCCCCTGCTCTCTAAAACCTCCCCCTCAGCTGCCTTTACAGCGCCCACGTTGTGTACACACCGAGTTTTACACTCTGAATTTCATAAACACCAAATAACGTTTGTCGACTTGGAGTGGAAAAAGATTTGCGGTGTGCTCTGTCAAACATCAAAACCAATATTCAAGAATTGATGTAAACTAAACAGTGCCAACCATCAAAATAGTTTTCAGTATTATTTTAACCAATTTTCTGCGAATATAAAATTAAAAAGTGACTTGAAAGCAATTATTTATATATGTTTTTATAACTTTCTTCCCCCCCCCCCCACACCCCCCCCAAAAGGGGGGGGGGGTAGGATTTAATGATCTACCAAGAGGTCAGATGAAAAATGGTCGGGAACCACTGATGAATAGGGCTACGATTGGTATCTAAATAAAGTAGGCCTATAAACAATTTTATCCATACATTAGATATATTTGGGGAATATCGATAGATCAAGTATCTGAGGCTAGTAAGACGCGGTGGTAATGGTAATAATAGTAATAATAGTAATAATAATAAGGATCTGAGAGTTATAAAAGCTATTAAAGCTACTTTGAATTGGTCAGACTTCAAATACTAATCTCTGCAATTACTATAGCTTTTGATAAATCGTTTCAACGGTGATTTAAAAATAATAGTTACATTTAGTCAATATTGAGAGAAAAAACAAAGTGTTTTATTTTTCAAACCTATCTTTTTATCTCGATTACAATTTAGTTTCATCACAAGTTTATCTTCTTCTATCGAAGGACTCTAAAACATTGGTACAAATACATTTTAAAATATTGTCTGAAACGCCACAAGAACAAAAGCATTCTTTGAACAACCGTTTTAATCCCAACTCTTTTTATTTTTGTAATCAGCTTCAGCTTTTTACTGTACTTTTGGACTACACTCTTACACTAATGTGGTAGGAATGAAGAGGGTACAATTTAGGAGAGATAGGAGTGAGAGGGGGAAATTATTATTTATGATAAACACCCCTTAATACTGCCGGATGGGTTCCAAAACTCACTTGCTTCCCCGTCCCCGAAAAAACCTGATGAAACAAACGTCTTTATCCACGTGATCACCGATACGAGTATCAATCTCTAACGAACTGTAGCAAAGTATGTTCTGTTTGTTTCCTCATGCTTACTATTTTATACCACCGCCTCTGTGGACTAGTGGTTAGAGTTTCTGGCTACAGTTGTCTATAGTGCTCAGGTCCCTGGTTTGATCCCCAGTGTTTTCAAAGTTTTCTGTGAAGCAATGGGTCTTTAAAAGAGTCAACTAAGCTTCGTGAGGACAAATGAAGAGCTAATCGAATGAAAAGGTAGCGGCTCAGGTCTAGAAAACTGAGATTAACGCCCAGAAGATTCGTTGTGCTTACCACATGACACCCTATATCTGCAAAATTTGGCATAATCTTCGCCTACGGATAGCGGCCGTTTGGTCGGTATGGCTTGATGGCGGGATGACATTTTTTTTTAAAAGGATTATTCTTGTATCCTCGAGGGATGAGCTTGGAAAACTTTTGCCAGGATATCAATAAGCATAACACTTACATAACGTTAAGAAACATAGTGTGTGATTAGGATTCACATAACGTAACGACTCTAGATAAACACAGGCAATGAATTTAGAATATTTTAATACAAACTGTTCAGTAAAATGAAACTCAAGCAGTTAGAGCTAATTAGGCTTCCAAGTACTTGCAATAGAAGCTTATTGGAGCTAAAAGAATAAAGTGTAAGCAGAGCTCATGACGTTTTGGTGCTCGTAAGACGTGTGCAAACAAACTATACCGAAGAAGTCGTCTGCACATCATAACAAATGAAGTACTAAATAGCCGTGCTAGCGTTCCTTCCAACATGATTGGCTGGCGGGAACACGTGGTACACTTTACGTAACATGACGGTATGTGAAAGTTTCCCCCTGGTCAACGAGAAATTGTAGCACATACGTTCAGCTCTAATTCAATAATTAATTCTACTATGCGTTATTTAAAAATATTTTTCGCACCAAAATTAAGTCGAAAGATTCTAACGAGGCTATTTTTCCTTAACAATCCAATAGTGTGAGTTTTACTAGTAGAAAAAAAATGTGACATTAGTTCATTTTCAACGTTTTACTAAACATATTTGTGAACTATGAGACTAGGTTTGATGAAATAAATGGTACGGAACTCCGCACGAACTTTCTCGCTCTAGCGTTTAGAAATGGAGATATTTACTCAAAATTCGCAATATAATATACACTAGCAAACCCTAGAACAAATTGCGCTAGACATACGTAACATATTTTTGTCTCATGGTTTAAAATTTCATAATTTTATTTTTAAAGATGTAACGTTTTCATTAGTATATTTGGACCAATAAAAAATATCAATATTGGGTCCCTGAGGGTCAACATTTTGTATTAAAATTTTGACTTCCGGTTAAAATTTTCGTCATTTTTTTTTTGAGGATGTTCATCTTATGGTTATCGCATTGCTATTAAATTTTTCTTTTATAAATTTTAACCAATAAAATAGGTAATTATTGACTATTGAGTCTAAAATGAGAAAGATAGGATCGTTATAGCCGATTTTGAAAAAATGGATTTTTTCTCTTTTCATCCTCTAGTAAACTGCAATTAATTTTAGGAGTAAACAGATAAACAGACAGACGGCGTTGTAAAAACCAATTTTTAGGGTTAGGGGGGGTCATGAAATGTCGACATCCATCAAAATCTCGAGTTCAATTTTTTTTTTTTTTGACGATCACGAAACTTGCTCTACCTTTAAGATGGCGGGAAAGTAAAAAGGGCTCTAGATTTAGTTTTCCTCTAACAAATGCAATGATTTTTTTATAACCTCACAAGTTAACTAGTAGCGAGCCATGAGTTAAAATGTTTCGTTCGTACCATAGTTTATTTAATTTTCCCTTTTTCTTACTGATATGACAAAGGGTGGTTGTAGGTGAGAGTTGAAAGGGGAGATACACTTGACAGAGTAGAAAAACAGTTCCAGAAAACGACACAAACCATTGTATTCTAAGCCGTGTGGCCTGACAGCGATTGATAGTTTCTCGCTGACTGGAGGCGGCCGTCACGTCAACACGCAAGAGGAGAACCACTACGTTGCGTTACGTGAACGTTAAGTTGATCGTGATCCCGGCGGCATTACTGCGCATGTCATGCCCGAATCCTCGTCAAGATGGACCGGGTGATAGATTTGTTCTCGTCTCCTGCCTTTGTTTTCACTTATCCGCCATCATTTGGGGTTCAAAGTTTTCCAGTTTTAGCCACAGCTGCACTCGAGTGTTGCAAAGAGCGTACCGTTTGGAAAGTGACAACTAAAACAAAGATGGCGGTTCATATCTTTGCTTACATCAATTATTGCCGTTTGCACGCTACCCTCTCGATTTTTCCTGTTATAAAGAAGGAGGCACGAAGTGTAGACCCTAAGTTATAACTTTTTGACTCGGTTTTGAGCTCCTGACCTCACTCTCTGGCTTGCAGTTCTGCAGTAAAATGTGTAACCGTACAGTCATAGTCCGATTTTCATATAAAACGAAAACATATTTTTTTGCGGTAAATATTGATAACATTTTACTATAGGATTATTACTGTTATGTTATATGTATTTACAATATCTATCAAAAGTGACTGCTGTAGATCACATGACCTGACGTATGAATATGTGAAAGTAGGTTTAGTAACTTTTATATATTAGATAAAGAAGGCTCTTTTTTTATGAAACTTGGACTGTAAATATGATGTTTTAATATTCACCACCAAATACATTTACATGGTAGATTATCTAAATAGTTTTCCACTCTCCCCACGTTTATGTAAAATATGGTTGCAATTACAAATGGGTTGTGAAATTGAGTTTAAATATTTAGATGTAGCTTTTTTTTATCAATAAAATTCTAAGAAGTTTTTGACATGTAAAGGGCTACCATAAAATACACAGAGGAAGGCAAGCTCTCATTTTTACTGAAATAAAACATCTTAATTAATTTTATTTTATTTTTTAGCACATCTTACTAATTGTTCGGGTTTTACGTATATATACTAACTAACCTAGTGTGTTAAGGATGAGGAAGGTTGAATTAAGAGGACGTGTGCCCACATTTACGTGAGGAGAGTGGAAAACTATTTAGGTAATCTACAATATGTACACTCAATCGAGGTTCAAACCCCAATCTCTTTGTCATTAAAAAAATCTAGTGACTAGTCTTATGAAAGAATCACATCTTAGACCATGCAACCACCGATGTGGGTAAGCATTCAGCACTGAGCTAGTAAATATCTTGCGCCTAAGAAAGAAGAAATTATCTTTTCAAATAGACCTGATTAATTTTATGTTTTTATAGTTGACATTTTCAACCATAAAAGTCGTTAATAACTTAAACTAGTGTTGGCTAAACTTTCATTATTAGCGGACCAATTTGTATAATGCAGCAAACATCGCAGGACGATGGCAAAATTTAAAAAAAAGTGAAATAATAGTGTTTTTTATTTATTTAATTTAATTTAATTTACATCACTCGTATCCCAGTAGTGGAAATATTAGCCAGTACGCCCGAATGTACTAATCGTACATCCTTTCCGTGGAGACTCTTACAATGTACCGATGAGATGAGGTGATGGTGATAGTGAGTATGAGGGTATGGAACACTAGAAACACTTAGACCTAACTTAATTCTAATTAACCAACCCCTGGTGACCGTTGGGTAATTCCCATTTCGGGAAAAATACCTAAAATACCAGCTGGGAATCAAATCCTGGACATCTAGGCTCGTAGCCAACCAGGTGCACTGACCTCTACACAAGGAGGTCGGTTAACAGTGAAGTAGCCAAAACACACAAAATACTTATCAGTGTAGAATAAACTGTGTTCTCTAGACTTTTCATTTGAGTTTGAAACAGCCCAAGCTTTAGTAATTAAATTAAATTAAATTATAGCACCGCATCTCACCACCCGTTCGGGTTATACACTTAAGTACTAATTACACTAATGGGCTAGGAATTGGTTAAGTTGAATTCATAGGAAGTGAACCCACATTTGTGTGGAAGGAGAGTGGAAAACCATTTAGGGACTCCCCCCCCCCCACCACCACCCTCAGTTCATCTGACCGAGATTCGAACCTAAATCTCCCCATCCTCGGCAGTCTAGCTCAACACGAAACTATCGCGTTAGCTAACTACGCCACCGAGGCGGGTCTTTAGTAATAGACAGATAGAACAAAATACTTTTTTTTTTGAAACTTTACGCACCCCTTAACCTTGGTACAGAAGATAACGGGAAGTTGAGAAAGAGACAAGAGATTATCGCGTTTCTCTCTTTTAACAAAAAAAAAAAAACAATTTCCTTTGATGTTCAGGATGAAGTGAAGAAGAGAAAATAAACGAAAATATATAAAGAGAAGAACGTGGCGAAAAAAGAAATCTAGCTAGAACCACCCCAAAACAACCACCGCTGTCTCTGCTCGGACCAAGGAGGGGAGCCAACGGTCCATTCAGTGTTGCCACATAAACAACCAGCGCGTTCGTAGGGTAATGTTGGTAACGGGTACAAAAATGTGTGAATGTATTTTTGAAGGGCTATGGCTAAAATACAAATTCATTGAGGGGGGGAAAGAGGAAGGAAACTAGAGCTGTAAATTTGCAGTTATTATATCAAACATATTTTTTAAAACACAATAAATAAAACGTTGTTTCGGTTCTGAAGAAACGTTTAGTTAGATTTGATATAGTATGACAGTTTTTGAATTTGATAAATTACTTTTTCTCTTCATTTAAAAAGTTTCTTGCCAGATTCCAATATTTTCATAACAAATTTTCAAGCACTGTTGATATTATTATGTGTTGAAAACTAAACAAAACATATCTACTGAATCACTATTTTATTTATTTGGTGAAATAGTTTTTTTCTATAAAAACTGCCTAAATTCTGGCGTTCGTTCGCCTTGTTCCCCATCCCACAATAAATTGACATCCTCCTCCCAACAATTCCTAAATTTAAAAATGTGAATGTTCCATTGTTTTGCTGCCCAAATCCAGAAATTGGATGACCATTTTTTCTTGGGGGTTGGGGGATACAATTTTTCTTTAGCACCGCGTCCTACTAACTGTTCGGGTTATACGCTTATGTACTAATTACTCTAATAGTCTCTGGGATCAGGACGGTAATATTTAGATGAAGTGTACCCACATTTGCGTAAATGAAGAGAGGAGAACCATTTTTAAAACCCACCCTCATTACACCCAGCATAGATTTGAACCTTGATCTTCCAGTCATCGGTAGTATGATCTTTTGTGAGAATAAGTCTTAGACCATGCGGCCATCGAAGTGGATGGTACATTAACCGCTCACTATCTCCCTTCACTCCTAACAAATTTGTTTTGTACAGTATTTGGATATTCACCCGCTGCTTAAATATATTTGAGAGTTGTACTAATATTTTTTGGTTCTTCTTTTGGCGGCTGTTATATTTAATTATATGTTTCCAGCGTTGTGCAGTACTGTAATTATGTAATAAAGAATTTAACTTTATAGCATGGTCTACTAAACATTTTGTTTTCTAAATAATTTGTTATGAGTCATTAATGGATATTTGCTAACAAACCAAAATTCTTTTACCTTTTTAAAATCCAAATTGAGAGCTTCCTAAACAGGTTAAACCTACTTTAAGATGGCAAAGTCAAACTTTATGGTGGTATAAAATACTAAATTATTCTGAATGATTACTAGTAAATATTCCTTCAGTTGGATGAAATTAATAAAAATAAATAACTAAAATCGGCTGGTATTTACCAAAAACAAATTTCATTGTTAAACAATTATGAATCTATTTGATTTTTTTTTAAAGTAAACAATTATATCTAAACACTCTTCGGAGGCCGAATGGTCTAGGGCGCTACTTTCACAGTAGGCTACACTGCCCATGACGGGGAGATCGAGGTTCGAATCTTGGTCGAGTGTAATGAGGTATCTTCCTAAAATGGTTTTCCACTCTCTCTCTCTCTCTACACGCAAATGTGGGTACATTTCCTATAAATATAGCCTTCCCATCCCTAAAATCATTAGGGGTAACTAGTTCAAAAGCGTATAACCTGGATGGGTAATAAGACGTGGTGCTAATATATATATATATTAGGGTGTCCCAAAAAAATGAAATTAATTATTTTTTTTCGCATACCCTCTTATTTTTTTCCTTTTATGTCAAAACAATTGTAAATAATGTTTCATGTAATTTGGACCACGGCAACCCGTGCCGACTTGCATCTAAACATGTCAGTCAGTACATGTGTACTTGAGCGAGCGAACGCTGACGACACGTGTCTGTAGCGGAGCACCCAACAGCTGCAAATGGTAAAGATAAAAAAAAAAAGATAAAGGAAGGTTTTGGAATGCTTCGACAGTGAGATTGCACAACCCGTGAAACATGTCAGTAGCAGTTTACTCAGGACAGCGCACGTCTACGTGTCAATGTGCTTATAATTCCAAGTTGTTTAATTAGTAAATGTTTGTATGGTTTTTAATCTGTGAACAGAACATGGCAGTGGAATTGCGTAGTTCTAAAAAAGTGATATTTTTAATAGGTAATATAAGACATCAAATAACGGGTTCAAAACTTCCGTCTAATGGACAAGTTCTCGCAGTTTTGTTTTACAATATTCGAGAAGTGAATTTAAGTGTTAATGAAAGTGCAAATCTCGTTATTCGCGAATGTATTATATTTTGGGAAAAGGCACGCATACCTACCAAATTGTTGCCAAATTGTGCGAGAAAGCTTGTTAATGTGTATCAAGTTTGGAGAGACTTACAAAAATAAATGCAAAGAAATTACAAGACGTATTCAAGCGGCGACAACAATAATTTGTAATTAATTTAGACAATTTGTTCAACATTGCACATGCTGATGCACTTCAATTAATGAAAATAGAGTAAGATAGGATGTTCTTGCAGTGCCAAAGAGAGCCGGGCTGACCCGGTCACTTAGGTGGAGTGGATAAAAAATCTGGCCAAAAAAGAGGAAAGGGCGCGACTTCGAGCTGTCAAAGAAGACAATCGGCGAATAAAATATGTTTCCGATTCAACATCCTCGGCATAAACGAACCATTGCAAGAAGATTCCTCTTCGAATTCTAATGAAAATATAGATTCAGAAGATTTCCCAACACTGATCGAAAGCTCAAAACCTGGGACAAGTAAATCAGTATTGAGGAAAGACTTTATTACTCCAAAGTCAGAATTTCCGATAAGTAAGTCTTCAATTCAAAGAATCCTAACAGAAAAACGGAAGGAACGTGCGGAAAACATAAAAATTTATTTTCAAAACGATGTACCGGATGTAGTGACCTTACATTGGGATGGCAAACTGTTGCCTGCTTTGAGTGCTCGAAAATCGAAAGAAGAACGCTTGCCTATTGTTATTTCATTTGGACTAAAATAACAACTCATTGCTGTGCTGAGACTGGATAATTCCTCAGGCAAAGAACAGGCGCAGGCTATTTGGAAGGCGATCTTAGATTGTAATCTCGAAAACAAGGTCCAAATTCTCTGTTGTGATATTACGGCTTCGAATACAGGTCGTTTTAATGGTGCTTGTACGCTCCTCGAGCAAAAATTTGATAGGGAAATGCTTTTTTTCGCTTGCCGCCATCATGTATACGAACTGGTGTTAAAGGTCATGTTCGATCTGAAAATTAAACAAGTGACAACAAGCCCCGATATTCCACTCTTTAAAAAGCTCAAAGAGAATTGGAAAAATATCGATTCCACTAAAATACAGTGCTATAGAGAAACAGTGGAACTGTTCAGAACCGTACCCGAAATTGAAAATTTGCTGGACTTTTACCGAGATGAACTTAAAAATGTTATGGTCAGAGAGGACTATCGAGAGTTGATCGAAATTTCTATGGTGTTTTTAGGTGGAGATGCAGAAAAAAAAATTAAAATCAGACCTCCGGGTGCCATGCACCAAGCTTGATGGATGGCCCGAGCGATTTACTCCCTAAAACTATCGTTATTTAGTTCTCAGCTGAAATTAAACACCAAGGATACGAAAGAACTGTTAGATGTCTGCTTGTTTATCGTAACAATCTATGTTAAACCATGGCTTCAATGCATTTTGGCAGTTAAAGCACCCTACAAAGATTTGTGCTTTTTGAAATCTTTGAAAGCTTACGAAAATGTTAATGAAAATATCTCGAAAGCTGCTTTACAGAAATTTCTCCAGCATTTATGGTATTTGACTGATGAAATAGCAGTATTAGCACTTTTTGATGATGATGTGGACGAAGAAACAAAATTAAAAATGGTGGCAAATTTACATAGAGAAAATTTCTCGACCCATGAGAAAAGATACATTCCATCGAAGGAAGAACTTTGTGGTTCATTGTATGGTGAGTTTGATACATTGATTTTGTAATTGTTATTTAGTTATTTATTTACATCACGCAATTGTTACATTTTCTTTTACAGAAAAAAGCATCGATGATTTCATATCAGTCAAAAGCCATTCATTGTTTTCTAGACTCAAAATTGATGATAGTTTTCTCAACGAGAGTCCCTCTTCATGGGAGAATAACGCTTCTTTTCTAGACGCAAAAAAGACAATATCAATACTTAGAGCAGTGAACGATACAGCTGAAAGAGCAGTAAAACTAATGCAGGACTTTCGTGGATTAATAACGGTTGAGGAGGAACAAAAACAATTTTTGTTTAGTTTAGTACAAGAACACACGAAGATCTATCATGACTGTAAAAAGCAAACATTGAAACGAAAATATGTTCAGTAATGTTTCTTTTACTGTAATATGTTAATAAATATCTGCTTTGATTAAAATGGTGTCTTATGTACCAAAGAAACATACATTTTACAATCTTTCCATGGTATTCCCCGTACAAGATCTCACGTTCAAGTTTGAAGTAAAGTCGGCACGGGTTACCGTTATCTTATTGCAATAATACTTTTTATTTAAGTTACTGAGGTGAAATAGAAAAAAAATAGAGGGTATGCGTATTCAATTTTGCAAAAAAAAAATTTTACCTTGTATCTTGGGACACCCTAATATATATATATAATATATATTATATATATATATATATATATTCATTTATATATTCATTATTACCTCATATATATATATATATATATATATATATATATTTTTTTAAGGTAAAAATGGATGTGATCACGAATAGTTTTTCAAAATTAACACAAAAAATACTTGTTGGGGCAAGATAATAAAAATATGGCTTTTGTAGATACGTTTAGATTAATTTTCTACACTTGGTGATCTCAAAAGTTCTTGAATATCTGTGATGAACATATCAGTATTTGACCAAAAACATTATAAACGAAGAAAAATAAAGTCTTGGTCAAATGACGCTATGCCACTGACACATATTCATAGACCGCTAAGATTAAAATGTGCAAAAAATGAAATTAACTGACGAAATGTTTGATTGGTTTATTTTGGCCAGAGAAAGAAGTATTTTTATCATAAAAATTGTAAAACTACAGGCCTTTGCTTCCATTTCGGCGGCCGCCTCGGTCAGCGAGAAAGTGTCAATCACTGTCAGGTCACATGGCTTAAAATACAATGTTCTGTGTGTCGTGTTTCTGGAACTACTTCTTTATTATTTCTATGCTTATACTCCCTTTCGACTTTCACATACAACCACCCTCTGTCATGTCAATAAAAAAGAGGGGTAGGAAAACTATGAAATTTCTTATTTCAAGGCAAAGAGGAAATCTCGTTGTTATATTTAGCACCGCGGGTTACTACCCGTTCTGGTTATACGCTTTAAGTACTAATTACGCTATTGGATTAGGAAATGGGTATGTTGAATTAGAGGAAGTGAGCCCGCATTTGCGTGGAGGGAGAGTGGAAAACCATTTAGGAAAAACCACTCCCGGTTCACCCGACCGAGATTCGAACCTCGATCTCCCCGTCCTCAGCAGTCGAGCTCAACACGACAAGCGCGTTAGCCAACTACGCCACCGGGCGGGTAATCTCGTTGTTAGTTTTTAAATATCTTAAAGGCTTCTGTCATGAACCCCCTAAGAAAAATATACTGTATTTGTTAGAGGAAGGATAAATCTAAAGCTCTTTTTCATCAAGTTTAGTATCATGGCTCAACAAATATGCTTAAAAAGTCGTTGTAATTGAGCTAATGTCACATTTTCAAACTTTTGTTTCTATTAATAAAAATCATACTATATAGAGTTGTTATGGAAAAGGAGCCTTGTTGGATTTGGAATCATTCGACTTAATTTTGGCATCAACCGTATTTTGAAATAACGCGTTATTGATTTAAATATTGCGTTAGATCTGAACGTCCGCGAGGCAATGTCTTATTACCGAGGTGGATCCCTTAATGCGCCGTTATAATATCATTCCGCTATTTTTGTTTTAACATTTTTTTAAAAATCAATCAAATTAAGTTTATAAACTGAACTAGTAAGAATGTTATTTGTAAATTTAATCATTTATTTACAACTTTTTGTTTCACTTACATCGCATCCGGCCACCCGTCTAGGCTAACCGCATACATACACTAAAATATTATGGAAAAGTAAACATGATTTAAGATGAAATGTACCCACACTTGCGTTGAGGTAGTGTGGTAAACCATTTTGAATAAAAACATCTCGGTATACTCGCCTGGGAATCGAACTCCAACCGGCTACTAACATGACTTAATAATACTTAAAAATGATTAGTAAACAAACGCAATATTACTCTATATATTTTATTGAGAATTTATTTAAATTATATGTATATCGTCTTATATTTATTAATTGCGGAGTATATCCATTACAGAAAAGTGGATTGTAATCTGATGTTATAGGATATTCATTTATTACTTAACTTGAAAAAAAAAAGTTAGTCAAATAAAACGATTATTTTTATATTCAATTGTTATGTAATCCATTTAAATATAAAGGGAAAAAAAGAAGGTTCTAACAAACAAGAAAATTATTACAAATTGAGAAAGTATTGCGTTTCAATTTTATCAAAAGGATTACATTTTTTTTATTTAGCTAAATCTATTTCAATTTTTTGCATAATCTCTTTGGATTGACATTTTTAACTGCAATCAAATAAACGTTGTTGCTAGCCCATACCATCTCTCATGAGAGTAAATCAAGAAGAATGTGAGCCATACTGATAAAGTCTATTTTCACCAATTTGCGTCAATGAAACAAGTTCAACTATAGAAACTTGTGTTGCAATCCACAAAAAGTTTATATTTTCTTAAGTGAAATACTTAGAGGTTTAGAATATCATTTTATATTTATATTAATATTGGTAGATTAAAAAAAAAGGTATCCGGCCATGGGAATCAAATCCGGAATCGTGGACTTAACACGCCATTTTTAAAATTTACGACCAAATCCATCATCTATAGAACATTTCGATCTTCCAAACTTCGATATTCATGTACAATTAATTAAGTTATATTAACGTGAGCTTTCTTTTATCTTATTTTAATAATAAGCATAATTAAATAGTTAACATGATCAGATAATTTGCAATAATATTATATTTGTATTTGCTTAAACAAATTAGATATTTTGACACAGAATTTCTTCCGAAAATAGGTAAGTTTTTCCCATGAACGTCCCCTTAGTTCTCTACTCCCCCTCCCCTATTAGGGAAATATACCCTCTCTACATTACTACGTAGTACGTACTACCATTATCTTATATAATTATATATGTTCTTCGGGCCTAAAATTGTTTTTTAAATTACTAAAACATTAAGATACTAACATAATAAGATTTTAAAAATTAGAAATATATAATTTACTAGCCCCCTTCCCCGTAAAAAAATATTGTAAAGCATCCTTTAAAACAAAGCTTCAAATCATCCATCATGTCAATATAAAAAAACAACTTTTTTTTTTTTTTTAAATACAGTCTTACCATCACTGTATAGCCCCTTCCCTCTTTTAATCCTCCCTCCTATTTTCATCTCATTCCTCTTTCCTCACCCTTAACCTCCACCCCCTTCACAAATCCCACTTTCCCTTCAACAACCTTTTTTTTTCCCAACGACTATATAATATACTATCGACATTTTTATGAGGAATAAATTAAATTTTCAAAATAAAATATAGCCTATGTTACTTGCTGATAATGTAGCTTTATATTGGTGAAAGAATTTTTAAAATCGATCCAGTAGTTTTTGAGTTTATCCATTACAAACAAAAAAACAAAAAATCAAATCTTTCCTCTTTATAATATTAGTATAGATATAGATTGGTTTATAAAAGCTGAGAACAAATTATAGAACAATTAAAGAATATAAATTTTGAAATCGGTAAGTTGAAAAATGTTAATTTTTTTTAAAGAAACAAGATATTAGTACATTTAAAATAATATGAAACACATTAAAAAATAAATTTATACTCACATCAATGTTAGAAAATATGAACTATGAAAGAAATAAGTTGAAATAAGATTATTACTTGGAAAAGCTTAGATTTTAAAATATAAATTTTGTATTTATTTTCTGCAAAAGAAAAACAGTTTTTTAACAGGTGGTCCACGGCACACTAATGATAGCTTGATTTTAGTACACTTAAACTTATTTAACCTTTTCATTCTTGTAGAAAGGTGGGGGGAGGGGCTCCCTTGAAATTAATAGACCCCAATAAGTGTGGAGGTAGGGGGGGAGGAAGAGACGGGGGTTCCACACAAACACCTACTATAAAACTAGCTCTGTTACAGTTATTGTTACCCGCCTCGGTGGCCCCATGATCTAAGACGCTGCTACTCTTAACATATGCCAATGATCGGGAGATCGAGGTTCAATCCTGGTCGAGTGTACTGAGAATGGTTTTCTTAAATAATTTCACACTCTTTTTTCCACGCAACTGCGGGTAAACTTCCTTTAAATTCAACCTTTCTCATTCCTAACCCATTAGCGTAACTAGTACATAAGTTTATAACCTGAATGGGTAGTAATACACGGTGCTTTATTAAAAAAAAAGTGTTTGTAACCAAATTAAGAATAACAAATTTCCACAGTGGTGGTTTTCAACCTAATTAATAGGTGGGGGAGGAGGGGGGGGGGCTGAATTGGGAAAGTTGGTATTTGGAACTTTATACACAAGGTCATCAAATAGGACAAGTGTTGGTAAAGGGGCAGGGGAAGTCTTTGGAAAATATCGGTACTTAAGCCAACATTTAAATTGTTTTAATTATCTTATTTACGATTATTTTATGACCACCTCTGTGGTGTATTGGTTCCTGGCTACAGATCCAAAGGTCTCAGGTTTGATCCCAGGCGCTTACAGAAGTTTTCTGTGAAGCAATGGGTCTGGATTATTATTATTACTATTATTATTAGTACCACGTCTTACTACCCATTCGGGCTGTACGCACTTACGCTAATTTGTAACGGTAGGGTGATTGTGAGATGGAATGGAGGACCTACTGTTTAACGTGGGATCCGAACCACGGTGGAGGCCTGGCATTCCACACATTCACAAGATGTCTTGTCAGAGGTGAAGGAAGGGTTTGGTATTCAGATAAATATGTGCCGGGACCGAGAATTGAACCCCGAGCACCCAGCACAGAAGTCCGACACCTTACCCCAAGACCACCATGTCACCTCAATGGGTCTGGAGATAGTGGTTCGAATCTCGGTCGGGTCTACTGAGGGTAGTTTTTCCTATTTTTTCCCCATTCTCCCGCCTTCCACGTACATTCAGGTAGATTACTTCAAAAATTCTTCCTTCTTCATCCCTATCCTATTAGAGTAACTAACTATCATGCATACAACCTGAAAAGTTAGTAAGACGCGGGGATTAAAAGAAAATACCTTTGATCAATATTTTAAGAGTAATTCAATAATTAGGTGGTCTAGAGGTAAGGTGTCGGACCTCTGTGCTGGGTTCTGAGGTTCAATCCTCGGTCCTGGCACAGATTTATCTGATTGCCAAACCCTTCCTTCACCTCTGACTAGACATCTTGTGAGTGTGGGGAATGCCAGGCCTCCACCGTGGTTCGGATTCCACGTTAATCTGTAGGTCCTCCATTTCATCTCACATTCACTCTACCATTACACGTTAGCGTAAGTGTGTATAACTAGAACGGGTAGTAAGACGCGGTGATGATAATAATAATAATAATAATAATAGTAATAATAATAATAATAATTCAATAATTTAATTAACTTCCGAGCAAGCCGTTCCAAATTTTTAATAAAACAAAAAAATTAGGTTTGGTTTAACTAATTATAAAAGCTATTCATGGCGTATAACTTTATCTAAATATAAAATAAAGATAATATTAATAAGCCAAGATATTTTTTACATTATTTTATTTAGTGTATCGCTGCTAAGGAAATGGCTGAAAAACACTACAGGATAACGTTCACCGATATCTATAACATAAGTGTAAATAATAGAGAAGACACAAACACAAACTTTTATAGTCTATGAACTACCAATGCAAGCCTCGTAGTTTTTCGAACGTCGGTCAAATTAACAATTATTGCCGTTTCCTAATATTCTTTCGCTTGTTTATGGTCCAACGGGGTGTGGGCAGGACCCTCATAGGGTGCCAGTAAAACGACTATTTATTTTTTAAATATAATAATGGTCCTTAGTAGGATACGCTCAGATGAACTTGCCGTGAAAAATATAAATTCATGTGTAGCTCCACACAAAAAAACGAAACAGGAAAAAAAAAAAACACACACACAACTATGTTGCCGCACAGGATAACAAAGGCTAGAAGCGCTGAATCTAGTTCTAGTCTTCAGAACATATTTGCCCCCTCCTGTGAGACCTTCCAGTGTTGCCAAATTGAAACCAAGATAAACAAAAGAAAAACTGAGGAAAAGATACTGCAAACTATATTCGATAATATTGTGTTGTTCTTCAGCAGGTGTACGGTCTGTTTATTTATAGGAATAAAACTTATCCAACAGTTAAGCAAGCTACTAGATATACTTTTCCGTATTCATACGTCAAGTTATGTGATCTGCAGCTGTCACTTTTGATATTAAATTCTTCTTAAGGTGGAGTGCTAGTGAGCGTGAGTTTAGGGCAGTATTTTTGCAGTTTTTATAGCACAAACATTTTTTGGCAGAAATAAATCAAAAATTTCTTCTATAGAAACATAAAGTTTAGTTTTCTGCACATGCTAATCTCAACAGTTGTTGAATATCTGTCATGATCATGGCGGCATTTGGTGACAAACTTTTTTCTTTATTTAAAAAGTTTGTCACCAAATGCTGCCATGCTCATGACAGATATTCAACAACTGTTGAGATTAGCATGTGAAGAAAACTAAACTCTCTGATTCTATAGAAGAAATATTTGATTTAATTTGGCCCAAAAAATGTTTGTGCAATAAAAACTGCAAAATTAATGAACTAAACTCGCGCTCACTAGTACCCCGCCTTAAGTCAACAACCCAAAGGTTGGTTTGATGTGATTTTTATCCATCCCAAGCTGGGCATGCTCTCAGCCCATTAGCTGGTTAATGCTGCCTACACCATCTGGTAGAAATCTCATGTAAAAGGGGAGTTCAAAACGTGTGGTGGTTTCCCGTTACCTTTCACACAGAAATTCTATGAACGAGTGCAAAAGAGCATACCTATTTTTGCCAGAAAAGGTATTTTCACATACTTCCGAGGTTATTTTACATACCCCAATCGACATGGGACCAACGCTTTACTTCCCCTCCGAAGGTAGTTGTGCTACGGATTTTTATCTGTTAAGAAAATTCCATTGACTTAGGCTGGTTTTGAACCCACTAACATCGAGTCCTGAGGCGATAACTTTACCCCAAGATTCAAGACCACGGAGGTCGTCTCAGATTAGTAGTAGTACGTATAAATAGTACTAATAAAATAGTAAAATGTTATCAACTAGGGACGCAAAAAGAGTATGCTTGTATTTTATAAACGGTGCTTCCTATGTAAACTCGCACCCCCCTATTATATTTTGTGAGTCTTCCCCGCTAAATTATTCTAGTCTATTTTCTGTCCCCATGAAATCGATTCGATATCTTCCCATAAGATGTTCTCCTCACCCACAGTTTTACATGATATTTACGTGTATCATGCAATATTTCGGGTAAGGTACGTCAGATGTGGTTTGTTTGCCCCATGAAGATAGGGGTGGGAATGGTTGAGGGTGTTAACAACCCGGATAGAAAGAAACTCTCTTAAACCATGGTAAAAATTAATGAAATAATTATGTCATAAGCAATAGACAAGTAAGAACTTAGAACTTTTAGAAGCAGAAAAAAATACAATCCTGATATTATTTCAAGATTTTGAAGGCCTTAACTTTTTAGGAAAATTTAAAGTTGAGTGAATTACATAGTCCGATTTTCATAGAAAGCTCCTTATCTGAAAGTTAGAAAAGTTATTGTGTCTATGTTCAGGTATTCATACGTTAAATCATGTGACATGCAGCTTTCAATTTTGATATATATTTTACACACTTATAATAAATAACATATTTATAATGAGCTATATTAACATGTTATTAGTGATGATCGCGAAAAAACCAGTTGGTATTTTCTAAAAGGCCCTTTATATTAAAATTTGACTGTGCCAAGTAATTTACAGAGTTTGCGTCCCATTTTCAACATCCACATTCTGTTCTCCACGTCTTACAACCCGTCCGGGATATTCACATATTATTTATTTTGCGCCAAGTCTTACTATCCGTTTGGGTTATATACTTAAGTACTAATTACGCTATTGAATTAGGAATTGGGAAGGTTGAATATAGAGGAAGTGAACGCGCATTTTCGTGGAGGGAGAGTGTAAAAACATTTAGGAAAAACCATCCCCAGTTCACCCAACCGAGATTCAAACCTCGATCATACCGTCCTCGGCAATCTAACTCAACACGAAACTAGCGCGTTAGCTAACTACTCCACCTAGGCGGGTTATTCACATATTCAAACTAATGGCGTAGGTCAGTAGTCGGCATCTTTTTGGGCTCCAATTGACTTTAAAAAATACAAAAGGTCTCGTAATCATCAATTTTACACTCTACTTTTGCTTTATATATATATTAGACGTATTTTGTTTTTCTATTTCATATTCTTATAACTTATAACATTATTGGTTATTACCAATCAAAGTTATTTCGTCACACTTACATATTATTTGAAAGTACTTGATATATTTGCGAGTTTAGAAGATTTAAAGATCGACTTCTAATACGATGTGGTTTTATTACATGAACGAATGAAAATTGCCGGTTTTAATGAAAATGTTTAAATGAACAGGAATGCTCCACAGGACAGTTTAAGGAGTTCACGTAGGTCAAAAGGAATGCTCCATAGGACAGTTAAAGGAGTTCACCTAGGTCAACAGGAGCTCACCTAGGTCAACAGGAATGCTCCATAGGACAGTTAAAGGAGTTCACCTAGGTCAACAGGAATGCTCCATAGGACAGTTAAAGGAGTTCACCTAGTTCAACAGGAATGCTCCATAGGACAGTTAAAGGAGTTCACCTAGTTCAACAGGAATGCTCCATAGGACAGTTAAAGGAGCTCACCTAGTTCAACAGGAATGCTCCATAGGACAGTTAAAGGAATTCACCTAGGTCAACAGGAATGCTCATAGGACAGTTAAAGGAGTTCACCTAGGTCAACAGGAGCTACCTAGGTCAACAGGAATGCTCATAGGACAGTTAAAGGAGTTCACCTAGGTCAACAGGAATGCTTCATAGGACAGTTAAAGGAGCTCACCTAGTTCAACAGGAATGCTCCATAGGACAGTTAAAGGAGTTCACCTAGTTCAACAGGAATGCTCCATAGGACAGTTAAAGGAGTTCCTAGTCACGAGCTCACTAGGCAACAGGAATGCTCCATAGGACAGTTAAAGGAGCTCACCTAGTTCAACAGGAATGCTCCATAGGACAGTTAAAGGAGTTCACCTAGGTCAACAGGAAGCTCACTAGGCAACAGGATTCATAGGGTAAAGGAGTCACCTAGTTCAACAGGAATGCTTCATAGGACAGTTAAAGGAGTCACCTAGTTCAACAGGAATGCTCCATAGGACAGTTAAAGGAGTTCACCTGGGTATCAACACAGGAATGCTCCATAGGACAGTTAAAGGAGTTCACCTAGTTCAACAGGAATGCTCCATAGGACAGTTAAAGGAGCTCACCTAGTTCAACAGGAATGCTCCATAGGACAGTTAAAGGAGTTCACCTAGTTCAACAGGAATGTTTCCATAGGACAGTTAAAGGAGTTCACCTAGGTCAACAGGAGTCACCTAGCCAACAGGAATGCTCCATAGGACAGTTAAAGAGCTCACCTAGTTCAACAGGAATGCTCATAGGACAGTTAAAGGAGTTCACCTAGTTCAAAGGAATGCTCCATAGGACAGTTAAAGGAGCTCACCTAGTCAACAGGAATGCTCCATAGGACAGTTAAAGGAGTTCACCTAGTCAACAGGAATGCTTTCATAGGACAGTTTAAAGGAGCTCACCTAGTTCAACAGGAAATGCTCCATAGGACAGTTAAAGGAGTTCACCTAGTTCAACAGGAATGCTCCATAGGACAGTTAAAGGAGTTCACCTAGGTCAACAGGAATGCTCCAAGACAGTTAGGTCCTAGTCAACAGGAATGCTCCATAGGACAGTTAAAGGATCAGTACTCACCTAGTTCAACAGGAATGCTCCATAGGACAGTTAAAGGAGTTCACCTAGGTTCAACAGGAAGCTCCAACCTTAGGTCCCAACAGGAATGCTCCATAGGACAGTTAAAGGAGTTCACCTAGTTCAACAGGAATGCTCCATAGGACAGTTAAAGGAGTTCACCTAGTCAACAGGAATGCTCATAGGACAGTTAAAGGAGTTCACCTAGGTCAACAGGAGCTCACCTAGGTCAACAGGAATGCTCCATAGGACAGTTAAAGGAGTTCACCTAGTTCAACAGGAATGCTCCATAGGACAGTTAAAGGAGCTTCACCTAGTATCAACAGGAATGCTCCATAGGACAGTTAAAGGAGCTCACCTAGTTCAACAGGAATGCTCCATAGGACAGTTTAAAGGAGTTCACCTAGGTCAACAGGAAGCTCATAGGACAGTTAAAGGAGTTCCACCTAGGACAGTTAAAAGAGCTCACCTAGTTCAACAGGAATGCTCCATAGGACAGTTAAAGGAGTTCACCTAGTCAACAGGAGTGAATGCTCCATAGGACAGTTAAAGAGCTCACCTAGTTCAACAGGAATGCTCCATAGGACAGTTAAAAGAGCTCACCTAGTTCAACAGGAATGCTCCATAGGAAACAGTTAAAGGAGTTCACCTAGGTCAACAGGAGTCACCTAGGCCAACAGGAATGCTCCATAGGACAGTTAAAAGAGCTCACCTAGTTCAACGAATGCTCATAGGACAGTTAAAAGATCACCTAGTTCAACAGGAATGCCCATAGGACAGTTAAGGTCACCTAGTCAACAGGAATGCTCATAGACAGTTAAAGGAGTTCACCTAGGTCAACAGGAGCTCACCTAGGCCAACAGGAATGCTCCATAGGACAGTTAAAAGAGCTCACCTAGTTCAACAGGAATGCTCCATAGGACAGTTAAAGGAGTTCACCTAGTTCAACAGGAATGCTCCATAGGACAGTTAAAAGAGTCACCTAGTTCAACAGGAATGCTCCATAGGACAGTTAAAGGAGTTCACCTAGTCAACAGGAATGCTTCATAGGACAGTTAAAGGAGCTCACCTAGTTCAACAGGAATGCTCCATAGGACAGTTAAAGGAGTTCACTAGTTCAACAGGAATGCTCCATAGGACAGTTAAAGGAGTTCACCTAGGTCAACAGGAGCTCACCTAGGCAACAGGAATGCTCCATAGGACAGTTAAAAGAGCTCACCTAGTTCAACAGGAATGCTCCATAGACAGTTAAAGGAGTTCACCTAGTCAACAGGAGCTCACCTAGGCCAACAGGAATGCTCCATAGGACAGTTAAAAGAGCTCACCTAGTTCAACAGGAATGCTCCATAGGACAGTTAAAGAGCTCACCTAGTTCAACAGGAATGCTCCATAGGACAGTTAAAGGAGTTCACCTAGGTCAACAGGAGCTCACCTAGGCCAACAGGAATGCTCCATAGGACAGTTAAAAGAGCTCACCTAGTTCAACAGGAATGCTCCATAGGACAGTTAAAGGAGTTCACCTAGTTCAACAGGAATGCTCCATAGGACAGTTAAAAGAGCTCACCTAGTTCAACAGGAATGCTCCATAGGACAGTTAAAGGAGTTCACCTAGGTCAACAGGAGCTCACCTAGGCCACACAGGAATGCTCCATAGGACAGTTAAAAGAGCTCACCTAGTTCAACAGGAATGCTTCATAGGACAGTTAAAGGAGCTCACCTAGTTCAACAGGAATGCTTCATAGGACAGTTAAAGGAATTCACCTAGGTCAACAGGAATGCTACATAGACAGTTAAAGGAGTTCACCTAGTTCAACAGAATGCTCCATAGACAGTTAAAAGAGCTCACCTAGTTCAACAGGAGCTCACCTAGGCCAACAGGAATGCTCCATAGGACAGTTAAAGGAGTTCACCTAGGGCAACAGGAGCTCACCTAGGCCAACAGGAATGCTCCATAGGACAGTTAAAGGAGTTCACCTAGGTCAACAGGAGCTCACCTAGGCCAACAGGAATGCTCCATAGGACAGTTAAAAGAGCTCACCTAGTTCAACAGGAATGCTCCATAGGACAGTTAAAGGAGTTCACCTAGGTCAACAGGAGCTCACCTAGGCCAACAGGAATGCTCCATAGGACAGTTAAAAGAGCTCACCTAGTTCAACAGGAATGCTTCATAGGACAGTTAAAGGAGCTCACCTAGTTCAACAGGAATGCTTCATAGGACAGTTAAAGGAATTCACCTAGGTCAACAGGAATGCTCCATAGGACAGTTAAAGGAGTTCACCTAGTTCAACAGGAATGCTCCATAGGACAGTTAAAGGAGTTCACCTAGGTCAACAGGAGCTCACCTAGGCCAACAGGAATGCTCCATAGGACAGTTAAAAGAGCTCACCTAGTTCAACAGGAATGCTTCATAGGACAGTTAAAGGAGCTCACCTAGGCCAACAGGAATGCTCCATAGGACAGTTAAAAGAGCTCACCTAGTTCAACAGGAATGCTTCATAGGACAGTTAAAGGAGCTCACCTAGTTCAACAGGAATGCTCCATAGGACAGTTAAAAGAGCTCACCTAGTTCAACAGGAATGCTTCATAGGACAGTTAAAGGAATTCACCTAGGTCAACAGGAATGCTCCATAGGACAGTTAAAGGAGTTCACCTAGTTCAACAGGAATGCTCCATAGGACAGTTAAAGGAGTTCACCTAGGTCAACAGGAATGCTTCATATATTTTTGTTAAGAAGCCTATGTCCAACTCATCAGTTTCTAACGATTACTGAGGGTTAAACATCATAAAATGAGACCTAAGGATAATATGGTTGAGATGCACCATCATTGGCTTCGATAATAGGAAAACTACCATTTAACTTTCATGACCCATAAACTGCAATCATCACCAAGTTTTCTCCCCTTCTTGCTAATGTAGGTGCATTTTCCTGATATGCCTTCTTTCCTTATCGCTAAGCCCAAGTTTTAATCAATATTAACGCTCTTGTTGAATATATCGTGTGTTTTTTAAAATATGTTGAAGCCTCGAGCCCGTGTAAATGGTCATGTGGTCCATTGCGTCAGTTTAGTGTTAGATTGAATTACCTGTGGCTGAATTCGTGGTTCGCATACAAGTCGGATGTGGTGAGGTTTTTTCCTTAAGATATTTTCCACTATCTATACCTTCACGAAAGTTCGGGCAAATTTCTTCTAAAATTCTACCTTCCTGATCTTTATTCCATCAGCGTTGTTTTTCTAGCCACCGCATCTTAATACCAGTTCTGTACGCATATATGATCTACTAGCTACATTAATGTGATGTGTTGGGACCCGCCTCGGTGGCGTAGTTGGCTAACGCACTTGTCGTGTTGGGCTCGACTGCTGAGGACGGGGAGATCGAGGTTCGAATCTCGGTCGGGTGAACTGGGGGGGGGGGGGTTTCATAAATGGTTTTACACTCTCCCTTCTCGCAAATGCGGGATCACTTCCTCTAATTCAACCCTCCCAATTCCTAATCCATTACCGTGATTAGTACTTAAAGCGTATAACCCGAACGGGTATTAAGACGCGGTGCTAAATATGATTAATGTGTTGGGGATATGTCTCTGGTGGTTATTGCCCAGTTGCGTATTCTCTGGGTATGCTTGTCCTGCGCCGCATACCCATAATGCTATGGATTAGTTTTTTTTAATCCAATGCTGTTTGTGCTAACTGTGTAAACACTAATGTTTAAATTGTTAATAAATATACATGTAATGAATTATTAATTTTAAAACTAACACGGGTTCATATTCCAATAATACTGTGTTTTAAGTTTTCAAAAAGACTCTACTTAATACAATAGGAAACCCAGGACTTGCTACTTGAAAACAGCAAGGCAAGCTAGGGAGGCTCTAATGACCTTGACCAATGTCTAGGGGGTTGCAATACATTCCTTTCCGCTCACCCACTAGTAATTGGCCAATGAGTTCGGTTTTTTACACCCAAGGTCATGCTGTTCCTGTGAAGCAAGCTAAGCATTGTGCCAACAATTGAAAAAGATTCAAGAACACATTGTTTATTTATTAAGATAACCAAGTATAGTTTAAGTAAAATTACACTATATATATATATATATATATATATATATATATATATATATATAAAATTAATTGTAAAATAATAGTATACGTAACAAGCTTTAAATTATACATTAATTAAATACATTGAGTTATGCTTAGGCATTCTAGTCACAAGTATTTGGCAAACACATCCGACCACTCTTTCAAATTTAGGCATTTCAGCACTGGTAGATTGAAGAAGGGGGAGGGGGTGACGAGATGACGTAAACGTAGATGACGGTAAGTATTATGTTGTTTTTTTTAGTAGAAAGGATTCGTTGTGTTTTAATAGTGTTCTTTTAGTTTTTGTTTTACATTAACGACTTATTAGTCATTGTGATTTTATATAATTAGACCTATACATCAAAGAATCTCAAAAGTCAGGACTGTCATTTCACCATTTCAAGATAATTTAGAAGGAAAAGGTAAAATAAAATATATTTTCATATAATTTACTTAATCAGTGGCGCGCCCAGCCATATACTTTGAGGGAGGCATTCAATCAAGACTGTAGCAAGAATTAAATTTTGATGGAGAGAGCGGGTTTGAGGTTGCACAACCTCCTAAGACCTGAAGGCCGAGAATATTTATTCATATTAAATGCTTTTAGAAATTATTTGAAGTAGTTTTATAGTAATTAAGAGATTTAAGTAATGCAAATGGTATCTAAGCTAGTATTTGTGTGTTTTTTCAATTGTTAATTTTGTGTGTAATGGTAAACCTTTTGAATATTAGGCTTAAGTCAAAAGCTTGATCTTAAAATTTAGCCTATATATTCGACACATCTTCAATGCTAAATATTTTAGCTATACTTCATATTATTTAAATTTATATTAACATTATTTGTGGTATTGGAGAAGGGGGGGATAAATACCCTCTTTGCCCCTCTCCCCCTTGGGTGCACCACTGCTTACAGCAAAAGATATGTGTAAATATCTTAGCAATAAATCAATGACGTAGTGATAGAGTATTAATAATCCGAGATAATCTCCCCTATGTTAGTCAGAGTTTACGCATCTAAATAAATTCTGGAGCATAAATTCTCAAGTTGGAAGACTCGTTTGTTTCCAAGCAGCATTATGGAAGATAAGTTGGGCTTTAAGAAATAGTTTTAATTGCAACGTGAGTTGGACAATCCACCTGATTCCTTCTCACCTAGACTTATGGACGCTTGATCAATGTATTCACTTCATTTTACTCTTATTATGATTGTTTGCTTTGAGTATTGCTAACCGTTTGCTTTTAATTACACTAGGCTAATTGAATAGGATCTGTCTCTCTTATGCATTTAGAAATGTGCCCATACCACTCATAGTCCCAACATTAATATCTACTTAAATTTCTAACCATGTAGATATCGTTACAATTTGAGGAACGCCTTTGTGGTCTAGTGCTCAGAAGTTCTGGCTATGGACTCAGGGGTCTCGGGTTTGATTCCTGGCGCTTATAGATTATCTGAAAAGCAGAACCACTTTTATATAAGCACACATATTCAAATATTTCCCTTGAAATAATCCCTTGACGCTCTTGAACAACGGTGGTTGAGGGCCCCCGCCATAAATCTTCCCTGCAACTTTTAGAGTACAGCATACCTATTTATTTTCTCAGAATACGCCACTGTTATTGCCTAGGACAGTGATATCTCTCTGGTAGTCATAGCCTAAGACAATGCGAGTTCTCTGGTTTAGAGCCTAAGACACTGTTAAGCGTAGAAGGAGAGTGTAAAACCATTTATGAAAAAACACCCTCAATACACTCGATCGGGTTCGAACCCCCCCGGTCTCCCCATCATCGCTAGTCCATTAGCTTATTTAATGTATACGTATGACTGTAACGGGTACTAAGAAAATAAACTGCGGATACATAATATAGCTTCAATAAAAGGCATCCACTTGTCAACGTACCACCAGACGCCACTGAAATAAAACACATCCGACCTCGTAGATACGCTTGCTGTGGTTATGGACCCTCGGCCTGAGTGTTATAGGTGGTGACAGCGCTAGAGAGTAACCCTGGAACAAAGAGTATGGGACAGTTAGAATGGATGAAGGCAAACAGTAGATTGGAACAAATTTTGGGCCGTAAGCTGAGATATCGTATTTCCTCACCACAGATGACGTTATGGGAGCATTAAGGCAAAAGGTTAAAAGAAGAAATAGGAATATCTCGATATTTTTAACAGTCGAGAAGATTGTCTCTGGCGCTATGAGTTTCGTTTGTGATATACTGCGTGGCTTAGGAATAAGTGGATGCAGTGGGATCGTAGGAGAAAGAGAAGATACGAAACCTACTTTCATATTCACTAGTCGTCGAATCCAGGTGAAAAATCATCTAGGTCAACTCTCTTGTTTGTCCGAATAACAGGATTTGTAGAAAATCCCACCAATACTTAGATATTTTGTGATGTTTGTGAAAATTAATTCAGATCAACACATATTTTTAAAAACCTCAACCACTTTTTCTTTAATATTATTATTTTTTTTCTCAAGGTCTTACTACCTTTTAAGATTTTACGCACATATGATTAATAATCTAATGGGGTAAGGATGAGGAAGGAATAATTTCAAAGGCGATCTATCCACATTTGCGGAAAAGAGTGGGAAGTTATTTAGAAAAAAACTACCTTCAGTAGAACCGACCGGTAATCAAACCCCGATCTCTTAAGCATCAGGCCAGTCTAACACGAGAGTGATGCTTCATACAATTTGGTAAATTAAGTGGGTAACCACATTCTAATAAAGTCGGATACTTTGTCATAATACCATTCATCCGTTCACTATTTAAGTAAATTATATAATGAACTAATCATCATAGCCAGGACAAAAATCGTCCAAGTCAACTTTATTACTTATCAGAATCACAAGGTTTGTAGAAAAGTGAAGCGATAGTTCAGACGTTTTGTGATTATGATTTTAGGTTTGGATCTACAATTACTCTAGGCAAATTTTTGTATAGGCTTCAGCCACATTTTATGACATCGAGAGCCTTCATAACATCCATACATTCATCTGTAGCGTGTCAATCATGTAAAGTTGACACCTACACAATTAGGCTACGTAAAAATACGAAACTATAATAATTTAATTGGCAAAATCTAAAGAAGAGGATTAGATTTGAAATATTTAATAATAATATCCTTCAAAACCTACTGCTAGCGACTGGATGGACTCGGATATGATCCACGTGCTCCCAGTAGAAAATACTACAAAGGATTTTAATAATACAAATCTGCATAAAAATACTAAACTTACAATAGGGAATCCAAAGAAAATAATTAAATCTAATACATTCAGGAATAATATGCTTCAAAACTTACTCAACATAACTGGATGGGATCGGATAACGCCAACATGCCTTCTAGAAAAATATTCAACAAGAATGGCGACAGGGTGCTTCCCGACTCATCCACTTACTACATCTCCAGTAATGAGAAAGAACTAAAACTTAGTTGGGCTCGCTCACAAGACCCTCGAGCGCCACTGTCGTGGTGGCGTGTCTTTGAACCTCCTCTTTTCCTAACCCCTCAAGCTCCAGTCCTTCCTATCACCACCTGTGTTATTACGTCTTTCTCTATTTCTTTTTTTGTTCCGTTTTAGTCAGAGAAAGGTTATAAAATAAGTGCTCTCAGATTTACTTTATATTATTCTATCACATCACGTCGTTGAAGAAGGAACTTCTCTCCATGAAGGAACCGGTGGCCATGGAGTATTGGGCGTGGTTCTCACCACCGCGCCACCGAAGAAAACCTCTCTTCACGAAGGTATTGGTGGTCATTGAGTGTTAAACGTGGTTCTCACCGCCGCGCCACCGAGGAAAACCTCTCTTCACGAAGGAACCGGTGGCCATGGAGTGTTGGTCGTGGTATACCCACCGCGCCACCGAGGAAAACCTCTCTTCACGAAGGAACCGGTGGCCATGAAGTGTTAGCCGTGGTTCTCACCCCTGCGCCACCAAGGAAAATCCTCTCCGATGTTCTAAGTAATTAGAAAATATTTATTTAATAAGTCCATCTGACTTATTGTTTATCTAACACTTAGTATAGTCGAGGTGACTATTATGTTTATTTTGACTTCTTGTTTCAGTCAGAGTGACTAGATTTTGGTTTTGTATTATTACAACTCTGTTGATGTAGTCACAGTAACTCTAGTGTTGCTCAAGTCCCTCAGAATTGTTATATTGGGCCAAGGTATCATGTTTTTCCTATATCCATATTCTATAGCTTCGATATAGGAGCCTTGAGCTCCAGATGTAATGAGGACTTAGTCCAAATGGATGCTATTCTCAACGAGCACTATATTTCTCTTTTTAGTCCACGAGACTAAATACTTGTTTTTATGGCTACAACCAGGCTGTCTATCCTTTTTCCAGGACCTAGTTGGGTCAATGTGTTCAATATGTTGAATCATTCTTGTTGCCACGCGTAACGTAATTTATATATAGATGACTAGATAGCTGTTGCCCGCGGCTTTGCTCGCGTGGAAGTTGATTATATACAAATACGAAAATATACATATGTATTTACAGATTAATTTAAAATATTACGTTACGTTGATGACCATAACTTGACCTCAGATCAAAAATAATGCAAGTCCGATACAAACTTTCACCCCCTTTTTCATCCCTTATTAAATAAAATTTCCAAAATTCCTGAAACACGTATTTATTTGTTTTACGTCAATAACCGAAATACAAAATTTTGTTTATGTAACTTTCAAAATGACGGACTTTCATACATATTATCATACCCTATTTTGACCCCTTTGGGGTGGAATTTTCTAAAACCCTTTCTTAGTGGGTGCCTACATAACAAAATGAATATACAGTCCGAATTTCATGCTTGTAGCCTTGATAGTTTGCGCTCGGCGATGATGAATCAGTCAGTCAGTCCGATACAAACTTTCACCCCCTTTTTCATCCCTTATTAAATAAAATTTCCAAAATTCCTGAAACATGTATTTATTTGTTTTACGTCAATAACCGAAATACAAAATTTTATTTATGTAACTTTCAAAATGACGGACTTTCATACCTATTATCATACATATTATCATCCCCTATTTTGACCCCTTTGGGTGGAATTTTCTAAAATCCTTTCTTAGTGGGTGCCTACGTAACAAAATGAATATACAGTCCGAATTTCATGCTTGTAGCCTTGATAGTTTGCGCTCGGCGATGATGAATCAGTCAGTCAGTCAGTCAATCAATCAGGACATGTTATTTTATAAGTATAGATAGATACGTGGATTTAATTAACGAAGTTGCCTACTTGGATATTTCAAAGCTGTTCTGCGAAGCGGATTTTATGTTAACTTGACGCACCAAAACAGTCTAAGCACTATCACATTTATACACCAGTGTAACCTACGAAATAGAAAGAAAGGGAAGAAAATGATAAGTTTATACTGCAATACCTCTTGTTTATCTACTGGTAACACGTCCCCTCTTCCTCTGACGAGATGACACACTCACTATACTATTATACTACTTGTGCCTTGAAAACATTGACTTGCTTAAGAAATTACTCTTTTCCTTGTTTCCTATTCTATATAAAATGCTGGCACACAATTTTTAATCTACATCTTTGCAGGAAGACTCCTACAGGCCATTTTTGGGAATATTCCAAATAGTCCAAGTTGAAGATGATTTATACATAACATATTTACAAAAAAAAAAAAACTACTACAAAATAAAAATATTATTTTTGTGACACTGTAGGACTATTTCTAGAACTATCCAAGAATTTATCTTTTCTGTTTCAACAATAAACTCGCTGAATAGAGCGTAAATTCACTAACATGAGATACACTATCCTGACTTGCCGTGACGTCACAGGTAGGCAAAGTCCTTAATCCACAACTATTACTTTCCATCAATTCCGATTAAATGATTTTTAAAAATATGTATTTTTCGTCATTCTTAGCTTCTTAATACCCGTTTGACCGATTCAAAGTTTGAATCTAATAGGGTAGGGATGATAAATTAATGACTTAGTAGTGCACCTACACTTGCATGTAGGGAATGTTGTCTGTTTCAGCAGTTATACGGAGGTTGGGGTTCAAATCCCAGCTGAATTATTGAGATTTTATTTTCTTAAAGTGTCTTTCAATTTCTTTTCGCGCCGACGTGGGTATATTTTCTCTCAATTTTACCCTCTTCATGCTTACCCATTTGTGTAGCTACGCGAAAAGTATAGATAAGTAGAAAAAACATGAAGATTGGAGAAAAAACATAAACATTACGTTGGACCTCGATTGATGGAATTTATTTGTAGATATTTGATGCCTGTAGCCGGTACGCCACAGGAATAAGCTAACTTATTTGACAGTTTTCAGTGCAAAAAAATAAATAGTAAAAAAGAAGCACTCCATTTTATCGTAGATATATTCATTTTTTTGACATCGATTGTAGAGTGGTCCTAGGAAACGTGTGCATTTGCCAATAAATAAATATTAGGTTATTCGATAAAATTCAGATATCGCAGGAAAGTATTATTTTTTAAATGGATTAAAACTAGATGGATTGCTGGTGACGGGGAGATGGGGGTTCGAAATCAGGTTGAGTGTACTGAGGGAAGTTTTTACTAAATGTTTTACCAACCTTGTACCACACAAATATTGGTAAACTTCCTCTAAAAACCTCTCTCATTTCTACTCCATTATCAGAGTTAATGTATTGATGTAGCCCAAACTGGTACTAAGACGAAGCGAAATAAAAATTAATTATTATTATTATTATTATTATTAGCACCGCGTCTTACTACCCGTTCGGGTTATACGCACTTACGCTAATGTGTAATGTTAGGGTGATTGTGAGATGAAATGGAGGACCTACAGTTTAACGTGGAATCCGAACCACGGTGGCGGCCTGGCATTCCACAATAAAAATTAATAATATGATATTAATACTCTTTACGTATTAAAGTATGATGATGAGAATAAACACTATAATTTAATAATAAATTGTCATAATTTATCAATTATCTTGAAATGCAATAGAAACCAATTCTCTAACGATCTTTTAGTTGCCGTGCCCTAAGAAAAGGGCTTCATAATCTCTTTGTATCGAGGTCGATGCTTCAATAGACCTGCATGGCCTTGTGCCTTAAAAAAAGGCCTTGAATCTCAAACAATGTGCAGTAATCCCAACCGACTATCCCTGATATTAGCCTAATTCATCCTGCCCGGACCTTTATAAGGACAACAACAAGGGGAGCAATGATTGTAAACCAATACCATCAGAATTTCTATACCGCACAGAATGTTCTTTGTCAGTTGTTAGGAACCAATTATTAAGGTTGGATGGAATTAAAATAATAGGGCACATATAATGGAGCGGTGGAGAATTATCGATTATGGTCTGACATCCTAAATATATATATATATATATATATATTATATATATATATATGGAACTAAGGCATAATGTATCTCAAGCAGTGACCCATTCGGACACATGTGTCGGAGCTCAGACACTGTTGAGACAATGTGACTGGTCCACACACTGCAGTGTTTCAGTGTGAAACGCTCCTCCATTCAATCTAATGTATTTTAAGGCCATGTACGTTTGAGTAACATTATTTTAATACTATATTTTACTACGGGGTGTCTTTTTTTTAAAATTTGGGGTTCTACAATGGTTTAGTTTAGTAATAAGACATAAGTTTGTGATTGATTAATTTAAATCACTGTTGTTACGAGTCTGAACTGTTGGAATCCGTGATTATACGCTGATTAAATTGTTTGGATCATGATTGATCCTATATTGTGTCCAGGATGGTATTAAGATTCGGGGATTTTTAATGAAAATATGTATTCATATGACGGACAAACACCCGGACAACTCTGTGACTACCAAGCTAGTGACGAGGCCTACGAGTGCCAAAAGGTAATCTAAGAAATCTTTAGCGTCTAGAACATTCCTTGAGTAACGAGATACAGCCGTTTTTGTGCCCCACCCTTACTTTCGGAGAAGATTTCACCCGGGTGGCCAATAGATAAAGACAGAAGGATGCTGCACAACGTTGATTTTACTGCTAAAGATAGTGTTAGATAAGTGAATTTTTAATACTATCACGTTAGATCAGGTCTTATTTTCTCTATAAATTAATCAAAAAGGATGTATAAAATATAATCACTACAACCATACACAAGTGTCGGACACTGAGTGTAGTCCTGCCAACTACCTCCAAGCAGTCAATGGTTAATTCGAAGTTTAGCTCAACCTTTTTTTGTTCACGTGAACTCAGATATAATTTCTTTTCAACTTTGTACTCCCAAATTTGTTGGTGCATAATGCTATCTATAAATATTCTGTAACCTACATCTAAAATAAATAAAATAAATTACATCCCAAATAACGTATTAAATGATAGATATAAAGCCTATAATTATAATATGTATACACATATTTTTTAAATTTTACGTACCCCAGGAGATATGTTTACCCCAATTTTAATACCACTGATCTAAAACACAGCTGTTTTGATAACTCTAACCACGAGTTTAGTTTAACACGAAATATTTTTTTTTAAGTGAAGTGGAAAGTCATCATGTTATTTGGGTTGTTTCAAATCATCAAGTAGTGTGTAGTACAAAGCTTTCTCCAGCCAATCACGTAGAAGAAGAGGCTGTGTATGCAAACGTTTTTTACTAAATGATTTCCTCCTCCACCTTCTGTTTAGAAGTAGTAGAAACAAAAATTTCTCATCGCTTCGGTCAATTTTATAAAATACAAAAATAATAAAATGTTACCCATTTTTGTTGGCAATCAATTGTAGGACACTTGTGGCCCAGTGTGAAAAGGGCCCTTAAGTTCTTATAAAAATAAAGGGCAGCACTTCTTACTAACCGTCTGGGCTGAACAATACGCTAATGATGTAAGGTTGATTAAGGTATAGTATACAGGAAATGTACACGCATTTGATCTGAGAGATAGATAGAGAGAAAGTGAGATATTTTTTTTAGTGAAAGAAACTTTTATTACAGCCTTCCGGGATTCAAACCCTGATCTCCCAGTTATCGTTAAGCCAAAATAGAGGAGTTTTACATTTATTCCACACACCCACCAATGCTGGTGAAATATATTTTGATAAAAAATATATGAATATTTTTATTTTTTAAAGAATGGATGGATACAAACAACATGTACTTGGTCCACCAAATGATTTTAAAAGCACAAGCCATTTAAACTAACTTAACTCTACAAGATGGCCACAAAGTCGGAACACATAGGCTTCGAGCTTTTTTTTTAGCGCGCGTCTTACTATCCGACCGGGTTATACGCTTATGTAATAATTACGCTAATGCTTTTAAGGATGAGGAATGTTATATATAGATGAAAGTGTACCAGAATTTGCGTGAAGGGAGAGTGGAAAACAATTTAGGGGAAAACCACCCTCAGTACATCCAAGTGAGTTTCGAACCTCGATCTCCCCGTCACTGGCAGTCCAGTCTATTGCGATAGTAACGCGTTAGACACCGAAGTGGGTTTAGCCACCGAGTTGGACTTTTCTTTGTCAATAAGGGACTACACATTGAGTATGTAATGTTTTTTACATCCATTACTGTTTCTAACCTGTGTCCTGAGTCAATTCTTTATTCAAACCATATATTTTCCACTACTGGCTTGTTAGGGTTGTTGTATTCCTTATAATCTATCATAAGACTAGGACAGGCACAACATCCAGTCTCCAGCCGTTAATTCATCACTGTAAAAGGGTAAACTCCCATTTCATCAATGACACATTTTTCGGCCATGCCGGGAATCGAACCCGGGACTCTTAACTCAGTATACAGACACGCTACCGACTGATCTAAGGTGTAGGATTAGCATGTAACGTCATTTAATGTCCTACCATTATTTTTTTGTATTTTTATGTACAAGCACGTATATTTGCATATATATGTGTGTCTGTGTGTCTGCTTATGTTCCCAGAGCTTACGGCCTGCAGATCAAACATCACCCAATCCAAGCCATTCATTCATAATTGGTAAAGAGGAAACTACAATTATTCAAATTATTATTATTAGCACCGCGTCTTACTACACATTCGGGTTATACGCATAATTATTTAAAGCCTTATAATATGTTTGATCATGCCGGGAATCGAACCTGGCACCCTCATCTCAGTAACCAGACGCGCATATGAATAATACATGTGCTTCCAACTTATTTAAATTACGAACATTTTTTTCGGACATTTTTAAAATTGTGCTTGTTTCAGCTTGAGCTGACTATAACTAGATAAATCTTTTCTGACCGCAATTTTTATTTTTATTTATTACCTTAGTATGTACTAACCAAGAGTCATGTATACCTTTTATTGGTATTCATAGAGCACAGCCGATATAGGTAAGTAAGAAGGACTGCACAACTAAAGGTAAGGATAAAAATAACCACCAGGGAATAAAATCAACGAACGGGCAATTTTACTAATGGCGGTAATAAAACATACACGTTTACTTTCCCTCCACCCCTCGGATAGAGAATTATTGTGATCGTTAAAAAAAAAATTCAACTCGAGATTTTTATAGAATTAATGTCGACACGTTTCATGACCCCCTGAAACCAAGAGAGAGGTTCTCACGATGCCGTCTGTCTATCTGTCTATCTGTGTGTTACTGGGACTAGAGCCGAGACCATTTTACCAATCGGGCTAGAACCTTGGTTATAGAGTTTTCAAAAGTTTATCTTGAGGAGTTTGGGATTAACATCTAACACTAAAATTAAGAGTAGTTTGGGATATATTAGGGCAAAAATAGATGAGATCGATTACCTTGAAATCCGTTCTAAGAATTATGATTAAATTTTGTATTTCGGCACTGTTTAGTATTACAAGTAAAATGGTAACCCTCATTTAGATATGAAAATGACTTTGAGGGTAATTTCCATGAGCAGAAATTTCCAATTTTGATCATATCTTAGCAACTATTTGAGATACAAAATAACTTATCATTGTAAAGTTGTAGAACTGTTACGAATAAAAAAATCTTTAACTTGAAATGTATTTTTATAAAACTAATTTCTATGATATAATCAATTATATAGATATTTTTTTGTGGATGTTTTTGAAATATGGAATTGATTTCTCTGCTCTTTGGTGGACAAATATGTTTCTATTTTCTCGATGTTTCTGGAACAGCTTATATTATTTCATTTATACTCTTTGATGAAATATTTCCTGTAGCACTGTTTATTATTTTGTCTCACAAATTTTATAAATTTTTTCAGTAAATCTCTCTGTTTTAAGGTAAAAAAAGAAAGAACGTATGTGTGGTTCACGGTACTATTTATTTTAAGTTACTATAGAGCTATCGAAAATCATTGTCAGGTTGCATTGGACACCCTCTTTGAATCATATAAATTGAAACACAATATTACCCTTAAAACAAGTTTAGTATAATGAAATATGTTATTTTTTTCACCGTGACTCACCACACGTTAGGTTCACATTCACACGTACTGTATATGTATTAATGACACTAGTGTTGTAAGGATAAGGAAGGTAGAGTTTGAAGCAAATGTACCAACATCAGATTGGAGGGAGGGTGGGAAACTATCTAGTGACACCCTAAGTACACCCGACAGGGATTTGAACCCCCACCAAAGGGACATGTTGTCACCCTTCACCTTCATTTTGACGTGAGTTATATTTTGAAATAACAAACCACTTCTTACTCAACGCTGGGTTTCAGGCCATCTGTAACGCGTCTCACTCTTATTGTAGGTGGCCCCCTTGAGAGTTAAACGTTGTAACACTATTGAATTAATCGCCCCACGTTGGGCACCAATTGTAACACTATTGAATTATCGAGCCGCGTTGGACGTCGATTGAAACACTACGGATTAATTCCCTGATATAATAATGCTGTGACGATGTTTAGGTTGTCTATAGCTCTGTGGTCGAGCACTAATTAAATCGGTATATTAATAAAATTGAAGAAAGAGAACTGTTGATGGCTGTTGATTCCCACACGGTTTATTTAAATGCCATCTGTTAATTACTTATACATACTCCAATTAAATGCTTTATATCAATGCACACTTGTGATATTAATGTAAGTTATTTTATACTGTGTTAGACCGTGACTGCCAGTGTTGGCTCTGACTGACTTGTGCGTGGGCGGGGATCCCTGGTTTGGAATGTTTTTGATGTCGCTGCTTGTGTGTCACTGTTTGGGATCCCTGGCTGATACGCACAAACGGTTTATATATGACATACCCCTTGCATCTTTCTTCCTTCGTCAACAGTGTAAAAACTAACTAATAGAAACAGTCCAGGCGATAGGTGTTGTGAAAGCTAGCTTCTTATTGGTATAGGGAATTGGCGTATTTGCCAAATACTGTGGAGTTGTTCCTTTAACAGGAAGAATGGTATAAAAAATATATTTTAGTGGTGAAATCCTTTTCACATTATTTCTGAGAAGGCGTGTTTCTTCATGGATGAATCATAAAAGGATACTCTACATATGTTACTTTAAAGAAAAATTACCTTCATCCATGACTTTTTATATATTTTAGATTGATCCAAACCAATATCATTACAACGTAGTACTAATCTAAGGTCATTCAAGAATAATCATTACTAATATGTTTTGAGTCTATAACATCTTGGTAGGGAACTTAACAAATGTGGGGGTAAGAGGGTTATCTTGTAAAATGTAGTAAGTAGTAATGTCTCAGTCCAGTCCAGCAACAGCAAGTGACCCTCTACCTCAGCCTGGCATATTATGTTCTGCTAGTCGGGTTTTCTCTACGATAGGTACATCCAAAACAATGAATTTCATGAAATAGATATTTCAAATATACATTTACAATAATCAATTCGGGTATGTTAGTAAAATTAACGAGTAGAGTCTGGTTTAAAAAAAATTAAGTCTAAATAACGACAATATTTACTACAAAAATAAATCAAATCCAACTAATGGAGTATCAAAGAACGGTATCTATACATGATTAAAAATGAAGTAATTTTATAAATTTTAAACGGCTTGTACAGTAATTATTTTTTTTCTCTAACACATAAATATGTCATTGTGTACACCTCATTTGAATGTGTAGCTATACTAAATTTTAGCCCCATACTTTAACAATGTTACTCAAGGCATTAAAATATCAAGTTTGACCCCTTATAAATCGTGAAATGTAATGATTTGAAATCATTGAATAACCATTTATAGCTTCTTAATAAATGAACGGGGCAGAACAAAAGCATGATAACCCTCATTTTATGAAAATATATGTTAGCAGCTATTTCCGGTAACCTACCGGTCCTCTTGAACTACAAGGGGTTTTGTCTATAGTATTTTATCTAATTATTTATTTGAGGTATTTAACGTGCAATTTCTGAACCGACTGATTACATTAGCACAATAGAATTTCTATGAGCGAGTGCGAAAGGGCCTTCCAATTTTGCTTGGAAAGGTATTTTACATGCCACAATTGACATGGGACTGACGGCTTTACTTCCCCTACGAAGAAAGATGGGCTACGAAATTTTACTGCTTAGAGGTTTACCTGGTGGTCTAGGGGTAAGGTGTCGGACTTCTATGCTGGGGCTTCGGGGTTCAATCCTCGGTCCCGGCACAGATTTATCTGATTACCAAACTCTTCCTTCACCTCTGACAAGACGTGTATTAATCACAACTTGTGAATGTGGGGAATGCCAGGCCTCCACCGTGGTTCGGATTCCACGTTAAACTGTAGGTTCTCCATTTCCTCTCCAATCACCCTACCGTTACACATTAGCGTAAGTGCGTACAACCTGAATGGGTAGTAAGAGTGTTGCTAATATAATAATAATAATAATAATAATAATAATAATAATAATAATACTGCTTAAGAAATATCCGTCGACCCCGGCTGTGTTTGAACCCACGAACATCGGGTCCTGAGGCAAGAAATTTAACCCCGAGGTCAACATTTTTGCTATAAAGTACCTTGAAGATAGCTAATATCAATGAATATTTTATTTTTTATAGAGAGATTTATAGATTTCATAGAAGCTTAAATAAAGAATATATCCCATCTAAATCTATGAGGACTACTATGTTGGTTAATCTTTTGTAAAACTCAATGAATTAAAGGTTGCCCCAAGCAGACGAAGCAGAAAAGTGTATGTGCGTTGTTTACGCAGATAAAACAGGGGAGGGTGTCATTTCTTCTATTATTTGTCAATAGGTAATAACCTATATTGATAAAGTATATAAACGAAAATGTGGTTAAAAAGTGGCACCTCCCAGAAGTGAATTATGGGAAATTTTTTTTAAAGTTGGATAGTGAAAAAGCATCTTGTAAAATTTGTTTTAGATTATTAAAATCTATCATAATGTTTCAGTGTATAAATAAATATGAAAATACAATTACTATGCAAAAATTGAAATTATTATTACTACATAAGAAGATATATTTTTTTCAGATTAGAATTTCGTTAACGATACTTACTGTTATCGATACTTTTCTTTCGATACTAGTACGGTATTGATATTCTTATTCCGATACTTTAAATGAGTACAGTATCGATACTTTTCTTTCATATATACGTATCGATATTTTTATTCTGATACTATTAATGAGTACAGTATCGATATTTTCTTTCAATACGTACGTATCGATATTTTATTCTATACTTTAAATGAGTCAGTATCGATATTTCTTCAATACTAGTACGTATCGATATTTTATTCTGATACTAATGAGTACAGTATCGATACTTTCTTCGATACCATATCTCTGGTTGCACTGTTTCCTAGCCTATCTACAGATGCTCCTTGGCATTCATCCATTCCATTTCTCATAATTTTGCCGTTACCGGCTGGAACTGCTAAGGAGCGTGCGTACGAATATAAAAACCCACGACAGTGAATCAACTATGTGATCTGAACTACTTTCATCCGTGGTAGTCCCAGCACCTCTATTCGTCCCGCATGCTTCTTAAGACAGGTCTTCCACTCCTTCTAGAAAGCTGAAAGGGACTTGTTGAAGACGGATGACAATGTCTTGGGGGGGTCCCCGATGTATCAGTGTTGGTGAGCCTTGCATCCCCCAAGTACTCGGCGTCCCAATGTCATCCTCTGTTGAATGAATGAGGCACTAATTTCGCGACCTTTGCGCTGTAAGCTGTTGCACCCTGCATCCCCCCTGTCCCCTACCCTCATCGTTCACGGTCGCTTACACTTTTTGAATATATGATGCGATGATTTGCTTTTTTTTTTTTTTTTTTAA
This sequence comes from Timema cristinae, assembly GCA_039000515.1. Taxonomy (NCBI): domain Eukaryota; kingdom Metazoa; phylum Arthropoda; class Insecta; order Phasmatodea; family Timematidae; genus Timema; species Timema cristinae. Next base: position 25,380,744 of record JBCFYV010000100.1, on the reverse strand, counting down.
ATATATGCAAGCATGTATAGATGGAAAAAAGTTTTGTGGGTCGGGATAGAAATTGTTGTGCAATTTGAATGATCCAGAACGTCTTCTAAATTACCGTTATTTTCTAATGTTATACAGAGTGGGAACGAGACAACTAGACAATTAATAACTTGAAAACTAACACTTTTATTGGAAAGTAAATTTTCACTAGCTAAATAAAAGCAAACCAGCCTACATACTATACTATATTTTTTAACTTTATGAAGATAATGTCACTTAGGTGAGCTCCGGACATCAGGTAAACCTCAGCACGCTGTCCATCACTTTCCTAACCGTAGATCGTATAATTGTTTCCACCCCACCCTGTACAAAGTTGGTCAACATAAGTAACTCATCACTAAATAGTGTTTTTTTTTTGAATCGTGACTCACTACCATTCCGGACTTCTGCATTTATTTTGTTAGGGATGAGAAATATATAATTTAAAGAAAATATACTCTTATTTGCGCTGAGTTAAAGGGAGGGGGAAATCATTTAAAGTAAGGCTTTCCAGTACATCTAGCTGGGATTATAAACCCAGCCTACCCGTTTCCGGAAAAACAGATTTGATGCAATTGACGTTTAGTCCACGTGTCCACCGCGTTCTTCGAAGTAAAAATTATGCCTGAATTAAACACTATATTTTATATTGATCTTAATAATATCAAAATCACATTGGTAGGTGCATGAACCAAACGCCAATCTCCTCTAGTCATGGTTTGCCGATGATGGGAGGCCCTGGGTTCAAATCCCGGTAGGATGTGTTGTTTTATAAATAGAATATCACTCTTCCTCCGCGAAAACGTTCGTACATTTCCTTTAAATTATTCCTTCCTCTTCCCTACCCCATTATAATAGTAAATGTGGACACCCAGACTAATAATATGGCGTAGAGGAAACAAAGCTAATATTAACACGAATTGAACTATTATTGGTCAAAATTAATGCCGTTTATTGGCCAAAATAAATGCCCTTAGCCGGACATTTCACAGAATATAAATATTTCTTGACACACTTTTTAAAATAAAAAACGGGAGAAATACTACTCAGGAGTGTTTGGAATATTGTTGAAAATATTTAATCTCGACAATATTTTACTATATTATCAAAGCCTAAGATGATAATATTATACACAATTTATTGTATTTCAATGTCAGTTTTTCGAGATGCTTTATAAGTGGTCTATTTATACTATCCTTTTTTTTACATATTTTATCTTTAAATTAAATTAAATGCGTAAATTAATCTCATTTTCATAAAAATAAAATTAAGATTGAAGTAGTTTAAAATTCAATTAGTTTAGAATCAGATTATTTAATTACTATTTCGAAAAGACACATTAATTCTGTGTAACTTTAACAATGTTCTTCATTCGCTATTATTTAATTTATTCAACAAGATGAGATTTATAAAATTAATAAATAATTTATTAAAAGTGAATTAACCATTTAAATATATTTATTGTTCTTAATTCACCAAACTACTGTTTTGTTTGACGTGTGAAATAAGATCACAATGTTTTTAATCCAACTATCAATAATATCAAGTCAAAAGTGTTTATTTTAAATTTTGCATGCTAGCATTAATCAGTGTATTTCACATATTTACTAATACATTTTGAGCATCAAACTTGACCAAAATCGTCCTTTTTTTTTTAGTTCAAGCATACACGTCATTTTAATTCTGACCTGGAAGAATGTAACATATGTCAGTGGCGTACACGTAGCACAGATTGAAATTTTTTCTCCTGTTTTTTAAAAAAAAACCCGCCTCGGTGGCGTAGTTAGCTAACGCGCTTGTCGTGTTGAGCTCGACTGCTGAGGACGGAGAGATCGAGGTTCGAATCTCGGTCGGGTGAACTGGGGGGGGGTGTTCCTAAATGGTTTTCCACTCTCCCTCCACGCAAATGCGGGTTCACTTCCTCTAATTCAACCTTCCCAATTCCTAATCCATTAGCGTAATTAGTACTTAAAGCGTATAATCTGAACGGGTAGTAAGACGCGGTGCTAAATATTATTATTATTATTATTTTTAAAAAAAGTACTAAAAATACAATTTCAATTGGTTTCAGAATGTGGATTTTACTCCCGTTCTCATTTTTATTTTCGAAATTAGTTTCAAATTCTCACCTAGAGATGGTTTTAAATTTAAAAAGTGACGTCCTCAAACCCCGATCTAAAAATAATTTTTTTAAGCATTGTTTCTTATACCCGATCGTGTTATACGCTTATATACTAATTACGCTAATATTTTTAGGAATATGGAAGGTTATATTTAGAGAATGTGTACCCACATTTGCGTGGAGGGAGAGTGGAAAACGTTTTGAAAAACAATATATCCAACCTGAGATTCGAACCTCGATCTCTCCGTCATCGACAGACTAGTCTACTGCGAGTGTAGCACGTTTGACCACGCGGCCACCGAAGTGTGTACTGAATCAAAAAACATCTGATATTTGCAGGAAGAAACTTTGAGTGCAATTAAAAAATAAGTATAAAATATCCCAAACTAACTAAAGGTCACTTGAGAATATATTTTAAATCTCTAAAAAATTGATACCATCTGTCAAAATCTATATCTGTGGATTACATGGTTTGGCGTATGAATATACGAAAATAGAACAATTATGATTTTTAAAGCGCAGTTTAAGTACACCCTCCACCCCCAATGCGTCTTACTACCTGTACGGGATATACACATTTGATTATAATAATGGGGGTGGGAGATGAAAAGGTGGAATAAAGCGTAGGAAACAATTTCTGGCCCCAACCTCTCCGTTACTGGTCAACCAAACGAGACTGACGCTCCCCCCCCCCCCCCCCCCCCCCCCCCCCCCCCGTGTGCTCATCAATGTTGATGAGATATACCATAATGAAGTAAGAGAAAGGAAAAAATTATTTATATAATTTCACAATTATTCACTGCGAGAGAGGTTATAAACCCACCTCATGTAAAAAGAACATCGCCATGTCAGCCGGTTGGCGTCGATCTCCGGTACCTCGCGTCAGTCAGACGTGCCAACCACTCGCCTCAAACCCTCTCCGGTGTCATTCAACGCCCCCCATAGATATAACGGTCCCTAGGTCCCGCTACCGATATATATCTTAACCTGTCTCACGGATCTTTTCAGAGCACACTTGTTGCGCCCTCGGAGACGAAAAAAAGAAATAAAGGGGTAGAAAATAAGGAACAGCGATAGATAAAGAAAGAGACGGCAGATGAATAAAACTGTGCAACCGGTGAGGGGAAAGAGAGACGCAATTTAAATTGTATGAAAGAGTTGCTCTCGCACGCCTTCTCCATCCACCATTCATCCGTCTATGGATCACAGGATCTTTTATCTTCCTCTGGCTCTTTAAATCATGCGAGCTCCAACCCTTTATGGCCACCTCGTTCTATTACCCCCCCCCCCCCCTTCCCCACTCTATTCCACCAACAGTTCCGTTTGAGATAAATCCCACTCTCACTCTTTATAAGAGCACAACAGGAACAACATCCTTCAACTGTTTGTGTTGGCTAATCTTGCAAGACGAGGAGAACACCTTTTTATTCCCCCACTCAGTGATCTGAGATGGATCAAGTTAAAAACCTTACCAACTGTAGGGATAGTCGTATCAATGGGGAACAAACTTTATCACCGTCATCGGTGGGCACGCGGAATAAACGCCACTTTCATATAGTCTGGTTTCTCGTTGACGTGTAGGTAGGGGTTCGAATCCCGGCCGGCCAGATGTACTGGGGTATTTTCCTCCTAGAAGTTTTGCTACTTACTCTACCTCCACGCAAATACGGGTACATTTTCTCTAAATTCTACTTTACTCGTTAAGTGGGTAGGCTTACGATGTGCAAAAAAAAAATCTTATCACAAATGTTGATTGACTAGTGCAAAAATTGGCGTTTTTAAAAGAACAAAATCTTTGTGCGCGTTATTGATATTTAACTGACTATTAGTGATTATCATCTAAAATAATTTAAGGATAATAGTCGTTTTAAGGTGGGAGTGTAAGGGTTGCGAAAAAATGATAGAGTTTTGGTTGTTTTTATAGATTTCTTTTTGCCTAAAAAAATCAAATATTGCTTCAGTAAAACAGAGAGTTTAATTTTCTTCACATGGTGACCTCAATATTGAATATCTGTCATGAGCATAGTAACATTAGATGACAAACTTTTTAATTGAAGAGGAAAAGTCATAAGATCCAGGACATCCCTTGACAGATATTTAGGAATTGTTGATATAACAATGTGAAGAAAATAAATCTCTATGTTTTTACTGGAGAATTATTTGAAATCTTGACCAAAAAAATGTTTTATTATAAAAACTGACAAAATACTGCTTTTGTCTTGCATTCCCTACACTCTCACCTTAAGGGCACCCGTATTCACCATAAGAGAGATTATAATACCCAATGCAACCAAGTAGGGCTCGAACACGGGACTCCCAGACACGCTAGCACTTACAGTCCTATTTTAATAGGAAGAACCCTATCTGATAGTTAGAAAAACCTACTAGTTCTATTATCACGTTTTATACGTCAAATCATGTGATTCACAGCTGTCATTTTTCCTAAATATTATTATCAATCCATAAAATAAAAATAAAATGTAATCAACGTTGACCGCAAAATAGTTTGTCTTTTCTAAAATGTTATTTCTACCTATCTTAATATCCAAGCATTAAACTGAAAATAGGAATTAACTCATGAATGCACAAGTCAGGTAAATTAACTAATCCGTGCATTTTGTCTTACTACTCGTCCGGCCTATCCGCATAAAAGCACTAATGGAGTAGAGGTGATGAAGATAAAATTTGATGAAAAAGATCCGAATTTGCGTGGAGTTCAAAAGTATGAAGCTATTTGGGGAAAAAACACCTTCAATACATCAAGCTGAGATATAGGTCCCAGAACTCCTTGTCCCCGACAAATCAGACCGCATGGCCATAGGTGAGGGCTATACACAAGTAAATATACATTGATATTTGTAGAAATTAACATTTGAAGGCCCGCTTCAGTGGCCGCATGCTCTAACGCGCTAATATCGTGTTGGGCTGGACTGCCGAAGACGGGGAGATCGGGTGAACTTATGTTTTTTCCCCCTAAATGGTTTTCAAACTTTTCCTCCATGCAAATTCGGGCGCATTTCATCTAACTTAACCCTTCCTAATCCCTAACCCATTATTGTAATTGGTACATAGGCGGGTAGTAAGACGCGGTGTTAAATATAAACCATCTGAAAGGTCTTTTTCCTACTAAGGTTCTACTATATAATAGTAATTTGGTATAAAAACAAGCCTTTCAGATGTTATTTCCTTCAAAAATCAGTGTAGTCAATGGGTCCCACTTGAGATGATACAAGATTTCCTAGGTGTGTATATATATATATATATATATATATATATATTCGCGCCTCCCTCCCTTCCGTGGTTCGGATCTGTCAGGATAACTTGCGGAGAAGGGTAGAGTCAGTGGCGAGATAGTTGGTTGGGTTCAATATGATACTGACGGTTCCGTTTTTTGGATATATTAGTAACACTAGGAATTAATACAAAATGTTATGTTAAACGGGCTTATAAAGAAATATAAGAACTTAGAGGTTATATCTCGTGAGAGAACTGGCTTAGTCAGGAATACTTAAACTGTTGGCTCGACCGACACCTTTCCGACTCCCTACAGACTCGAACCCTGTGACCGGCCCTCTAGTACAAGTATCACTGATGACGTGATGTTCCAAATACGGGCAGAGTAACTGCCTCCAATTGATATTAATTTGTCAGCCCCGATAGCCATAAAACAGAAGCTCTTATAGCCCAATCCGGCCCAGTTACTGCACAACTGGGACAATATTGTTGTGAGTAGTCAGCATTCTTTCTTAGTGTTTACTAATTCATTATAACGAGTTTGTTTGCCAGTTATTTCAGTCACGTAAGTTCAACAAAGTTATGCAAATTAAAATAAACATCCCAATCTAGCTCAGGGCTGTGATATATATATATATATGTATTATTGTGTGTGTGTGTGTGTGTATTCAATTAGATTCTCTAATCATGTAGTTGGGAAGATTGGTCCAGTTAGTTTATTACTAACCAATATTTATCTTGGTATTTATTCATAATAATTAAAAGGTAAAAGTAGAATATTATTTGCAGTGTCATAATAAGGGCCTGGATTTTGATGACATGTGATTTTTTTTTGGTCCATCAGAGACAATGCTTAGTTGTACATAAACTCTGTTCATGATCCCCTGGTTTTACTTATATGCCAAATTTCAATTTTAATCTACACTGAGAAGTGTTTTCTTCTTCTACAGGCTTGGATTTAGAGACCACATTTCTTTAAACCAATTTTGAAATTTCTGATTTTCAGTTTTTTTTAAATTATTTTGGGTGGTCGTACTAACGGTTTCAAGTTTTTAACTTACACTTTGACACAATTTTGATATTAGTTTTTGAAATTCTTAGGTCTCCTTCAACCCAGACGTGACCTGGTGGTCTAGGGGTAAGGTGTCAGACCCTTCTGTGCTGGCGGCCGGGGTTCAATCCTCGGTCCCGGCAAAGATTTATCTGATTTCCAAACCCTTCCTTCACCTCTGACAAGACATCTTGTGAATGTGGGGAATGCCAGGTTGCCACCGTGGTTCGGATTCCACGTTAAACTGTAGGTCCTTCATTTCATCTCACTATCACCCTACCATTACACATTAGCGTAAATGCGTATAACCCGAATGGGTAGTAAGACGGGTGTATATAATAATATAATAATAATAATAATAAAATTCAACCCAGATCTTAAATTTAAAACAAAAAATAAATCTTTCATAATTTTCTAGTTATTTGCGAAATTTTTATTTTATAGCACAATAAAATTGTATTTTTTCTATGATTTTGGACATTTATTCTCATTCCCCAATTTACTACCGCCAAATCCACACTCCCATTTTGTGATTTCAAAATTTTATCATCTCATCAAATTTTAATTTATTATCTTACCGACAGATGGTTAAGTTTTCAGCCCTAACCATTTCCTGTGCCCCCATTTTAAATTTTAAATGTTCGAACTCTTCTGAATATTTAAGGGGGAAATAACAATTTTTGACATTTTTGATACCATTTAGTTATTGATTTAGGGTCAAATGACTGAAATTTCGAAAATAAATTTTAATAACGTTGTATTTAGCAGTTTTAGAATCTATTGGAAACTGAATCTCAGCGTGATTGGACAAACATAAATTTTTGGCTCATAAGGTAAGCATGGGAAATTTTCAGGGTCCCCAGATTCGGTCCCTTTTCGAATTTTTCAGGTTTAGAATTTTTAAACGTTTTTGGATTTCCAGGAAAATCAATGTCAAATTTAAACCTTCTAACTCACCAGGAAGTACAGAAAAAAACTCTGGAAGGAGGGAAAATCGCGTCATGGATTTTATACTCTAGATTTACCATCAAGCTACGAGACTAGTATAAGCAAATTGTTTGTTTTACGCACTTACACTAACATTTTTAATACTTCTGGGATAATTGTATCTATTTTCTTAAGAAAAATTCATTCACATAACTACTCAGGCAAGAGGGTGAAAAAACTTTATGAAAAGATACAACAAAATAACGCGGAGGACAAGAAAGAATTTGTTTTATTAAATTAAAAGCGGTATTATTCAATCTTGTATATGCTTACTTTTTTATAAACGCATTTTACTACCCATTCAGGCTATACGTACCTATGATAATTATTCTAATGAGGACGGAAACATTTTAGAGGTAGCTACCCGCATTTGCGTGGAAGAAGAGTTGAAAACAATTGATGAAAACCACCTTGAGTAAACTCCACCAGGATTCGAACACCAATCTCCCTGTCATCAGCTCGAGTGATGCCTTAGGCCATTCGGCCAATGAAGCAGATAATGTCAATATTAGATTGGGAATTAAAAATATAGTAAAATGTAAAGAAATCATTTAAAATAAATTTGATTTTTACAAATGAAGCAATTTGTTCATATTGAGAATAATTATAGTTCCTTCCTCCTGCTACCTTTAATACCTATTTTATATCTACCTCTCTTTAGATCTCTCTTCTTCTTTCACTGCTTCTTTCTCACTCTCAATCCTTCTATTTCTTTGACTTTATTTCTTCCTCTCTTTCACTCTCATCATTTTGCCATTTTTTTCACCTTTTTCCTATCTCTCACCTATTCACAACAAATTTTTTTTCTCGTTTTTTCCCCTCTCTACATTCTTTCTCTATTTTTCACACTCTCCGCCCTCTATTTATTCCCCATTTATTTATTTTTTCTCTTTTCACATTCCTTTATTTCTTCTACTGATTGACTAATTTTCTCCACCTTTCTTTTCCCGTCCTTTCTCTCCTCTTCTCTCTCTTAATCACCCCCCCCCCCCCCCATTTTTCTCCAGCGTAAGAAGAGGCAATAAGAACATATTGTCGACTGTTGGGTGGGGGAAACCCCCTCGTGTGGGAAAAGAACTGAAATGTTACAGGAGACTTCCCGTAAAAGGCGGTTCCCCTCCGGTTCAAAGTGAAGAACAACCTCTATTGCTCTTCTTTATACCGCGCCGGTAGTGACGGTGTTATCTTTCATTCCCTGACCTAGGGTGAAAGAGCCGATTAACCGTGTCCTGACATTCTTCATCTTGTCTAGTTAACCGGAAACGGGAGGTCGGAGTTTGAATCCTGGCAGAGTGCACTGAGGCTGTTCCTCCCCTCCAATGGTGTTTTCTATTCCTCTTCCACGAAAATGTTGGTACACTTATTATAATTTCTACCTTGTAGCTTAAGTATTTGGATAGTCCGGAGGTTTAATAAGACGTGGCACTTGAAAAAAAAAAAAAAAGTGTCCCAACTATCCGGGGTGTCAGACTAATGAGCCCATCTACAAATTTAACAGCGGGTCTAGCCGGGCCTGGTTTGATACCTGTTGAGATCATAAATTATTTTGTATTTATTTGTGTATTGGATCGTCTTAATAGGCAACACCTATATTACAATTTATTGTGCTAGGGCTTGAGATATTTGGGAAATTAACACCATTCACCATTACACCTGGCCGGGATTCAAATCCCAACCTCCACTCAATGACGTACCCATCGCTTTGGGCATTTTTTAAATTTAAATCCCCAATTAAAATATAACAAAATTTGTTCTGTATTTCTATCTGTATCAATGTTGTTCCAGCCCCCTTACCGTCCTTATTCCACAATCCCCTCAGTAATCCCCTTCCTCTTCTTCTTCTTCTTGAGAACCCCTCCCCCAGGAACTATCTGTCCCTCACTACGATAGTAACTGCACCTGAATACAAGCCGGTGACGGTTACAAACACTTTCAAAAGATTCGCTAAAAGTGAACTAGAAAACGTGGTGTCTGCGACCCCGAGCAAGACTGGTATAAGCGCCATCTACTCTTGGTGGTTGCGTCTTGGGAGATGCTTTCAAATCCACAGGCGTCCCTTCGGAGAAACCTGAAGGACTTGGAAGAAGAGGGGGTGAGGGGGGCTTTTAAGGACATTCGACTCAGTCATTATTAACTTTAGACATAAGGTTAGATCCCCATAGGAATAACCTTTAAGAAAATATAAACTTAAGGTAGGATGGAAGTTAGGGGCAGTAATTTGGAGGTTTTTGTGACAATTTTTTTGGTACTAAAATAGCTTTGGATGGAAGGGAGTTAGGGGCAGTAATTTGGAAGTTTTTATGGCAATTTTTTTTGCCAAAATAGTTTTAAATAATAATAAATAAAAATTTCAAATAAAATAAAATAATTTCTCAGTAGATACGTTTAGTTTAATTTAATTTGGCGTCAAATCCACAATTTATCCATACCTATCAAGCGGCCGCTGTCTGTTGGCGATGATAGTGCCAACATTTGTGGATAGATCATGTCATGTGGTCAGAACAACGAGCCCTACAGTCGTTAATCTCAGTTCTTTATACCAAAGCTGCTGCTATTTTATTTTTTATTCCAGTAGCTCTCCATTCCTCACAAGGTTGAGTTGACCACGTTCCAGACCGAATTGCTTCCCAGAAAATTCTGGAAGTGCCAGGGTTTGAACCCGGACCTCTGGATCTGTAGCCAGGAACTCTGACCGCTAAACAATAGAAGCTTAGTAATTACAACAATGGTTGAATATACGTCGTGGGCAATGCACAATTTGACCAGAAACTTTTCAAATTAAGATAAAATGTCCTGGTCGGATGCTGCGATGCCCTGACAGATATTCAAGAACTGTTGAGTTTACGTTTAGTTCAATTTTCTAAGCATAGTATCGTTTATAACTCCATTACTGTTTCAAGCCTGTGGCTTGGGTCAGTTTTTAATTTCTCTCAACACCTTGGAGAGAGAAGTATTGTAATCGTCAGAAAAATTGAACTCGAGATGTTGATAAATGTCGACGTTTCATGACACACCGAAACATAAAAAAAAGTGGTTTTCGCATATCCATTGTCTGTCTGTCTGTCCATCTGTCTGTACCTCGCGCTAGAGCCGACATTTTTTTACGATTGGGCTAAAACTTGGATATCTGGGGTTTTGATAAGACCCCCAGTTTTTTTTTTTTTTAAATTAGATATATAACCTTAAGTTTTATGGTAGTTTACTGATGGCAAAAAAGAAAAACCCTATTTTCTCTAAATTCGCTCTAACGATTTTGATTAAATGTCTGATCTAGACACTGTTACCATTAAAAACAAGCTTGGCAATTCTCATTTTTTCATGAAAATGGTTTGAGAATAATTTATATAAGGGAAATTTCCAATTTTCATCATTTCTCCTCAACTATTTGAATACATATTGTAAAGTTGTAATACTATTAAACATAAAAATCTTTTATTTTCTTCAAGCCGTATATTTTCCACTGCCGGCTTGCTAGGACTGTCTTAGCTTCATATGCCTTATAATCTAACCAAAACTAGAACAGCAACAACATCCAATCCCCTCGATTAATTCATCACTATGAAAGGGTAGACCCACATTTTCAACCAATGATACATTTGTCGGCCATGCCAGGAATTGAACCTGGGACCCTTAGCTAAGTATGCAAACTCACTACTGACTGAGATACGGTGTCGGTTAACTAAACGTATCTACTCGAAAAATATTGTATTTGTTTTGGCAAAAAAAAAAAAATTTTTTACTGTAAAAATATGAGCCTAACTAACTTTTCCTTCTGTCCTATCTCAAGAAGTGTTTACAAAATATCACTCTATATAGTATATTACGACAGCCAAATTTGGAAAAATCTGTTAAAAGGGAAAGATGCAGAGAATATGGATTGATTTAGGAATGTTTATACACAAGTTTTTAAACAGATTTTCCTACACCTCTGACAAGACATCTTGTGAATGTGGGAATGCCAGGTCGCCACCGTGGTTCGGATTCCACGTTAAACTGTAGTCCTTCATTTCATTTCACAATCACCCTACCCATTACACATTAGCGTAAGTGCGTATAACCCGAACGGGTAGTAAGACGCGGTGCTAATAATAATTTAAACAGATTAATCTATTTGGTAAAAATGAAAAATTTATTTAGAGAAAATTCACCAAAGGAGACGAAAAAATAAATAAATGGTAAGACGTGCACAAAGTGTTTTTTTCTCTCTTAAAATATAGACATTTACTAAAATCTGGAAAGATTTGTGAAACGAAACAATATACATTGTGGCAGAAACACTCCACCAAAGAGCATAAATGAAGTATTATACACTGTTACAAAAACAATGAGAAAAGAAGAACATTTCTGGCCACCAAAGAGCATAACAATCAATTTCAATCTTCTAGAACCTTCATTGTAGAAATATATATTTTTTCTTGTAATTCAGAAACTATTGATTTTATAGAGATATATTTAAAAAAAAAGGAATTTTAATTTTTAATGTTATTACAACTTTACAATAATTTATTTAGTATCTGAAATAGTTGTGGAGATAATAGAAATTTCTACTCATGTAAATTACCCTAAAGTAGTTTTCATGGGTAAATAAGAGTTAGCATTTTATTTGTAATTTTAAACAGTGCCTGGATGCAAAATTTAATTTAAATAGTTTGAGCGAATTTTGAGAATATAGATTTTTCTCTTTTTGAACGTAATTTCAAGGCTAGATAATTAATTCCATAAATTCCTCGGTGGAACCTTATGACACTCTAGAGATCAAGTCTTAGCTTGATTATTAAAATGGTTTCGGCTCTAGGCCGAGATGTATAATCAGATAGACGCCATTTAGATAACAACTTTTTCGGTTTCAGGGGGACATTAAAAAATATTGACATTCATTAAAATCCCAAGTTGCACTTTTTTGACGATCACAATACTCCTCTCTTCTAGGAGTCAAGAGAAAGTAAAAATACAGCGATAAATTCCAGTGACCTGGTGGTCTAGGGGTAAGGTGTTGGACTTCTGTGCTGGGGTCCGGGTTCAATCCTCGGTCCCGGCAAAGATTTAGCTGATTACCAAACCCTTCCTTCACCTCTGACAAGACATCTTGTGAATGTGGGGATGCCAGGCTCGCCCGTGGTTCGGATTCCACGTTAAACTGAAGGTCCTCCATTTCATCTCACAATCACCCTACCATTACACATTAGTGTAAGTGCGTATAACCCGAACGGGTAGTAAGACGCGGTGCTAATAATAATAATAATAATAATAATAATAATAATAATAATCATCATCATCATAAATTCCAAATTGGAAAAAAATCTCAGTTAATCCGGCCAACATTTAATTTCCATTAGCACGATTAACACCAGGCCTATAAATGACTTATTTTCTGAAGTAGTAGTAGGGTAGTTTTAAATAAAGTTCTCCACGCATTTGCTTTGAACGAAGTAGGGTAAAACATCCTTAGCCCACCCGGCTGGTATTTGAATAACGACCCATCACTTGAAGTTCCATTAATTTCCAGGTCTAGCGACTTTGACCGCTTGACCCAATTGTGGGTGGAGATAGGACTAATATTTAATAACGTTTTAATCCGTCATATTAGGTTATTCCGATCTGAAACCTTAGCTCAGTTGGTAGCGTGTCTGTATACTAAGCTAAGGGTCCGGGTTAAATTACCAGCAGAGACGAATAATTTATAATTGGGGAAATGTGAGTTTACAGTGATAGCCTTTTTCTATTACATTATTGTTATTTTAAGGATTGATAATATCAATCGATCAAACGTTTCAGCTGCAGAATACATAACTTGACGTATGAATACGCGAGGTAGATCTAACAAATTTGTTCAACTATCAAATAAGCCCATTCGTAAGAAAATGCGGAAAAACCGAGAGAAAATAAAACAAAACAAGAAGATGGGAGCTTATAAGAGCGGCTCTTCTTCAACTTGCTTCTTGTGCCATTTTTAGCCGTCAGCGCCTTGAAAGGCGTCTACCGAGCGTACATTGAGCGGTGGAAGTGGAATAGGAAGGAAGCGCGCAAGAAAGAAAGGAAGTTAGAAGCAACAATAGCCATTCACGGGACCCATTTCTCTTCTCAGAGACGCTGATCCGATATCTACCCATACTACTCCACTATACGTCAATGACAAGATGCAACAGTTCGTAATTAGTCTTTGGAAAATATGGTCTTCAATGGGAGCTACTTTATTAGTCCCATACTGATTTTGTTACCGATTTAGATTAAATGAATTATTACATTTTGAATTTAATATTAATTAAATATAAATCGTTTTATTGAATCTGTCAATAAAAAGTTTAAACGTAAAATTTGTCAACAATGCACATCAGAATAACCGGCGGCTAGTATTTATCACTCATTTCTAATTTTTTTTTCTTAACATTTGTCTCTGGCAAATTCAACCCTTTCATGTGCTTATCCTATCACTTTCCATATTTACATCGCTAAACTTCATAGAGCTATTTGATGAAAACGTTTAGTAACATGACGATTACAAGGTGTATTAAGTAGCATTTAAATGGGTAATACCTTATCCGGTTCTCATAAGTGATTTTGAAATGGCTATGCCCGAAAATGCGAAGAAAAATATTTACCTCCCTACTATACGCCCCAAAATACAGGACTTCCCCGATTTGAAACAGTTGTCAAACAACCTAATAAGTGCGTGGGGGGAGAGAATTTAGATTAGTATAACTAAATTTTTAGTTAATGACGTCTAGCTTAGGTTACAAAAATAATTAACTTTGATAATATTTATGATTTATTACTGGGCTTTTCTATTTCAACTGACGGAAACATTGACTAAATTGAGAATGCCTTTTGAAATGAAATGGTACTTGCTTAGTGATAACAAGATAATGTTTATGTTTATAATTGTGTCTGTACTTTTATGATATCATTAAAATTCAAAAGAGTACATTTTTTAATTCAATTTGTAAATTATGACCATGGCCCGGATTTGAATGACCTTACAATTGAAAAAAAAAAATTAGCTATAAAATGACACTAAAAACTCTAAATAATGAAATTAAATTTGCAAAAAATGACCTAAAGAATGTGATTGAAATTCCATAATATGATGTATTTATTACAAGAGTCAGGATTTACATTATACACGTAAGCAAAAACATCTCTTCTGGTCAGTCCATTTCCAGTTTTTCCTCAGTGTGGACTCGTCTGGAATAGTGTGACTCGTATACAGTCACAGGAAATTCTTTAGTTTAACATTGCTCAATTTCCACAGAGGAATGTTCGCAGATACCAGAACGTCACACAAATCTTTATAAACTGTTGAGGATTTTTCTTGATTCTTGAATGCATTTAGTACAAGTAATAGTTGAGGGGTTTTCTTTTTATCGATATTCTGGATACCACGGACATGTTTGTTGCGACTGATATGCTTTTGAATAGTTAAATATTTTATCTGATGCCAGCCAGCCACTATCAATTTATACTTTACAGAAAAGTATTTCACTTTCTGTAAAAAAAAAATATCCTTAATGGACTTATAATCATTATTCCATATATGTTAACATTGCACGAAAGTAAAAGATAATTTTTGTAATAAATTACGATCATCTACTTATGAAGACGTTATTTTCTTGACCCTCCAACATGTTGATTTTCCTTGACATCTCCCCTCCCTCCTACTTCCCCTAAAGGTTCAAATAAATTCCGGGAAACAGCGCTAGTGTAACAATGTGTGAAGTATATTTGTTGTACCGGGGTTCAATCCTCGGTCCCGGCACAGATTTATCTGATCACCAAACCCTTCCTCACCTCTGACAAAACTTGCATTATTCACAACTTGTGAATGTAGGGAATGCCAGGCCTCCACCGTGGTTCGGATCCCAGGTTAAACTGTAGGTCCTCCATTTCATCTCACAATCACCCTACCATTACACATTAGAATAAGGGCGTATAACCCGAACGGGTATTAAGACGTGGTGCTAATAATAATAATAATAATAATAATAATAATAATAATATATTTGTTGTATTATTTTGAGTGGAATATAAGGAAACGTGAGACGAGTTAGATAATTTAACAACAGAATAAATAAAATATGACTTGTGTATAAACATTTATTTTAATTTTCTACACAGAATAAGCCCAATAGCTCTTTAATATCTGTCTTGGTGAGTAGGGGTGGCATTTGACATGAAACTTTTTAAATGAAGAGAAAAAGTTATGGGTAAATTCAGCGATGCTCGTGATAAATATACAAAAACTGTTGAGATTTATAAATATATTTATATATATAGAGGGTGTATTTTAATTGGTGTCAAATATTTTAGGGGCATATTTGCATCGGCCTAACACTAGAAAGTTCCTTATAAACATGGACATACAAAGTTTAGTTTTAGGGTTAGTAAAGGTTAGTGGTGTGCGAAATCCACTTTTTCAATTCGAAGTGAACTCAAATAGGATGAATGAAATATTATTATTATTATTATATTATTAATTATATTATTATTATTATTATTATATTATTAGCACCGCGTCTTACTACCCGTTTGGGTTATACGCCCCTTACGCTAATGTGAAATGGTAGGGTGATTGTGAGATGAAATGAAGGACCTACAGTTTAACGTGGAATCCGAACCACGGTGGAGGCCTGGCATTCCCCACATTCACAAGATGTCTTGTCAGAAGTGAAGGAAGGGTTTGGGTAATCAGATAAATCTGTGCCGGGACTGAGGATTGGACCCCGGACCCCCAACACAGATGTCTGACACCTTACCCCTAGACCACCAGGTCAACCAATAAATGAAATATTTTTGAAGTCAAATCAAAGTTCAAATATTTTCTTTTAGTTAGTTTTTGCTTGAAAAAATATTATATTGCGGTTATTTATATTAATCTATGCACTAAAATTACTTGGAAAATGTTTTATTGTACAATTGTTTGTAATATTTCGTGTTACTCTGACAAATCAAGTTATTATCACAACATACAATTCAATTTCTTCGGATTTATTCCATATTAATATTAATTTGTATTGTACAAAACAGCAGAGAATAGCTATAATTGAATATAAATGGAGTAGTTTAGCTGTCAACATCTTTATTGGCGAAGCTTTGAAGCCAGAATCTGTTTTGAAACGAAGTCGAAGTTGATTTTGTTTCGAAGCTTCGCACAACCCAAGTAAAAGTTTTCCTCAAAGATTGTTTGGTCGTGGTTGATCCATTGAATGACCTGCTCGATCACCAAATTTGAATCCAATGGATTTTTTGTTTTTTTAAATCTCTCAAGTTATTTAAAGTCCATTGCTTACGCAACTCTTTTGACTCGTGTTAAGGTTTTAAGAGAGCGTTTCGTAAACGGATGTGAGCAAATACGTAACATCCTAGGTATAATCAACAGAGTACGACGCCAGGCCTCCACCGTGGTTCGGATTCCACGTTAAACTCTAGGTCCTCATTTCATCTCACAATCACCCTACCATTACACATTAGCGTAAGTGCGTGTAACCCGAACGGGTAGTAATAAAACGGTGCTAATAATAATAATAATAATAAAAATAATAATAATAATAATAATAACAACAAGAGTACGACAAAGCATGAGGCGCCGGCTCAGAGGATGCAGTGGAGCAGAGGACACCAATTTCAACAGCTTGTTTGATACCATTTTATGTTTTTATTTTTTGTGTTAAACTAGGCCTTGTCTAAATCCACTAGTTCTTCTGTGGATTGTTTATTAATTGAACGGTAAAATTCCTCAAAGTTCAGAAACCAAGCGTTTCTAAACACATTTTTATATGAACTTTTGTTGGTGTTTGATCGATGGGAATACTCCCCTAGTATATTTGACATTGACATAAACTAATATATATATATATATATATATATATATATATATATAAAGAGAGAGAGCGAAAGAGCGAAATCTCAATATATATTATTTATATTTGTGTATATATATATTATATGTATATATATACATATATATAATTAAACTATAATCTTAATTTCAAAGGAAGCTCGTTATTTGAGAACTGAAAACTTATATTGTCACAGTGGCGAACTTATATTGTCACAGTGGCGGAAAAAAGATTACAAATTGTATTCACATTCTCTATCCATTTAATTAATGGTGTAAAGAGAAATAATACTGTAATCTATAAGTAAGTACAGGGTGTTTCACTCGCTTTTGGCCCCTGAGTTTCTTTTATAACTTTCAAACTAATGGACGTACATGGTGTATGAGAAGCACTTGGGGGGGCTGAGAGCGGGTGAAACAACCTGTATTATTGAAAGACTTTGATAGTTTTTTAGATTAATTTTATTATTAATAAATCAAATAAAACATACTAATAGATTGACAAATGTTAGCGATTTACGATTAATGTTGGTGGTTCAAAGTTAACTTTCTAAAAAAAAAAATAATCACGGTTTTGATGTTTATATTAAATTGATATTTTATTTATTTCGCTCCCAAAGATTTGTTGTTATATTAATTAAAAATACGGACCTTATATCACAATCTCTTCCATAACAACTTAATTGATTAAGGTTCCTTATGAATAAATCCCCAGTATCAGTAAACTGTTAGACCACGAACAAACCAAATAAAGACCACTGACCTGATCAGTTAATGTCTAAAGAAGGCAAGATTTATGACAGTTATGACGTAATAAAGGTATTTTATCACCATTTTAAAAAAAAAAATTAATAACGTCTATTACCCGCTTCGGTAGCTGCATGGTCTAAGGCACTACCTCGCAGTACACTAGACTGCGAAAGACGGGGAGATTTAGGTTCGAATCTCAGTCGGATGTATTTAGGGTGGTTTTTACAAAATTGTTTCCATTCTCCATCCACGCAAATTCGGGTACACTTCTTATAAATATAATCTCCCTAATCCCTAAAACCATTAGCGTAATTAGTGCATAAGCGTATAACCCGAAAGGGTATTAAGATGTGGTGCTAAAAAAAAAGCCACTTATTTTCGTTTGTGTGGTTGGATTCACACGTTCAGTGATAATATGCATGTCAGAATAGATATCCAGATCCTTGTAGTATTATTCGATTTAAGATCCATATAATTTAAAATACTTTAGCCTCAAATTCCTTTCCCATGATTTCCTTACTCTTTTCATCAAACCAAAAATCCTGGGAAAATTCATATTTAAATAAGCCTTAAATATAATGTGCGTGTTTCAACAAAATACGTTTGTAATATACATTAAAAAAATATATAAGCCATGTTCTCAAGGCTAGTTAAAATTATATTAAAATTAAGAGTTATTATAGTAAAGATTGGCCAACCCAAACTTTCCCAAGCACCTTTAATTTCAGAGACGTTTAAATGTAAATTACTTTGTCGCAGACGAAAGAACATACGTTATATTTTAAAATAGTCCACTTTGATTAGCCGTTCGTTCGTTGAGCACTGACACATGAAAAGCATAAACCGTATTGTCCGAAGGAAAAATGACCCCTTTTTTTTTTTAAGGAGGAGGGGGGCAGGGAATCATGGGCAATGACCGCTGGCCAGGACTCACGGGGAAAGGACCATAGAAAATTAGCACAGGTAGACAGACCAAGGAAGACAGACAGATGGTGTTCTAGAAATAGTTATTTCTTGTCCGAGGTCATGAATATGTTGATTGAGGGATTCAAAGGGGAGGAGGAGTTTTATTATTTTTATTTTTATTCCTTTTTTACTCAGGGGTGCTTTTCCTGGTTTGCCACTTGGTGACCGATGGAAATAAAGCTATGGGGGCAGGAAAAAACAGTGTTCAAACTCATCAAACTATGAGCTTTACGGCAAAACAAGTCTCATTTTCTAGATATTTTTCTTCTTTAATTGGTTCTCCAACAAAAAGGTTCTTAACGATGTAATCTAAGAGGTGGTTATGGTATATCAGAGAAATTACCTTCAGCCCTTGAGTGGAAAAGTGGATGTAAAAACACACCCCAGTACACCCTCATCGTAACCAACGATCCAGCATGTGGCAAACTTGTTGCCTTAAAATGTGTACTCATCGGGGTGGATAATTTTCTCGAGTTGCACAGAAGTAAGAAATTTGATAAAATATGGTCATAAACTTATTAAAAAAACAGCTTTTTAAGAAATACATGTTTTCTAACACTAGTACTAAATACGTAGATATAGATGAACGTTGCAATCACCCCCTTCTCCTAGTCCTTTTTCAACCCATGTCCTATTGTCAACTATTGGGCGGAAGATGGCTGATTCTGCCACTTGAAATGTCACATTTGGAAAGATGTTATCTCTTTCTCTTAACATCATCTAGCCGAGTGTCCACAAAACGCGTTTATGTGCATTCAAGAAAGGAAAAAAACCAACACGAGATGAAATCTTTAGATGCATCCAAGAATGCAAAAAAGAAAAGAAAAAAAAAAGGCCAAAAGTTTCATGACCCCCAGACTTTTGCACATTGACGACTTATCTTCACATGGATGTAAGGTATCGTAGTGGATGGGGATAACGCAGGTGATTTGGGGGGGGGGGACCCTCCTCAGATTGTGCTCTAGTTGTGGGGGGAGGGGTGAACCCCTGCTAAGAGAAGGGGGATGAAGGGACTCCTCCTCTCTGGGGAAATGGCAAGCGAAAAGTAGAGGGATCATAGCCCAGCGATCAGGAGGAGGACGGGCAGACAGAACAAGGGAAATATACCATCGCATCTCTCACAGCGTGAAGTCACCTGTGAGATTATTTTAAGTTCCCTTTTCTTCTTCTCCTCCTCTTCTTCCCTTCCCTCCTTCTCTCTCTCTTTTCAACCTGCGTGATTTGCAGCATTTCTCCCTCGGGACCGTTAGTAGTTTATCTCATTGTTTGGTTTCCAAGGAAGCTTTCAGCGATGTTTCATTTTCATGACAGTTGATGACAACTTTCATACCAGAAAGGGAGGGGAAAAAACAATGAACTAAACTCATTTGAAAAGTGTTTTTTTCTTTTCGTGATTAAAAAAGTCATGGTTCCTTTTCCTTTTAGGATACGTTAAGAATGTTGAATTATGAAAACAAATACAATAGCGATGTTAATAATAAGTATTTTAGCATATGAGTACTACCCGCTTCAGTGACAGCATGGTCTAAGGCGCTATTCTCACAGTAGACTAGACTGCCGATGACGGGTAGATCAAGGTTCGCATCTACATGCAAATACGTGTACAATTCCTCTTAATATAACATTCCTAATCTATAAAACTATTAGTGTAGTTAGTAAATAAAAGTATAACCCGAATGGGTGGTAATACGTGGCGCTAAAAAACAACAAAATATGATTAGTTTAGTCCAATTAGTTTAAAAATGAAACCTTTACAAGGGAAGCGAAACTGGAATCCTTAGCTTGGCGAAGGGGTCTCCAAACTACGGCCCGCCACAAGATTATATCCGGCCCGTTCCAAGATTTTATCAAAAAACAAATTAATTGTTTTCCATCGTTATTTACTAACCACACAGTTTATTTGACAAGTCCAGTTTCTGTCCGCACGCGTGCTTCCCCCCATGACACCAAGCCAGAATGCTGTCGGATTTGCAAACCCTCATTTTCAGTCGCAGGCGCCAATTACTTATACCGGCAACAGAACGGCTTGACTGTGGCGATTTTTAGGTGGTTCCAAGTTTCCAGGCAGAAGGTTGTAAAAGTAAAGTCCCGAAAGATGTTACCTAATTTAAAAAGAATTAGATTGACTAATAATTATTATAAATATAATTTATTACATATAAAGTGATTCATATCTCACAGAGAAGAATCAACGTCAATCACTTTCATCAAACACTGACTGGCTTTGGAAAGTGGCATTTCTTACAGATGTGAATGGCCATATTATGACTTGAATCTAAATTTGCATGTTGAAACTAATTTTATTTATGATATAATTGTACACGTCAAGGCATTCAGGGCAAAAATAATGTTACAGTAGCCCCATGGCTTCTTTGGTGCTGACTGACAGCTCACAGATGACAGCTATAAGCTTTGAAAAGTTACCAGACCAAATTATGTATTCCTACGCTGAACCATATGATCTTAAAAAACATGTGTTTAGCAGCTGTCACTTCTGACAGTCAAAATTTAGGTATATACCTAAATGTTGACTGTCAGCTGTCAGCTGTGATGAGCCATGAGGGGTTACTGTACTTGAAGAACAGGTGAACGTTTTGGCCCGCAAAAATGTGTAAAATATAATATGTGGCCCGCATATCAAAAAGTTTGGAGAGCCCCGGCTTAGCGCAACAATGTTCTAGCACTGAACTATACAGGGTTATTTGCATGCTCTTGAAAGCCACCCACGCCCACGGCGATTCGGTATCCGGCAAATACTGCCGCTCATACAATATTTAGTTGAATATGATTAGCGAAGTATATCTCAAATTTTCTAATAAATGTTGTATCTGACAGTTAGAAAAAAGTTACAAGATCTACTTTACCGTGTTCATACGTCAAGTCATGAGATCTGCAACTGTCACCTTTGATATATATATATTATCAATACCTATAAAATAACAGTAATAATATAGTGTAATGTAATCAAAGCTGACTGCAAAAATATGTTTGTATTTTATAAAAGATTGTTCAAATAGCCATTAGTAAGAAAATCAAGGTATAGGCCTACCTACATGTAGTTTAAGGTGGGGATGTAGGGGAAGCGAGAAAAGGTCCAGTGATACCTCTTTTTATATAATTTTTTCCAATGTTTTAGCGCGATATAATGCAACCATCACTTCAACAATCCACTGGTTCTAGAATAAACTCAGCTGCCTCGGTGGCGTAGTTGGCTAACGCGCTTGTCGTGTTTAGCTCGACTGCTGAGGAGGGGGAGATCGAGGTTCGAATCTCGGTCGGGTGAACTGGGGGGGGGGGTTCCTAAATTGTTTTCCACTCTCCCTCCACGCAAATGCGGGTTCACTTCCTCTAATTAAACCTTCCAAATTCCTAATCCATTAGCGTAATTAGTAGTTAATGCGTATAACCCGAACGGGTAGTAAGACGTGGTGCTAAATATTATTATTATTATTATTATTATTATTTTAGAATAAACTCTAACAATTGAATATGATTATTAGTTCCGCCATTCTGTGAAATGTAATTTAAGTACACGGTTTTTATAATATTTTTATCTAAGTATGTCAGTGATAAAGAACTACGTAGCATCAAGATGGCTACCTACCGGAGTGTTGAGACTTGTAACAGATGTTCAAGAAGCCCGCGTTTTGAAGTGGTTTATTATTTCAAAATAAGATTCAAGCCGAAATGGAGGTCAAAGGTAATGTCGTCGCAGGCTATGAGATCAAAGTAAATGTTCGTAAGCATATACATAATTTTTCTCAAACAAATAAAATATATTGATAGGCTAATTGCAGAAAAATTCTAAAATAATATAGAAGAATCTTTTTAGTGGTTTTGAAGCTTCAGAACTGCCATTCCCATAAGAAATACTGCAGTGAGAGGGTAGCTATCTTTAAAAAAAAAAGAAAAAAGCACTGCCCTTAAAGTCTCGAAGCCTAAATAAAAGGTTACTTCCAAATGTTAAAAAAATGTACCCGCCTTGGTGGGTAGTTAGCTAACGCGCTAGTTTATTGTTGAGCTAGACTGCCGAGGATGGGGAGATTGAGGTTCTAACCTCACTCGGGTGAACTGGGGTGGTTTTTCCTAAATGGTTTTCCACTCTCTCCACGCAAATATAGGTTCACTTCTTCTATATTCAACCTTCCCAATTCTTAGTAGTTAGTACTTAAACGTATAACCCGAACGGGCAGTAAGCGTGGTGCTAAATGAATAAAAAATAAAAAAGCAAACATTTTTGACAATAATAATAACAGTGGCATACAAGGTTACAAAAATAAGAATCACGTTTATTTAAATAATAGTTTTCGTGGATAAAATCAATATCAAATCATTTTTGAGTGTGTGGTTGGCATGGCAGGAATAAAATTTGCCTGACAACAGTCAAACAAACACCTTACCCCAGTTGGTGGAGCAGCTGCTTACTAATATATGGCTCCCAGATTCGATTCTTTGCACGGCCGAAAATATTTATTGACTAATAAACTCAGGCGTTTCCCTTTCTTCACATTCAATTGAGGTATTTTTTTAAGTAGTTTTCTAATTTGATCAGTTAGTTTAGAAAGTACATGTAGGATTATGTTTGCAAAATTCCTCTCATTAGTAAATATATTGTCGCTAAGTGTTTACGGCTAGATGTACTATTATATAGTAATAACACAGTAATAATGGCAGTATTTGACATCTCAAAATGTTACTATATCAGTATGATGCATTAAAACTTCAAATAATATAATTAAAGCTTTCATTATTGGCGGAAACCAACAATTTCAATGAAATATTATAATGATATTTTTAAAAGCTTGATTTAATTTTTTTTCTAAACTTTTGACTGTAATTTTTCCTATTTTAAAATTAGTTTGTGAATCTTGTACTGATGAAAAAAAATCCTTTAAAAAGTGCACATTAGTTATTTATATAAAATAATAGCAAACACATAGCTTTACTAATAATATATGACAACGTTTAAAATAGATTCCAGTGTGTATTTCGAGATGGATAATATAATTTAGAGCGCTGTTAAAATTTCTTAACACCCATTGCAATTTAGGGACAAAACCATCCCGAATAAAAACGTGAATGTTACTTAAATCACGTGTGACGTGTAGAAAGCTCAATCAATTTACTTAAAAATAAATAAATAATAAAATTCAATATTTCCCCAATTATTAAATATGTTTTTTCAAGATTAATAGAACAAAAATCGTCCAGTAAAGTATTATGTTTATGTTAACTTATTTTTATTACCTCTATTTCAGATGTTTACATTTTGATGACTAGGCCTATATTAATTTTCTCATTATTATTTGTATGTACTACATATTACCAGCCCATCCGGAGCTATTCACATAAATTGGTTGAACCCAAATAAGACTATTTTGGTTAAGAATAAATAAAAGGCGAAGACTACACTTATTGATATTGTTTCACAAAATATTATCAACATTTCAGCCTCAATACCTTTCCTTACGGTTCCCCATATAAAGATCTCAAATATATGTTCATTCTTTTCACTGTCCTGGCGTCAAAGGCGTGGACCAAACTAAATAACTCGACTAGTCATCTAACATCTAAAATTCCCCTCAGGCGTGCGGTTAAGCCATTTATCTTGTCTAACAAGCTAAACCGAGTTCTTGAAACCACTGAATGGACATATGAATGAGTGTGCGAATGGTTTTAGACTTATTTGAATATTACTTTGTTAAAATTTGTTATTTTTTCAATAAATTTTAATATTGTAAGTTGTATTCAACCTGGTTAAGTGTAAGAGAAGGCTTCGCCAGATAAATAAATGCCATTATTATTATTATTATTATTATTATTTTATTATTATTATTACCATTCATATTACAATCTGACCCCGTGCATCTGGCTACAAATATGGGGGTTCCGGACTCGATTCCCGCTGGTACCTTTGGTATTTTTCTCTTAAGGTGAATTATCCCAACGGTCACCAGGGATTGGTGAATTGGATCACACCTCCATATTTACTATCATCCTATCATATCATTGCGGGTACATGTGACAAGCTTCATAGGTGTACCTTGGTCAACTCTCTGTGCCTACCAGAGAGGCTAATAGTAGGGATGTGGAAAAAGTATCGATACTCTAATAATATCGATATTTTTCTTTCGATAATAGTATTTTTGCACTCGATACTTTTACTGATATTAGTACTCACACCCCGATGTCGGATCGGTAACGAAAAAAACAACCATTTTTTGTTATCTTCACTCATGATGGGATTAAATGTTTACTAGGTTGGAGTATGGAAGAAGAATAAATTACATTATTTCTCAATTTTCAGTTCTCATTCATTTTCTGCAGAAGCAACTCTACACTCAATCTCTTTTAGGTTATCATAGTTCATAGCTTTTCTTTCATATATGTTTATAAATACAACCTGATACCTGACAAGGCGAGTATCGACCAGTCTACTTACTACCCCTTCCTTTATCAATGATCACGGTCATCACAAACTAAACGAAATAAGCTTTTGTAGAAATCAATGAACTCAGTTGCACCAAGCAGACGAAGCAAAAAAAAAGTTTATATGCGTTTCGATACCGATACTGATACTGCTATCGATACTTTCCTTCGATACTATTATAAGTACAGTATCGATACTTTTCTTTCGATACTATTAATAAGTACAGTATCGATACTTTTCCTTCGATACTATTAATAAGTACAGTATCGATCATTTCCTTCGATACTATTAATAAGTACAGTATCGATACTTTCTTTCGATACTATAATAAGTACAGTATCGATACTTTCTTCGATACTATAATAAGTACAGATCGATACTTTTCTTTCGATACTATTAAAGTACAGTATCGATACTTTCTTCGTATCACACCTAGCTAATAGTCCACATACAGGCGACCGAACACTACTCCCGTCGGTAAGCTATACGATAAGAAAAACCACAATTACAGCCCTAATTCTAAATACTAAATCCAAGCCAAATCTAAATATATCGAAAACTACAATCATGTCCAATTACAAAGGTTTGAAGTAAGTTTTTTTTTAGTTAGCACCACGTCTTACTACCCGTTCGGGTTATACGCTTATTTATTATTTTCGCTAATGGGCTATGAATTGGGACGGTTGATTATAGAGGATGTGAACCCGAATTTTCGTGGAGGGAGAGTGTAAAGCCAATTATGAAAAAAACCTAGTTCACCCGAGCTAGATTCGAACCTCGATCTCCCCAATCTCGGCAGTCTAGATCAACACAAAACTAGCGCGTTAGCTAACTACGCCATAGAGGTGGGTTGGTAATTTATAAAACCATACAAATATTATAATCGTGTTTCTCTTTATCACCGCCTCTTACTAGCTGTTCAGGTTGTACGCATATCATATCATATTATGTATATACGATTATATATTTAATTGTTATTATATAATATATATATATATATGTCGTGACCTAACTCCCTCTCCCCTCCCCATGGGCTTGATCTGTCAGGACAGCTTGCGGGAGGGGTAAGCTTGCAGAAGGCAAGGCAATTGTGTGGTTTCGAAATAATATGTAAATTTAAGAATTTTGGTTTAATAGTAGTTAAAAGGTGACCTGGCGGTCTAGGGGTAAGGTGTCAGACTTCTGTGCTGAGGATCCGGGGTTCAATCCTCGGTCCAAGCACAAATTTATCTAATTACAAAACCCTTCCTTCACCTCTGACAAGATATCTTGTGAATGTGTGGAATGCCAGGTCTCCACCGTGGTTCGGATTCCACGTTAAACTGTAGGTCCTCCATTGCATCTCACAATCACCCTACCATTACACATTAGCGTAAGTGCGTACAACCCGAACGGGTAGTATGACGCGGTGGTAGTTATAATAATAGTAGTTACTAAAATATAATACAAAATGTGACGTTAGACGAAAGATAAAGAAATAAAGAGACTGAGCGCCCACGCTCGTGAAAGAACGGCTTAACTTGTGAATACTTAGATCGATGAAATCGGCTGTTACTGCACGTGGGTTCTACAGAGCTCGATGTCGCGATTCGGGGCTCATTGGATGCCCTCTAAGTTAAAGTGCCACTGATGACATGAAGACAGCGGACAGCGTGACCACCTGCGATATAGATATAATTGTGATAACCCCGGTGCCAAAAAGTAAAGGTATTTTATATCACGCTATGGCCGCGGTTCTGACCAACCAGTTCAATTATTGTTATGAATTGTCAGCACTCTCCTGTAACCTTTCTATTATGTTACTTCATACATGCTAAGCCAGCAATTTTATTTTAGCGCGTGCGTCCACTCACGTTATGTAAATCAAAACAAACATTGCTCAGTAGCTATGACATGTATATGACAACCAAAATATTGTGGATATTACTATATTTTCTAAAAAAAAAAAAAATTTGACTGAAACATTACAGTTTTTGACTCTAATTCTACTAAAACACTACACAAAATAATTCCTATAGGAAACTTAATTCCACTTACAATCAGATCTCTTTTATTCTCTTATTTATTTCTTAGTTCCGAAATCAACTCTGAATCCAAGTAAATACATTTAGTCAGAGTTTTGAGAATTCGAATATTAATTAGCTACTTATGATAAATGCTCTTCTGAGCCGGATTGAAAATTGATTTCTTTTCTATACATTTAAAATATGTTTTTGTTAATATATTTTAATTTGGTTATAATTTTTAAAAAATATATATGTTTTCATAATTTTTCTTTAAATTTTAGAGTCCTTCAGGCCTAAACATATAAACCCAACTGTCAAGCTGTGTATTTAAACGTTTATTAAAAAAAATAGAAACATACATTTTTTTTAGATACATAAATATTTATGGATGAAACTCATGGAGCATAATTTATGAAACGAAAAATAATTCATCCTAAAAGAAAAAATATATTCGTCATGCTCAAAACTGGAGACTATTTAACGTAAATGATTTTGACATGTTTAAAAAAAAAAGTCACCCGCGTATATATAACAGAACATGACACATAAATTTAACTTTTCATATTTTCTACGTCAACAATCTTGTTCTGGGGTGAAATTATACCATTAGGAATTTCCTTCTTTTTCTTTTTTTTGCTACATGTGACGTCATAAAACCTAGTTCACTCTACATGACTACCGGCCCATACGAGCCTCAAACTTCTGTAGTTTGAAACTCCCCCACCCCCTCTCCCTCCTCTAAGTTTATTTGACTTGTAAAGGAAATTGAGAAGTTTTGTATTATACACCGTCCTTTGTTATTTACTTCTCCGAAGAAGCTTATTTGTTATTCATGTGTCCTTGATATAGAACTAGAATATTTCACTTAATTAGTTTCCATGTTCCGAATGTACAATAGTATTTAGTTTAACATTGGAAAAAAAAAAGTTATGCGAAAGAGGCGCCATTTAGTCGGGCTGGCCTTTTTGGAGTTTTATAGACATTGTGTTTAGGGCGTAGCTTTTCAAACTATGAGTTCTTATCCACCTCATGGAACATTAAAATAAAGCGCTTTACAAAGATTGACACGGTTTTTTTTTACAACCAATAAAAACACAATTTTTACTACAGTAAGATTGTCAAAATAACAAGTTTACGGCACTGAAAAGACAATCTATTTGTTACGTATTTACGCTTTTATTTCTACGGAATTTTGTTTTTTGTTTTAGGGAGGCACGGGCTTGAAATAGTATGCCTAAGTTTAAAAAATATTAAGTATGCTAAAGTGTTATGTGATCAAAATTGTATTTTATCTATTTTTTGGGTGGTCTAGATTGCGCCTTCTTTTAAAAAAAAGTCTTAGTGACAAAAACCCTACATTAGGTAATTATTAATCATAATAATCACATAAAAACACTTGGTATTTAAGTATTACAATTATTTGTTTGATGTAAAAAGTTTACATCCCGATTCAATATAAAGTGAGGCAAACTAACTAATCTCTAATATTCTAAAACACGTAAATTTTATTTTATAATTAATATAAATAGTTTTGATAGATACGTTTATATGTTATGAATTATAAACTTACCCAACCTAGAGAACCTAACCTAAAACCTTTTAAGACATAGCTAAGTGTTGATGAGTAAAATACATTTAGAGTTTTAGTAGTTTCTATGCAAGCGTTACATGAAACATGGATTAATAAATGTGTGGAAGGAAGTTGTAACCAACATGGCTAAACACGAATGAGGTATTTGATTCAGCTCGAAAGTTGGATACTTAAGGTCTAATCCAGTGGTATTCAACTTGGGGTAAGCGAAGACATCTTAGCTGTTACATAAACTATATATTTCAATTATTCATTCAGTGAGTTGTTGACATCACACCTACTATCAAGGAATGTAAAACTCAGAATAATAGTTTTACTGGTTGTTCTCTATGAGGGTGAAATGTGATGTCTTATTTTACATGACGAAAACAAATTTAGGATGCTCTAAAACAAGGTGCTTAGGAAGATGCTTGGTCCAAAAAGGGATGAAGATACTGAGGAGTGGAGAAGGTTACATAATAATGAGTTACATACCCTGTACTCATCACAAGACATTGTTAAGATAATCAAATCTCGCATATTACGGTGGGCAGGAGACGCAGAGTGAATGGAAGAATCTAGAACCATGTCCAGGGTACTGACTGGCTAACTGGGAAGACCTAGACGCAGATGGGAAGATAACATTAGAATCGGACTTGAAACGAGATAAGGGTGTAATGAGGTGGGCCATATAATAGCTAGCTCAATAGGGATGTGTATGAGGTGGACGAATATAACTTTCTCAAGATGAGAATAGGGTGTAATTAGGTGGACTGGATAGAACTGGCTCAAGATAGGGATAGGGTGTAATGAGGTGGACAGAATATAACTATTTAAATATAGGGTGTAATTAGGTGGACTGTATAGAAACTAGCTAGAGATGAGAATAGGGTGTAATGAGGTTTACCAAATAGAACTAGCTCAAGATGAGAATAAGGTGTAATGAGGTGGATAGGTTAAAACTAGCTCAAGATGGGGATAGGATATAATTTGGTGGATTGGATAGAACTAGCACAAGATAGGATAGGGTGTAATGAGGTGGATTGGATTGAATTAGCTTAAATAATATATATATATATATATAATATATATATAATGGTGTAAGGAGGGGGACCGGATAGAACTAGCTCAGGATAAGGATAGGTGGCGTACTTTTGAGGTCCGGAAATGAGATTACGAGCTCCTAATGCCATAGAGTGAGTGTATATATATTATTTCATGATCAACACTGAAAAATCAGGGCCTGGTTCTGCAAGGTATCCGGACGTAAGGACATGTGCTCTAGGAGCGCCATTTTTTTAAATCTCTCGCTCCTATATAGATGATAAAATATGTAGGCCTATAGCTATGCACTAACAACTTTGGGGGATATAAAGTTGAAGAGAAGTTATATTTGACCCACTTGGTGGCCGCAATAGATTAGACTGCAGATGATGGGGAGATTAAGTTTGGATCCCGGTTAGGTGTACTGAGGGGGAGATGGGAGGTAAAGGGGTGCTGTTTCATAAATGGTTTTCCATCAGATAGCTGGTGTAAGAGCGTAGAATTGTTCTTTGTGAATCAAATGATGTAATTTAACACGGGGGGGTCACAACACAAATTGTATTGCTATTTTCCTCATTTACTATTTGTTCTCCTATTTCTGACAAATAGCTCCACCCAGTAACGCTTATAAACTCATTTGATTATTGGTGTTTATGAATTCCTGTCAAACTATTTTAACGCCTTCTAGCACTGGAAAGATTTAGTTTCTGATTCGTGAAACGAATTAATGCAATTTGATTTTATTATTAATTAAATCAAATCGAGTTAGTTGCAAAAATGTCTAAACGTAGAGTCTGGCAAAAATATAAATCATTATGGCCAGTATTTCTCACTAATTTCTACTTTTCTAAACTTTTGGCTCTAATTTTACGCAGGCTGGTTGACAAAGGTACCTTTAAGATATCCCATAGCTTTCATTATGTATACCAATTCATTTCATATACACGATGTAACCAAGAGTACTCCAGTCCTTTAAAGGAACTTGTCTAACAGACAAGATAGAACCAATCTGCTCCAGTCCTGTAGAGATGGCGATAATCACTGACTATGATTTTTACACCTATATTACTTGATCACCGCTACTCGTAGTGACTCGATCTCAAAAGTATCGGTGATTGAGATATCAGTGATCGGAGATACTCTATACTCGCATTAGATGGTAACATTTACTCGAGCTATCATCTCTTAATTTAATGTTAAGTCTCAGTGCTTTGACTATGAGTTTTATTTCTTTATATTTAAATTATTTAATTTGCTTCTAAGAGATGTATAGTTCATCTACTATTAGATGTATGGTATTTAAAATAAAACAATACAATAATATAACACATGATCTGCATTCCAAACAACATTTTTTAAACTAATTGCCACTATGTGATATTAATTTTTAATGTCACATAAATTTTAATTGTATATACATTACACAATTACAAGAGTTTCTCATAGTACGTCAAATAAGTTTTAATATTGGTATACTCAAATTTAATGTAATGTTTGTTGGACCACTAATTTTGCCCAAATTACATAACATTTCACTATAAAATACATTAAATAACATTTATTGCTTTCTCTTTTTTTCAATTGTATGAAACTTCTTAAAACGCATACTTTTGTCTTGACTGTACATCAGTCAGGCAACATGAAACCCCGACGAAACCTGAAGATAAGGTAGCTGTATGTCATTGTCAATGTCAGTGCCGAAAGAAGAAGCTTATGTTAGACCTCTAAGTATCGAATTCCATTGCAAGCCGCCAAACTCCCGAGTAATTAGTTTTCCTTCAAAGTTCTAACCGATTGTCATGGGACTATTCGAGTAAATACCCAGTAGGTATTCAGAAATATTCCAATACTCGATTGTACTCGCCTACTCGGACAGCAGCTAAATGCTAGCGTTGACCGTGGTTGGAAAGTGAAAAATAATCGGTCCATCAAGACACTGTGAATGCCAGTCACAGTGAAAAATCATTGGTATAAATCACCGATATTTTAAAATCACAGTCACTGTAGTCACTGACATCGTAAAATCACTGTTTAGCTCATCTCTACAATCCTGTAAAAGAACTTGTTGACCAACAGAAAAGATGGAACCAGTGTGATCCATTCTCGTAAAGGAACTTGTTGACCAACAGAAAAGATGGAACCAGTGTGCTCCATTCTCGTAAAGGAACTTTTTGTACAACAGAGAGAGTGGAGTGGGACCAGAATGCCCCAGTAATGGAGAGGAACTTATTATTAACGACTCACCTACGTGTATATCCTATATGCCATCTTTTAGAAGAATATTAGAGCTTTTCCAATAACTTGAACAGTTTGGTAACCGTTAATTTGGCTGTCTTTCTCTTTAACGGCGTTTTGTAATATCACGTCTAGGTGGAGATTTACTCCGCTTTCAGATTTCTTTTATAGAAAGTGTGGGGTGGTTCTGTTATCGCAAGGGTTTATCAAGTGAGAGGGGCTGGCACTTCTTTACGGTTATTCACGCCTGTTAGCTTAGAGGGGGAGGAGCATTTTCACAGGTATCAGAGAGGGTAGGGGAAGGGCAAAACAAACCACAGGATGAACACAAAGTTGCGAGTTTGTTAACAGAGAAGCGCGACAGCTTAGCTCAGTCAGTTACGTGTCTGTCTATTGAGCTAAGAGTCCAGTGCTCGATCATGGCATGGCAGATAAATTTATAATTGGTGATGTACGAGTTACCCCCTTCAACAGTGATACATTAACGGTTGGGAGACTGGGTGTTGTGTCACTTCTAGAGTGAAGTTAGTTTATAAGTCGTGTGCTGATATAATCAGTCGCTTAAGAAAGTGCACCTTATATATCTTAAAATAATTAATTAAATTAATTCAAGACAACTTACACAATTTCCGAATGATAAAGTTTCAACTTGACAGGACATCGAACATGGTACCTGACACATCACTGAATGAGATAAGGTCTTGGTCTTTATTGCTTTTTTTTTTTGTTGCACCATGTCATACTACCCGTTCTGGCTATACTCATAAGATTAAATACGTTAATGTGTTACGGGTGAGAAAGGTCGAATAAAGATGACGTGTAGCTTTAATTGCGTGGATGGAAAGTGGAAAACTATTTAGAGAAAACCATCCTCAGTATACTCGATTGGGATTCGATCCCCGAACTTGCGAAAGTGACGTCTCAGGTCTTAGATCATGTGGACACCGAAGCTGGTCTTTTGTTTTTGAATTACTAGAATTAATTAACGACGTTGCCTATTTGGAGATTTCGAAAGTATTTTACGAAGTTGGAACTCCAAGAATTATCACACACATACACCATGAAGATGGGGAAAATTTTTGTATTTAACCCTTTGATGCCTCCACTTTATCAGCTGATAAGTCTTCCCCGCTTCCATTGATAGATATAAGCACTTACTCCACTGTTAACGCCTGGACATCACTAAACTTGCACTTAAAAATTATATTTTTCTTGTTTCCTTTACTAGATAAACTAATGCATTCAGTTTGAAAGGGAGGGAATCCAAAAGGTAAATATGAACGTGTCTTACGTTGGTTTGGGCATGTTGAGAAAATGAGTGTGGACCGAGAGACGAAGCAAATATATGAAGGTAGAGTGTGTAGATAAAAATGAAGGAGTAGGCCATGTAAGACGTGGTGCTATTATTATTATTAGCACCGCGTCTTACTACCCGTTCGGGTTATATGCACTTACGCTAATGTGTAATGGTAGGGTGATTCTGAGATGAAATGGAGGACCTACAGTTTAACGTGGAATCCGAACCACGGTGGCGACCTGGCATTCCCCACATTCACAAGATGTCTTGTCAGAGGTGAAGGAAGGGTTTGGTTTTCAGATAAATCTGTGCCGGGACCGAGGATTGAACCCCGGCCGCCAGCACAGAAGTCTGACACCTTACCCCTAGACCACCAGGTCACCGACAAGACGTGGTGCTAAATATATATAAAATAGCACCAATAATATGGTAAAATGCTAACAATGCTGACGGAAGAAATAGAATGTATTTTCTAAAATTTTCCCCAAATGTTTATTTGTAAGAAAATTAAGCATCCTATGGGAGTGAGGGGTAAGAAATATGAATGTTTGAAAATGGTCATGGCCTGGAAAGGGGGAGAGGGGAGATGAAAACTTCAATTAGTCACATCAGCCTTCGGCGGTGTAGAGCTAGCATTGGAGGAGTGATTGACAGCCAACTCATAAAACTGCAAGAACCCCCTTCACCCTTCCACCACTTCTATTTCTAGCTTCTCAATTAGAGAAGAATCCACCTCCTCACTTCCAACCCCTAATAAGCCCTAAAAAAAAAATATATATATATATAGCTAAATTTTACGACTTACCATCTGTCAAGAGAAATCTCTCTTGTATTGTCACGTTTTATGATGGGAGCCTATAAATAGTCCTTCCGCCAAAGGTATGTTTCCCCAAACTAAAGTAGCGCGTCAGTTTAACCATTTTCAAATGCTATCTTGGATCATGGCTGTTTAGGAAATGACCGTCTGTTTTATTATGCTTTGAACACTACTCATAAACAACGCCAGTCAAAAAAATATTAGAAAACCATTTTCAGTGCAACCAGCCACTTTTCAAACCCAGTTTAGGGATTTGTTATTAAAAGAAAAGTAAGGATATTTTACTCATTTCTAGTATTATGTACGAAAAGTTGTGTATCTTTATCTCCATTTCCTTACAATATCTGTACATATCTAATAACCATAAAGTTCACCTCGGTGATCTTGGGGTAAAGTGCTCATCTCATGATACGATGATCGTGGGTTCAAACCCAGCCGGGGTGGATGGATTTTTCTTGAGCGATAAAAATCCGTAGCACAACTTCCTTCGGAGGGGAAGTAAAGTCGTCCGTCCCATGTCGATTTTGGCATGTAAAAGAAACTTGGAAGATGTTAAAAAATATATTTCCCAGCAACATTGGTAGGCCCTTAAACCCTCACTCACAGAAATTCTCGTGTGCTGATATAATCAGTCGGTTAAAATAACTTAAATAAAAAATTAACAATAAATAAAACTCTGAATAAAACATGTTTCATCAAAAAATGTCTGTCGCACTATTCTGATATTAGCGAAAACACCCTAATTGGGTAAAATCACGTTTTGTTGTATTTTTTTATAATAGGCATGCCTTCAAAACAAGGCCGTTAATAACTTAATCTAATGATTAGGGTTAAGGAAGATAATTTTGAGTAAAAGCAACCGCATTAGCTTTAAATAGGAAGAAAACAAATACTGCCGGGACAACAATCCCAGGAGCATCTATCTGCATTCGAGCCCCCTTGTATCTTTTTAGCCCCACATCTTACTACTCTTTCAGGTTATACGCCTATGTGATAATCACACTAATTGCTTAAGGGATTAGGAAGGTTTAATTGAGAGAAGTGAATCCGCATTTGCGTGGAAGACGAGCGGAAAACCATTTAGGAAAATCTACCCTTGGTGCACCCAACGGGAGTAGAGCCCCGATCTCCCCGTATTCGGCAGTATAGCTCAACATGAGAATAGCGCGTTAGAGCACGCAGCCACCGAAACAGGTTCCTCTTTGTTTATTGGTTAATGGCGAGCCTAGAAGATTAGACAGCTAGACTAGCACTCGCACGTAGTCTAATGCGTCATAGCCGTTGTATAAGACCTACTAGACGACTTGTGATGGGAAAGTCAAGGCTTGAATTTTGGTTGGGT
Source organism: Timema cristinae (assembly GCA_039000515.1). Classification (NCBI taxonomy): domain Eukaryota; kingdom Metazoa; phylum Arthropoda; class Insecta; order Phasmatodea; family Timematidae; genus Timema; species Timema cristinae. Next base: position 25,345,043 of record JBCFYV010000100.1, on the reverse strand, counting down.
GCACTAGGTGGTGTTTTTTAAAAATGTGAATTATCATAGTAGTATTTACCTTCTCTTTCAATCTTAATGCGGGTGCATTTTATCCAAGCTACTGATCCTATTCTTTGTTTTTAGATTAAGCCGCTAACCATACGTGCGTGTGTCAAAAATAATCCTATATATTTAACCTCAGTGGAATTCGAACTAAAGTATTTCAGGAGTATCATCAGAAACACACGTCTTTGTGATCTCGACCACGTTGGAAACAATAAAATAAATGGTTAATTATCCAGCCTAGTTCATTAATAGAGAGAAAAAAATGTTTTAGAAGTAAACTTACCTTTTGATTTACACTCCGTTTACCCTGAAAGATATCAGTCTTACCTTGACATATTACACTATGACGCTATCTTATAACTAAGAAACACCATAGTGGAATAATTAAAGGTAAGGAAGACGAAGCATACTAAGTCCAACTAGAGGTCTATGGTTTTGCATCGATCTGAAAAATAAAGGGAAGGGGCGATTGGTCTTTAAACTTGTACTAATAACCAGATGCAAAGGATCCTGCCCGGGATACTGCTGGAATAAGTAGTCTTAACTCCATGGTGTGAGTCCGTAAGCAAGCTATACTGACCAAAAGGCCGTCGCTGTTAAGCTGGCTCCAGACTATGCGTCCAGCGTTGGTTCCAATGTTGGCTCCAATATCGGCCCCAAATGTTTGTCTTGATACGTTTGCCAAACTGCCCTTTCTATACTATGCGTCCAACATTGCAACCAGTGTTGGTTGGTTCAAATGTGCGTCAATTAATTCTGGCCAGTCGTTCGGAATTCATCATGGAGGACGATACTGTGCCTGTTGCGGCTGCCTTTACTGTGCTCTATTGTGTCCATTTGTTGTGAAAAATAAAACAAAAGATACGTCGTAGAAGGGGGTGGATGGTACCTCTTAACCGGAGTAGAAAAAGGTAAGTTAGCTTTTTAAACTTTTTAAAATTATTTATTATTATTATTATTATTATTATTATTATTATTATTATTATTATTATTATTATTATTATTATTATTATTATTATTATTATTAGCACCACGTCTTACTACTCGTTCGGGTTATACGCACTTACGCTAATGTGTAATGGTAGGGTGATTGTGAGATGAAATGAAGGACCTACAGTTTAACGTGGAATCCGAACCACGGTGGAGGCCTGGCATTCCCCACATTCACAAGATGTCTTGTCAGAGGTGAAGGAAGGGTTTGGTAATCAGATAAATCTTTGCCGAGACCGAGGATTGAACCCCGGCTGCCAGCACAGAAGTCTGACACCTTACCCCTAGACCACCAGGTCACCTAACTTTTTAAAAAAGATCCACAAATTACATAACCAAAAGATTATTATAAATTATCTCAAAATTGTTTCAGATATAATGTGTCAAACATGCTGTCGGATTTAAGGCAAGAGACTTCATGGGAATTTGAGAATTTCTGCTGAATAACAGCGATAGATTTTGAGTATCTATAAAATCTAATAGGACCAAAAATATCCAAACAGGACACAAACTTGAGAAAAGCAATTCCAGCACAGGAACGTATAGCAGTTACCTTAAGATTTTTGGCCTCTGGAGATACCTTTACAAGTTTGAGCTATCTTTTCAAGATGTCACCTCAAACCATTTCCTGTGTACTGGTTGGCGTTTGCACTGCCCTGAACGATGCACTAAAAGATGAAATACAGGTAGGCAATAATACTATTTTTATTTTGTTTTTAACTGAAAATAATGTTATTCAGAATTTATTAGATTAGAAACCTAGGCACTCAGTTAAAACATTAGCAAGAAAATTGCATCGGGACACTGATGGCAAATACTTAATTCTTCAAGCTCCATTCAACAGCGAAACTGAATTTTTCAACTACAAAAAGTCATTTGAAGCTTCGACGCCGAGGAATCGTCCTAAGAGGCCACACAGGCTTCTTTGCCCGATTCTATCCTCAGGCATATCCGGAAGAAAAATCGGCTGAGGAAGGCTTGGCAAATCTCGAGGGACCCGGTAGGCAAGGCCAACTGAAGCCGCAAAGTCCATGCGGTTCACGAGATGGTCCAAGAATACCGCAACAGTGTCTGAGAAGAAAAGAGTGAGAGCCTGTTCGTGCAGGACAGGTCCCTCTGGTGCATGACGAGGAGCTTGATGCAGGTCCCCGCACCAAGGCCACCTATTGTGGGTCGTAACGGGGTGGCCAACTTCAACCATGAGAAGGCTGATGCTCTCGCAGAGCACTTAGAGGTACAATTTTTACCGACTGACGACCTATCAGACCTGATGCACGTTGCGCACGTGGCTCAGGTCATCGGTGTGGTCTCGTACAGACCCTTGGAAGAACCTGAACCCACGGAGGTGACAGAAATATCGCGGGCGTTAGTCGCTCTAAGACTAAACAAGGCCCCCGGACGCGACGGTATCAATAATGCGGTCCTCAGAAAGCTGCCCTTGGAGCCGATTAACTTCCTCGTGGAGTTATTCAACGCCATCCTGTTCCTGAGTCACTTCCCCAAGCTCTGGAAGCACGCCAACATCCTCTGGTTTTATAAGCCGGGTAAAGACCCGGCCCTAGCCTCATACTACCGACCGATCAGCTTGCTCGACTGTCTGGCCAAGTTGTTCGAGAGAATACTACTGGCGAGACTGACCCTAAATGTTCGCGAGGTGGGCATATTGGTGGATGAGCAGTTTGGCTATCGGGCGGGACATGCTACGTCTCACCAACTCGTCCGGCTCGTGGAGCAGGTCACGAGGAACTTCAACATCAACAGGCTGACTGGTGCTGTCTTTTTCGACGTGGCAAAGGCCTTCAACCGTGTTTGGCACGAAGGTCTTTTTTTCAAACTCCTCTCCCTGAACCTGCACTTCTACCAATTTAAGGTTATTCAATCTTATCTATCCCACCGCACCTGCTCCGCTACCTTTGGGAACACCACCTACCAAGTCAGAAGCATCCGGGCTGGAGTGCCACAGGGTTCCATCGTTGGCCCGGTGCTCTTTAGTTTATATGTGAACGACAACTAAAATCCCCAGATACCAAGTTGGCACTGTATGCGGATGACACGGCTCTAGTAGCGATATCGTGGTGAGGGCATCTAGTGGAGAGGCGACTCCAGACGCACCTGACGCAACTGGAGGCGTGGCTGACCACCTGGAGGACAAGTATTAACGTGGAGAAGAGCACAGCAGTGCTCTTCATATGGAAAAAAAATAATTACAGGCTGGGCCTACTCCGGCTGTCGGAGAACATATCAGATGGGTTGACAGTGTTAAGTACTTGGGACTTACGCTGGACAACAAACTGGCCTGGCGACAACACTGTAAAGAGAGACTCAACAAGGCGAGACAAAGGCTGGGAATCATAGGCACACTGATTAACAGGTGTATCGCCCTTTCTACAAGGAAAGGTGTGACACTGTGCAAGCAGTTGCTCAGACCTATTCTCGACTATGCGTGTCCTGCTTGCGGCCACCTGGCAGACATTTATATGAGGAGGATGCAGGCGTTCCTGAGCGTGTGTCTGAGGATCATTATGGGCGCACCTTGGTATGTTCGGAATGAGACTCTGCATCGCAACCTGGATATGCCTACCATCAAGGACCACTTCTAGAGACTGGCGCAGTCCCTCTACGCCAGACTTCTCGGTGCCACCAATCCTCTTATCCAGGGGCTTGGGAACTACGGCATCGACCCTGGTGGGTGCCATCGACGTCCCAAAACCTGCTCGGATAAGCGAGATGTAACAACAGTGGTTTGGGAGGCTCTCACCCAGCCCCCCATAGAGTAGTGTCTCCGCACGTAACTCTAAAATACCTTATTCGTTTTCCCGAATACTTTTCCCCACCACTATTACTAATAATGTATTTTCTTTCTTCCAGAACTTCACGAAACGCTACAACTCGTCTTTTATTTGCGAGCCACACGGTGTGACCAATTAGTCGGTACGTGTTGGAACTTGCTCTCGCGCTCCCCTTCAGGGTGTATCAGAATATGCTATTGTGATTGTGATTGTGATGGTCAGAGGCCAGACGGAGATTTGCTACCTACCCACACGGGTCGGAACACAACGTCACTGTCATCGTGACATCAACCAGTTACCCCCTAAGCCGCAGGAAGGGATAACAAAGTGTACCTACATTTGCATGGATGGAGAGTAAAAAACAGGAAAACTACCCTCAGTACACCTGACAGGAACACTTTTGTTCACACTTAAAACATTTTAAGTTGCATTTATTAATTTAACAACTCTGATAAAATAAATCCGGATATAGAAGTTATTTCGAGGATTCTCCCAGAAAATCAGGTAAAAAATCATTCCGGGATATGGGTTTTATATTCTGCGATTTTCTCAGAAAATGGGGTAAAAAATCACTCCAGGATATAGATGTTATTTCGGGAACTGTCCCGGAAAATCAGGTGAAAAATCATTCCGGGATGTGTTATTTTGGGAACTGTCCCAGGAAATCTGAGATATAAATAAATCCAGGATATAAGTGTTATTTTGGGGATTGTCCCAGGAAATCGGGGTTAAAATAAATCTGTGATATAGGTGTTATTGGGGACTGTCCCAGGAAATTGGGGACTCATGTTAGCCTTACAATAAAGGGCTTATAAAGGTGATATCGTACCTTCCGAACCGACAAGAAACCGGTGCAAGGTCACTCTCGACGTGGCGCGCCTGGGTGATAATTGGCCGTGTTGGTTGCCGGGGTGGATACAGCTCAGAGTCAAACGGTCAACAGTAGAGGGACATTCGGTGTGTGACCTTGACCTCTGACAAACTGACCACTGGTCACCAACCCCCTCTACCCCTCTTGCTCCCAGCGGGATACGAGCCCGATGCAACAAGGGTCGAGATTTGACCCGATAGCTGCCCTGCATGAAGAGTTACCCTAGCGTCAATGTGATCGTCTAACCCCATAGGTCAGAACTCAATGGTTTGAATCCAGGTTGGGGCGTACTGAATTAAGAGGGGTTTACACACTCTGGTTTTCACTCTTTCCTCAAGAGAAAGATTTCTGCATGACGCTTCTTAATCCCCCTCCTCTTTCTAAAAATTAATTTCTCTCTGACCCACACTGATGGTATGCAGACAAAGCTATCCTTTTCATCTTATCTAATTTTCCACTGACTGAGGTTATAAATGTTTTCCCTCTCTTCTCTCACCTAAATGCTGGTACATTTCTTCTAAATTCTACATTACTAATCCCCCCATTAGTGTAGTTAACATTATAGCCAGGACTAGTTCTGAGACGTGGTGGGAAGTAAAAAAAATTCAAACTTTCAACTTTTTTTTTTTTTATCCCCACGTCTCACTACCTGTTCAGGTTGTACGCATACGTACTAATTAATCTAATGATCTAGGGATAATCAAGGTTGAATATAGAGGAAGTGAAACCACATTTACATAGAGGAAGAGTGGAAAAACATTTTGGAAAAATCACACTCACTACACCCGGCTGTAATTCGAACCCTGATCTCCCTGTAATCGGCAGTTTATTACAAGAGAGTGATGTCATAGACCATGCGGCCACCGAATCAGGTTTCACCTTATTTGTTTTTTGCTACCATTTATCTTACCGTGAGCTATGACTGACACAAACCAATCCATAATTAGACTGGATTGAGGCGCGAAGGTTTTAATTACACTCGCAAGATCCATCATTTGTTGGAGAAAGAAAGAAAAATTATTTTCGGAAAATTTTAAAAACTATATCCCCTTTTGAAGTATTTCTCAAATTGGGGGCCGTGAGACATTTATCTATTTGAACTATCAGAGCCATCTCATTAAAGAAAGTTGGTTATAATTTTGAAAAGTTGAAACATACTAAAAATTTAATTTAGCTAATATTTTTTTAATAGTACTGTTTTATTTAAAATAAAATAAATTTAATTATCTTAATAATATTTAATAAAAAGATATACGCATCATAAACATTACTGTCCTCGCTTATAAGTTATAAGCTACGCCATGTTGGAACCAAGAAGGGTTAGCTTTTTACTTTTTAGGGTGAATTGTTTATGTAAGAAAAGTGAATATTTTTAATTGGTTTTACCCGCCTCGGTGGCGTAGTTAGATAAAGCGCTAGTTTCGTGTTGAGCTAGACTGCCGAGGACGGGGAGATCGAGCTTCGAATCTCACTCGGGTGAAACGGGGTGATTTTTCTTGAATGATTTTCCACGCAAATGTGGGTTCACTTCCTCTATATTCAACCTTCCCAATCCCTAACTCATTAGTGTAATAAGTACTTAAGCGTATAACCCGAATGGGTAGTAAGACGCGGTGCTAAGTTTTTTTTTTTTAATCGTTGGGTTGGTGAGCTTTGAAATTTTACCATCATATTTGAGGAGCCATTGGATTAAAAAAAAAAAGTTCGAAAAAACAGCCCTAGTGCCTCCAGACTGGAGGAGTTAGGAGGATGGAATAACTGCAGAATCCCTGTCGGTGGTGACCTCTTGATTAACTCGGTTAAAATCCATACTGGAATAAAAACTAGTCTCCCGATGATGGCAAAGTTTCTAGGACCCGATTCGCCATAAGTGCATTACCTCACAGATTGCTATTAAACCTTCATCAATCACCCTCAGACCCCCGAGTCCGTCAGTCGACTACCCCCTTCCTCTCCTCCCCAATACTTGTAGAATGTTTTAATGTCCATGCTTGACCACTAAAGTCCCCCCCCCCCCTCACCCTTCCGGGGTTTCGTCAAGTAAAAATGGCCCAGCACGGGCCTTTAACGAGATTATAAAAATGTCTTCATAAGGAGAGCTTGTTTTGCGACCGTCTTCAGAACCTGCCACTGGTCACTTTTTAAACTGCAGTTGACCTCTTAACCTATGGGGTCACAGGTAAGGTAGTAGCCGAAATACTTTACAAGAAGTCATCACCCGAGTTGTTTGTTTCTGGGGGGAGGAACCACGATTTGACTGGTGATTTTTATTTCTAAGAAATTAAGATAAAATTTATTTTTATTAATTATTCTTACACCCTCTTCATTGGTCACGGAGACTTAACGTCAAACTTAGGTTTGTTGGTGATGAAGATGTAATGGTTCGAAACCCGGCTGGGTGTATTTACCTAAAGGGTTTCTCACACTCTATCTCTCTATAAGAAAATACTAGTACATTTCCTCTAAATAATACCTCACTCATACCTACCTTATCGAGTTAATTAAAAATGAGGACAGCCTGAATGGGTAGCAAGACGTGTGGAAGTAAAAATCAGTGAGCTAATAAAATTAAATATCCAAAAGAGAAAATGTGACATAATATAAACTATTTTATTTTGGAAACTTTTTCATTGTGTTACTAAACGAATCAATTAAGTAAATCAGAATAGAACCAAAAATTATCAATTAAGATTTTTTACATACCTATATAGTTATATACACACATAAAAAATTGTTTGAATCAAAAAGAAAAATACGATAACAGTACATATTTATAGTTTAAAAAAAGAGACTGATTAAGAAAAATACAAAACTTTTAAGTTAAGACGGACTTCTGTGCTGGGGTACGGGGTTCAATCCTCGGTCCAAGCACAATTTATCTGATTACCAAACCCTTCCTTCACCTCTGACAAGACGTTTATTAATCACAACTTGTGAATATGGGGAATTCCAGGCCTCCACCGTGGTTCGGATCCCACGTTAAGCTGTAGGTCCTCCATTTCATCTCACAATCACCCTACCATTACACATAAGCGTAAGTGCGTACAACCCGAACGGGTAGTAAGACGCGGTGCTAATAATAATATATATAATAATAATAATAATAATAATAATAATAATAATAATAATAATAATAATAATAATAAGTTAAGACGCGTAAATAATATAATTTTACAAAACAAGAAAATAAAGTTCTATAAAATTTATAACGTTTTTAGTTTATTATTTTTTAGCAAAAATATGCAGAATATAAAAAAATCAAAGCTATATTTAGGTCTTGTTATCATCATCGGTTTTCAAACATAAGATTGTTTTAATTGTATCAACGCAATACTTTCAATATGGAAGTCAGTTTGAATGATTTTATTTCCTGTTTCAAAATATGTGGGAAAAAAGTTTAAAACTGGTAGCTCTACAAACGTTTAGAAACTCTGGCCCTATTAATAGTCGGATTTTAATAAGAATTATCTAAATAACGCCTGTGAAAGATGAAGGATTTCACCAAGATGTAATGATATAAAATAATTGATTTGTTACATCGAATCTTAATATATGATTTTATTTGGTTTGCAAAGGTTTATTTTGGTAACTTTTTAACCCTGTAAAAAGAAATTAGTTTACTTCACAATATCCCAAGGTATTCACTTTCAATTTTATAGAAGAAGTTGATACAAGTTTCTTGCTGAACACTTTGAAACTAATGATCAGTTTTCACGTCTTATTCATGAAAGTAAAATTTTGGGTTAGTTTTAAATATAATAGTTGTAAATTACACTTTACATTTTATAACGTCTTAAAGATGAATTACGGAACTGGCAGTTGAATTGTGCTCAATTCAACCCAAGGCCGTAGCCAGCCAATAATTTCAGGGAGAGGGGGGGTGTTAGGTGGGCACATCCCCCAATTGCTGGTAGCTAGAAAAAATTCTAAATGATTAAAAGTTCTAGAAGCTCTCTTAAGTGTTTTTTTTTTTCATGGTAAAATAACCCCTTAGCTGCCGAAGGCTTGGGAAATTTCTAAATAATAAAAACTTTTTGAAGATTTGTGAAGTTTTCTTTATGGTAAAATAACCCCCAAAATGCCTAAGGCTAGGAAAATTTCTAAATATTTAACACACCTAGAAGCTCTTTGAAGGGCTTTTTTTTATGATAACACACACCCCTAATTTGTATTTGTATCTTAATTTTGATATTGTTTGAACCATAAATAAAGCCATATATATTTTGTTCATAAAATTTCGTGGGGGGTTTGAACCCCCCCCCCCCCCTCTGGTTACAGCCTTAATTCAACCAAACATATAATGGTTTACCGTTTGCACCACAAGAAGTTATTCAAAAATTAATCTTCTAAACTTTTCTTTTACTTTAAGCTTTGGAATAAATTAACGGCAAGCCGCTTATGATTCAAGTTTCCATTTACAGCATTAATAACGCATAGCTACGTAATCTAACTTTGATTATTATTGTTTTGTGCAAACCATTTGGGTCACAATTCTCTCTACCGTTACTCATCGATGTACCATTAATTTTAAACAATTTTTGTCCACGCTACCTTCACCATTTTTGTAACTGATGACCATCACCGACGACTACTTCACCAAAGCGTGCTGATCTACATCCGTTAAATTTATTTATTCTGTTGTGTATCAGTAAAAAAAAAAAGTATTACATTCACCACAACTCATCGCCAACCCCCTTTAAAGGTAATCCAACCATTACTCGAACCATTCAAGCGTACCTTTTCATGTGTAAACATATGCATCAAGGTAATTACGTGAGAGAAAGAGGGAGTAAGGGGGGACTTCCTCTTTCTTCAGGGACATGCCGATAACAAATGCTTTCTGTCATTAGTAAAGGCGGAAAGAAAAAAAATATGAAGTAAACTGTGAAGAAGAAAGACGAATCCTTTATCCCTTCTGGTATTTAATGGCAGTAAATTGACGGATTATGTAAATGCCCTTCCTTAGGATGATGGAAGGTTCGGGTGTGTGCTGGGTGTCCGTTCTCTAATCCCCTTGCTATATAAACATAGACTTGACGGTATGGGGGGAGGGGGGATACGTCATATCTGTCATTAGTAGCTGCGTGCGTGTGCGTGCTGTGTCCACTCGTAAAATTTTATGCTGTGGTCAAACTGGGCGGGTAAAAGGGTGTGTAAGGGGGTCATTTAGAGGGCGGAGACCCAAAAAGGGACACCGGGATGATTGTGAAATGGACGATTTCCTCAGACATGTTTGTGTTCTTGGGATGTTTGTCAATGAACACCTTTCTAACCCTACCTTCACGACGACGACGAGACATCTTGTGAATGTGGGGAATGCCAGGCCTCCACAGTGGTTCGGATTCCACGTTAAACTGTAGGTCCTTCATTTCATCTCACAATCACCCTACCATTACACATTAGCGTAAGAGCGTATAACCCGAATGGGTAGTAGGACGTGGTGCTATTATTATTAATTATTATTATTATTATTATTATTTATTATTATTACTATTAGCACCACGTCTTACTACCCGTTCGGGTTATACGCACTTACGCTAATGTGTAATGGTAGGGTGATTGTGAGATGAAATGAAGGACCTACAGTTTAACGTGGAATCCAAACCATGGTGGAGGCCTGGCATTCCCACATTCACAAGATGTCTTGTCAGAGGTGAAGGAAGGGTTTGGAAATCAGATAAATCTTTGCCGGGACCGAGAATTGAACCCGGCCGCAACTCAATAATTAAGGTGGGGTGGAACGGTACTCAAGAAAAATACAGTGGTTTTTGCAATTTTTATAAAGGAACTTTTTTGGCCAAAAATAAATATACTATTTCTCTTCACATGGTGATATCAACCGTCGTTAAATACCTGCCATGAGCATAGTGGCATTAGATGATAAGCTTTAAATGAAGATAAAGTTGTAACTATATTCCAGGACACCTTGACCGATATTCAACAAATGTTGAGGTCACCACGTGAAGAAAATTATACTATATTTTTTTACTGGAGAAACATTTGATTTCTTTTGATCAAAAAAGGTTTTTCTATGAAAACTGCGAAGCTTTACTCGCGTCTCCTTACACCCCACCTTAAAGGTTGAAGCTTGATTTGAAATAAATGGTTTTCAATTCAAAGAACTCAGATTTTTTCACTCCATTTCTTAAATCTCCCACCCTAGTCAACCATTTTGCTAAACACGACAGAACACACAAGCTACAATGATTATTTCTTCCAAATAATGTACGAATTGAAATTAAAATAATTTTCCTCATAAAAAAATAATTTGTGGGAAGTACCCTCTCAAACTTTTAGGTTGGGTGCACACAGGAATGACATAAAACGTTTTGAAACATGACTAAACGAAAAATTTTAAAACCACACTGGGTTAACCATATTAATGATAAAAAGAATTGAGAAAGGTTCTTTGGAAAAAGTACATTCAGAAACTGAGTAAGTTTCCTGACTCATTTTTTAACTTTACTCGAATAAGTTTAGAAAGGAACACAGCACAAACAATGAAACAAGACAAGAATGTTCACCACAGTTCAAAATGTTGAAAGATACTAGCGTCACGTGGACATATTGCCCAGCTTTGCACCTGCGCAGTGGCATATTTGAAGGAGACTAGAATCATGTGGACATAGTGCTCAGCTTTGCACCTGCGCAGTGGCGTATTTGAAGGAAACTAGAATCATGTGGACATAGTGCTCAGCTTTGCACCTGCGCAGTGGCGTATTTGAAGGAAACTAGAATCATGTGGACATAGTGCTCAGCTTTGCACCTGCGCAGTGGCGTATTTGAAGGAAACTAGAATCATGTGGACAGAGTGCTCAGCTTTGCACCTGCGCAGTGGCGTATTTCAAGGAAACTAGAATCATGTGGACATGGTGCTCAGCTTTGCACCTGCGCAGTGGCGTATTTCAAGGAAACTAGAATCATGTGGACATGGTGCTCAGCTTTGCACCTGCGCAGTGGCGTATTTGAAGGAAACTAGAATCATGTGGACATAGTGCTCAGCTTTGCACCTGCGCAGTGGCGTATTTCAAGGAAACTAGAATCATGTGGACATGGTGCTCAGCTTTGCACCTGCGCAGTGGCGTATTTGAAGGAAACTAGAATCATGTGGACATAGTGCTCAGCTTTGCACCTGCGCAGTGGCGTATTTGAAGGAAACTAGAATCATGTGGACATGGTGCTCAGCTTTGCACCTGCGCAGTGGCGTATTTCAAGGAAACTAGAATCATGTGGACAGAGTGCTCAGATTTGCACCTGCGCAGTGGCGTATTTGAAGCAATATTGTAGCTGTTTGGCCTCCAACCCAAAGGGAAGTCCGAGGAGCCTTCTCCAGTAAAATGAAGAAAATTTGGATGAACCTAGAAGCTATTGGGAGTGGTCTTCGGTTATAAAATTGTTGAAATTAGTTGCCTATCTGACTAAAGAATATTAATTAAATTCGTTCAACACATCTTTAATGCTTGGTTTTAAAGTTCTACTTGATGTACTTTAAGTTTTTATTAAAATCGTTTGGGTATTAGGGAGGGTGACTGCCCCTTACCCCTCCCCCCGGCTGGATTTACCCATACTGGCAGGTTCCGAAGGCCCCGGGACTACAAATATGACGGTGCTTAACATACACTCATAAATACCACTTAGGTTATGTCTCAGTGTAAGCTGAAGGGGTGAGATGAAGTATTTATATATTTTTTATTAGTAAGTTTAATCTAGAGACCATTTCAGCTACATTATCACTGATCGCGTCACTATTCTCTATTAAAACACGAGTTTACACTTTCTATTTATAAGCAAAATTGCTTCTAAATTGTTAGACAATAGCTGAGGTTCTAATTTTGAAGATATAAATTTTTAAAATGATCTTACCCCTTATACTTGTGTGGATGACAAAGCTAGTGACAGTCAGCATTCACTAAAGTTACTAAACAAATCCTTTTACGTTTGGCTTAGTAAATTGTTTATAAACAACACAAAAAAACAACAAACAGGATAATTTTACATTTAACTCCATTGTATATCTTCCCAAATTATGTAATCTGGGCACCTTCAAACTTACTCACCGGAACATTTGACCAAAAATTTAGTAAAACCAATAATTTACGATTGATTGAATAGCTTTATTTAGTTTGAAATAGTTGGCGGAAGGGAAGCCCTAATTATACCAGCTCACCGGGATATCTTCCGATGTCCCGGCTGCCCAGACCACTCCAACCCTTCTTCCTCTTTCCGCCTCTTATCGTTCACAGTTATTTATTTAGTTTAGTTTAGTTTAGTTTAGTTTAGTTTTGTTTAGTTTGTTTAGTTTAGTTTTGAAGTAGTTGGCGGAAGGGAAGCCCTAATCAAACCAGCTCACCGGGATATCTTCCGGTGTCCCGGCTGCCCAGGTCACTCCAACCCTTGTTCCACTTCCCGTACACTTCTTTTTCGCAAGACTATAAAACTAATTACTTTGAAGTGCTTTTAGCGCGAGTAAAACCTGCTCCCCTTTGGCAATAAATCGCTATAAAATCACCTTGCCCGCATCCAACGAGTATATGGACTAGGCACAACAATAAAGGTCGAAGACAGAATGTTTGATGGGTCATGTCCATCTTACCCTCTCTTTCCCCTTTTTTTCTCTCTCTCGGGAATAGTCAAGAAGGTGGTCCAGCTGGTTTCGGGTTGGACGCACATTAATACCACTCACTTTATAATCCTATTATAGCGCATGCGTTGACCAATACTGACGTCATAACCGGTCCAAAGGAAAAGAAAAAAAAAAAAAAAAAAAGAACCAGCTGAATGAACAGACTCGTAATAATGTTCTTAGAGAAGAGGTTGGAGTTTATTTAATAGTCATTAGTAATTGCGGGTTGTCCGGTTTCTTTCTACTGTACAGTTAGAGGTGAACGAGGTGTTATTCAGCAGTGTAGTAAGCTATATAGTAATTTTAAAACTATGAATCTTGGTTCGAATCCCTGTCAAGTACACATAATTCAAATTCAAGGTTTCATCTTAACAAAATAATTATAATATATTGGTTACTTTTTTTTTGCTTCACGCCTTTACACTAATGAGGTAGGGATGAGAAGGTTAATTATAAAAGAAATGAAGCCGCATTTACGTCAGTGGTAAATGGTAATTAATTTATAAAACAAACTCAGCACACTCAAGATAAGATAATCTTTACATTTGGTTCGTGGGACCACGAGTGAGAATTTTAAAAAAAAAAGTAATTTACTAGTTGAAAATAAAACTGTGCTTAGTTGGAGTGGGTTAAGGGGGATATCACTAAAAAAAACTTCAGACTAAAACATTGTTTTTTAATAGGCGTGATTAGGAGTTAGCACAAATCATATGACTAACAAACTAATTCGAATTGTCTTTATAGCATAGCAATATTTAGCTAGCTGTATTCTTATAATGTACTTTTGGTGACCTGGTGGTCTAAGGGTAAGGTGTCAAGACTTCTGTGCTGGGGTCCGGGGTTCAATCCTCGGTCCCGGCACAGATTTATCTGATTGCCAAACCCTTCCTTCACCTCTGACAAGACGTGTATTAATCACAACTTGTGAATGTGGGAATGCCGGGCCTCCACCGTGGTTCGGATCCACGTTAAACTGTAGGTCCTTCATTTCATCTCACAATCACCCTACCATTACACATTAGCGTGCGTATAACACGAACGGGTAGTAAGACGCGGTGCTAATAAAATAATAATTAATAATATAATAATATAATATTATAATAATAAATAATAATAATAATAATAAAATATCGTACTTTTAAAAAATTAGGAATAAATCTATATTAACAGTTTTTATTCATTTGAATAATATTCAAATAATTTTTTTTGTCAGTGATCTTGAGTTTAAAAACCCCCCATAACGATTAACTCCTCCTAGATCCAGAAATACCTTCAAGATCGCTACTTACCTTAAGAGAATTATAATTCTGGCAGGACTATCGACCTTTTCCTTATTTCCTCCCTTTGATTTCATTCATAAAACCTATCCCTGTGACCTTGTGAAGGGACAGAACCGAAAGGCAAGTTCATCCCCGTGCCATCTGACTAGTGGTCATCTCAACACTTCTGTTCAGAATAACATCCTTAGCAGAATTCACCTCTAAATCCTTCAAATACAATCTAACCTTAGTCCTCGCTCAGATTAAAAGAGAGAACAGGATTTTCCTTAGGCACAAAGAAAGACCCACGAATAAACTGACCAGTGGTCATTTCGACACTGGTGTTCACACCATCATGCTATGCGGAATTCACATCTAAATCCTTCAACTACAGCCCAACCTTAGGCCCTCGTTAGGACTAAAAGGGGAAAAAAAAACAGGTATTTTTTTTAGTCGGTGCATGAGTTTGACCTAAGGACCCTTACCTTCCGGAGAAACTGACCAGTGGTCACTCCAACACTCCCAACAGAGGGTAGAAGGAAGCATTAGGTTATTGTTTCTCAATCGGATTCTTCACCTAACACTTTAAAGTAAAATATGGAACAGGATAGTTTTCGGGGTGAATTTTCACAAGAAGGTAGCAGTGGATAGGACCTAGCCGCTATGCCATGGTCAGTCAAAGTTCATGTTCTTCTTGTTACAAGAATAAAACTGGGTGATTTATGACCTTTTTTTGAATCCTCATGACCGGGCCATTGTAGTTTGGATGTCGAGTTCATGTCCACAGAACTAAACTTTAAATTCCGATCGGAGGATTATTTTTACTTTATTAAATTAGCTAGAACCGCGTCTTAATACTTGTTTAGTTATACTCACGTGTACTAATTACGCTAATGAGTTAGAGATGAGGACTTTTGAATTCAAAGGAAGTGCACCGCATTTTGTGGAAGGAGAGTAGAAAACCATTTTGGAATAAAACACTCTCATACACCCAATCGGGATTTAAATCCCGATATCACTGTCATCGGCAGTCTAGTCCAACACAAGTGTGATGCCTTAGACCATGCGGCCACCAAAGTGGGTGATTTTTTCCATTTAAAGGGTATATATCGTCTTTTATAAACACGTGGATGTATTCTTGAATGACTTACAAGCTAAATTATTATTAAAATTAACCTGATAGTTTGATTTTTTTTACTATACTACTGTGAATGTGGGGTATGCCAGGCCTCCACCGTGGTTCGGATTCCACGTTAAACTTTAGGTCCTCCATTTCCATCTCGCAATCACCCTACCATTACACATTAGCGTAGTGCGTATAACCCGAACGGGTAGTAAGACGTGGTGCATTAAATAATTAATAATAATAATAATAATAACAACAACAAAAAATACTGCTTTTAATTAACCGACCAGGCTTCAATTATTATTCTAATGCAGGATTTCTGGACGTCTGGAATACCTCTTAGCGTTCAAGGTAGTGGCCTACTTCGTATTATTAATGACAAAATAATAATAAAATCATATCACTAATATACCTAATCATATAAATAATAATAGCACTAACAATAAACATTTTAACTAACATGTATAGGAATAACTTACATGAATAGGTAATTATATTTTCTACATCCTCCCAGGTTCGAACAGGGTCCTTAGACCAGTAATCGACCTCTTGGTGGCTACTAAGTGATACCAGCTATTCATCACACAAGTTCTGAGTTCGTTTGTGTACAAGGCCTATATGTTATATTATATTAAATGTATTATATATAATACATACAATATATATTATTTGTATATAATGTAATATTTATTTATATATAATCGAAACGAATTAATTTCAGCAAGTTCAATAAACAAAATAATTAAAATTTCATGATTTTTATTGTTTTTGATTTTTTTCAAGCATCGATATTTATTTATTTACCTAACTGTAATTGTTTTTCCGTGGTAGCGACAATCCTTGAAAAATAAAAGTTGATGTGTAACTTCCACGATGTGCTAAAGTATGGTTTTGGTATGAAGAACAGTAGAAGTTAGTTACTAAATTTACTAAACTAATTTTAATAAATTAATACTTAAAGTCATGTGATTTGAAACTGTCACTTTTGATAGATCATATCAATACCTATAGAATAACATTAATAATATGGTAAAATGTTAGCAATGTTGGCCACAAATAAATATGTTTGAATTGTCTTTATTGTTCTTCCAACCAAAATAATCAGGGTATACCAGTACTTACTACGGACTTTTCAAAGAGGGACTCTGGACAAAGCAATTTACTTACGGTGGACTCGATTTTTTCTTACGGACTACGGACAAAGGACTTTACGGAAATGGAGTATGAAGATTTGGCGTAATGAGTCAGGAATTGGGGGAGATGGAGGCAATGGCGGATTTAAAAAAATTTCGCACCTAGGCACAACTAAAATATCCGTTCCCCCCTTTCCTTTTTTTTATCAAGGGCCTATATGGCATGTACAGTACATGCTCTACAGTAGCTTGAGTTAACATCATGAAGAAGGGGAGACTGACGTCAGTTACAAAGTAATTGTAAACCACAGTTATTTAAAAATAAATATTGTCGTTCTGAATTTAAATTGAATTATTCCGATAATGTTAGTCGATAATTTTTAAACGTAATTATTAAAACCAAAATATTATAATAAATAAATAATAATGTTATTCAAAATGTGCCGCCCCTAGGCCCGTGTCTAGTGGACCTCTAGTGTAAATCCGCATCTGGATGGATGAGGCTGGGAGAAGAACTAGTCTGGAAGGTGGTTAAAGCAGTCATCGACCAATGAACACGCGAGTGACCAGTGGTCAGTAGTATACCCCGTGTCACGTGGGTTAGTAATAGTTAATAATGAGAGACTTGACCGAGTTGACACAGTGCAAGGACAACCTCATGAACGAGAATAACCGGTCCATGAGAGATGATTCAGCTTCAGGGTGATGATTGTTCGATTAATCGAATCGATTCATAACTTTGGAGACAAAATCCATACAAGCTAATATACCAATCTAAAACAATATTTTCTGATTCGATTTTATAAGATGGGGATGTAGGGGACATTAGCAAAGGAAAGTGATTTTTTTTTAACTTTTTATATAAAAACATTTTTTTCGGTCAAAATAAATAAAATATTTCTGCATAAATCAAACATTGCTTCAATAGACACATATGGTTTAATTTTCTTCACATTGTGATATCAACAGGTTGTTGAATATCTGTCACTGGTGTCCTGGAATTTAATGACAACTTCGTCTCTTCCTTTAAATTTGTTTTGTCATCTAGTGCCGCTATACTCATCACAGATATTCAACAAATGTTGATATCACCATGTAAAGAAAATTAAACTCTATGTGCCTATTGAAGTCATGTTTGATTTATTGTGGCCAAAACAATTATTTGCTATTAAAACTGCAAAAACACCGTATTTTGCTCACGTTCCCTACATCAATATCGCCCAAATAAAATCAGAATATGTCGTTTCAAGAAATGATAGTAATGTTAAGGGTTCCTAAACAATATTTAAAAATAAATATATCCGAATTGTTTGACCTAAGAAATCGGCTGATATCTTAATAGTCTTGTTTTATTCTTTTCATGTTCAATAATCCATTTTCCCTCCCCCCTTCATCTGATCTACAAAAAGTACACTGGACCGAAGGAGGCAATATTTCAATAGAATATCCCATTAGTATAATATTGTTTTTTAAATCACGTTAGGTATCTGAAGTGCCTTTCAAAATGTAGGGTCTTATTAGTAAAAAAATTCTTCTGGGTATTAGTTTTTTCTTTTGATAATTTAAATTAAAAATTCTTTCAGTAAATGAAAAATGGCACGGTGACGCTAAAACTGTGCCTAGGATCTTGTATTTTAAAAATAGCAATGTAAAGTACGTGTATGGTTT
Source organism: Timema cristinae (assembly GCA_039000515.1). Taxonomy (NCBI): domain Eukaryota; kingdom Metazoa; phylum Arthropoda; class Insecta; order Phasmatodea; family Timematidae; genus Timema; species Timema cristinae. Next base: position 25,326,548 of record JBCFYV010000100.1, on the reverse strand, counting down.
AGTCGTGTGGATTTATTGAAAGAGTTTTGTTCATATTTTTTAGGTAATTTTTTATGAAAACTTGAAGTCAGTTCTTAGAATTTTTAAATGATTTTATAGATAAATTTTAGATCAAAAATCTAGGTCCCGGTTATCATATAATAATTTAAAGTATTATATAATTGTCTCTGGATTTCTCTCTTTACTTTAATTCACTTACTGGATAATTAAAAAAAAAATTAAAAAGAAGTGTTATGTTACAATTACAAAAAAACAAACTGTTTATCTTTGATTTCGGCATCGACTTTATTCCACAAGTTTCAAGCTTCGTTTCGCATTTATAAAATGACCTTCGCGTGCGCCTACATAACAAATGTTAATATAAATCATATTAGCATTGTACACTGCAACTGACCACTTGTTATTACCCCCCTTCTCTTGACCCCTTGGGACCAACAATCACAAGATCGTGGTCAAGTAAGACGTAAAAAAAGGGGTGGAAACTAGATTATTCCTCCCTTTTTTTCTTAAGAATTGCTTTTAAAGTGCCCTCCCCTTCTTTGATCTGACCAACTGACCAGTGGTCATCGGGCCGTACTCGTGTCTACGTCTTGTTATACCAAAGTTAACGACGTGGTAATGATCCACCCAGACCAGACTGACCAGTGCTCAGCTCCCTGTTAGACTGACCATTGTCCACTCAATTTGGAGGGGGGGATAAACGGGTTAAAGGAGAAAGGAGGGAGGGATGGGGATGAGCGCGTGGCATCTCACTAGAAAGTTCGTCGAGCAAGGGCTAAATGAACAGAAATAATATTGTGAACACCCGCGATTCGTCCAGATGAAATCCTTGATCTTTTTAATCGCCTTTTCATTTTTTGTTTAGCGCCGTATTTTACTTTTTCGTTTGGATCATACGAATAATATGTGTTTTTTTAAATCATCTTAATTATTTAACGTGCACTTTCTGAACCAACTGATTATATCAGCACATGACTTACAAACTAAATTAAATCTAGAACAGAGACAACATCTAGCCCCCGGCCGTTAATTCATCACTATGAAAGGGTAAGCTCACATTTCAACAGCGATACATTTTTCGACAATGCCAATAATAGAACCCGGGACTTTTAATTCAGAAGACAGACACAATACCGACTGAGCTAAAGTGTCAGAATAACATTCAATAACTACGCTAATGTGTTAGGGATAAATAAGGTTAAATTTTGATGAAGTGTGTCCGTATTTGTGAGGATAGAAATTGATAACCATTTAGGGAAAAAAAACTTAGCCCACCCGGTAAGGTTTCTACTCTGATTCCCCCCCCCCCCCCATCATCAGCTGCCCAGTCTATTGCAAGCGTGACTTCTTCGACCAGGGGTCAGCAACCATTTTGACCGTATCGATTTAAAAATACAATTTAGTGGGCCCGTTTTGAAAAAATATCTAGCAAAAAATTGCAACATTATATTTCTCATATGTAATTAGTTATTAGTCTATTTTTATGAACACTTTTATTTTGTTCGCTAAATTGAGTGTGGGTCCAATAAAACAGTCAGCGTGGTGGATTCGGCCTGTGAACCGTGGGTTGTTGATCGTTGCTGGCTTAGACCATGAGGCCATCGCAGAAGGTCTTAAGTGCTAACTAATACTGTGGGTATATAATATATGTGTGAAATCAATATTTAGTTAACAATATATAGTAATTTATTTAACGTTCAATTAATGGAACAGTATGATTTAAAGGGAACAGAAACAACATAAAAATAATATTATCAAATTCACTTTTACCAATGTAAAAAAATGGAACTTAGGGGTCAAATGGGTTGAGATGAGTTAGAAGAGTATGTGAGTCCTACCATACCTTTGCAGTTTGCAGTTATAAAACGTTTTTCGCATAAAATAGGCCTGGATAAATTATTGTTTCATTATATATTTTAGTTTGGTTGTTTAAACATAGTGATAGCAACAGTTTTTGAATATCTGTCATTGGCATGGCGAATAACCTTAAATGAAAATAGAAAGATCTAGTCAAATGCCACCATGCCCATGAAAGATATCCGACAACTCTTTATATTACCATGGGAAGAAAATTGGGCTCTATGTTTCTACTGGAGAAGTAATTGATTTATTTTGGCCAAAAAATGTTTTACTATAAAAACTGCTAAAACACTGCTCTTAGCTCGCGTGCCCTACACCCCACCTTAGTTGTAAAGTTCATCAAGAAATAAATCAAACTTTCTAATAATACTCCCGTAGGGATTACTGTGTTCTGTATAGTTTCTCTTTAAATCATTACAACGGACACGGTAATTTGTGGAAACATGAGTATTACTTACGACTCTTTTAGTTTTCAAATAATGGAATTCTTATGCAAAATCAAGCTGTAAAAATCCTCTAGTCTAGATGGAAACGTCCCGTGTACAAATATTAAATATCTCCAACCACATGACCTAGAATCGAGCTAGTGTCCTTTATATGTGATCACTTGGCCATATGGACAGGGTCTATTAACTTACACATAGAAACAAAAATCAGAGAGAACATCGAAAGCGCACAAACGGTACCTCAATCAAAAGCCCAAGAAGATATGGATCAAAAGCGCGCCTAAGCCTTGTGTCAAACGCTTACAGGGGAAAAACAACTGCATATCGTGGCAACATAGCAAACATGTACAGTAAACAGCCTGCATACTCTTTATAATAATTAAAATGAAATAATAAAGTACATATTTAGGTTGGGCTAGTTTAGGTTAGGTTACGTGTTGCCATATGGGGCTCAGAGACGACAAACAGTGGTTTTGGCGCTTATGATGCACCTACCTTGTGAGCTTCTGATATACTCCAAAGCAGGTACACAAATTCATCCTGTGCACTTTCAGTACGTAACCATAAAAAAATATCTACCCGTTGTGACATTGCAAAAGTCATATGAATATAAAAGCTACATTCGCGGAATAAATCATCGATAGGAAGACATCTTGAGGAAATAAAGAGCTCTCCAAAGCTCCCCTGCTGAAGGGATGTTCCCTATAGCTCCTGTCTCTGCTTTCAATCTCTTTCTCTGCTGTGATTATCTAATATAATATGACGTGTGTGTGTGTGTGTGTGTGTGTGTGTCTGTGTAGGTATGTTCGTGAGAGAGTCGCATGGAACGGTTCGAACAGTTTTCTCAGGATCATCTATCATCCCTATATGACGGTCGCGTTGGCAAGGGGTGCACTGTACAAGAGGGGGGGGGGGCTCTTGTCTCCCCAATTCCCCCCACCCCCAGTCACTCACACATTTCTCCCCTTACACATAATCAAAAGGTACCCTCCTCCTACCGAAGAATCCAAACCACGCACGTCCTGGGAACACCTAAAGATTATGTAAGGTGAGGAAAAGGGTGGACGATGGGGTAAAAGGGGAGGGTGGTTAGGAGCTCTTTTCCAATTCGATTCATTTAATCGATTATAATCGATAAAGACAACATCGATATAGGCTTCTTTAATATATATGTGAACTAGAATTTAAAATTTGAATAGAATTTTTAATCGACTCAAAATATATCTTTACAAGGAAATTCGAACATAAATAAAATACGATGTCAAATTTTCTCACGATGTTATTAATTTATTATAAAGTAAGTTTATAAGAATGAAATGTATAAGTAACGAACTCACACACTAACTTTTTAATGGTGCTCAACCGATAAAATTTCACTAACAAAGATCGACTAAAAACACTTCTTTGGTATAATATTTAACTGCTCTTTTTTTGTTTAGTAAATTGTAAGGATAAAAAAAATGTAAGGAGTCTCAGATAGCTCAAAGACAAATTATTTTAATTGGCAGATTAATTGAACAGTAAAAATGTATTTAAAATTTTGATCAATAGTAAAAAAAGATCACTTATCAATTGAATCAAAATCTTGCAGCCCTACGACTATTATCGGCTTAGGACTTTTCTAATATATGGTGACTATTCGTTTGGAATTTTCCGGGACAGTCCCAGATTTTGGCACAATATCCTGTATAAGTAGAAGTCCAGGAAAACGTCTTGGTTTTTATAAACATTTTGCTTTGAAGATGTAAGTTTTTGTTATTTTTAGAAATGGCCGCGCAATGTCGGTCACGTGAGCAATTGTTATCCCAAAATGGAAATGTGTTCATTCCTGTGAAGATTTTAAAGAAAAAATCGGATTGAATGATGAATTTTTATATATATATATATATATATATATATATATATATTATATATATATATATATATATATATATATATATATATAAATTGAATTAAATTGAAGTATGAATTTAAAAAATATATAATTGAATTAAATTATGAATTTAAAATATATATATAGAGTCAATGGAGATAGTTTGAAAATTTTATTATATTTAATTAGTGTTTATCTATTATTCATTTCCAAAATATATTTAAATTAGATTTATTGTAGGCCTATATGAGTAATTCTATCTTGTCAAACATGTAAACACACCCCGTGATTATTTATCTATTGCTATAAATTAAGCTAACACAAATAGAACATGTTAAAACTATACTTTAATTAAACTATTTTTTTTATCCCCTGTATTGGCTCGATTAGTAAATGGTCAGTTGTGGGTGACCTGGTGGTCTAGGGGTAAGGTGTCAGACTCTGTGCTGGCGGCCGGGGTTCAATCCTCGGTCCCTGCACAGATTTATCTGATTACCAAACCCTTCATTCACCTCTGACAAGACGTGTATTAATCACAACTTGTGAATGTGAGGAATGCCAAGGCCTCCACCGTGGTTCGGATTCCACGTTAAACTGTAGGTCCTTCATTTCATCTCACAATCACCTATCATTACACATTAGCGTAAGTGCGTATAACCCGAACGGGTAGTAAAACGTGGTGCTAATAATAATAAATAATAATAAAATGGTCAGTCTATCCTATAATACACTGCTATGGCTCTGGTGAGTATTGGCTGAGCCATTGCTAGTTATTATACTACTAGTTAAGGATAGTATGCCTGACCTGAGTAAAATCCTAAACATTTTTTTCCCTCCCTACATCTTATCCCGCTCATACAGAGTGTACGTTTTTAATTTATATATCACAAGACTTTGTCATATTTGTTTTGGTGGACCTGTTTTTACAGCCGGAGGGTCTTCCTGAAGCTAGCCCCTTACACTTTCTCGGATAGTCAGAGTGAATTCTACAATCTAACGCGAAAGTACCTACCACTTTTCACGGGAAAGATATTTTAACATACCTTCCACAGTTATTTTACATGCCACAGTTGACATTTGTCCGACAGCTTTACTTCCTCTCCGAAAGAAGTTGTGCTACGGATTTGTATCCCTAAAGAAGAATCTCCAGTTGGCTTTGAACACATGAACATCTTATAACTGTCACAATAAGTATCATATGTCAAAACCAAAATATAGTTTGGTGTATGAATACATGTTAGTAAATTTATTGATGTTCTATCTGGTGAAAATTTACAGATAGGATACGGGAATCGAACCCTAAACCTTTGTTTAAGTGTTAATACTGCACCATTCAGCCATCCTTGGCTTGTCTCGTATTTATGACCACTCATCACTGGTAGTATAGAGTCACATAGCAACAGTTCAATTAAATTATTTTGTTTTGTTTTAAACTTTGCAATTAAAGCTTGTCCTATAACGATCAGACTGTATTAACAATAGATCAGGCCACCATAGACTATTAGTGCACTGATCACGACATCATAGACTATTAGTGCACTGATCACGACACCATAGACTATTAGTGCACTGATCACGCTACCTTAGACTATTAGTGCACTGATCACAACACCATAGACTATTAGTGAACTGATAACACCATCATAGACTATTAATGCACTAATCACGACACCATAGACTATTAGTGCACTGATCACGCTACCTTAGACTATTAGTGCACTGATCACAACACCATAGACTATTAGTGAACTGATAACACCATCATAGACTATTAATGCACTAATCACGACACCATAGACTATTAGTGCACTGATCACGCTACCTTAGACTATTAGTGCACTGATCACAACACCATAGACTATTAGTGCACTGATCACGACACCATAGACTATTAGTGTACTGATCACGACCCTTTAGACTATTAGTGCACTGATCACGCTACCTTAGACTATTAGTGCACTGATCACGACCCTTTAGACTATTAGTGCACTGATCACGCTACCTTAGACTATTAGTGCACTGATCACAACACCATAGACTATTAGTGAACTGATAACACTATCATAGACTATTAATGCACTAATCACGACACCATAGACTATTAGTGCACTGATCACAACACCATAGACTATTAGAGCACTGATCACGTCAACATATATTATTATTGAATTGATCACGCTACCTTAGACGATTAGTGCACTGATCACGACACCATAGACTATTAGAGCACTGATCACGTCAACATATATTATTATTGAATTGATCACGCTACCTTAGACGATTAGTGCACTGATCACGACACCATAGACTATTAGAGCACTGATCACGTCACCATATATTATTATTAAATTGATCACGACACCATAGACTATTAGTGCACTGATCACGACACCATAGACTATTAGTGAACTGATAACACTATCATAGACTATTAATGCACTAATCACGACATCATAGACTATTAGTGCACTGATCACGTCACCATAGACTATTAGTGTACTGATCACGACACCATAGACTATTAGTGCACTGATCACGACACCATAGACTATTAGTGAACTGATAACACCATCATAGACTATTAATGCACTAATCACGACACCATAGACTATTAGTGCACTGATCACAACACCATAGACTATTAGAGCACTGATCACGTCACCATATATTATTATTAAATTGATCACGACACCATAGACTATTAGTGCACTGATCACGACACCATAGACTATTAGTGAACTGATAACACTATCATAGATTATTAATGCACTAATCACGACATCATAGACTATTAGTGCACTGATCACGACACCATAGACTATTAGTGCACTGATCACAACACCATAGACTATTAGTGAACTGATAACACCATCATAGACTATTAATGCACTAATCACGCCACCATAGACTATTAGAGCACTGATCACGCCACCATATATTATTATTGCACTGATCACGACACCATAGACTATTAGTGGCCTGATCACGACACCTTAGACTATTAGTGCACTGATCACGCTACCTCAGACTTAGTGCACTGATCACGCACCTTAGACTATTAATGCACTAATCACGACACCATAGACTATTAGTGCACTGATCACGCTACCTTAGACTATTAGTGCACTGATCACAACACCATAGACTATTAGTGAACTGATAACACCATCATAGACTATTAATGCACTAATCACGACACCATAGACTATTAGTGCACTGATCACGCTACCTTAGACTATTAGTGCACTGATCACAACACCATAGACTATTAGTGCACTGATCACGACACCATAGACTATTAGTGTACTGATCACGACCCTTTAGACTATTAGTGCACTGATCACGCTACCTTAGACTATTAGTGCACTGATCACGACCCTTTAGACTATTAATGCACTAATCACGACACCATAGACTATTAGTGCACTGATCACGCTACCTTAGACTATTAGTGCACTGATCACAACACCATAGACTATTAGTGCACTGATCACGACACCATAGACTATTAGTGAACTGATAACACTATCATAGACTATTAATGCACTAATCACGACATCATAGACTATTAGTGCACTGATCACGTCACCATAGACTATTAGTGCACTGATCACGACACCTTAGACTATTAGTGCACTGATCACGCTACCTCAGACTTAGTGCACTGATCACGCACCTTAGACTATTAGTGCACTGATAACGCTACCTCAGACTTAGTACACTGATCACGCTGCTATTGACTATTAGTGCACTGATCACGCCACCATAGACTATTAGAGCACTGATAATGTCACCATAGACTATTAGTGAACTGACAATGCCAATTGCCACAATAGACTATCAGTACACTTATTACACCTTCTTTGAGATGGATTAAAATAGTTGATGCTATACTATACTTAAAAACTTAAAAGCTTTATTATTAGTTAATTTTCATAATGTTCAATATAGAATTATAAAATTAGGTCTATGGCCTAAATCATAAAACCTAAACCCATTATTTTTAAATACAGCATGCTGGTAATAAATAATCGTAAATTAATATTGACAGCATGTTTTAATTTAGGTTTCTTAAACAATAGGCTACATTAATATCTCCTGGCTTACTTTTATAATCAATTTTTTCTTCTCGGAAAAAAAAAAAAGCTAACCAACAAACATACGTGGCGCCATATAAACACTTTTTTCAGACATTATAGTAGAAAATAAAAACAAGCTGTAAATAAAACCAAACAATAGAAAAAGATGTTTTAAATAAAGGTGTGTGCTGGTCATAAGTCGTAGCTCTTTTTTAAGTTTTAAATACAGCCTATAAGATAAAACAAATCACGGTTACGGTGCGTTAACTTTGAGTCAAAGGGAGTTATGGACGTGTCCAGTTTTAAAAGATAGTTTCAACCAAAACCAATCTAAATAGTGCCCGTGCAATTTTGTATATACAGGCAAGAGTTTTAGATAAATTATCTACCGTTCTATACAAATCATTCTATCGAACGGCCATCGTCCAGTTTTTATGTTAGCAGCTACGTTAACAAATTGTCAAAATATTTTAAATACAAAGACCGGGAAAAAATATATTTCTTATATCAAGAAAATACCCGATTCGGTTGACGAATGCTCTAAAGCAAAATTCAAGAAGCTTTTTGAAATTGCGTGTGCTGTACGGGTTAAAAAATAATAATTGTGGGTAGGTCTGGAAGAAAAATCAATCAAAAAACTTGATATTTTTATCTCTCATATAGTAATTAATTATTATTATATTTTTATGAAAATAATTGTTGTTTGTTTGTTTTTTGTTTGTTAAATATTTCGCGGGCCGGATAATATAATCAGTTGGTGGGCCGGATCGAGGCCGTGGGCCGTAGGTTGTCGACCGCTGATCAAAGGCTCACTCTTGAAATATATTAGACTGCCGATAGTGAGAAAATTGAGGTACAAATCCCTGATGGGTGTGCTGAGGGTAGTTTTTACTAAATTAGTTTTCAACTCTCCCTCCACGCAAATATTGTACACTTCTTCTAAATTCCATCTATCTCAACCCTAACCCATTATCGTAATTAGTTCATATGCGTATAACCCGAATGGGTAGTAAGACGCGGTGCTAAAAATATTTTAAGAAAATAACCCGCAACTGTGAGCACGTGGACTGGTCTAGTTAGCTAGTTTTTTTTAGCACCACGTCTTACTACCCATTCAGGCTATACGCATATGTACTAATTACTATAATTGTTTTAAGGATCAGGAAGGATATATTTAGAAGAAAGTTCACCCGCATTTGCAGGGGGAGAGAGTGTAAAAAATTTTGGAAAAACCAACCTCAGTACACCCGATCGAGATTCGAATCCTTCTTCTTAAATTACTTTGAAATATTTGGCTCTGGTAGATTGGTAAATTTAATATCCAGCCCGTTCATACTCATTTAATTATACTAATGGGGTAAAGCTGGTGATGGCATGATTTAGAAGAAATGTACTCGCATTTTCTTGGAGGGAAGTAGAGAGCTATTTAGTAAAAAAGTACACTCAGACTGGAGTTGAATTCTGACCTTTTCATTAACGAAAAAACAGAATATAGCGTACATTTGATTTCTATCTTTTGGTTTTCCCATGCCATCTTACGCTTTTGTGGATTCTCTTCCTCTAAAAAACTACTTTCCTTATCCTTGGTAATCATAAAAAAATATATAATCGCTGCCATCAGAATGTAGCCTATATATATATATCAAAAGTAGTAAATAGTTGGTTTGTTTCTGTTTAAGATGATCATAAGTTGGCGGCGCCTTTGTTCTCGTTCGAGCCAGCGAGTTGGTCAAGACGAACAAGATCAGTAAATTACTCCTGGGTTGGCAGACCTGGACCGGCTTCCTGGAAATTTTCCAGCGTTTTATTTTTACCTCCAACCTGAAAGTTGCATGGAAGTCCCCACGGATATTTGAGCAACCTGATAATAAGACAACTCATGAAAGAAACAAAGAGATGAATAGCAAAATATGGATAACTTGTGTTAGCTTCAAACAAAGTTTATATTTTTTCGTCAAATCATTCGGAAAAGGTGTTGTTGCCACCTTTTTTTAAATTTTTTTTTACAAACGCGTTACCCGTTCGGTTTGTACGCATGTGTACAAACCATTCAAATGTGTTAGGTAAGAGGACGGTTGAATTTCGATAAAGTGTTCCCGAATTTACGTGAAGGGATAATGGAAAATTATTTAGGGAGAAGTCCCCTCAATACACCCAATCGGAATTCGAACCATGATAGTCCCCATCAGTGGCAATACAGTCTATTGCAATAGACCTTAGACGAAAGGTGGACAACATATCTTTCAATGTAGCCACACGGGTGGCGAATGAGAAGTGAAATTTGCCACACGATGCGCACACTGTTAGAATAAGTTTATTCAAGACATGTACACTTTTGACTACTTAGTTACAACTGCCTAAGGACTGTTTTATGCACGCGGTAGCGGTAAAGCCTTCCACCGCGTTTTATAATTCCAGCCACTGGTATTAGAGTCCGCAGTGTTCGAGCGGTTTCTAAATACATTGAGTGTAATGTGACAAGCGGTAGCGGTCTGCCGTCACTCGCATTGTTGCCAACTGAACTGCACCAAATTCATTGATGCCCTCCCGTCAGTTTATTGGTTGTTAGTTCGTGTGAGGTTGTGTTGTGTTTGAATATGGAAGAATTCAAGACTAAACGTTTCATGGATGAGGTTAAAGAAAGACCAAGTATATGGAACTATGAACTGAGGATTTTTGCTAGGCTTTCTATCACTGCGCACCCAACTATTTCGCCTACATTGGTATCGTTGGTAATAGCGGATCCGCCGCGGCTGCCGCGTGCATAAAAGAGGCCTAAGACGCAAAAAATAAAAATTGTTTCTATTGAAGATGAAAGACAATTTAATGCAACATTTTACAATCATTTTGTCCGGATGCAAAGGGGAAACAAAGAGTTGGAAAAGGGAGTGTAGAGAGTATTGGATGGCAGTGTTGCATCAATCACTCATTCAAACAGCGGAATGTTTCCAATGATATTCAGGAAATATCAAGTAACAAACAAAAACATCAGGAAAATGTTTCTTATACTGTGAGAGCTGACAGACACAAATTCGCCACACTTATGGCCAATTCGCCACATGTGCGATTTGTGACATGGTTGCCCACCCCCGACCTTAGACCATTCGATCATCGAAGTGAGTACCTTCTTTTTTTAAATAGACATAGCTACTTCTATTTAGTACATTTGATATCAATGTGTTTCTAGCAGCCATCTAACTCAAGGAAACAGAATCAAGAATGTGATTCTTCACGCTCTGCGCCCAGCTCGCGCGAGATATGGAAGTAAAAAGTGAAAAGAAAAGACCAAGATATGCCAGAGATGTGTGCAATGCATTCGTATTTGAATGATTACTCGAAATTTTCCGTGGTGAATATGGGGGATAAAGCGACAAAGTTTTTTGTTAATAACTACAGTATGTCCCTACTGTGACAGAATGATGATTTGTGCAAAATGTTTATCTGTGAAGCCATTGTAAAATGGTCGAAAACAGCCTTTCAATGCAGTTTTTATCCAAATATAATTTAATATTGCAACAAAGTTCAGTAATAGAAACTTCTATTAACTCTTTATCTCCACTAATGTTTAATAATAAATGATCCACGTGCAAAAGTGTTCGTGTAAATCTAGGATTTCAAGGTGACTGTATCAAAAAGTTGATTGGCATGTGATGCATACTTGTGATTATAATCTTGTATTTTAGACTTGGCAGCCTAACAGATCTCCCGAGTCGAATATGCATGGCTGAGATATCAATGATAGCTTATGCATGGAAGTAGATGATTTCCATGATAGGCTTTGCCTTAAAATATGAGTGAATAATTACCCTGAGCATGGAACGAATCCCGGATAACTAATTGATAGAGCATTGGCAAGCTAAGGCATAGGTCGCAGATGGATTACTGTGTTCAAGTGTTATTTTACAACTAATTTATATTAATTTTTCTGACCAGTAACATCCCCAACAACTTCATTATTTATTTATTTTAAGTTTATCTACACTGTTAAATATCCTGTGATATATTTTTAAATATTTAAAACATAGCTAAAAGTAAAATATTCTTAGTAATGTTTTAAATATGTGAAAGCAAGTAGTTAAGGCGATTCAAGCAATCAAAGTGAAAAACGCAAATTATTGTTCTAATAAATTACCCTCAATTTATAAAACCTTTATCTCTTTACGTTATGACATTTCTCTTTTTGGTCAATGATGTTATTTCCTCTTCCTTTCGAGTAATATTTTTAAATGCCCAAACGTGATATTCTGTTCGAATAGTGAATTATGTTCACTTTCGCTTTGTGTGTCGTTCTGTCTTTCTTTATACAGTATCAATGTTTTCTCATCCATACATAATATATGTTTCAGTGTTAGCTTAGCGATCTCCCCCCCCCCTCACCCCCCTCCTTCAGTATTTTTTCTAACCAAGCCATTCCTATTCTCAATTTCTCTTTGGATAGCCTAAAACCCTGGAGAGAGAGAGAGAGAGGGAAAATCTCTGGCACAGAGTAAAATCACCCCCACCCCCTTCCCGCCCCTCTTTTTTCCATCACATACGTATAGAAGAAGATTCCAGAGCGCCTAACCTCCCTCCCCTCTATTTCCCCGCACACATAGAAAAAGAAAGAAAAATAGTACCTACCACCCCACCTTCTCTGTTTTGGCATGTTACAAGTTGAAAACCGGCTGCCATGTTTGAGATTTTATTTACGAGCGAGGAGAACCTTTTCCGGTGTTGCCAAATTTACAATAGGAAAAAAAAAGGGGGGGGGGGTGAAGGTGAGGCCCAAGTTTCTTTAGTTGTTTAAAAGTTCTTCAATGCCATTCACACGGGTAGAGGGGGGAAAAAAAACAACAAGAATTTTCTTTTGTTTTTTCCTTCTTAAAAAAAAAAGATATTAGGAAGTAACTTTTTTTTTTCTTTTACGATTGAATTCCCATATGTCACAGTACGGATAGAAAACTTGATTGAGATGTCATTTAAATAAAGTAAAAGAAAAAGTGAATCGTCCAACAAATGGTATGTTAACTTCCTCGCAGAATCTACAAAACCTGAGTAACTGGCCTGTTCAGTTCTGGTACGGCTCTTGAAAATGATCGTGTGCTACAGATAAGTAGGCATAAAGCTACTGTTCCGGTATTTTAGGACACTTTCGGAACGTTCAACTTTATTTTGCTTGTAAGTGGTTGCACCTGAATGCTACTTTTTTTTTTTGTATCTTATGATCAAGTTTGATTAGTACATGATTTGGATGAAGTCAAGATACTAGTGAAAACTTAATTTTTTTGCCGTCCATCATTGTGTGTGAATGTTGTGAAGTTTGACAATAGGACTCGACAAGGACGCTAACTGGCTTCTCGTTAGAACTAGATTCGATCCAGTTCTCATTTAAGACATAAAATAACGTATTCCGGATCACAGAACCTAACCTTTATTCGTTTTGGATTTCAGTTGGATGTTAGTTGTTTTTCATTCACTAAAAAAAAAAAAAAAAAAATGACAGCTATTCTGTGCTAGAAAACTTTCCCGTGACATTTTAATTTTTGGATTGTGTTGTCATTGTAGACTTGTATGTTGTTTTTTTTTAACAAGTTTCTAATGAATATTAATTTAAACTGAATTTTATTTCTCATGAATGAGTCATGATAGATTATTAAATAATTTAAAGTATAATTATATTTATTTTAAGCTGTAACAAAAGTCATATTAATGTAAATATTGCATTTAAAAAACTATTTAAGGTGTTTTTAATCTTCATAAATAACTATCAAGTGTAGTGATTATAAAATAAATTAATGTTTGCTTAACTATAGCAAAATGAAATAAAATCATCCATCTGGAAGGTATAGATAGAGCAGTGATCTATTACTAGGAACTATCGTGTGTTCAAACCCCTGGAAGATTAGGTATACAATAATGTATTTGGAGGTTTCATTCTTGCCTTATTGAGACAATTGGACAAGTTGAACAACATTTTTTTTTTTTTTTAGATATGTATTCAAAATATATTTTACACAGTTAAGAGTTAAGACAGTATATTCAATTAAGGACACAGTTTTATTTTAAAGCACGTCTCACTGCCCGTTAGGGTTATACGTTTTTGGCTAGAGTTAGTTAAACAATGATTTATTTTGTAATAACTAAAGGAATACATATGCCTATTTTACTAGTTTTCAAATCTTAGTACAACTTTCAGCGACTTTAAATTATTAGCTAATGTTAAGAGTTTAATATTTCGAGTGCTCACAGTGTCTTGAGGTTTCAAATCTTTGAATAATATAGATTATAGAACGACTAAATCACAATGTAACTTTAAATATAAATAATCTGAAACAAATTTGCAATCAAGAAAGATTGAATTTAGATTAAATGTTAAAACGTGTTGCTTTGCATTGTTGTGTCACATCAAGTAGTCTACTTTTTATAAATACACAAAGTTAATATAAAATATAACACAAATACAATAAACAATACATAAATTATAAATTTGAATATAAATAGATGGGGAGATGAAAATTAATTAGATATAAAAATTGAATAATAATTATAAATAATACGTTAAAACATGAGTAGGTATGTAACAATTAAATCCCACAGATATCCATACTAAAGTTTTAATGAATTATCAGCTATAATTATTATTATTCACGTTTAATATATAATTCATTTTCATTCCCCCATCCAAATATTATCATATTTATCAAATTATTGTTTGTTTTCTGTTATTTCTAATTTTAGCTTCGTGATGTGGCGCAACATTGCAAAGCAACAAGTTATAACTTTTAATCTAAGTTCAATATTAATTCTTAATTTAAAATTGGTAATACTTCATACTAAAAGTTATGAACATTACCAATAATATGAAACACTTTTACAAAATCCTATTATCTGGTATACAAAGTGACCAAATTAAAAACTTGTTATTAATTTATATTAATAAGGTTTAATTTTCTTAGTTACCATAAGAATACAAGTAATTGTATAAATGTCAACCATTTATTGAACAGTAAACTTATATTCTAATTTCTTCAATCTAATACTCAAATTGGGGTTCATATCTCGATTTTTATTATTTTTATTATTTTGTAACCTACCTCAGTGACGTAGTTAGCTGACGCGTCTGTATCGTGTTAGCTAGACTGCCGAGGACGGGAAGATCGAGGTTCAAATCTCGTTCGGGTGAACTGGGAGTTTTTTTTAACTAAATGGGCTTCCATTCTCCCTCCACACAAATGTGGGCTCACTTCCTCTGAATGCAACCTTCCCTATTCCTAACTAATTAGCGTATAACCCGAACAGGTAGTAAAGACGTGGTGCTATTTTTTTAAAATATAATAGCCACGTCTAAATATTTATTTAAATGATTTATAAAGGTGAAACATAATGACAATTTCATATTTATTTTTAAAATAATACTTTAACATCGTGAAAAGAAGCCATAAAATATACTACCCCGTACTATTTTATAAAATACATTTTAAGTTATATTAAGGAGAGTTATTAGTTTTATTACAATAATTAATCAGCTGATTATTTATTATAATAATAAACTCAATAGTTCTCATAATTAAAATTATGTTTTAAAAATGTAAATGCTTCTCATATAAGTAATATCACACACATTTTAACTTCTTACAAGCTTGAACAAAACAATGCGGAGGAACATTGGTTGGTTCCGATAGTTCTAAAATGTCACAGTTAAGGGAACCTATTCTTGGCTGCAAATAGTCTTAAGTAGTCACCGAGATTGTGTTGAAGATTATTCTAAGTCAATAAAGCCGTGGTTGAAGATAGTTCTAAGATATAAATAATAATGTTGCAGATAGTTCTTAGAAGTCACCGGTGTTTTAGATGAAGATAGTTCTAAAACGTCACCGAGAATAGTTGAAGATAATTTATAAAAAATCCCCAAGACTGTGGTGTCATATTATTCTAAGAAAATCTTAATGAGTGTGATTGCAAATTGTTCTAAGAAGTCACCATGAATGTGATTGCAGATTGTTCTAAGAAGCCACCAAAAGTGTGATTGCAGATTGTTCTAATAAGCCACCCTTAGGGCGATTGCAATTAGTTCAAAGAAGTCACCCTTAGTGTGATTGCAGATAGTTCTAAGAAGCCACCATGAATGTGATTGCAGATATTTCAAAGAAGCCACCCTCACTGTGATTGCAGATAGTCCTAAGAAGTCAAATTGCAAATAGTTTCACGTGAAATGTCGCAAGTCTGAGCAGGGTGTCAAACCGGGACCATAACCGATTACCAGAATCGATTTATATTTCAATGTTAATAATCGTTCTATCTTAAATAAAAAATCATTCATATTGCATTTTATGCCCTTATTTGTGAAACTTTATTTTATTTTGAAAATAAAATATCCTCATTTTTTTTAGAAATTTTTGTGTAGATAAGATATATTTATTTTCCAAGGGGATTATAATGTATTATTGTATATAATATAATGTATAATGTATATAATATTGTCATCCATCAATGAGCACTTGACAAGTGGTAAGCACTAATGAGGCAAAAAGGGCACTTGGAGATATCCTAGAGGGAAGGTTGAAAAGTGTTGCCACAACTACTTTAAACTGAACTAAAATATTAATTATATTCTCATTTATTGTTTTTATTACATTTCATTTAAAAGTGTCAGTAAGTAGGTGTGAAAGTACCAAGAAGACATCATTTGTGTGGATGTACGATGACATTAAGTGTAAAATCATACTGTTTGTTGTTTCCTGGTGTGGTTTTTAAACAAATACTTAAATACAAACGTTGGTTTAATGAATACGGGTGGTTATTAGCTTTTTAATCTATTAATTTTACAAAATTTAATTTATTTAAATTATATTCCCAACTTTTGCTCCGGTGGCCGCATGGTCTAACGCACTACTCTCGTGTTAGATATACTGCCTATAACGGGGATATCGAGGTTCGAATTTCGGTTGGGTGAACTGCGGGGGGAGGGGGGGAGGTGGGGGTTGTCCCTAAAGAGTTTTCCACTCACCCTCTACGCAAATGTGGGTTTACTTCCTTTAAATTCAACCTTCAACTTTCCAAATTCCTAATCCATTAGTGTAATTAGTACTTAAGCGTACAACCCGAACGGGTAGTAAGACGCACTGTTAAATAACTAAATAAATAATTTGACTTAAAAGCTACGTAATCATTGATTAAAAATAGCTGTAATCATCTCGTGATTAGATTTATTAATAATAAAAAATATAAATATTTCACCTCACTGATTCAGCTTTCACTAAAACATATCTTCATTGATATTTATGAGTGTATGTTAAAGGTTGTGATATTTATAGTCCCGAAGCATTTGGAACCTGCCAATCCAACCATAAATGAGGAATGATTATTGTCACATTGTGTATGTTCTAGAGCCATAGTTTCTGTCTCTTGTTGGCTCGCGGGCCACAGTACTGCACACACCATATTAGTTTGGGGGGAATAAATATGTTCAAATTGAAATCGAGCATATTGCCATGATATTATTATTTGAATAGCCTATTAACGAAGTTTAAAATAATGTTTTTATGCATAAAATAATTGACATACATCGTATAGTGTATTTAAATATTTTAGATAAATAAACTAAAATAATAGGCCCACACTATTTTCTTTTGTTCGCGACATGGCAATTAGCTGCTTTGGCTATATCAAACCAGCATTAGACAATTTAATTTATCTAGCTTTTTTCAATTGAAAATATGATATATATTAATTTCAAAATAAAATGAAATTATTTTCAAAAATTACACCTCTTTTTATTATTATATAGAGTCCTGCCAAACAAAAATAAATTAATCTCTTGTTCAAATGGCACCCTGAATTAGAAATCAATTGTGTAGCTATCTGATTTTTGAAGGCCTGGAGATCTAAACAGTCCTTGTTTTCTTACCAAAAGCCTATCATATAGTAAGATGATGGTAGAAAAAAGCCATTCCATACATACAAAAATAAGTGTATAGGTCTAGCATTCCTTAAACAACAAAATCATTTTTTTAACGGGAACATAACAGAAAATTCTTTAAGATATTTAAGATGAGGATGTAGGGGACGCGAGAAAAGGCCAGTGTTTTTGCGGTTTTTATAACAAAACTTTATTTTTTGTGTCAAAATGAATCAAATATTTCTTCAGTATAAACAGAGTTTAATTTTCTTTCACATGGTGATATCAACATTATATCTGTGATGAGTATAGCGGCATTAGATGACAAAACATTTTAAATGAAGAGAAAAAGTTGTCATTAAATTCCAGGACATCCTTTGACAGATATTCAACAACGGTTGATATTATCATGTGAAGAAAATTATACTCTATGCTTCTACTGGAGCATTATTTTATTTATTTTGGAAAAAAAACAAAAACAGATTTGCTCTAAAAACTGTAAAATCACTGACCTTTTCTCACGTCCCCTTCCACCCCACCATCGGAGCAATAAGACAAGATGATAACATAAATAATAATTATGGATGATTTTAATGGTTTGGACATTTTGAACTAACTTTTTTTTAAATAAGAAATACTACAATGTGAAGATATGTCAGCTCGAATAGACAGGTAGGATGGAGAGACCAGAGTTAAAGCTAATATGTGTTAAATTTTTATAAGATTTATTTTACACAATAAATAAAACTTATTCAGTAGATACGTCATGTTTAGTTTTCAAAATTTAGTTTAATTGTATATAAAGTTATTGATTATATGTCCAGGGCATCCTCAAATTTGATAACTTTTTCTATTAATTTAATAAATGTTTTTATTAAATGTCACTTTGCTCATGAGTCATGACAGATATTCAAGAATTGTTAATATTGAGTTGGCAATTAAACTAAACACCCTATCCTTTCTTATCTTGAGATAGTTCTAGCCAATCCACCTCATTAAACCTTATCCCAATCATGAGCTAGTTCTACCCAGTCCACCTCATTACACCCTATCCCAATCATGAGCTAGTTCTACACAGTCCACCTCATTACACCTATCCCAATCATGAGCTAGTTCTACACAGTCCACCTAATTACACCCTATTTCTATCTTGAGATAATTATATCCATTCCACCTCATTACACCCTATCTTTATCTTGAGATAATTATATCCAGTCCACCTTGTTACAATCTATCTCTTTCAGGTCTATTCCAAAGCTATCCTCCCATCTGCGTCTAGGTCTTCCCATTGGCTTTGCCAGTCAGTACCCTGAACAAGGTTCTATATTATCCCACCCGCCTCGGTGGCGTAGTTGGCTAACGTGCTAGTCGTGTTGAGCTCGACTGCTGAGAACGGGGAGATCAAGGTTCGAATCTCGGTCGGGTGAACTGGGGGTGGTTTTTCCTAAATGGTTTTCCACTCTCACTCCACGCAAATGCGGGTTCACTTCCCTTAATTCAACCTTCCCAATTCCTAATCCATTAGCGTAATTAGTACTTAAAGCGTAAAAACCAAACGGGTAGTAAGACGTGGTGCTAAATATTATTATTATATTATCCCATTCATGCTTCATGTCCTGCCCACCGTAACCTGTGTGATTTGATTAATCCTAACAATGCCTTGTGATAAGTACAGGGTATGTAACCCATGACTATTTAACCTCCTCCCCTCCCCAGTATTTTCAACCCTTTTCGGACCAAACATCTTCCTAAGGACCTTTTATTCGAAAACATACACTACGGAAAATAAAATAAATATAGTCAACATATTTTTTTTACCCCCACCACGTCACACTACCTGTTCGTACTACATGCATTAAATTAAACTAATGGTGCAAAGATTAGGAAGGTAGAATTTAAAGTAAATGTCCTCACATTTGCGTGAAGGCACATCAGGTCGAGATTCCAATCCTTACCTTCGTTCCAATGACAAAATCAGACTCGATGAGCTTGGCGTCTAGTGCGCGTAAGCACTTTATGAGGGATGTTAATGTTGAGGGTACAAAGTAGAAGAGAAATTAAATATGTGGTTGCACGATAAAAAAGAGGTTGAATACCATGGCCTTAGAGGAAATTCACCCGAATTAGTATGGAGATAGGAGGGGGAAATAATTTAAAGTGACTTCCTCACTGCACCTCTTGAAGAGGTATCAACCAAATGCAACACAAGTCTAACGCCATTAATCCACATGGTAAACCTCCCTTTTGTAGGTGGTGGGGGATTGGGAACTTTTTATGTGCGCGATTGTTGGATTGGGCACCGTAGAATCGACTAGAATGAATTGTAAGCAGAAGTTTTGGCCACTTCATAGTAGAATATCAAATTGAAATTAATACAACAAATCACCAACAGACTTCAGTTCAGTACAAGCCATCCAGCTGATCGTTAACTATTCCGTTTAGTATGTCCGAGCTAAGATTAATTTGAGTGAAAGGGGGATAAATAAGTTAAGATGGGAGTGTAGCGGACGCGAGCTAATGGCAGTATTTTGGCGGTTTATATATCAACCCCTTTTTTCTTTTGTAAAAAATTAATAAAGTATTGCTCCAGTGTAAACGTAGAGTTTAATTTTCTTCACATGGTGACACCAACATTTCTTGAATATCTGTCAAGGATGTCCAGGAATTTAATGACAACTTTTCCTCTTTATTTAAAATGTTTGTCATCTAATGCCGGTATGCTCTTGACAGATATTCAACAACTATTGATGGTGACCTGGTGGTCTAGGGGTAAGGTGTCAGACTTCTGAGCTGGCGGCCGGGGTTCAATCCTCAGTCCCGGCACAGATTTATCTGATTACCAAACCCTTCCTTCACCTCTGACAAGAAGTGTATCAATCACAACTTGTAAATGTGTGGAATGCCAGGCCTCCACCGTGGTTCGGATCCCACGTTAAACTGTAGGTCCTTCATTTCATCTCACAATCACCCTACCATTACACATTAGCGTAAGTGCGTATAACCCGAACGGATAGTAAGACGCGGTGTTAATAATAATAACTGTTGATATCACCATGTGAAGAAAATTAAACTCTATATTTCTTCCGGAGTAATATTTTATTTCTTTTGTCAACAAAATGTTTTGCTATAAAAACTACTAAAACACAGACCTTTTCTCGCGTCCCTTACACTTCCACCTTAAGTTGGACTCAATCTATCTTGGGACAGGAATCGTGGTGAAATGTATCAGTGCCCAATTCACTTTTGGAGGGTGGTATTTTGGGATAAAAAGCAGTGCCCAGTCTAATTACTACCCCTTGTAGGTCATCCAACTTGTTAATAACACACTTTTATGAGATTTTTATTTTTCATTTCCCCCACCTCCCATTTATTTGATGTATTTAACGTGCTATTTCTGAACCGACTGATTATATCAGTACACGACTTATAAACTAACTTAAATCTAGAACAAACAAAACATACAGCCCTCGTATATCAATTAATCACTTTCAAAGGGTAAACCCACATTTCAACAATGATATTTTTTTCCGCCAATATCAGAAATTGAACCCGGGACCCTTAGCTCAACAGATACACACGCCCCCTGACACTGCTTATTGGCTGTTGTCCATTCCGAACCTGCCAGTGACATAAGAGTCGTCTAGAATGCAGAGTAACATAGGAATGATTTTGTTGTGAGCCACAGGCATCAGTCGCAAGCCCTTATCCTCATGCTATGAGGAGGAAACAATGAATGAGGGAGACCTTTGAATGAAGTTGTAACAAAATACAATACTGTAAATTAGTATCCGGTGAGTTCCATAATAGTTGTGATTATGAGTGGTGTCACTGTTTCTTAGGTGTTTGGATGGATTTTTTTTTTAGGGGGGGATAAGGTAGACCCCGACACTGATCTAAGGTGTTGGACTTTTATAAGAATGTAGCCCTCCCGATCCCCCCCCCCTGCTGAAAGCCGGCTGTGTTTGTGTTAGAATGTTGTGGTCCAGTAATTAATAGAAAGCTTGGTGAGTGTAAACCAGCCAGTGGCGGCTAGAGCAGAGAGGGACAGAGGGGACGGGTGTGGCGAGGAGAGGTGACCGCAGTGGCAGGGTGACGCGGCTACAGGGTTGTCGAGGGAAGGGGAAGCTAGGGTGTTCCTCCCCCCCTCCTCCTTTCTCCCTACCGCGCCAAGGAAAGGGCTATCGATTTTACCAGTTAGTCTAAAGTGTTTACAATCTCTGTGACGAGCCAGGGTGGTCCAGCGACGCCGAGAGAGGGCGTCGCGACGCCGTTATAAACGCCCTGTGCTACACAACTTGGGAGATAAGTTTTTGTTCAATTCGATCTATTTGTTGTGGCTACAGGAGACCTGGTGGTCTAGGGTTAAGGTGTCAGACTTCTATGCTGGCGGCCGGGGTTCAATCCTCGGTCCCGGCACAGATTTATCTGATTACCAAACTCTTCCTTCACCTCTGACAAGATGTGTATTAATCACAACTTGTGAATGTGAGGAATGCCAGGCCTCCACCGTGGTTCGGATTCCATGTTAAACTGTAGGTCCTCCATTTCATCTCACAATCACCCTACCATTACACATTAGCTTAAGTGCGTATAACCCGAATGGGTAGTAAGACGTGGTGCTAATAATAATGTTGTGGCTACATACAGGGAAAAGTCAGGGAAATTTTTGATTTCGAGAAAAAAAAAAGGGAAATGTCAGGGAAATTTTTAGTATCATGGAAAACAGGGAAATGTCAGGGGATTTAATTAAAAATACCTGTAATAGACAGGGAATTTAAATACTTTACTAATTCTGCACTTAAATATTTTGACATAAGTGATAGATTTTGTTTCTCCGTGATATCAAAATGGATTGCCTAGATATGGCATTCTTACAAAGGGCCACAAATAATATCTAAAACACTAATCACTAATCTAGTAAATGTTAGGATTGTTGTTCTAAAATAAGTGATCATAGTGATAAACGAAAAAAAAAAGGTTTGTCACCAAGAAAAACTGTAATAAGGTTAATTCAGTATATGTTTTAAATGTTGTCTGGAAAATCTGGAGAGAAAAAAATCAGAGAAATTTTAGTAAAAGTTTTATAGCCACCGTGCTATTTTCGACATACTCTTTTACACGATTGGGTCATTGTAGTCTGGAACCTACCGATTGCTAGTGCTTGATCCCCTTCTGATTTGCTTTGGTCACCAGTCGTGATTATAATCCATGTCATATTCGTCGGACCAGCCCTCAGTCACGATTAAGGTTCCCGACCATCCCAGATTTGGCGGGACAGTCCCGGAATTTAGCCCCTTGTCCTTTTTCTTGGTTGAACACCATCCGGGACACGAAATGTCCAGTATATCATTAAATTTATTGCCGCATAGCTCTACGCTAATACACACAGCACTACTTGCCACAAGTTTTCTTAAATAGTTTAAATAAACAACATAACTATAGGTAATGTCTTTTAAAAATTTTGTTTTCCATTCAATTAATTTTTATTCAAAACTCGCTTTGGTAGCCGCATGGTCTAAGGCGCTACTCTCGCAATAGACTGGACTGCCGATGATTGGGATATCATGGTTCGATACCCGTCGGGTGTTTTAGTAGGTGGTTTTATCTAAAGGCTTCCCACGCAAATGCGAGTACATTATTATTATTAGCCCTACGTCTTACTACCCACACTTACGCTAACGTGTAATGGTAGGGTGATTTTGATATGGAATGGAGGACTTACAGTTTACCATGGAATCCGAACCACGGTGGAGGTCTGGCATTCCACACATTCACAAGTTGTGATTAATACACGTCTTGTCAGAGATATAGGAAGGGTTTGGTAATCAGATAAATCTGTGCCGGGACCGAGGATTGAACCCCGGACCCCAGCACAGAAGTCCGACACCTTACTCCAAGACCACCAGGTCACCAAATGCGAGTACACTTCCTCTAAATTTAACGTTCCTCATTCCTAACACATTAGAGTAAATAGTAAATAGGTGTGTATCCCGAACGGTCATTAAGACGCAGTGCTAAAAAAATAGTTCAAAGCACATGGAATATTAGTATGTTTTACTAATAAATATATTTTGAGCATAAATTGGCCAAACAAGGAGAAATGTGAGCATGACCCTTTATACGACAACAATAAAGGTTTAAAAAAAACTACACAAGTAATGCATAAGGTAACCTAGAAGAATATAGTTGAAATTTTACTCTATCTTTAATAAATAACGGAAATATTACACGTTAAAACGTTATCTGTCCCACACTGTACGTAAGTTTATTATAGCCCTACCACAGCTTAGTTAATGAGTGTCCCAGAATTATATCAGAAATATTTGGCAGCATTAGTCACGACAATGCGAGAATGGCTTTGGTCCTTTAGACCCAGGTGTGACCCCGTCCAGAAGCACCAACATGTGCTTATTTTCAAGGAAATCATATAGAGGATGTTACTAGATACGTAGAACATATTAAGTCGAACCGATATTGAAAGAATTGTTATGATAGTACATTATCTTTATTCATAAGTTTAACACTTTTGCTACCCACATTGGTGGGTGTGTGGGCTAAGGCATCAATCTCACCAAGTATAATCTTATGATGATGGGGAATTCAGGGTTTGATTCCCGGTCGAGTGTAATGAGAGTAATTTTTACTTCATTGATTTTTCACTATTCTTCCATACACATGTGGGTACATTTATTCTAAATTCTACTTTACTTATCTCTACCCATTTAGTGTAAAAATGGTGAATTGCCCGGTTGGGCTGTAAAACACGGTGCATATTAAAACCAACAAAATAAACGCTATGACACCTAACCTTATAGGTGGGATTGTAGTAAATTGGTTTGAACTTTAGAGGGTGTTAATATTCACAACCATGATCATTGCAATTTGTATATCTTTGTAAAACAAAGCAATTGGCAACATTTGTACATTGGGGTTACTTGAAACTCATATCTTCATAAAAGTGTATGGGCCGTTCGTTTCCCCTGAACGGTATAACGCTTACCTTGCATGTTTCCCCTATGGGGCAGCTATTATTATTACTAGTAGTAGTATTATAAGCACTGCTTCTTACTACCCGTTCGGGTTGTACGCACTTACGCTAATGGGTAATGGTAGGGTGATTATAAGATGAAATGGAGGACCTACAGTTTAACGTGGAATCTGAACCACGGTGGAGGCCTGGCATTCCACAAATTCACAAGTTGTAATTAATACACGTCTTGTCAGAGGTGAAGGAAGGATTTGGCAATCAGATAAATCTGTACCGGGACCGAGGATTGAACCTCGGACCCCAGCATAGAAGTCCAAAATCTTACCTCTAGACCGCCAGGTCACCCAAAGGCAGCTTATAATATAGTAATAATGTTGTAGTCCATCAGGCTAAACGGGGTGTATCTATTTGTTTTTTAAAGCGCAATTTTTAAAGTTATTTATGGGGACTATTTGAAGCATAAACTCACAAATTTAACTCATATGAATAAGTAAGAACCTTCTTTGGTGGCCGCATGGTCTAAGGCGTTACTATCGTGTTAGATTACACTGCAGATGACAGAGAGATCGAGACTCGGATTCTGGTCAGGTGTATTGAGGGTTTTTTCCCCCAAAATTACTTTCCACTCTTACTCCTCGCAAATGCGGGTATACTTCTTCTAAATACAGCCTTCCTTATCCCTAACTCAGTAGCGTAATTAGTACATATGAATATAACTTGAACAAGTAGTTAGACGTGGTGCTAAAAAACTATTCATTAAATTTAAAAAGGATTTATAAATTGTACGAAATGTGATGTATGTCACCTCAAGACAATAAAATAATATTTAAATCTTGCACAAAAAAAATTGAATTAATATAAAAGTGTTATTTATAAGAGTTAACAAATGCAAAAATTGTGTTGGCATAAAAAAAACCACATATGTTAAACCATAGCCATTATAGCAGGGCCAAACCAAGGGTGAGTGATCTGGGGGCTTAGAAAACCCCTTCTTCTTCTTCTGAAGGTATTATCAATAATGTCACCCCCTCCCCCACGCCCGTATACTCTACTTTGTGTCTGGGCCTACTGATCTGTCAGGATGTCTTTGGCCGAGGATAAAGGGGGAGGGGAGAATGACATGATTACTTGTGGGTTCGTGACTGACGTTAGTCTTGGGTTTTCAAAGGTTTATTAATACTACAATTCTACTACAAATGTAATGTTAGAGTAAGTTACAGTGTAAACCTTAGTGGTTAAAGAGAGGCGAGTAACTGAACGAGGTGGTATGACGTCGACCCTGGTACCCTGGGCTCAAGCGACAGCCCCGACTGGTATTTGGGGAACCCTACGACTTCCCTCGTGACCAGCAGCGTGACCTCCTAGCTACAATCTTACGTAATCAACCAGCCACGAAGGGCTCCAAACCCTGCTCTTTAAACCCTGGTTTCCCCCTATGACTTGTCGACACCTCTCTTTTATGTCAGCTCTTCAAGTCTGCTTGTTTACTGATTCATCATAATAAAACTTATACCTCTCGTTATATCACTCACTACTCACAATATCAGATATTTATACTAACACGCCTTCCAATTGAGGCCACTGGTGACAATAATATAATATTTTGTTATTCCTCCCCAATGCCTGGGCTGGTAATTTATTGAGGTACTATAATTTCATAGCATCTACAATTTCAATTATGTTTTTAGAACAATTTAAATGAATTAAAGATGTATTTTTAATGTCAAAACAAATCCTTGCAATCTCCTGTCGAGGGATTTCACCATAAGACATCTAAGAAACTGCCATGTCTTTCTCCCCATCCCCTCTTTTAAAAAAAATCTTGGTTAAATCCTGCCTGCTGACTATATTCATAATTAAATAAATATTGACAAAGTTATTCCATCTTTGGATTGACAATGTAGAGGAAGTCCTTGATTTACACGGATTAGAGTTACGTGGACTCGGAGATACGCGGTTACAGTATTTCGACTTACGTTTAGTAACACCATTTATAAATCAGCACTTTAAGCATTAATAGATGATGTTCCGAGTAAGTTGACACACAGCTGATAGTGTCATCAACTCATCACCATTTTGTTTGTTTCTACCTTGAGCGCGAGTTGCATTTTCTCAAACTCTTATTTTAGTAATTTGTTAAACTTTAATTATAATTATTAACGAGCATATGTGTTAAATGATTAACCTATTTAATCACTATTCGACTTACATGGTTTTCAGCTTTTCGAAGTCTTAGTCTACTGCAAACTTGTCAATACCTGATCCAAGAGAGACACCGTACACGAAGGTGTTTACAGAAGACAAAACGTTCCGGAATAACTCTTTGATTTCAGGAAGTTGATATTAAACTTCTTTAAAACATGTCAAGGAGTTGGTAGAAGAAAAAATAAATAGACATCAAAACCAAAACCGCTTCAAATAAAAAAAGAATTAGCGAGATGACGTTTGGTGGGGGGGGGGTGGAGGCAGAGAGGAGAGGGGAAGAAAATACTTATATATATATATATATATCATTTTTAAAAAAAGAAGAGATAGTTGCAACAGGTTGTGAAGAAACAAGCGCCACCCAATATTTCCTTCCCCCACCGACCACTTTTTTTATTCCCTTCTTGAGAGAATATCCTTTTCCTTTAGGAAGATGAAAACGAGAGGTAAAAAAAGAAGAAGATTATAGTAAAAATAAAAATAAGGTTAGCTGTTTGACCCCCCGAAAGTGCAAGGGATTGCCCAGTTGAGTTGAAGGGTTTGTGAGGTCACCTCTTTCTCTTTCCCTCTCAGCTACTTGGTATAGGACAGCGAGCGATGTCGGCTCGAGAAGGGAGATAGAACGGGGAGAACCAGGGAGGGCTAGTTCTCTATCGACCTTGGTCCCTCTCTACCCCTGGACCATCACATCTTCGGACTCCCTTCGAAGGACAGACGGACGGGAGAGGAACTCTCCTTGTGCATGGTAGAAAAGGGGATCAATACTAGTACCCCGCATCTCCTGCACACACACACACACACACACACACACACACACAAGCACGTCATCCACCCTTCTAGGGCTGGTGCCCGCCCCTAGACTAGCATCCTTGCCTTGGTCCGGCGAGCCCCTGGAGAGAGGGGGTGTCCGGGGTTAAGGGGTGGGCAGAGGAAGAGTTTACGTACAACGGGGGGCGACACGTCACCCATCCAGAACCTCTTCCCACTACCCTCTCTCTCTCTCTGGCTCATTGTGTGACCACCGCAGCACCTTACATCGGGAACATGCACGTAGCAGAGGCGGCTCGTGAATAATTGTTGCCAGGGGTCCACGGGCAACTTGAGAGAGGACTGCGGACTCTCTAGAGAGATTTAATATTTTTTTTGTTCAAGGTTTTCTTCCCCCCCAATGCCCCTTTAGAGTTCATGTTAGTTTTTATTTCATAAATCCAAATGTCTTCGGTTGGTTTACTATCACGGTATATTGAACGTGCACTCTTCAAACACAGGATAATCTCAGGACTTAAAGCGGATGTCCAAGTAGCAGAGATAGTGCCAATCAGATGTTGAATTTAGGTTAAATATTGATAAAACCTTCAATAGGACATGAGTTGGGGTGTTTACTGGAATATACTAAACTATTATCTATTGTTCTCTATATTATATATAAACTTTCAGACATGATTAAAAATTGAAATTTTCCTTTCTGAAAATGGTAAGAATCTAGATGTATTGGTTAAACAAAAAGAGCTAAATACATTCAAAACAGAGGTAACTGTTTTAGGAGCATAGTTTGCAGGAGCAGCCCGATGTAAATTTCACACCCAGGTGGGATTGCTTTTTGCCGGCTCCCTATATAACAGGGGTATAAAAGAAAATATTAAAATAATCCCCAAACCTAAAAACTTCTAATATAACGTAGCCTAGGATAATATGAAAATAATCCCCAACCCTAACCACTTCTAATCTAACGTAAGCTAGGATAATATGAAAATAATCCCCAAACCTAACAACCTCTAATAACGTAGCCTAGGATAATATGAAAATAATCCCCAACCCTAACCACTTCTAATCTAACGTAGCCTAGGATAATATGAAAATAATCCCCAACCTAACCACTTCTAATCTAACGTAGCCTAGGATAATATGAAAATAGTCCTCAAACCTAACAACTTCTAATCTAACGTAGCCTAGGATAATATGAAAATAGTCCCCAAGCCTAACCACTTCTAATCTAACGTAGCCTAGGATAATATGAAAATAGTCCCCAAGCCTAACAACTTCTAACCTAACGTAGCCTAGGATAATATGAAAATAGTCCCCAAGCCTAACAACTTCTAACCTAATGTAACCTAGGATAATATGAAAATAATCCTCAAACCTAACAACTTCTAATTTAACGTAGCCTAGGATAATATGAAAATAGTCCCCAAGCCTAACAACTTCTAACCTAATGTAACCTAGGATAATATGAAAATAATCCCCAACCCTAACAACCTCTAATAACGTAGCCTAGGATAATATGAAAATAATCCCCAACCCTAACCACTTCTAATTTAACGTAGCCTAGGATAATATGAAAATAGTCCTCAAACCTAACAACTTCTAACCTAACGTAGCCTAGGATAATATGAAAATAGTCGCCAAATCTAAAATAATTCCCAAAACTAACATACCGTAACCACATTGCGCCTAGGTTACGTTGGCTTAAGTTGGTGGTCTGTTTGGCACCCTCCCCCCTTCGAGCTGGCGCTCCGGGGACCCATCCAGTTCTCTCGGCCCTTAGGCTGCCCCTGATAGTCTTAATACCTATTTGTGATTCGGATGATGTGCCTAGTTTAATAGGAGGACTCAAAACACAAATTGCGTCAGAGTTCGTATTTTCCTCTTCCTCTGTTTGTTCTCTTACTACCAGAAAACTCCGTCCACTAGCGTTATATACCCACTTGGTTTCTGGTATTTATGAATTTCTCCTCGACTATTCTAGTGCTTACCTAAATACTGGGCTTAGTTAGCTCCGTGCCCGATTCTTAGCCCGGTACCCACAGTAGTGGCCTTTGGCTCTAAGGTGATATCCCCTTTGACGGGGATACAGTGAGAAATCTCTTTACGAAATTATTGTTTATTTCCTAATCCCTGAAGTGGTGACCTGGTGGTCTAGGGGGTAAGGTGTCAGACTTCTGTGCTGGCGGCCGGGGTTCAATCCTCGGTCCCGGCAAAGATTTATCTGATTACCAAACCCTTCCTTCAATTCTGGCAAGACATCTTGTGAATGTGTGTAATGCCAGGCCACCACCGTGGTTCGGATTCCACGTTAAACTGTAGGTCCTCCATTTCATCTCACAATCACCCTACCATTACACATTAGCGTAAGTGCGTACAACCCGAATGGGTAGTAAGACGCGGTACTAATAATAATAATCCTAATCCCTGAAACTATAATGTAAGTAGTACATAAGCGTATAACCCGAACGGGTAGTAAGAGGCGCTGCTAAACAAATATATATTTTAATCCTCCTCACAACTGGAGGGGCAGCTGTCTTCTTTTGTCTGGTTAGACAGCACATGTGCGCAAACTCTATTTGAGTCAATTGGTTTTGAAATGTGAGCCGGTCTACCAAACATAAATATGCTATCGAGCAGGACCCACAAAGTTGAAACTATTCCAACTCAAGCCGAGTGCACTGAGCGGATGGTGCTGAACTCTTGTCATTGGTCTAGAGATCGTCATGCGAGTAGCTCTTGTTTTTCGGTGAACGTGTGAATTTACATTTAATCTTAAAATACGTATTTATATTATTTAATCAATCGTAATTAATTCAAACAATGATTTTGTAAAGTATACATTTCTTTAACTTTGTAAAAAGACTTTTATAAGTAGATAAGATAGATTTGGTAAAGTCCTTTATTATTTTTATAGCAAACTTATAAACTAGTGCTAGTTTGATTCATGCCTTAAGATGAGGCCAGCAAATTTCTTGGAGTCTCGGATGGGTATTGGTTGAAATATTTCTGTTGAAGTAGTTAAATTGGTGTTAATACACGTCTATGAAGGTGTCGAATGGCTGTCGCTAAATGTCTGTTGAATTAGTCAAATGTGTGAAATTATATGTCTATTGAAAGAGTCAAATGGTTGTCAATACAAGTACGTTGAATTGGTCAAATGGGTGCCATTATTATTCTGTTTATTTAAGTAGTCAAATTAGTGTGCTATTATATGTCTATTGAATTAGTCAAACCAGTGTAGATATACGTATGTTGATGTTGTTAAATCAAGGCTGAAGCTATCGAATAAACGCAAAGACACGTCTACCCTTTTAGTTAATGTCAACTTCCAAAATGGCAGACTATTAAAGAAATACCATCAATAATATGAATAAAATACGGTCATCTACACTAATATTTTAAGGCTGGTTTTTATCTGTCTTACTTAGTAGGACCAAAATATTGCTGAGCTAGTATCTAAAACATTAACACAAGACCCTCTACTTCCTTTCAACAGACAAACATTCCTATTTATTTAGCACTGCGTCTTACTACCCGTTCGGGTTATACGCTTAAGTACTAATTACGCTAATGGATTAGGAATAGGGAAGGTTGAATATAGAGGACGTGAACCCGCATTTGCGTGGAGGGAGAGTGGAAAACTATTGAGGAAAAAACCACCCCCAGTTCACCCGACCGAGATTCGAACCTCGATCTCCCCATCCTCGGCTAGCGCGTTAGATAACTACGCCACCGAGGCGGGTAACCTTCCTATTACTATAGACCACGGGCACAGAGAAGTGAGAAACAGACTCAACCTTATGGGGGTTTCACTGCACTTCATTTGCCAGCTTGAGTCCTTCAACACTGGGGATCGCTAGTGTCATTGCTAAGTGATGATAGGACTAACCACAGCGATCCTAGTGGTGAAGAAATCAAGATGTCAAAAGGAGCGCAATCATTTTAACTTGGAGGTTGAGTGTCTAGGTATATAATTTGTCTGTGTCCTAAGACCAGTAATCGGTCGATCTAGCGGCCATTTTCAGTCGATCATATAAATAAACTACATTGTTATTAAAAGTCGATCGTTTAGTCTTATAAGCTCACAAATGTATTAATACATCAATTAATATCAAATCATATTTTAATGTGTCCAAAATTACCCCCCCCCCCTTTTTTTTTTGCGTAGTCCTATACCACCAAGGTTTGTTGGTTATACATTCCTGATCTTCTACCAACAGTATAACCCAGTACTCAGTACACCCTGCCAGTATTCGAACCTTAACCTTCCATCAACAGGAAACCGGACAAGATTATACAGACGTCTTTATCAACGTTTCACCGGTATAGGTGCCACAAAAAGAATATAATAATTATGAAAATTCTCTAATCGGTTCCTGTAATATCCTTTCATCACAACACCTTCCCTTTTAACTAGAGATTTCGGTTTTTTCGGTTGTGATAACCAATAATTAAAGGGTGAAAATCCATCTGCCAGTGAGAAATCCTTTCAACACTTTTAACATCTAAAACGAAATTCTTTGTTTTCGGAACCTGCCACCCCTAAATGTGTTAAATAACTTTTTTTCCTCCTAACTATTTCTTCTCCCCTTCCCCTCAATCCTTGATCTATCATAACCACTACGAACCACAGGAGCGGCCCTTTTTTTTTTCTTCTCCCTCACCAACAACCCTCAGCCAACACCACCCTCTTTCGTGTTAGGGGTCATTGACATCGTTGGCAGGGTGCAAACTCCAAAGAACTTATTGACAAAGAGACTACAGTTTTATCGGCGCTCTTATGATCCTAACTTTGTTTTTCATATTCGAATGACACAAAGTGACAGAAATGACACGTCCTACTATTTATTAAACTGATTATTTACTTTAGATTGTAGATCCTATTAGTCTCACTTACTGTGTCATACTACCCGTCCAGACTATCTACATATTTACACAAATGAAGTAGGGATTAGAAATGAAGAATTTAGAGAAATTGTGTCTATATTTGCGTATAATGGAAGAGGAAAACCATTAAAAAAACCTTTGCACACCCGAGTGGAATTTTAACCCTGAATTACCCATCACCTCCTTTGTCTGCGGGCCTGCCACTGTGAATTGGATGGTAAGTATTGCTATTCATGGTCGTGGGTTTGATTTTTTTTTTTGGGTAAACATTTTTTACATTTATCTGCCTTAAAAATAAGATATCTGCGTTTAAGTGATAGCTTGTGTTTTTTTTATACCACCACGTCTTACTACCTGTTCAGGTTATACATATACATGATTATTACTCTCATGGGGCAGGGATGAGGAAGGAAGCATTTTAGAGGTAAACTGCCCACATTTGCGTGTAAGGAGAGTGAGAAACCATTTATGGAAAAAAAAACCTCAATAGACCCAATAAGATTCAAATCAAAATATTCCCGTCTCACATGAGAGTAACGCCTCAGACCGTTCAGCCACTGAAGCGGGTAGGTGATGTCTAGTATGTTGTAACACGGCGGTGAATTCGATATACCTCAGACACTGTTCAAAATGAACACGAATGAAGTCAGTACGTGCGGCATCGTGAATCGTCAACATTTCTTACTTGCTCGTACTAACTCATTATACATCCATTACCGTTTCCATCTGTGGACTGGATCAGTTGTTTATACAAACCATATATTCTCCACTACCAGCTGGCTAGGCCTGTCGTAACTTCATATACCCTTATAATCTAACTTAAGACTAGGAGAGGCACAACATCCAGTCCCTGGTCGTTATTTATC
This sequence comes from Timema cristinae, assembly GCA_039000515.1. NCBI lineage: Eukaryota > Metazoa > Arthropoda > Insecta > Phasmatodea > Timematidae > Timema > Timema cristinae. Next base: position 25,292,702 of record JBCFYV010000100.1, on the reverse strand, counting down.
CCTGTTAGGGTAAACCCACATTTTCACTCAATTTTAAGTTTTCGGTTATGCCGGGAATCTAACCCGGAACCCTTAGATCAATAGGCAGACATGCTAACGATTGAGCTAAGATGTCGATCTCGTAATAACTAATACATATTTTATATACATCTGACAAAATCTAAAGCTCTCGCACTAAGTTTTTTTTTAGCACCGCGTCTTACTACCCGTTCAGGTTATACGCTTAAGTACTAATTACGCTAATGGTTAAGGGAATATGGAAATTACATTTATAGGAAGTGTACCCACATTTGCTTGGAGGGAAAATGGAAAACAATTTATTAAAAACCACCCTTAGTACACCCGACCGAGATTCTAACCTCGATCTCCCTGTCATCAGTAGTCTAGTCAACTGTCTGTCTATCTATTGATATAAATGGTTTCCCACTCTCCCCCATGCAAATACAGTTATATTGCATTTAACACTCTACCTTCATCATTCCTATTTCTTATCGTAATTAATGGATGCGTACAACTCAAACAAGTACTTACTTAGTCGCGGTGGGGAAAAAAACAGACTTCAATAAGATTCGAATGAATAAGAGGTTGCTCAGTTCAAACATGGTTTGCCTTTTCTCTGAATAGAGGCTTAAATTATATATTAAAAATCCTCTTTATGTATCAATGTATCTGTATATATCTGATGGAGGGACCATAAACTCAGGACTTATGTCAATACCACTTTTGTGTCTGAATTTCGAAATAATATGAAACAAGAATTCACTGAAAGCATTTTTGTTACCAAAAGTTGCCAATTTTGATACTAAATTAGTTACAGTAGTTTTTTTTACTGTAATTTCATCACAAGATATTTAAATAAATGGTATGACACAATCGCATAAGATTTCTCATTATGTCTATTAGGACTATAGCTAGGAATAGGATGTTTAAAAACATATTTTAAGTAAACTACCCTGAAGTAAGTTTTCCTCATAAAAACAAACACATCATGTTGTTGATCACAATAAACATGCTTTATTTACATACATTTTAAACAAATTGGAATTTTTCAAAAATAAGTTATATGTAAATTTATTTAAACCTATTTTAAATGTGTAAGAATAAAAACATATTATTATATATCAGGAAACCCAGATACCCATTTTGAACTTAAACTTAAATGTCAAATTTAAAAAAAATTGAATTTTTGTATAATTTGTCATAAATAAACTATCCATATATTAATTTATTTTAGAAAAATAAACATACGTTATTATTGATCATGTAAAATAGTTCCCTGATACCAATTTTGAATAAAATCATTAGGTATCAAAAAAGTTTCATTTTACAAAAAGCATTCATGATTAAAATACTTTAAATTGATTTTTTAAATTATATATAATTATTTAGAAAGTAAAAAATTTAACATATATCCATTTTAACTAGCTAGAAAAATTTTATAAAAATATTTAAGTATTATCAAAAAAATCACAAGTTAACTACCCTGACAAGAGTTTCCTCCCCAAAAATAAGTACGGTTATTTTTTTCCTTTCAAACACTCCCCAATTATACATTTTAAACAAAATCGTTAAAACACGTAAGAATGTTTGGTTTGTACTTGAATTTTTTTTTTCAGATGGGATTACTCAAATGTTTCGTAAAAACACGGTTTGCAAAAAGTATATTGTGTCATTATGAATACTATACTGTATTTATATATAATGCAAAATTTATTGATAATCTATGTTATTTATTTGAGGTATTTAACATGCACTCTCTGAACCGACTGACTATATCAGCACACGAGAATTTCTATGAACGAAAGCGAAAGTTTCCACCAATTTTGCTTGAAAACGTATTTTCACATAATTTATAGGATTCCTTTACATGTCACAATCGACATAGGACTGACGGCTTTACTTCCCCTCCGAAGGAAGTTGTGCTATATATTTTTATCGCTCAAGAAAAATCCGTCAACCCCGTCTGGGTTTGAACCTACGAATACCGGGTCCTGAGGGGAGCACTATTCTCCAAAACCACCGAGGGCCTCTTAGAAAATACTTTTTTTTTTGTGGCAGAAATTGATAGCATTTTACTTAATAATTTATTTTATTGGTATTGATAAGATCTAACAAAAGTGACAGATGAAAATCACATGAGTTGACGTATGAATACGTGAAAGTATATCTAGTAATAGTATTTCTGTCAAATAATGTCCTTCTTATGAAAATTGTCTTCTCCTTCCTATGTCCATGGAATTAGTTAGTAGAGTAGAACAATCAGTTTTAGATTATTCTATAGTTTATTATAGAAATACCTGACGTCATTGAGAGAAAGTGAACTATTATTTATTAGTAGTAAATCATTATTTATTTATCATTTGAATATGATGTTAGCCTCACCGTCTCTTTATATATAACACAAAGTGTATTTTCTGACCCTTCTATATATATTGCGATAAGTATATTTTGATTTACTGATCCTTTCATATACATCGCGAGGAGTGTATTTTAGTTTCTCGAGCTCCAAGTTTTATAGGCGTATGGAAGAAACAAAATTTCAACGCTGAGCGCGGATAACAGCTTGTACCACTTGACTAAAGTGACGTAAAAAAAAAGAAGGTAGAAGGGCACATGGGGGGGGGGGGGGGGGGTTGCTTATTTAAGTGGAGCTTCTAACAAGATCAGCAAACATGAACGTGAAAGTGTCAAGAAGTTATTCGAAAGATTGAGAGAGAGGGGGGATTTGTTTAATGAGTTATATCTTCAACAACGCTTTTGCAAGCTCCTTGTAAACAACCCTCGCGATTTTTATCCTATTTTAGACGCTTGGTTTTTCGTCGACTACACACTATTCCTTCAATATGGTTGCGTTCTCACTGCCAGGCTAGCTACCACAAACAAAGATACAAAAAAAAAAAAAAGGATGAGCACGATGATTCCTGACCTTTCCCTTAGCGTTTTGGATTGTGGTTAGATGAAGAAAATGTAAGACGGAGGAGAGAAAGAAAAAAAAAACAGGAGGGTAGAAGAGGACAGCAAAAAGAAAGATAAGAAAAATAAAAGTAACACGAGGTTAGGAAAGGTGGGTAGAGGGAGGGTAGAAAAAAAAAAAAGGAAGACATGAGAAGGGCTGATGGTTTTATATAACGGCTTCAACACGGAAAATTCTTTCTCAGCTCCCTCTAGATTTGTTCATGTTTCTTCTTCTCTGGGTCATTTGTCTTGGGATTTTAGAATATAAATAAGAAAGTAGCACCATATGGAGTTAATATGTCATAACGAGCTCAAAAAAAGGCGTGTTTGTTTAGTTTTGATTGGAATACTAAACTAAAGCCAGATTATTTTTTTTTGTTGCATTTAAAGTTCACCTTATAAACCATATGATTATATCAGCCAAAAAACTTACAAACTAACTTATTCTATAGCATATCTACATATTTACACAAATGAAGTAGGGATTAGAAATGAAGAATTTAGAGAAATTGTGTCTATATTTGCGTATAATGGAAGAGGAAAACCATTAAAAAAACCTTTGCACACCCGAGTGGAATTTTAACCCTGAATTACCCATCACCTCCTTTGTCTGCGGGCCTGCCACTGTGAATTGGATGGTAAGTATTGCTATTCATGGTCGTGGGTTTGATTTTTTTTTTTGGGTAAACATTTTTTACATTTATCTGCCTTAAAAATAAGATATCTGCGTTTAAGTGATAGCTTGTGTTTTTTTTATACCACCACGTCTTACTACCTGTTCAGGTTATACATATACATGATTATTACTCTCATGGGGCAGGGATGAGGAAGGAAGCATTTTAGAGGTAAACTGCCCACATTTGCGTGTAAGGAGAGTGAGAAACCATTTATGGAAACAAAAAAACCCTCAATAGACCCAATAAGATTCAAATCAAAATATTCCCGTCTCACACGAGAGTAACGCCTCAGACCGTTCAGCCACTGAAGCGGGTAGGTGATGTCAAGTATGTTGTAACACGGCGGTGAATTGGATATACCTCAGACACTGTTCAAAATGAACACGAATGAAGTCAGTACGTGCGGCATCTGTGAATCGTCAACATTTCTTACTTGCTCGTACTAACTCATTATACATCCATTACCGTTTCCATCTGTGGACTGGATCAGTTGTTTATACAAACCATATATTCTCCACTACCAGCTGGCTAGGCCTGTCGTAACTTCATATACTTTATAATCTAACTTAAGACTAGGAGAGGCACAACATCCAGTCCCTGGTCGTTAGTTTATCCCTGTTAGGGTAAACCCACATTTTCACTCAATTTTAAGTTTTCGGTTATGCCGGGAATCTAACCCGGAACCCTTAGATCAATAGGCAGACATGCTAACGATTGAGCTAAGATGTCGTATCTCGTACTAACTAATACATATTTTATATACATCTGACAAAATCTAAAGCTCTCGCACTAAGTTTTTTTTTAGCACCGCGTCTTACTACCCGTTCAGGTTATACGCTTAAGTACTAATTACGCTAATGGTTTAAGGGAATATGGAAATTACATTTATAGGAAGTGTACCCACATTTGCTTGGAGGGAAAATGGAAAACAATTTACTAAAAACCACCCTTAGTACACCCGACCGAGATTCTAACCTCGATCTCCCTGTCATCAGTAGTCTAGTCAACTGTCTGTCTATCTATTGATATAAATGGTTTCCCACTCTCCCCCATGCAAATACAGTTATATTGCATTTAACACTCTACCTTCATCATTCCTATTTCTTATCGTAATTAATGGATGCGTACAACTCAAACAAGTACTTACTTAGTCGCGGTGGGGAAAAAAACAGACTTCAATAAGATTCGAATGAATAAGAGGTTGCTCAGTTCAAACATGGTTTGCCTTTTCTCTGAATAGAGGCTTAAATTATATATTAAAAATCCTCTTTATGTATCAATGTATCTGTATATATCTGATGGAGGGACCATAAACTCAGGACTTATGTCAATACCACTTTTGTGTCTGAATTTCGAAATAATATGAAACAAGAATTCACTGAAAGCATTTTTGTTACCAAAAGTTGCCAATTTTGATACTAAATTAGTTACAGTAGTTTTTTTTACTGTAATTTCATCACAAGATATTTAAATAAATGGTATGACACAATCGCATAAGATTTCTCATTATGTCTATTAGGACTATAGCTAGGAATAGGATGTTTAAAAACATATTTTAAGTAAACTACCCTGAAGTAAGTTTTCCTCATAAAAACAAACACATCATGTTGTTGATCACAATAAACATGCTTTATTTACATACATTTTAAACAAATTGGAATTTTTCAAAAATAAGTTATATGTAAATTTATTTAAACCTATTTTAAATGTGTAAGAATAAAAACATATTATTATATATCAGGAAACCCAGATACCCATTTTGAACTTAAACTTAAATGTCAAATTTAAAAAAAATTGAATTTTTGTATAATTTGTCATAAATAAACTATCCATATATTAATTTATTTTAGAAAAATAAACATACGTTATTATTGATCATGTAAAATAGTTCCCTGATACCAATTTTGAATAAAATCATTAGGTATCAAAAAAAGTTTCATTTTACAAAAAGCATTCATGATTAAAATACTTTAAATTGATTTTTTAAATTATATATAATTATTTAGAAAGTAAAAAATTTAACATATATCCATTTTAACTAGCTAGAAAAATTTTATAAAAATATTTAAGTATTATCAAAAAAATCACAAGTTAACTACCCTGACAAGAGTTTCCTCCCCAAAAATAAGTACGGTTATTTTTTTCCTTTCAAACACTCCCCAATTATACATTTTAAACAAAATCGTTAAAACACGTAAGAATGTTTGGTTTGTACTTGAATTTTTTTTTTCAGATGGGATTACTCAAATGTTTCGTAAAAACACGGTTTGCAAAAAGTATATTGTGTCATTATGAATACTATACTGTATTTATATATAATGCAAAATTTATTGATAATCTATGTTATTTATTTGAGGTATTTAACATGCACTCTCTGAACCGACTGACTATATCAGCACACGAGAATTTCTATGAACGAAAGCGAAAGTTTCCACCAATTTTGCTTGAAAACGTATTTTCACATAATTTATAGGATTCCTTTACATGTCACAATCGACATAGGACTGACGGCTTTACTTCCCCTCCGAAGGAAGTTGTGCTACATATTTTTATCGCTCAAGAAAAATCCGTCAACCCCGTCTGGGTTTGAACCTACGAATACCGGGTCCTGAGGGGAGCACTATTCTCCAAAACCACCGAGGGCCTCTTAGAAAATACTTTTTTTTTTTGTGGCAGAAATTGATAGCATTTTACTTAATAATTTATTTTATTGGTATTGATAAGATCTAACAAAAGTGACAGATGAAAATCACATGAGTTGACGTATGAATACGTGAAAGTATATCTAGTAATAGTATTTCTGTCAAATAATGTCCTTCTTATGAAAATTGTCTTCTCCTTCCTATGTCCATGGAATTAGTTAGTAGAGTAGAACAATCAGTTTTAGATTATTCTATAGTTTATTATAGAAATACCTGACGTCATTGAGAGAAAGTGAACTATTATTTATTAGTAGTAAATCATTATTTATTTATCATTTGAATATGATGTTAGCCTCACCGTCTCTTTATATATAACACAAAGTGTATTTTCTGACCCTTCTATATATATTGCGATAAGTATATTTTGATTTACTGATCCTTTCATATACATCGCGAGGAGTGTATTTTAGTTTCTCGAGCTCCAAGTTTTATAGGCGTATGGAAGAAACAAAATTTCAACGCTGAGCGCGGATAACAGCTTGTACCACTTGACTAAAGTGACGTAAAAAAAAAGAAGGTTGAAGGGCACATGGGGGGGGGGGGGGTTGCTTATTTAAGTGGAGCTTCTAACAAGATCAGCAAACATGAACGTGAAAGTGTCAAGAAGTTATTCGAAAGATTGAGAGAGAGGGGGGATTTGTTTAATGAGTTATATCTTCAACAACGCTTTTGCAAGCTCCTTGTAAACTACCCTCGCGATTTTTATCCTATTTTAGACGCTTGGTTTTTCGTCGACTACACACTATTCCTTCAATATGGTTGCGTTCTCACTGCCAGGCTAGCTACCACAAACAAAGATACAAAAAAAAAAAAAAAAAAGGATGAGCACGATGATTCCTGACCTTTCCCTTAGCGTTTTGGATTGTGGTTAGATGAAGAAAATGTAAGACGGAAGAGAGAGAGAAAAAAAAACAGGAGGGTAGAAGAGGACAGCAAAAAGAAAGATAAGAAAAATAAAAGTAACACGAGGTTAGGAAAGGTGGGGTAGAGGGAGGGTAGAAAAAAAAAAAGGAAGACATGAGAAGGGCTGATGGTTTTATATAACGGCTTCAACACGGAAAATTCTTTCTCAGCTCCCTCTAGATTTGTTCATGTTTCTTCTTCTCTGGGTCATTTGTCTTGGGATTTTAGAATATAAATAAGAAAGTAGCACCATATGGAGTTAATATGTCATAACGAGCTCAAAAAAAGGCGTGTTTGTTTAGTTTTGATTGGAATACTAAACTAAAGCCAGATTATTTTTTTTTGTTGCATTTAAAGTTCACCTTATAAACCATATGATTATATCAGCCAAAAAACTTACAAACTAACTTATTCTATAGCATATCTACATATTTACACAAATGAAGTAGGGATTAGAAATGAAGAATTTAGAGAAATTGTGTCTATATTTGCGTATAATGGAAGAGGAAAACCATTAAAAAAACCTTTGCACACCCGAGTGGAATTTTAACCCTGAATTACCCATCACCTCCTTTGTCTGCGGGCCTGCCACTGTGAATTGGATGGTAAGTATTGCTATTCATGGTCGTGGGTTTGATTTTTTTTTTTGGGTAAACATTTTTTACATTTATCTGCCTTAAAAATAAGATATCTGCGTTTAAGTGATAGCTTGTGTTTTTTTTATACCACCACGTCTTACTACCTGTTCAGGTTATACATATACATGATTATTACTCTCATGGGGCAGGGATGAGGAAGGAAGCATTTTAGAGGTAAACTGCCCACATTTGCGTGTAAGGAGAGTGAGAAACCATTTATGGAAACAAAAAAACCCTCAATAGACCCAATAAGATTCAAATCAAAATATTCCCGTCTCACACGAGAGTAACGCCTCAGACCGTTCAGCCACTGAAGCGGGTAGGTGATGTCAAGTATGTTGTAACACGGCGGTGAATTGGATATACCTCAGACACTGTTCAAAATGAACACGAATGAAGTCAGTACGTGCGGCATCTGTGAATCGTCAACATTTCTTACTTGCTCGTACTAACTCATTATACATCCATTACCGTTTCCATCTGTGGACTGGATCAGTTGTTTATACAAACCATATATTCTCCACTACCAGCTGGCTAGGCCTGTCGTAACTTCATATACTTTATAATCTAACTTAAGACTAGGAGAGGCACAACATCCAGTCCCTGGTCGTTAGTTTATCCCTGTTAGGGTAAACCCACATTTTCACTCAATTTTAAGTTTTCGGTTATGCCGGGAATCTAACCCGGAACCCTTAGATCAATAGGCAGACATGCTAACGATTGAGCTAAGATGTCGTATCTCGTACTAACTAATACATATTTTATATACATCTGACAAAATCTAAAGCTCTCGCACTAAGTTTTTTTTTAGCACCGCGTCTTACTACCCGTTCAGGTTATACGCTTAAGTACTAATTACGCTAATGGTGTAAGGGAATATGGAAATTACATTTATAGGAAGTGTACCCACATTTGCTTGGAGGGAAAATGGAAAACAATTTATTAAAAACCACCCTTAGTACACCCGACCGAGATTCTAACCTCGATCTCCCTGTCATCAGTAGTCTAGTCAACTGTCTGTCTATCTATTGATATAAATGGTTTCCCACTCTCCCCCATGCAAATACAGTTATATTGCATTTAACACTCTACCTTCATCATTCCTATTTCTTATCGTAATTAATGGATGCGTACAACTCAAACAAGTACTTACTTAGTCGCGGTGGGGAAAAAAACAGACTTCTATAAGATTCGAATGAATAAGAGGTTGCTCAGTTCAAACATGGTTTGCCTTTTCTCTGAATAGAGGCTTAAATTATATATTAAAAATCCTCTTTATGTATCAATGTATCTGTATATATCTGATGGAGGGACCATAAATTCAGGACTTATGTCAATACCACTTTTGTGTCTGAATTTCGAAATAATATGAAACAAGAATTCACTGAAACCATTTTTGTTACCGAAAGTTGCCAGTTTTGATACTAAATTATTTACAGTAGTTTTTTTTAACTTTAATTTCATCACAAGATATTTAAATAAATGGTATGACACAATCGCATAAGATTTCTCATTATGTCTATTAGGACTATAGCTAGGAATAGGATGTTTAAAAACATATTTTAAGTAAACTACCCTGGAGTAAGTTTTCCTCATAAAAACAAACACATCATGTTGTTGATCACAATAAACATTCTTTATTTACATACATTTTAAACAGAATTGTTCAAATATTTTTTAACAAATTTGAATTTTTAAAAAATAAGTTATATGTAAATTTATTTAAACCTATTTTAAATGTGTAAGAATAAAAACATATTATATATCAGGAAACCCAGATACCTATTTTGAACTTAAACTTAAATGTCAAATTTAAAAAAAATTGAATTTTTGTATAATTTGTCATAAATAAACTATCCATATATTAATTTATTTTAGAAAAATAAACATACGTTATTATTGATCATGTAAAATAGTCCCCTGATACCAATTTTGAATAAAATCATTAGTTATCAAAAAAAGTCTCATTTTACAAAAAGCATTCATGATTAAAATACTTTAAATTGATTTTTTAAATTATATATAATTATTTAGAAAGTAAAAAATTTAACATATACCCATTTTAAATAGCTAGAAAAATGTTATAAAAATATTTAAGTATTATCAAAAAAATCACAAGTGAACTACCCTGACAAGAGTTTCCTCCCCAAAAATAAGTACGGTTATTTTTTTCCTTTCAAACACTCCCCAATTATACATTTTAAACAAAATCGTTAAAACACGTAAGAATGTTTGGTTTGTACTTGATTTTTTTTTCAGATGGGATTACTCAAATGTTTCGTAAAAACACGGTTTGCAAAAAGTATATTGTGTCATTATGAATACTATACTGTATTTATATATAATGCAAAATTTATTGATAATCTATGTTATTTATTTGAGGTATTTAACATGCACTCTCTGAACCGACTGACTATATCAGCACACGAGAATTTCTATGAACGAGAGCGAAAGTTTCCACCAATTTTGCTTGCAAACGTATTTTCACATAATTTCAAGGATTCCTTTACATGTCACAATCGACATAGGACCGACGGCTTTACTTCCCCTCCGAAGGAAGTTGTGCTACATATTTTTATCGCTCAAGAAAAATCCGTCAACCCCATCTGGGTTTGAACCCACGAATACCGGGTCGTGAGGGGAGCACTATTCTCCAAAACCACCGAGGGCCTCTTAGAAAATACTTTTTTTTGCGGCCGAAATTGATAGCATTTTACTTAATAATTTATTTTATTGGTATTGATAAGATCTAACAAAAGTGACAGTTGAAAATCACATGAGTTGACGTATGAATACGTGAAAGTATATCTAGTAATAGTATTTCTGTCAAATAATGTCCTTCTTATGAAAATTGTCTTCTCCTTCCTATGTCCATGGAATTAGTTAGTAGAGTAGAACAATCAGTTTTAGATCATTCTATAGTTTATTATAGAAATACCTGACGTCATTGAGAGAAAGTGAACTATTATTTATTATTAGTAAATCATTATTTATTTATCATTTGAAGATGATGTTAGCCTCACCGTCTCTTTATATATAACACAAAGTGTATTTTCTGACCCTTCTATTTTTATTGCGATAAGTATATTTTGATTTACTGATCCTTTCATATACATCGCGAGGAGTGTATTTTAGTTTCTCGAGCTCCAAGTTTTATAGGCGTATGGAAGAAACAAAATTTCAACGCTGAGTGCGGATAACAGCTTGTACCACTTGACTAAAGTGACGTAAAAAAAAAAGAAGGTAGAAGGGCACATGGGGGGAGGGGGGGGGTTGCTTATTTAAGTGGAGCTTCTAACAAGATCAGCAAACATGAACGTGACAGTGTCAAGAAGTTATTCGAAAGATTGAGAGAGAGAGAGAGAGAGAGGGGGATTTGTTTAATGAGTTATATCTTCAACAACGCTTTTGCAAGCTCCTTGTAAACAACCCTCGCTATTTTTATCCTATTTTAGACGCTTGGTTTTTCGTCGACTACACACTATTCCTTCAATATGGTTGCGTTCTCACTGCCAGGCTAGCTACCACAAACAACGATACAAAAAAAAAAAAAAGGATGAGCACGATGATTCCTGACCTTTCCCTTAGCGTTTTGGATTGTGGTTGGATGAAGAAAATGTAAGACGGAAGAGAGAAAGAAAAAAAAACAGGAGGGTAGAAGAGGACAGCAAAAAGAAAGATAAGAAAAATAAAAGTAACACGAGGTTAGGAAAGGTGGGGTAGAGGGAGGGTAGAAAAAAAAAAAGGAAGACATGAGAAGGGCTGATGGTTTTATATAACGGCTTCAACACGGAAAATTCTTTCTCAGCTCCCTCTAGATTTGTTCATGTTTCTTCTTCTCTGGGTCATTTGTCTTGGGGTTTTTAGAATATAAATAAGAAAGTAGCACCATATGGAGTTAATATGTCATAACGAGCTCAAAAAAAGGCATGTTTGTTTAGTTTTTTGATTGGAATATTAAACTAAAGCCAGATTTTTTTTTTTGTTGCATTTAAAGTTCACCTTATAAACCATATGATTATATATCAGCCAAAAACTTACAAACTAACTTATTCTATAGCATTCACTACAAATAGTGCCCAAGTTGTGAATTCATAGCTGGGATAATGGACCCCAATTTTACAATTGCTAAATTTTTACGGCCGTACCAAAAATTGAACCTGTGAGTCATAGTAAAATATATTTTAAAATAGCAGTTCTTTGCAGTGATGACTGAGATTATCACGCTAATATGTATCAGAAACTTTTTATAGGGAATAAGTTTATTATTATTATTATTATTATTTAGCACCGCGTCTTACTACCCGGTCGGATTATACGCTTTAAGTACTAATTACGCTAATGAATTAGGAAGGTTGACTTAGAGGAAGTGAACCCGAATTTGCGTGTAGGGAGAGTGGAAAACCATTTAGGAAAAACCACCCCCAGTTCACCCGACCGAGATTCGAACCTCTATCTCCCCGTCTTCGTCGGTTGAGCTCAACCCGACCTGCGCGTTAGCCAACTAAGCCACCGAGGCGGGTAATTTTATCTATAGAATGAGGTCCCACTCATCTTTCTAGTTTAATTGCCAAAGGTTATCAACTTTCCATACGTTTGAATAGTCGGCGTTTAATTTGAATTAATCAACACGTTTATGTTTCCCCTTCCCATCAAGGTGATAACTTTCAAACAAGCGCTCTATTTCTTGCAACCTAAAACTCAAAAATAGAATTATTATTTTTAAACAAAGATAAATATTTTATTTATTTTATTTATTCAATCACACAAATCAAGGGTGATGTAAGCAAAGAACATTCGTACATATGATTCACTGCTCACACAACGGGAAGCTGGAAATTCACCAGGAAAATCGGTTTTGCATTGAACGCTACTATTTTTGCCGACAGAGTGGACCCTGAACTTTAAAATGTGTATTCATTTGTCAAAATAGGCTCAGCCTTTTTCTCGTTATTTTAATCACTGGAAATGGGCTTTTAAAATTATATATTATTAAAATGTTTATCTAAGCACACTTTAAGATCATTTTACAATTTTTTTAAAGTATAACACATACATTTGACTAAATCATATCTAAACATTATTGTATCGTTTCATGCGCGAATTAAAGTGTAAGAAAATATTTTCGCGAAATTGACTACTTAGCCTTTATATGCGAATTATAGTTAAGTGTTGATTTAAATGCGAATTAACGATAAAAACTTTCCAATAAAAATAAATGATTCTCCAGTCCAGGAAATTAATTTTGTGATCAGAGATAAATAATCAAAAATAAAAAAGAAGGAAAAGTATCCAGGCAAACAAAATGATATATTTATTACCTACTATCATTGGTTCGTTTAGTGAACTATATATCAATTTTTGCCGTAATTTTTATATGTGTTGCACCGTACAACTTAGGTAAGAGTTAAGTTATAATTTTTAATCAAAAATAATGTTTCTATAGAATGATATATTTTTAAACAAAGATAAATATTTTTAGAGATCGAGTTAATATTTTAACGATGGAAAAATATTTTATTTACAAATTAAAACCATGCACAAATCAGGTTTTCCATGGTGATGTGAACAAAGAATGAAAAGCTGGAAATTATATGGAAAATTCAGATCTTCGTTACAAACTACTAATTTTTCCGACATCAATGAGCCCCTAACATTTAAAATGAGCGATCATTTGTCAAAATATTTTCAACCATTTTTTATAATTTATATTACTGGAAATTAGCTTATAAAATATATATAAGGCAAATTTTTCAAAAATACACTTCATGCTGATACAATTTAAGGTGTTGCACTTATTCCTGCAACACCTCATTAGCTCCTACCGAAGATCTCGTCGGGCTAGTGTAGTTCATGTAAGTTCATGTAAGTTCATGCTGATACAATTTAAGGTGTTGCACTTATTCCTGCAACACCTCATAAGCTCCTACCGAAGATCTCGTCGGGCTAGTGTAGTTCATGTAAGTTCATGTAAGTTCAAGCTAATTTATTTTTTTATTTTGCAGGAGTTTATACTACACCTTATATTTTATCGGCATAAAGTGTATTTTGAAATTTTTAATTTTTTTTTATATAAACTTAAATAAGTCTTTGCTTAACGGAAAAGGTAAAGTCCAAAATCCGGGTCAGGCAGAAATACAGGATATCTAATAGGCCTATATATGACCTCCAATGGCTGCATGGTGCACTGCGTTATAGATTTAGCTCAAACTATAATATGATACATAGTCACGCGAATTAGGAATATGTACAAAGTCTCAGCCTACATTATATCTTTATTAGAAGTGATTGAAAAAAAGTGGTCGGCATATTTGATGACATTGGCAGTGAACTTGTATAAGGTATATAAAAAGATACGCAATACTGACTACGGTTGTGGTATCGAAAGAAAAATATCAGAAGAAAAATATCGATACTGTACTTGTATCAAAAGAAAAGTATCGATACCAGTAAGTATTGATATTGAAATTTTAAACTGTAAAAATGTTATTTTTTATCAAGTAATAATTTCAACTTTCGCATAGTAATAATAATGATAATAATAATAGTATTTTCATATTTAGTTAAACATTGAAAATTATAATGATTTAACCATGTTATAGTATATAGGTCCATCGCGTCAATGCTACAGTAGCCCCATGGCTTCTTTGGTGCTGACTGACAGCTCACAGCTGACGGCCTTGTAAAGTTACCAGACCAAATTATGTATCCCTACGCCAAGCCATATGGTATGGAAAAACATGTGTTTAGCAGCTGTCACTTCAGACAGTCAAAATTTAGGTATATACCTAAATGTTGACTGTCAGAATTTAGTTGTGAGCTGTCAGTCAGCACCAAGGAAACCACGGAGCTACTGTATGTGTTTGAACTTGGAAGGTATAATATGTAGTATTGTATGATGAATATACCGATCCGATACCGAAGTGTGAGTACTTATATCAGTAAAATTATCGGGAAAAAAGTATTGAGTAAAAAAAAACACTAGTATTGAAAGAAAAATATCGATATAATTAAAGTATCGATACTTTTTTTCACATCCCTAATACTGACTCTGAGCTAGAGCTACGATCTGAGTATTGCAACATTTAAATAGGAGGATGAACTTAAATTCAATTTACTATCAATAAATTCTTCAGAACTTTGTGTGTGACAGGTGATGCGGTGTCTATTGATCTTAGAGTGCACGGTTCAATACTTAGCCCAACTGGCGGACTGGGTGTCGTGTTTCTAATTTAGAGTTAAGTTAGTATGTAAGTCGTGGGGAGATTTGATTGATGAGTAATCAACCCGAAGGTTAGTTTGACGCGCTTCCAATCCACTCAGATCTGGGCATGCACTTATCCTTTTGGCTAGTTAGTGTTATCCACACCATCTGGTAGAAAGCACATTTACTAGAGGAGTTCAGAAAGTGGGGTGGTTTCCCATTGATTTCCGCACCGGTTTTCTACAAGCAAGCGAGAAAGAACCTACCAACTTTGGCGGAAAGGTGACAATTTGAGTGGATGATAATTATTATTGGTATTTTCACATTTTAGTGTGTTTTATACATAGTTCGGGTGTACTTTTATGAAGTCAGAATATGTAGTAGGCTGTAAAGGTGAATATTCAATCAAAGATATTGATAAGTAGAGAGGAAAAAAAAAGAGAAGATTGGAGCAGGGAGGGCTCCAAATTTCCCGAGATAGCATAATAATACGGGGAAATCATAAAGGTTTTAGAGCCACTGTTTTAGATTAGAGGCACCCGTGTTCAAATATTTCACGGGAAAGCCAACGGAGGTTAAGGGTCTTTGACCCCCGATTACACCCTGCAGCTTTAAGAGTACCACGTACATATTAATTTTCTCAAAATACGCCACTGGCCTCCTGGCTCCCCTCCCCTCAACTGGTAGTGGTCAATATGATACGGACGCACGTGCACTTTCCAATATATCTTGAAATAGTTGTATATTCAAAATTATTTGGAATAGTGTTACCTATAAATATAATAATTTAAGACAGAAAAAAAAAACAGTTATATATAAAAAACGTATAGCCCAACTGGGTAGTATGACGTGGTACCAAAAGAAATAATTTAAACCTAAAAAGAATACAAGTATTGAATCTTAAATAAACTTGCTATCTCTAATTTATTATTATTATTTTTATGTTTATCTTGAATTGATATAGTTTAAGTTTACATAATAAATAGAGATGGATGGTAAATTCGATCCTCTCGATATATATCGATTCTTAAGGGTACTGATAGGGTCAAGAATCGAGAAAATTCCTCGATTCTTGATCTCTTGATTCCTAAAGATATGTGCAAATGATCGTGAATGCTTTATTAAGAGATTAATGAACATCGTATATTAAAGGTTGTTTGTAACCCATTTTTTCGTTAATTATTCCATATATTTGTATAGTAAAACTTATAAAAGCATTGATTAGATTTGAAAATCTAAAAATTGATGTTTTGCTTCAATATGTAAACATATTTACCGCGATAGCATTATGTATCCAAGAAAAAAAAACATAAATAAACATCCATATTAACAGATATCAACCCTGTGTTAAGAAATATATTCTAATTGTTTTACAAATTTACTATCACAAATTAAATAATAATAATATTGGTAGAGTTTATTTCAAAATTTTAAAGCCAACATTAAAGTCATGACTGTAATTTTCAAAGGAAAAATTGTTTTAAAAGTATAATTAATATTTAATAAACGTTTACCGACATTTCCAGAGTAAAATTAAACTGGTAAAAGAGGTTTACCTACAACGGCAGCCATATTGGTTTCAATTAACATAATCCAATATGGCCGTTCCCAATTCATTTAAGGCCTATTCCAATAAGAATTGAGTATCGAAGAATCGAGGTAAAAATTTAAGAATCGGAACCAAAAAACTGGTATCATCCCATCTCTAATAATAATTTTTTTTACTAATATATGTTACCCGTTTTTAAAAGCATGTTTAATTATTCCATTATATTATGTGCATTTAATCTTCTACTTATATAGTTACTACAGAATAACAAGATTGAGTTAGTTTGTAGGTCTTATGTTGATTTAATCTGTGTGTCTGTAAAGTGAATTTTAAGGTTCCGATTTAATAAACTTGACAGAAACATTTAAAACGCCGAATAAGAGTGTGATTTACAAACAAGTTTAACCCTAGAATATTACACAACACCCAGCCCCCTGGCCATTAATTAATCCCTGTGAAAATGGAAACTATAGTTCGCACAATGCGTCGGGAGCTGGCCTTTCAAACCACCAAGCCACAGAGACGACTGTGAAAGTAATACAGCATACAATAATTATATCAGTAACAAGAAAAATGTTTTGGTCTCATGTAATCACTTCCAACTAATTTCGCGCAGTCTTCTCTTGCCAAGTACAGTCAGATTCAAATAGAACGAAGTATTTTTGATATATATATATATAATATATTTTTTTTAGCACCGCGTCTTACTACCCGTTCGGGTTATACGTTTTAAGTACTAATTACGTTTATGGATTTAGAAATTGGAAAGGTTAAATTAGAGGAAGTGAACCCGCATTTGCGTGGAGGGAGAGTGGAAAACCATTTAGGAAAAACCACCCCTAGTTCACCCAACTGAGATTCGAACCTCGATCTCCCCGTCCTCAGCAGTCGAGCTCAACACGACAAGCGCGTTAGCCAACTACGCTACCGAGGCGGGTATTTTTTGTTAGTTACAAAATGTACTAAAGCTATCTACATAATATATGCATACGTCAGGTCATGGGATCTGCATGTATCACAATAGATAGGCGATATCAATAAAATATAAAATAACACTATTAATATATTAAATATCAATGTTAACACCAAAAAATGTGTTTGTATCGATCCATACCTACCAAGTGGCCACCGTCTGTTGGCGAATATAATGCCAAATTCTGTGAATAAATGTGTCATGTGGTTAGCACGACGAACCCTCCGGCAGATTATCTCAGCTTTCTAGAGCGGGGCCGCTATTTCTTCATTCAAGTAGCTCCTCATTTAGACTGAGTTGGCTCTATTCCAGACCCACTGATTCACAGATAAATCTGGAAGTGCCAGTGATCGAACCCGGGACCTCTGGATCTCTAGCCAAGAACTCTGACCACTAGACTACAGAGGAGGTCTTTTTATTTAATACAAACACACATTTTTTGCGGCCAAAACTGATAACAGCTTAGCATATTATTAGTGTTATCTTATAGCTATGGATAATATCTATCAAAAAATGACACGATGGGAATGTAAAGAAAGTGAGAAAAGAGCAGTATTTTTTTTTACAATTTTCATAGGAAAAAAAAAAATTGGCTCCATTATAAACATAGAGTTTAATTTTATTCACATGGTGTGATATCAACAGTTGTTGAATATCTGTTATGAAAATAACGGTAATAGATGACCAACTTGTTAAATGAAGAGAAAATGTTGGCATTAAATTCCAGGATATCCTTGATAGATATTCAACAAAATGTTGATATCACCATGTGAAGAAAATTAAACTCTATGTTTGTAGTGAAGAAATAGTTTATTTATTTTGTCCAAAAAACAGTTTTGATATAAAAACTGCAAAAAACATTTACTTTTTCTCACGTTCTCTACATCCACACGTGGCAGTAGGTCAAGTAACTTTTCTAGATGTCAGAAAAGATAGAGTGACCTGGCGGTCTAGGGGTAAGGTGCCGGGCTTCTGTGCTCTGGTCCGGGGTTCAATCCTCGGTCATGGCACAGATTTATCTGATTGCCAAAAACCTTCCTTCACCTCTGACAAGACATCTTGTGAATGTGGGGAATGCCAGGTCTCCACCGTGGTTCGGATTCCACGTTAAACTGTAGGTCCTCCATTTCATCTTACAATCACCCTAACATTACACATTAGCGTAAGTGCGTATAGCCCGAACGGGTAGTAAGACGTGGTGCTAATAATAATAATAATAATAATAATAATAATAATAATAATAATAACAACAGATAAGAAAGGCCTTTTCTGTGGAAATTGGACTGTACCGAGCTTGGTTGATTAACATTGCCAATTTGGGTGGTCCCAATCTCGTGTACAGAGGTATTGGGCGGGCAGTTTAGTCACTTGTAATACCCGGGTCATGTTCATGTGCGGCGTTTCTAATTCGCTTCGGAGAAACAATTGATCCAGTGCGCCATTTATGTTCGTATCGGAAATGTCTACCAACAGCTGTTAGCGGGGAGAGGGGGGGGGGATTTCCCTCTCGCTGTCATTTTCCCAGAAGACAATTTCAATGTAATATATTACTTCAGATGCCCAGATACTGAAATGAGGGGATCATAACGTATTTGGTTGACGGGGCCGTTTCATCGAACAGAGGATTGTTTTCATTTATATAATTAGGTTTTCACAATAAAATAAGGTAAACCCGATATTTTTTTTTTAGCACTGCGTCTTACTATCTATCTGGTTAGGCTATACGCTTATATACTAATTACGCCAATGAATTAGGAATGAGAAAGGTTGAGTTTAAAATAAATGCACCCGAATTTGCGTGGAAAACAATTTTGGTAATACTACCTTCAGTCACCCAACCGAGATTCAAACCCCGATCTCCTTGTCATCGGCAGTCTAGTCTAACACGAGAGTGACGCCTTAGACCATGTGGCCACTGAAGCAGATGTCCTTGGTAGTTTTAGGGTAAAGTGCTCACCTCCTTACCAAAGGCTCACGGGTTCAAATATTGCCAAGGCCAACGAATATTTGACGAGTGATAAAAATCCGTAGCACAGTTTCTTTCGGAGGTGAAGTAAATCCGTCGGTCTTGTGACAATTGAGGTATGTAAAGATTCCTGGAAGGTATGATATGAGATAATAACCTTCCGGCAAAATTTGTAAACTCCTTCTCGTTCTCTCAAAGAAATTCAGTGATCAACGCACCACCGTACTTATTCATGAAACCCCAAGTAAATTCCGTTCACGATATGTTTTTACCTGGATGACAGTTCGAAAATCATATGTTTAGGTTTTGGGTTGCCATCACTTGTAAAATATCACAGTTTTGTTATAAATGTGAAGATCTTTAATTACCTGTTATATATTACATTTAAAATAACGTAAACTTATGTTTTCTCATACTATTTCATTTTTTAAATAATTTCTTTTTATTCAACTCGAAACAATATTTTAAACATAATTAAAAGTACTTATTTTTTTGTTTTGGTACGTTACTGATTTTGTGTAATATAGTGCACACATCAATACCTTTTAATACAGGCATCGTATTTACTTGGAAAAGAGAAAATTGTTGTCATTTTTTTTACATAAAATAAATAATTTTATGATTATTTTATCGTATTTTGAAACATTTAACTGAATAAAATATTTTCATCAACTGCGTGTCTGCATCATTGTAAAAAACTTGTTTACCGTTATGTTCAATCATATGGTTCAGATTCGTCAGTCGCCATTTTGAAGCTATGTTCGTTAGAAGTTTTTGTGAAAGTGGTGTTAATATATTTTTTAAGGGGAATAAAACTATAAATAAACTTTGTGTCCGACCTCAAATAAATATATAAATAATATTGGCCTAAATTACTGTGGTTAACTATCACACTAATATATTACCATCTGTTTTCATTACAGTCATCCTAAGTGATAGATGTCATTTGTTGGCTTAGTGATATATTAGGGATTACTTCTAGTAACATTTCGAGCTGTCATCCAGGTAAACTTAGCTCGTGAATGACTTATAAATGTGATTTCTCCCAAGGTGGGTGACACTATCCAGCCAGTTGAAGTGCAATGAGTTTAATCTCTGTTTAATCAACTAAGAGATACTTTGGTTTAAATCTTGCTTGGATCGAAACTTAGAATTAACGTGATGCAAAATTAGATGAAGTACGACGGATTCACAGTATACTTTGATTTTATATTGCTGCAGGTATATTTGTCCTATCGAGGCCTATAAATTACGTCCTACCTATATAAAAGGCAAATTATGTATAATAGGCCTGTATAAGGTTCTGTAATACCTAAATACTGTCCTACCAATTAGATATATCCTGCTATGTAGATAATATTGTTCTGCTACCTTGATAATGTCCTGCCACGTAGATAATATTGTTCTGCTACCTAGATAAATGTCCTGCTACCTTGATAATATAACCTGCTAACTAGATAATGTCCTGCTACGTAGATAATATTGTTCTGCTACCTAGATAAATGTCCTGCTACCTTGATAATATAACCTGCTAACTAGATAATGTCCTGCTACGTAGATACTATTGTTTTGCTACCTAGATAAATGTCCTGCTACCTTGATAATATAACCTGCTAGATAATGTCCTGCTACGTAGATAATATTGTTCTGCTACCTTGATAATATAACCTGCTAACTAGATAATGTCCTGCTACGTAGATACTATTGTTCTGCTACCTAGATAAATGTCCTGCTACCTTGATAATATGACCTGCTAACTAGATAATATTGTTCTGCTACCTAGATAAATGTCCTGATACCTTGATAATATAACCTGCTAACTAGATAATGTCCTGCTACCTTGCTAATATAACTTTCTACCTAGATGTCCTGCCACGTAGATAAATGTCCTGCTACCTTAATAATATGTTCTGCTACCAAGATCCTATACATTTTTTGAGCAAAAATACAGTATTTTTAAAATGAAAAAATAATACAATATTGCTACCCCAGGTAAGTGCATTTCATCCAAACTATCATTTTCATCACCACCTCATTAAATTGGGTAGTTAACTAAACCTTGTATTAAACAAAACTAAAACAATTCAAGTAAAATAAAACTACAGCTCTCAAATGATCGAAAAAACTACCCGCTGTCAGAGATTAAACCCATAACCTTATCTTCTCAAAGCCCTCAACAGCCGAGATGAACCCAATCATAAGGGGCAGTTGCGGGTAAAAACTTTCAAAAAGCGACCGCGAAACCAAACTTCAAAGGTGTGCCGCGGTGACCTAGCCGTAGAGCTTGAGAGGAAGAAACTGGGTTCGTCCGTGATATGATTTTTTAAACTGTCTTGTAGATCGCTGAGGTCCAGCGTCGAGGGTAGCTTTTGGCAGGGGTGGTGGCGCCACTGGAATACTAGGGGGGAAGCGTGGAGAGAGATATTCACAACGAAGAAATGAAAGAGAGAGAGAGTGGATGAAGCGGGAAAACATGGAGGGGGTAGGAAAATGGGAAGGTAAAAGGGAAACGAGAAGGAGGGGTGATGTTGGGGTTGAGGGTGAGAGGGGGGGGCATTTCAGATCTTTGCCGATGACTGGTTGGTTCCTCTCGAGAAAAAGGACGCAGTCGGTTGGTTGGCGGTTGGACTTGCAACTCTTCTCAAGGCCTTCACATCCTTCTCTCTCTCTCTCTCTTTCTTTCTCCGTCCATCGCGTGAGAGCTATCGAGGGTTTTTATTTTTCTTGTTGGTGTGGTTTCCTCTTCTTCGCGCGAGGTTTGTTTTGTGCTTGTCGGACTAGAAGCGCGCGGACCAGTGAGAGTGAATAAAGACGGCACACCGTCTCTCGAGTTACATACAGCAAGTACTACGATTCACTTACTGACAACGGTCGCCGGTAGATACGCGTGTGTACTTTCTATCAGAAACCACGTGCGCTGCTTTCAGCCGGCGGAACGCACGGTCAGTGAACAGTGTTATTTAAGAAAAAAAAGCACTCCACAATTGGGTTTGCGTGTTTTTTAAAAAAAAATTCTGCGATAGAACATTAATTAGGACATTTTATTCTTAAAACAAAAACAAATGCGTAAATCTTTTGTTTCAAGCTCTGATGTGGCGTTACCAGAACCGGATCCTTGGGTTCGCGTCGATAGTGTTCCGAAGGATTAAAAACTAAGCGTGTTAATTTTATTTTTTTCTTGCGATTTATTTTTTCTTTCGCTGCCGCGGGTGAAACCTTTTATTCGTTTGGTATGTCCGCGGCGGTGACGCAACAACGTCCCAAGAAAAGAGCGCCGCTGACTCAGATCTGTCTCAACAGCGGCAATTGCAGCGATGGTGGAGCCGGATAACTTTGTCCGACACCCGCAAAAATATTCGTAAGTTTTTTTAAAGTCCTTCCGAAATTTAATATGTTCTAGAAAATGTTCTGCACAACTCTACTTAATATATAAAAAAAAATAAGTTTGCAAATATTATTGTTGATCGTTGATCGAATCCAAAACCATATGGTAGTAAAGGGTGTAATTATAAAGTTGTATATATCGTATATTTAGTAATATTCAAATAATACCTACAAGGCAGAGTTGTACTTTTTAGGGGGAAGGGTGCTTTGGGGGCTCAAACCGCTTCAGAAAAGTCCTGTTTTTTCTATTCTTTTAAAATACCTTATTGGAATCTTAAACAAGCTCATAACCATATACAGCCCCAATTTTGTTAAAAATACTTTAATTTATTTCGACGTGGGCTCAATATTTAAAAAAATTGGTTCTCCATTTCCTCTTGATTAAGCTTCACCACCCCCCCCTAAAATATTTGGGTACGGATCTTTTATATTAAAACTTTTGGTCATATTACTTTTTTGTTTCAATAACGTAATATCGCGTTTATTTATAGTTTCGATAAAACGATCTAGTCGCGCGAATTTCTTAGATACAATTTCATAACTTAATTTTATTTTTTTAAAGAGTAGTCATATTTAAATTCTAGTTACATTTTATTTTATAATATTTTGTTATTTTAAACATAAGGTTGCCTTAGTGGCAGCAAGCCTAGTTGTGATATTATTTTAACATTTGATCACGGAATGGTTTTGATCATGTATATTTGGCTTTGTCTTATCATTATTGTTCCTACATATCTACCAAACATAGTGGTAATTTAAAACGTGTAATCTCAGGACACAAATTAATTTTAAATCATGACTCACCCAAACGTTATATCAGTGCGCCATGTTTTTGTAGCCCACTGGAACTCTTGTATTGTAATCTTCTGCCCACATAAGTTAAATCAGTCATTATCTTCAATTTGATGATAAAGCTTCAAACCTTCAAAAACTTTTAAATTTAGACCAATATAAATATCCAAATTTTTTTCACAAGTTACCGTAGGTGTATAAAATGTTAAACAGAACGTGATATATTTGAAAATACAGCGCGAATAGCTAAAACTGCGGTAAAAGTGCGTATTATACTAAATTGATATTTCCTTTTTACGTTATTTACTAAAGGCTAATTCATCATACACTAACTAAAATAAACACCTTAACACGAGTAAGGTGATATAATAAGCTAGTTTGAGTTATGTAGATTAAAATAAACATTTTAAAAGTAGCTACAACTAAGTGCTTTTTTTTATCATTTGCTTGGACTTTATTTAATTATGTAACTGGGTGTCCGTACGTATTCAAGGAAAACTAGAAATGTTCCGTTTAAGTCATGAAAAATGGTATTTTATTTGATATTGAACTTTTTTTTTAAACAGAATGTATAGTTTGTTTATTTAAAATACATTCTAAATTTTTTTTTATTGCGAATTGATTTTTTTCAAACTTTCTTAACAATTTTATTATGGACTGATAACGTCAGTAAAATTTGGCTTTTTAGATCAAAGAAAAATAGAAAAATTTATTTTCTGAAATTTTGTGGCCAACCTGTTTATGAACGAACAGACATACTTTCATTAATTATAGATACGAAAACTGTTACAGCCCATTATAATCGTAAAAGTTTACACAATTTTTCGTCTGTCTTGTTCATATTTATTTCAAATTTAGTTTGGATGTGTAGTGATTTTGCTGGGGCCCATGTATTGCTTGGAAAAGGGGGGGGGGGTGCTAGGGAAATAACAAACTCACCCCTTATCGTTCATTGTTCACAAGAAGAAAACCATTATTGACTACTGCCTTTTGAACCAGGGACACTCAACTCAGATTATTAGGGAGACACTATCGAATGAGCAAAGATGTATATCCATCCCCGGCACAAATTTATCTGATGGCCAAACCCTTCCTTCACCTCCGACAAGACTTAGTAATCACAACTTGTGAATGTGTGGAATGCCAGGCCTCCACCGTGGTTCGGATTCCACGTTAAACTGTAGGTCCTCTATTTCATCTCACAATCACCCCACCATTAAACATTACTTGAGTGCGTATAAGCCGAACGGGTAGTAAGACGCAATAAGATAATAATATGTATATCATATACGTCATGATCATCTTTTTGGATGCTATTTAAAAAAAATCTTTTTTTTATAACAAATACTTATTTTAATTCTAAGCGTATGTGTTTATTCTCTTAACGGATTGTGAAAGTTGGCTTTTATTTACCTATGAATAATAATCTGGGATTATATTAAAATTTTAATTCATATTTATATCCAATAAGGAAGCCAACAATAGGCCCAGAAGACCTTGAGTTTGATTCTGGACGATCGAGTAAAACAATTTCAGCATTACTATGGGTTTGTTTGATTACCCAACTGTTGTAATCACTGACTTTAAATTTGCTCTATTAAACAAAATGTATCCTAGATTTTTATAATTTTATTATATTTTTAAATAGCCCATATCAGTTAGTAGCTATATCTGTAAAAGTTCAGCCCCATCCCGACCCCAAATTTTATGAACAAAATATATATGGCTTTATTCAGTGACCTGGATCCAGATAATATTTCACGGGGTGGGGGGGAGGTCATAATTATAAATATCATAGTTACTTACAATGTTAGATTTCTGTTTAAAGCCATTTATTAATTTCTCATTCATATCTGATCTTAGGCATGTTTTAAACTGGCCATCCTATAAACTTTTTTAAAATCAGATAGTTTTCATAAACTATTTGGAGTGGCCCTCCTTCAACAATTTTTTGAAAAATGGTTCACTCTAGAAGCTATGAGTAAGTCTTTGCCTTGATTTAAAAAAAAATTAGATTCTTCTATTAATTATAAGCCACCATTTAAAGTGTTCCTCGCCTATAAATTTTTGAAATTTAGATGCCCCTTGAAGCTATTTAAAGTGATCCTCACTTTAATTTCCCAGGTCATCACCGTGGTTCGGATTCCACGTTAAACTGTAGGTCCTTCATTTCATCTCACAATCACCCTACCATTACACTTTAGCGTAAGTGCGTATAACCCGAACGGGTAGTAAGACGCGGTGCTAATAATAATAACACTTTAATTTCCTAGGATAGTTAGATACCGCTAGAAGATAATCTTTGAAGTGGTCTTCCTCCGATAAAATTTTGAAAATTGAATTCTTTCAGAAACTAGCCTATTTGGGGTGGTCCGCGCCTGAAAATTCTTCAAAATGACATGCATCTAGAAACTATTTGGAGTTGTGCTCCCTTAAACATTTATCAAATTTGTATGGCCTTGGGAGCTAATTAGAGCTTTCCTACCCTGACTTATTCTGCCATTTAGATGCTTTTACTGTATTATAGCGGTCTCCTGGCAAAATTTTGACAATAGAATGCATCTAAAAGTCTTTCGGAGTTTTATTTAAGACCATCTTTAAGTTTTATAATCGATAATATCAAAGGATTTGAAATATATCTGAGGGGGGGATTTATTCCAGTGAGGGGCAAATTATTTCCAGGGGGTCAGAGTCCCCCACAGTTCCGTCGCTCCTGCTGTCCACACATACTCTATATTTTTTCCACACGTGCACGAGTCATATAAAAAAAATTGAATAAACGTGCAAGAATAACGCACGTGTGAATCCAGCTAAAGAGGTGTCTGAGCGTAAAAAGACAAAAAGGTGTATAATTTATCTATGTTGCATTTTCTTTCTAAAATTTGAGCTTTCATTTTGTTTTTTTTATTAATTTTCTAACTTTCACAGGGTTGGGGGGGGGTTGAACTGACCCTTTAATCCCCCCACCCCAAATCCACTCCTGGCTTTATTTGTGGTTCAAACAATATCGAAATTAAGGCACAAGTACAAATTAGGTTCTGTTTTACCATAACGGGGTTACGGGTTGGGTAGCTTCTAGAGGTGTTTAAATATACAGATTTTTCCTAACCTCCGCCAGTTAGGGGGCTATGTTACTATAAAAAACACTAGAGAGCTTCTAGAGTTGTTTAGTATTTAGAATTTGTCCTAGCCTCAGCAATTAGGGGGCTATTTACTATAACAAACACTATAGAGAGCTTCTCGAGTTGTTTAGTATTTAGAATTGTCCTAGCTCAGCAGTTAGGGGCTATGTTACTATAACAAACACTATAGAGAGCTTCTATGGGTGTTTAATATTAATAATTTTGCCTAGCCTTGGGCACTCAGGGGTTATGTTGCCATAAAAAAACACTTCGGATAGCTTCTAGAACTGTTTTATCATTTATAATTTTGTATAACCTCCGGAAATTGTGGGATGTGCCCACCATAACCCCCTCCCCCTAAAATTATTGGTAGGCTACGGCCTTGTGTCAATGGTGTCCTTGAATTTAATGACAATTTTTTTTCTTTTCATTTAAAAAGATTCTCAACTAATGACGCTATGCCCATTACATAATTCAATAACTGCTGATATCGCCATGTGAAGAAAATTAAACTGTTTCTACTGAAGAAATATTTGATTTATTTTTGCCCCCCTCCCTCAAAAATGGCAAAAACACTGGCCTTTTATCGCGTCCCCTACACTCCCATTTCAGCCCTCTAATGGTCATAGGGCTTAATGTAATAATTAAATAAAAGTAATATCCCGTAATTTAGAAAGTGTGCGTTAGACAAACCAAACAGGGTATATATTCATTGTTAACTTACTAAATAAGAAAACTCCAAACTAATCTCTTCCTTAATTAAAAGTAAACAAACCACCTCTTGTTAATTTTACTAGCGTTTAAACTACCTTAGCTCGGATTCCACACATGCGCACAGGATTTGCGACGCTCGTCTATTGTTCTCAGAATAACGAGTATCATTTGTTTCACACTAATAACACGAAATAACACTAGGTGGATGCAGAATAAATTTAAATTGAATAATCTATTAAAATGTCGTGTAGTTTAAACAGGAATATTCATCGAGAAAAAAGAGATAGTTTTAATGACTTGTAAAAAACATAATTTTTATTAATTGAGGGTAGACTATTTTCGCTTGTTCTCTCTAAATACAGGTGTAGTCACAAAGTTGAAATGGCTCATTTTTAGGTTTATTTGATTTGATTGGTTACTTAATTTTAGCTTTTAGATATAACAATAATACAAATAATTATCAGCATCAGTAATAAGGTGGAATAAATGTTGGGTTCATCGAGCCAGTCTTTCCGTTGATGGGGAGGTCTAGGATCGAATCTATTCCATGTCTGCTGAGGGTGTTTTTTTTTTTTCAAAAAAGGGTTTCCTTCACTCTTCCTCCACCTAATTGCGGATATGTTTCCTCCAAATTAGACCTTCCTGTTCCACATGCTATTATTATGCGTATATCCTGAACGAGTACTAAGAACCGTAGAAAAATAAAATAAAACTAGCCTTCTTTATCTAAACATGAAGACATTTACTCAAAACTCGTAGGATTTGTGTAACCATTTATTATACAATGTAGTAGAAACATGACGAAAAAAAAAAAGAGCATCACACATTTCCACCAAAGACAAATTATATACATTTTTACATAAAATAGTGAGAAAAATGTAAGAGGACATCTCGGTTCACCAAAGAACGTAACAATCAAATTTCCACACCTCAAATTAAAAAATATTTGTCAATAGCTCAAAAACTTTGGGTCTTATAAAAAATATACTTTGGATTAAGGTTTTTAATTTTTAATAATACATCTTTGATATGAGATGTCCATATTCAATACGAATTCTAATCAAAATTGTTGGAGTGAATTTGTAGAAAATCGATTTTTTTTTTCTCTTTTTGCCCTTCAGTAAACTATCCTTTATTTCAAGGTTGTATATCTAATTTCCAAAAACTCTTCGGTGCAAACTTATGGAAAATCCCAGATACAAAGTTTTAGCCTAATCGGTAAAATGGTTTCGGTTCTGAGACAGACAGATGGCATCTCTAAAACTGCATTCTTTGTTTTAGAGAGTCATGAAACTTACCCTAGTTTATTAATACTTAATGATCAGGCTAGTCTAATTCAATGAATAAAAATCATCATCCAATGGCCGGATTTTTTTAAATTTAAGGTTAAGTGTGTCTGTTACGTTTGGTGACTTGACTAAGTGCGTAACTAGTGTAATTATTTTTATAGACAGATTTGTGAAAAGTTGATTTCTTAATAGAAACATTTTCGTAAAAAAAAAAGTGTATATAAAGTACAAGAAGCACTTTCCCCTCCTAATATATATATATATATATATAATATATATTCCCAACGTTAAACAACGTGAATTGATTTTAAAATAAATTTAGGTCTTTGAAGTATTTAAAAAAGAAATAATAATTACGGCAATACAATACTAGAATATTTACCCTGCGGTGTGCATACCATCCAGGAGTATGTGAAGGATTAAAGGAAATACGCTACGCACCAATAAGCTTAAAAGAAAGTCTAATGAACAAATCAACGCAAATCTTGACGTGATGTACATTTTGTCATTCTTTCCCGCCTTATAAATAAATGATATGTTTAGCTTACTCCAGGGCCTTAAACATATATTGGTTTCTTTTTTTTTATGTTGGTTAGGCTAGCGCTTTTTTTTTAAACTGGGATCCACCGTAATTATTTCAGACTCTGTGAGGCAATTAATATTATTATTTATGTATTTGTTTTTTACATTATAAATTGGTATAAGTAACTATGATTGTCAATTTTCTCAAATCTGAATAAATAATAGCCTATTTGCCAAAGGCGCAGCCATAACAAGTGATGTAAACTTGTAAAATTTAACTGTCGTTATTTAATGTTCATAATATTAGTGTGAAAAATAAAAGCTCAATCTATCATGTTTTTTTGGTGTGCAATGGCTCCTCCGGTATACAAAATTGGATAATCCTTAAGTTAGGCCATGGGCTTAGAGCAGCGGTTCCCAAACTGTGGTACGCACAGTTATTATTCCGGGTGGTACGCCGCGAGAAACCAATCAATCAAAGTCTGAAAAGGATAGACACTCATTAAATCTAGTAAATATTTTACGACCAAGTTCAACCAAAATTAAAACAGATTTAAACAGTGATTGGATAGGGTGGAGGGGGAGGGGGGGCTGTGCAACTCTGATTCAAGCTCAAACAGCCAGTGTGGCCGCACAGTCTGTGTTGTTATATCTCTGGGCATCAATACAAATTTACCGAAATAGGTAATATTGAGCTTTATCTGTGATACTTCAAATTAGGAAAATTGTTTTAGTAGTACGCTATTCAAAAAGTTTGTGAAACGCCGACTTAGAGGATTAGGCCATGTATCATTATAACTAACCATGTTACTACCCGTTCGGGTTATACGCACTTACGCTAAGTTTAAATGGTAGGGTGATTGTGAGATGAAATGGAGGACCTACAGTTTAACGTGGAATCCGAACCACGGTGGAGGTCTGGCATTCCACACATTCACAAGTTGTGATTAATACACGTCTTGTCAGAGGTGAAGGAAGGGTTTGGTAATCAGATAAACCTGTGCCAGGACCGAGGATTGAACCCAAGACTCCCAACACAGAAGTCTGACACCTTACACATAAACCACCAGGTCACCCGACATGTCAAGAGAAACCTTGAAAGTTAGATAACTCAAAGTTGCAGAGGGTTTTTATTCATACATTTACCTCCTTCGATATAATTATTGACTAATATTTTAAATAAAATGGTAGTTGCAAGTTATGTTGATAATAAAACCCACACCCACCTTGGTGGCGTAGTTAGATAACGCGCTAGTCACGTGTCGAGCTAGACTGTCGAGGACGGGGAGACTGAGGTTCGAATCTCATTTTGGTGAACTGGGGATGGTTTTTCCCTAAATGGTTTTCCACTCTACCTCCACGCAAAATTCGGGTTTACTTCCTCTATATTCAACCTTCCCAATTCCTAACCCATTAGCGTAATTATTACTTAAGCGTATAACCCAAACGGGTAGTAAGACGCGGTGCTAAGTGTATATTTATTTAATAAAACTTGTAAAGATATATAAATTGCAAAATTCATGGACTAATTATTGGTATATTAACCTAACAAACACGTTGGGATTTCCTGATGGATGGAAATTTACTAAACCCCGTTGCATATAAATAATTATCATCTATACTTGAAACCTTTAGGTTACATAACATTACCAAAAGACGTCATTATTCCCAACCTACACACCTAAAGTCAGGATACAACCATATTAATAGTTTGTGGGTTCTCAAGTATTTGTTAATAATGTATTCTCTTACGTCACGTGATAGTGTTGCGCAATATCGTTTAACAGAATGGAGCGCCTCGAACCCAGAACTAGAAGAAATTTCCATCCATGTAATAAACCTAGCACTATGTTAGTAAATTATCGTCATAAAACTTCTAGCACTCTAAAATAAATTAAAATTAGCAATTTAATTTAGACTACCACTAACTACTGCATGGTCTAAGGCAGTGGTTCCCAACCTGGGGTACGTGTACCACCAGGGGTACATGCCAGGAAGTTTGGGGGTATGTGAAAATATTTGAATAATGGCGGAAAGAGCTACATTTACCAGCAGTGTAATACAAAAGATTAGTCAAAAGTTATGAAATTGACTCGACGATATGATGAGGGGTGGTTCGGATTTTCTTTTATATTTGACCTTGAGAAAAATTATATCAATTTTCCAGTCATAAACTAGTTTTATAATTATTAATAAATAAATTAAACTTGTTGGTTTTTATTTGAACTTTTGCTTTTTGAATGTGAAACTATATTTCACCTTATTTTTACATTGTATTTTAATCCTATTATTAGACTATTTATTTGCATTTACAACAAATAAATAAGAAACAACTACTGTAGTAATTAAAGATTTTACTAAAAAAATTAACGGCACAAGTTATGGAAATGGGCAGCCAAGGGGTACGCAAAAGAAAAAAGGTTGGGCACCACTTGTCTAAGACAGCAATGTACTAGACTGCTGATGACGATAAGATCGATGTTAGATCCCGGTCGAGTGTACGCAGGGTGATTTTCTTCTTGTAGACATGACGTAATAAATTTTAAAAGGACTAAGATGGTGCCAAGGCGATGAGGGTATTTTTAGAACGCAATTTAGTTAGTTATTGAAAATAATCATCTTAATTGATCTGTCTCATTTCTTGGTGCATTGATCGTGAACATAGTCTACACATTATTTATATCGGTGGCTATCTGCGATAATCATTATTATTATTAAATTTATATTCAATTATAGGAGTGCTATACTATTTTGATGTATTCTATATCAGTGTTTATTAACCTTTTATTTTATTACTCGCGGCCCCCTAGTTTTTACTAACATGTGAATCATTAACATTTATTTCAAAATAGTGGCTATATTTACTGATTATAATAACAAACAAATTAAAGATTAACTTAACTAAATGTATTTAACGAGACCTCTGCTGTTGAATACTTTCCACTAATTTGTATAGTCTTGTTTTAATTGCATTACTTAATGCTATTCGCATGCAGGAGTTGAATTTAAGTTGATTTCGCTGTTTAGTTTTAATATTTACAATCGTGGGAAATCCCTTTTCCATAAATAAGTAAAGACCAAGGGCAGCAAATTTTGAATGGCAATAGTAAACAGATGGGGATTATTTGTACTATCCGTGATTTCTATTATCCGTGCTTCCCCTCCCTCCATTACATCGGAAAATCGAAAGTCTACTGTACTTACATGCTTGCGATTACCGAATTCTTTATTCCAAAACGTAAAATATGATTGACATCAGTAATAAGCAAATAACATCCAACATTTCGAGGCCTCCTCCCCCAAAATCCTTTTGTGGTCCCCGGTTGAGAATCTCTGTTCTATATACATTACTAAGCAAATAACATCAAAATTTCGAGGCCTCCCTCACCCCAAAATCCTTTTGTGGTCCTTGGTTGAGAAGCTCTGTTCTATATACATTACTAAAGTGGTCCCCAAGCTTTTTCCTATCAGGTACCCCTTGAAGCCAATGATAATTCACGATATCACCCCCACCCATCATAGGAGGAGAAATAAAAACCTACCCCACATTTATTGTATTCTACATAAACCATTTCATATTGATAAAAGAAAAAATATGTTAATTCATAGAGTAATGGATAAAAACAGTTGTTTGAGCAAGTTGTGGATGGTGTCTTTCTTTATATGATGTGAAAATACAAATAAAAAATAGCTTAAATATCTATATCCGTTTTGCGGACCTGAAGCTCCACAAAGGACGCCGACATGGAAAATAATTAAACATTGAATAAAACTTTTCCCACTATAGTTTAAATTTTTTGAAGTCATT
This sequence comes from Timema cristinae, assembly GCA_039000515.1. Classification (NCBI taxonomy): domain Eukaryota; kingdom Metazoa; phylum Arthropoda; class Insecta; order Phasmatodea; family Timematidae; genus Timema; species Timema cristinae. The sequence continues at coordinate 25,259,504 of JBCFYV010000100.1, read as the reverse complement.
AATATTTCGACAGTCATATCATTCATTCAGTGTCTTGTCTCATTGAACTTAATTTAAAGTCAATGGTTAGAAATCATCTTGGCTCACACTTTATGTACATCTTATGTACTGTTGAAGACAAGCTATGAACCAAACAAATATCCTGGCTAGCAATAAACAACACGGTTCAAACTAATGTGGAATTGTATTATGTAAGTTTCTGATTTTAACATATATCAATAAATTGTTATTTTTTCATTGAAGATGTTGCTTTAGACATTATTACTATAAGTTATTTAAATTAATAATGTCTAAGACACTCGCTTTGAGAATGTAATGTCCACCAACTTAACCTCAAGTCGGTAGCGTGTCTACCTACTGAGCTAAGGGTTTAGGTTTCGATTCCAGGCATGGCCAAAAAACAGATAAATGTAGAAATGTGGTGTGTTCCTCCTTTCACAGTGATAAATTAACGGCCGGGGTTTGGGTGTTGTGTCTTTTCTAAATTTAGGTTTAATTTATAAGTCGTCTTTTGATTATAATCAGTCAGTTCAGAAAGTACACTTTAAATACCTAAAATGAAATTTAAAGTACCATTTAATAAATTTTCCTTCTTTATAACGCAGCATTATTTAAATATTTACAATTGTTTGATTTTAGTTATTTATTAAATTTGATAATATTCAATAATAATAATTGGTACCACGTCATAATACCCGTTCGGATTACACCCTAAGTACTAATTACACTAATGGGCAATGAATTGGGAAGGTTGAATATAGTGGAAGTGAACTTGCATTTGTATGGAGGGAGACTGGAAAACCATTTAAGGAAAATTATCCCCATTTCACCCGTGTGAGATTTGAACCTCGATCCCCTCGTTCTCAGTAGTATAGCTCAACACGAAACTAGCGCGTTAGCTAACTACGTCATCGACGTGGGTGATATTAAGTTTTGTTAAGCACTCATTAATATACTTAAATAAGTGTTGGCACATCAGATTAGTTCAAAATTCACCTAGTCCCTTTAAATGGCACACTAGTCGGAAAAGTCTCGTCATCATTGTTCTAAGACGTTGGGATTGCGATATTATGATTATATACGGAGATCATAAAAGCGCACGAAGATATGGATCAAAAGAGCACTGGGAAAAAAAACAATTGCATAGCGTGGCAGCATGGCAAACATGACGTCGTTAGTTACCCTTTTACTCTTTATAATAATAACAATACTAAAATAATAAAGCTACAGGGCAATGTTAGGTTAGGTGTTGCCTGAATATTATCATGAGCATATTAGCAATTGACGAGACACTTTTTAAATGAAGAGGAAAATTAATTAAATTACATAATACCTTTGACAGATATTCATATACTGTTGTCACCATGTGAAGAAAATTAAAACTGTTTCTACTGGAGATTTTTTTTTTAATTTTTGGCAAAAAATCAAAGTGTTTATCTTAAAACTGGTAAAACGCTGCCTTAACTCTCTTTCCTTACAGACCCACCTTAAAGATAGTGTTTGACTTTTTTTTTTCCAGCATTTCTTTCTTCAGACTCGAGGAGAATGAATTAGAAAGTAGCGGTTCCCTAGCGAAGGGTGAGAAAGGTTTATAAGGAAAGGACGCAGGTGTTTAAATTAGGAAGAGCTTAGTAGCGGTATTTATAGACAATGTTAGGGGAGTAGGGGGGATTGAATTGAGAATTTGATACACTAAGAACTAAAAACAACCACTTTCTGAACCAACATTTTTTTTTTAGCACCGCATCCTCCTATCTATTCGGGTTTTATGTTTATGTACTAATTAAGCTAATGGGCTAGGAATGAGGAAGGTTAAATGTAGAGAAAATGTATCTTTATTCGCTCAGGCAAAATTGGGAACAGTTTAGGGAATACCACCCTTGGTACACCCGACCATAACCGAACCTCTATTTCTTCGTCATTGGCAGTCCAGCCTATTGCTTTAGTACCGCCTTCGACTATGTGGCCATCTAAGTGGGGTCCTCAATTATCTTAGAATGTTCTGTTGTGACTCTTAAAATTATACTATTTGCTTTAAGAAGGATAGATAAAAATGTTTCTAACTATATACTTTGATCTCAGAACTGAAAAATTTCGCATGAAACGTTGTTGAAAATTTAAAAACAAATCTCCCATCTTTTGATCTTTTTTTTTTTTTTTAATCATCAAACATGAAGGGATTTTAATCTTATAGGAGCATTGTCATACAATTTACCTCCATTTTTGCAGCAAACCCTATTTTGAAATAACAAACGTCATCTTAAATAACGCGGAGTTTCCAAATGTTTTCAACGTGTCTTAATTTCTCCGGCAAACGGCCCCCTTAATAATTAAGGTCCTCGCACACACCGGCATAGTATCGTATATGTACGGTTCGTGGTTTTCCATTCCACTTTGAAAGCGGAAAGACATGTACGATACTGTCATGGCGGCCGTTGTCTACCCCTCTACACCCTCTCAAACACTCCTCACACACACATCAGTAAGTTTTTTCAGTCATTGAGGAATCATTTCACCAGTTAACCAAATCATTTCAAGTATCTGCTAAGGCTGAAATATTTATCTTGTTCTCTCAGTATGAGAGAAGAGTATTAGAATGCGAGTACAGCTATTACCCTGGACATTCTCACTTTTACCCTCAACAAGATTTGCAACCCCAAACAGCCAACGATCAACTACCCACGATACCTCTACCTCATCAAAATGTTCCTCAGTAACTCCCTCAACAATCAATGTATCCTCCTCTTGCTTCCCATCATCAACTTTCCATACTCTCAACGCTCTAATGTTCCTCAACAGCACCTCCTCCATGCATTCAACTCGCCTCTAGTTTATCAAGATGTTCCTCAACAGCCACCGCCTCCCACTGCATTCAACCTTCAGCCTCCTATGCTTTATTCTCAAGATGTTCCTCAACAGAAAATGCACCATCCTCTAAAGTATACGAAAAACTTTTTATCGTCGTGGATCAAATCCTCAAAAAGAATAAGATCTCTACAAACACGTTTCTTTTCTTATTGATTTCATGTATGCACTAATGTTTTCTCTGGCTCCAGCAACATAGCCGCTACCACAATGTCCTCATCAGAGGAAGAAGACAAGGTATCACTTATTATAAGTAACAATACACTCGCTTATTTTAAATGCGCTGCTGCTCTCTGTGGTAGGGAGTTGTAGGGTGAGGTGGGGGAAACAAGCTCTTGGGGCATACGTCGTATCTACGATCTATGTGTGCGGGACCGTCGCGGCAATACGATACCATACTGCTACTATACTGCTACTGTCCTGGCACCGTACCTATACGATACTATGCCGGTGTGCGAGGACCTTTAGTGGTATGGAAGGGTACGTGAGAAAAAACCAGTTTTTTTTGCAAATTTTATGGCAAAACGGATTTTTGTACAAAATAAATCAAATATTCCTCCATTAGAAGCTTAGAGTTTAATTTTCTTCCGATAATGATAACATCAATTGTTGAATAGCTGTCAAATGGTTTCTTGGAATTTAAAAGTTTGTCATCTAATGCCGCTTTGCTCATGATGGATATTCAACAACTGTTGATATCACCACGTGAAGAAACTTAAGCTCTATGTTTCTACTGGAGCAATATTTTTTAATTTTTGCCAAAAAAAAAAGCATTGATATAAAAACTGCAAAAAACACTCACCTTTTCTCTCCTACCTTACATCCTCACCTTAGATACGGATCGTTATTATTATTAGCACCGCGTCTTACTACCCGTTCGGGATTATACGCACTTACGCTAATGTGTAATGGTAGGGTGATTGTGAGATGAAATGGAGGACCTACATTTAACGTGGAATCCGAACCACGGTGGAGGCCTGGCATTCCCACATTCACAAGATGTCTTGTCAGAGGTGAAGGAAGGGTTTGGTAATCTGACAAATCTGTGCCGGGAGCGAGGATTGAACCCCGGCCGCCAGCACAGAAGTCCGACACCTTACCCCTAGACCACCAGGTCACCCGACGGATAGTGAAACGCGATGAAAATAAACATGTATGGTTTCTATTTACAGAAATGTTAGTCATGTAACAGGTGGATCAGAAACACACAATAGCTCTTCGGTAATCGTTCTAGCACGTGTCATGGGGTGTATGTAAATAAGAAAGCACATGGAACGTTAAAAAAAAACCTATTCATTGTAAAACATCAAAACTCAACTTATTGAGTTGTTTAAAACTCGTTTATCTTGACCGCATCACCCCTCCCCCTTCTTTCCTCTTTGTACTCGTCACCGACAAAACTACGAAAGTCGCCCGTCCACGTGGCTGATTGGCTAATGCTATAGTCCAATTTTCAAAGGAAGGGCCTTTTAGAAATATATTATTTTTGCCGTCAACATTGATAACGTTTTACTAAGTGATAGCTACAGATCACATGACTTGACGTATGAATAACTTTACTAGCCTCAGATCTTCCTTTAAAAAAAATTGACAGTAGAGCACAGATCTATAAGGGACCCCAGTTTTATTCCGGGTAGGTTAAAGGAAGATACGCATATTTTTTGTTTACCAGCTCGTCCTGAAATCTATATAATTAGTGAATGTATTTGGTTATAAGGTTGAGTGTGTTCTATTATTCGCTTTCTTTTAAAGTTACCGCTTCGGTGGTGGCACGGTCTAACGCGTCAATCTTGTGTTATACTAGACTGACGAACGGACAGAGCAAGGTTCATTCCTGGCCGGGTGCATTAGGGTAACTTTTACTAAATGGTTTTACACAATTTTTAGAAAAATATCCCTTAGTAAACCCGACTGGGATTCGAACCCCAATTTCTCTGTCATCGGCAGTCTAGTCCAACATGAAAGTGATGCCCTAGACCATGCGGCCAACGAAGCTGGTTGGCAACGTAGCTCAGTTGGTAGCGTGTCTGTCTACTGAGCTAAGGGTCCCGGGTTCAATATCTGGCCTGGTTGAAAATGGTATCACTGGTAAAATGTGGGTTTCCCCTTTCTAGATTTAAGTTAGTTTATAAGTCGTGTGCTGATATAATCAGTTGGTTCAGAAAGTGCACGTTAAATACCTAAGATAAATCTAAAAAAAAAAAATCCCTATCAGGTTTATAATGTAGTTTCTTACATTCCTAAACTAGATCCAAACTAGAAAATGTTATCGCGTTTTTACAATGACTATGATATAATTCGAAACCTTATAGGTCTTCAAACTCTCTTCTCGCGAAGACTATTGGAATTCCCCTTTTTGTTTTTAAAATTTATATCAGTAAAATTTCTTGCCAATTTGGCCTCGAACATGTGGGCATTATTGTGGCCTCTCGTGCTTCCAGAAATCCTAAAATATTGTCTATCAATAACTCATATACACTCAGATCTTTCGGCCTTTGTATAATCAGTGTTAAATCTAGATTTACAGAATTTGATTTTTAATATAAAATAAGAACTAAAATTAGAGAGTTATTTAATGAGCAACCGCATCATTATTTACTTTGTTTATTGTACTGGTCCCTAAAAAAAACCCCATTATTACTGAATTGTCTTTTTTTTACTTTCCTTTCTAAAAGGTTTTAGTTATTAAATTTGTTTATTATAATCACCTGTGTACAAATAAGATGATGTATTTATTATTTTGTAATTTACAATCATATATTCATCTTTATCTCCGATGCTAGCCTGTTACGAGCTCTAAAGCACTTTAATGAAGGAAAATGGAAAAAAAATTATTGGGTGTTCTCTCTTTAAACAGATCCATCTGGTCTAAATCAAGTCTTTTAACACGTCCGATTAGCAGATTTCTTTTTGATAGTAAGGTTATAACTTGATTTTATTCCCTTCTTATTTTATATAATTTTCTTCTCTGACGACGTGTTTCGGTGATTTGTCACCATCTTCAAGTTTGAAACATGTCGTCATAGAAGAAAAGTATATAAAATAAGAAGGAAATAAAAAACAAGATATAACCTTACTATCAATTACTAATACTCCTTACAAAAAAAAACCATTAATATTATTTAAAAAAAAAGGGTTCCTTTTTAACAATATATTCTGAAATTTGACCAGTTTTCCTTGTTTCAGATAACCAATCATTTGCATTCTTGGTCTTCCTGGTACCTTTTCCCCTTTCCCTTGTCTTTGACAGCATCACTCACCAAGCCATTTATAATCATAATTTAACCAATCTATTTGGACTTTCTTTGTAGAATCGCTTGCATAATGGTTCTATCTTCATTCATTTTTCTTAGAACTTTTTAATTTGCCACCTGATCGGTCTACTTTATCTTCTCTATTCTCTTGCAGCACTATTTTTCAAAGATTTCCAAATATTTACCCTCCGTTTTCCTTGTTACGTGGTTCAACCCCCCATACAAAGCAATGCTCCACGTGTAACACTTTAACCTGTTTCTCCCTCGTCTCCAGGTCCAATTTGCTTGTCAGTAGCATTCTATTTTTTTTTTTGCTGAAAGCAGCTTTGGCTATTGCTATTCCCCCTCCCCCGTATACACTATGGGTCTGTCACAATTACATTTTCTAAATAATTGAAATATTCACATTCTACAGTCACTACATTTCTTGTTTTGTGTTTGTACGTAAAAATGTCTAGGTGCTATTTCCCCCTGTTCCTCAACCAAACCCCTTCACCTACTTGTTAGGCATTGCAGGTGACGGTTGTATTCCACCCAGGTGTATTTTGTGGTGGTTTTACCTAAATGGTTTCTCACACTCCCTAATTAGCGAATAAACTTCTTGAAAAACTCAAAACTTCTTCATTCATAACGTTACCTTCCTCTTTCGTACCTCATTAGTGTAAATTGTGAACAGCCCGTCTGGTTACTAAGGCGTGGGGCAAAATAAAACTATATTAAAGGAAACAAAAGAGTAAAACTAAATATAGCACATTTCATGCTGCATTCATCTTTTTAAGATTCTTAATACTATTCGCAACAACTACTTCACTATCAAATAGAAACTTATTTTTAGATTATTCGTTACTTTATACTTTTAATTTTAATTGCAAATAAAATAAGCTATTTATTTTTGATTATATTGAACTCTTTTATATAAATTAATTATACTAGTCCCTATATAATTTTATATATAATAAATATATATATATATATATATATATATAAATATAGGCCCTAATTTTATACTTTCTAGGTTTATTTTGGTGCATCAACTTAAAAATCTCAACCCTCCTTACTCTTTGGATTAAGTTTATTGTAACTACCACATTTACAAAAGGAAAATAATACCCCCATTAAAATTGCATCATCTACCAAAGCTGAAAACTTCAGTGAGTGAATATAGCAAGTAATATTTTCTTTATCTGTTTTTAGGTGATGTCATCCGCAACGAGCTATCAAAAGGCGATTATTAAATGGACAGGATGCTTTATAAGTTCACATCCCTTAAAACAGACATTGAAGATAATATCCTGATATAAGGAGGTGAAATAAAGTGATAGTTTTTATTATTTATTTTTACTTTTGTGTTGTTTTTTGCCATAGCTATGGCACATAGTGGTATTCAACAACAAAGACACCCTCAACAGAATCATCATTGCAAAGATTGTGGCCTTTACTTTGACAGTGTGAAATCTTTAGACGTTCATTTACATTATCATAAAGAGAACTTGTTGAGCAAGTGGGCAAGTCAAACCCAAGCCACTGGTGATGAGTCGAACAATAATAGTCACAAAACAGGTAACAACAATGCGAAAAACCGGGTCAGTGAGTTCAGTAATTCGGTCATGGCACCAGCTGACTCCAGTGAAAGCATGTTGAAGTCTGGAGACACAACGGGTTCCGGGGCTCCAGGGAGGCCGCCCTCAACTTCGTCGACGATTTACAATCGGGGCAGTCCTCCTGTGTCAGCCTCCTTCACTCATCCACCCACTCCTGGGAGCTACAGCAGCGCGCCTTCTCCTTACCAATCGGAAAACCACAGGTTTTCACCGGCGGGTGTACCTCAACACCCATCGTCGAATTTCAGCTACGCCAACAGCAACAATCGCAATGAGGGGACTTCACCCCCACAAAACGCTGCTACAAATCAGTTCCATAATTTTGCTGGTGGGGCTTCAAACTTTACCGGAATAGTCGATCAATTACGATCCCCACGAATTGAATCCACGAACTTTTTCAGTGATACCCAAATCGGGAACCGCCAAGAGGATTCGACTTTTATTCTCGGCTCAGGTGTGGATTTTCCATCAACCCTGAGATCTTCTACTCCAAGCACAATATCCTCACCCTCGCCTTCTCCTACCATCACAACTTCATCCCCTTCTACCTTCCGCTACCATCCGTACCATAACATCCCAGTGAGTCACCACTCGCAACAAAACCTGGCCTTTCTTCATAACGACCATAGAAACATAATAAACTCCTCCCCAAAATTTACTCAGTCTCCATCTTCTCAAACACCTCTGCAATGTGAAAAATGTGGGTTCGTTTGTAATTCTACTGCCGTTTTATTGGAGCACATAAGTATTGCCCATGCTCCAACAAACACACAGCTGATGAATAATCAGCAAGCTTATCTTCAACACCAGAATCACATGATTATGTCCCAACGTCTTGGACATGGCTTCCAACCACCTCCTAATCAACATCAGCAGCAACACAGAAATCCGCAAGGAACGATGCCGGGAATGTTTCCGAACTTTAATGATCCAGGAGGGACAGATATAGGAAATCAGTTGTTGACACAAATTAAACAAGAGGATGAAACACCCGCTGAAATACTTGACCTTGACTCTCATAAAGTCCATGTCTACCAACCACCTGAAGAGGAAGAGGCTCTTCGAGCAGTAGTAGAGGCGGAAAATGAAGGTGGTAGAAGTAGCAACCAGAATCCACATTCAGTGTCGGCCATGCTGTGGGGAAATAGTGCATCTCCTAGCTCACACAAACCATTTCAGCCTCGAGGCAACTTGGTGGAATCATCCCCTCCAGAGTTCAACAATGTTGCACCCTCCTTAGTACATCCACCACCTAACGGTATGATAGTTCCTCAATCCACAACATATCAACATCATCGATCATATCTACCCCAATCTGACCACCTTTCAAGCAATACAGAACATTCTGCCGTTTCACCTCCTCACCAATCCCTGATTACCTCTTCTCAGTTGCCTAATCCAAATCCTGTGTCATCTAGTCTACCTTCTGGTAACCAACAAATGCCGGTACAACCCCAACAACCACAACAACAGTCCCAGAAAGGTAACCAATCTTGGAAGTCAAATGAGGCACGTCGTCCAAAAACGTACAACTGTTCTGCTTGTAACAAGTGGTTCACGAGCTCAGGTCACTTGAAGAGGCACTATAACACGACGTTACATAAGAACGCCGTGAAACAAAGTGGGTCCACGGATCCAGCATCGCTTCCTATCAGTCAACACCACCATCCAACTCGTGAGCCTAGTGGCACTGGCAATATCGTACAAAGGGTGACCCCGGTCCCGAGCTGTGGAGGAGACTCTTCCAGTCCATCTCCCAGTTTGGGTGGTGAGGACTCCTCTAGAAGTGATGATGCAAACCAAAGTAACAACAGCTTTGGACGCATCACACCTCAACACCCGCATAGTAGCAATATGCTTCCCTCTTCAAACAGTCAAATTCCAGGGAGTCCCCCAAACCGGCTGGCAGGTCCCTCGGCGGAGATTTCGGGGGGCCTGCACTTTCTCTCCACTTACAACACCAACAGCAGCCAAGACCCCATTTCCGTCCGTTCTTCATCGGAGGTTCTGTCCCAGCAAACCCTACCCCCTCATCACCACCTTATGCTGGACGTGGGTTCCCCCCATACTCAGCCATTAATACCACCCCCGCCATCCTTGGGGCCCCATCTTATACACCACCCCATCCCACAACAACCGGGAATGCAGAGGTATCCCAACACCCCTCCTTCTACGACGGCTTTCCCAAACGGTCTGCCCCCCCACGTTTCTACTACCCAAACCCTAATTTCTACCAACCAACACCATCTCACAACTACTATTGGTAGTTCTAACGGTAGTCCTGCTTTACCAAGTGCAGCCAACTTGGACGAGATGCCCCAGAGTCACCTGTTCCTGAGTGGAAGCCCCGGTGGCTTCTATCAGCCCTCGTCGGTGCCTGTCAGTCACCATCCTCTGCCGAGTTTTACCCAGCTCCATCAGGGGCACTTATTTGGCAGTAGCAACGGGAACCCCGTGGCCATGCTTCCAGGGTTCAGCGGCATGTCTCAGTATCATCAGTCACCTGGCTACCACTTGGTAAGTACTTTTGAAAACGTGGGGGGGCTAATGTTTAGTCCTAACAACAATCACATTATAATGGATGACCACTATTCGTTCTTGAATGCTGAGAACGATTGTTTCTATCCTTATTCCAACGGAGTCTTTGAGGAGGATATTAAACTTTTAAGACCAGAAGAACTGGGCAAGTCCGATGATACTTTAGGAACAAACATGGTAGTATTAAGATCTGATGCAATAGAAGAACTGAGTTCACCAATTACTGACTGTATCAGCGGAATACCAGAATCTTCTGATATGAATGGTAATGTAGGAGATGAGATTTCCAATATTTCCTCTGTAGGGACACCAGACTGTCCCACTTCGACTACAGAGGATTTTGAGTATGACTCAATTCAGATTAACAATCTAAAACCAAATGAGAAAAAAACAATATGTTAAGGGTGAATGAATCAAACCATGATGATACGTTGGTAACAGAGGTAATACCACTACCAAACGGGCAGGTACAACATAAATGTGTAACTTGCGATAAAGTATTTAATAAAGTTTGCTACCTGACTCAACACAACAAGAGCTTCCATTCAGGCCACAAGCCATTCAAATGTAACAGGTGTGGCAAAAGATTTCCCTCGGAGTTCATGCACTCGGAGCATTTGAGTAAGCATGCCGGTGAAAAACCTTTCAAATGTGAGATCTGCCCCAAACAGTTCAACCACAAGACGGACCTCCGACGTCACATATGTCTGCACACAGGAGAAAAACCGTATTCTTGCAGGTGTGTGGCAAGGGCTTTATCAGAAAAGATCATATGTTAAAACATGTGGAGACACACCAGCGAGGCAAGAAACATTTGAACAATAACAATAATAATAACAACAACAATGCGGTTCCTATCATCAACCTTAATTCTAATTTGGATTCTGACCAAAATGACAGGGAACGTCGCTCTGCATTTACCTTCGTAGCTGTTAGATAGGTGTTCAAAAAGTGTAATCCCATTGGACCAAATTAAACTTTTCAAACTGAAAATAAAAGACAAGTTTTGATAATAGACTTTGTATTAACATTTTATCAACTGGCTACTAGTGCCATTATAGACTCATAAAATCAATATTCCAAGATTCGAATAAATTAATAAATTACACTTGGACTCGGGACCATTAGCCAAACACGCCAAGCCAAAGGCCCGGGCTCGATTCCTGTATTTAGGTGTTATTTTTCAATTTATTCGAATATGACTCAGTTACGCACATCTCCGTGATTATAATCATTCATCCCCCCTAAGCTTTGCCTTTCATATTTAGTTAATTGTATTTGCTTCCTTCCTACAACATAGATGCTGAAAATATTAATTTGAATTATTTTTGTAAACATTGTTTTCAAAATAATTTTGTTCTGTTGTTAATACTAACTTTATCAGCAAAACTTATCCATTGCTGTTTAATCTTGTGAAAGTATACATTTTGCATGACTTGTTTGCTTGTGTAATAATTTTCATTTTGACCACTGTTTGAACTAATACTATTATAACAACACTATTGGTGTTTTATATATATATATATATTATATATATATATATATATATATATATAATATATATATATTTGATCCACAGTAATATTTTATTTACTAAATTAAAATGAGCCATATTTAGCAAGGGCATAAAGAGATAATTTCCCTAGGCTGTCGACTAGAAAGTTTTACTATAACCTATACTTTTACTTTAGCCAATAAAAATGTTTATATGTAAATTATAGATATAAAATATTAACCCCCTTGAACCACCCTTTAAATATCCTTGATATTTAATATAGAAAAATACTATGCTATGTCTACGAACAGAATGTGGCCAAACTTAGTCACATTGTCTAACAAAAGGGCCTATAATGATGATTGAGGAAATGGAACCTTATGCCGGAATCATGATCAACTTAACGTTAACTTAAAGTTAATATAACGTAACTTAACGTAAAGGAATACAAATATTACAAATCATAGATTAAAAACACATATTCTAGAATGGAGATGTTTGGTTCGAGTTGTTACATTAAGTTACGCAAATCGTGATCACACATCTGTTAAGTTAACTTTAAGTGAACGTTCTGTTAAGTCAAAGTTAAGTTGATCATGATCCCGGGATTAGGACTAGCTTAATATGAGCAAGTACTTGTTCATTAATTTGGGCAATATTTCCCAGGCCTCTATTGCACTCATACAAAGGGTAGTACTACCAAAATTAATGTGGAGGCTGTACTAATATTTTAACAACAATAATTTAACTATTCTATATACTTTAAAATAAGGTACGCCCCACAGTTTATTAGAAAAAATGTTTCAATAACATAATTGGCTACTAGCAAACTTTTCGTACTTTAAATAAGCTCAAGTTTTTAGAATATCACTTCTACACAGGTAAAGGCACATTAATAGAATGGAATGTTCAACAAACTAAGGGACAGGTTCTAGTTTAATAATTTAGAAATAAAATACTTTGGTCCAGTTTGTTTCACTGAGAATCATATCTAAAATATTAGTCTACCGGTATATTTAATTCACTAAACATTTGATTATGAGCTACACCTCAAAACACTAACCTGTATGTATGATGCAGATGATATTTCATCAAGAAGTACTTCTAAATTCAAATCAGTGCTTTTAATTCACATGGCTTTCTCCAAAAATCCCATCTCCTAACATTACTGTGTATTTAATGCACTTGAATTTTTATTCACACTAGATTTAACTATACTTTTAATTAAAAATTAAGATAAATATCATACATGGTTTATTTTGTTTTTGAAAAAAAATTTTTTTTAATGGGCTTGTTTTTACAGTGGTCATTGGCAAGCAAAGTGTATAGTTTTATTTGGCATAAATTAATAAATTATTACTTAGCACAATTTGTTAATTATTTTGACTATACATATGTTGTTTTTGCTCATTTTATCGAGAACCGCATTAAAATATGAATATAATAATAAAATTATGTTTGGTTTATTTCTGATGTGTTAAAATATAACATTTTGATCTATTTTGCTCAGCTAATTTTTTCTAGCAATTATTTTTTAATGTTTTGAATCATTGTATTTATAAGTTAAAAATCATCCATAGTAAATCACTAAATAGGAGTACCGCCTTCTATTATATGTTTAATTAAAAACCAACTATACTTTATTTTGATTTTAAAAATTACAAACTGGGTTAATTTATCACAATCATAACATGTTGATGATTTACTAAATTTTTGTTAGATTTGAGTGCAATTTACTTTTTTTTTTTCAGCAAATAATATGTTACTGAGTATTCTTGAACATAATATTGGTATAGAACAAAAATATAAATCTATGAGTCTCCTAGGATTGTGCACGTCCTGTTGTTAAGCATTGTTTTTGAGTGTTCCTCACATAATAATTTGCATGATTTTTTTTATAGCCACTAGATAGTCTCCATTAATACATTACTTTTGTTTGATTAACCACAAAGCATGTTTATTTTAAATGTTATGAATTTGTAAATGCTTTTGTGTGTTTTCGTGTTCTTCATAAATATTAAAGGAGATTCTTTTCTAATCTGCCACTTTATACAATTTGTTTCTTTATTTTTTTTACAAGCTGCGAGGATTTATGAAGAATTATCAAGAGTCTTGAAACAAGTTACCACAGTTGAACTATTTTTGTTACCAACATTGTTAGCTTTTTTGAGGTTAAGTGTGCAACTAGTGATAATAATTATCTTGCTTCAGGAACACAGTAGACTATATTTGTAACTTTTATATACGAACAATGCAAATTCTATGATGAAAACTACAAACTTTTTTGCAAATTTTTGAAACTAAAAGTTGAACATAGGCCCCTACCTAATCCATAAATAATCAAATACAACTCTGAGAACTTTACCAGAAAATATTATAGTATTTTACAAATAAACTACTTCCCAAAGACATATCCAAGTAATAAGCAATACAAATCATAGTGTATGTAAATACTTTCCTATTATTTTATTGTGATTTATTCTGTATATTCAGTAATTTATGATAGTATCTATGCTGATCTTTCCCTCCTCATTTCAAGCGGTCTCATTAAGTTAATTCATCGTGTCATAACCGTTTGTCCCTATATATAGTAGCCATTTTGGTTGTTAGAATTTGTATTAATTTTGCAAGACTGATTTGTGAATAATAGGCTAGTAACTAAACACTTTGGCACATACCATATGGTTGCAGAAATTATGATAGTGATTAGAAGTTTTGTAGTAATTTTCGTCACCTTGACGAAAAAATAAAATATGCTCGTTTCTTTTGCAAATACCATGTTATATTTCCAGTCTATTGTGACAGTGAAATGGTGATATATATTTTTTATCAATATTTATAATTATTTTGTTCTTTGATAGACTCAGAAGTATTTTTAATGAAACATTTCAGATTTTAAATTTACGAAGTGTTGTTTTAAGGGGAATGATTGTGTAAATAGTTTTTAATAAAGATGGAATTCACCTGTGAAAAAGCTTGCATCATGTTCTGACATTCCATTTTGTTTGTTTTTTTGTTACATGTGTACACATAAAGAGATGTGGCCAGTTTATAGTGGGAATGACGAGACTACCTGTCAATATATTTCTTTTTTTAGAACAGAGGTCCGGGGTTTGATACTCTGCTATAACAGGAAATATTCTGTTCTCAAATTTTTCTTGGTAAGAACCATGCGGTCAGTTCTCCTATTACTTTGCTTAACATTCCATGCGTGAAAGATGTGAACTGAGAGTACAATAGGAAAAGGAATAGGTACAGTTCAACTTTCATAGGTACAGCCTTTTAGAAAATAAAAACCTATTTTATTGTGGTTAACATTGATAACATTTTACTAAATTAAATTGTTAGGTTATAGCTATTGATACTATCTATAAAAAGTGATGGCTGAAAATCACATGACTTTGACGTATTAACATATGAAAGTATAGCTATTTATTGTTCTAGCTGTCATATACGGCCCTTCTATGAAAATTGGAACCGTAGAAGACAACTAAAGCCACCTTCTCACTAGCTCCAATCCTTGACCTTTAGATGCAAATATTAGCGAGGCTGAAGCTACACAATGAGAACCTAGAAGCAACCCTCTTGCTTGATAAAATAAATTTTTTGATCACAAACCTTACACATATGGTAATATATACCATTAGCACCATAGCTTATCATAGTTTATGAAGTACAAAAAAAAGAAAAGTGGAAAAGTACACAATAAAATTGGGTAAAGATCATGTTGTTCCAATGAAAATACAATAAATAATGAGTGAAGCTGTCTTTTATTTAATATAAACCATACTGCATATTGGACTGGTTTACATCATGTTAATGATTCACAGTTAATTATTATCAAATGTTTTGTGATTACAATATACATTTCAAATATTGAACACAAGTTAATCAATATTGTTTAAACTACTAACTCGTTTCAGCGCCAAACAATATAGTTACAAATATTGAACACAAATTAATTAATATTGACTAAACTATTAACTCTTCAGTGCCAAACAATATACAGTTACAAATATTGAACACAAATTAATTAATATTGAATAAACTATTAACTCTTCAGTGCCAAACAATATACAGTTACAAATATTGAACACAAATTAATTAATATTGAATAAACTATTAACAACTTAAGAATCAAATAGCCAAAGCTATTATTTATGCTTTTTAGTGAGGAATTCTTCATCTAGATATCATATTCTGAAAATTTAAAAACAACACCTGGACATGGGAATTGAACCCGGGACCTTTGGCTTAGTATGACAATGCTCTAACCACTGAGCTACCCAGCCAAAGGTCCCGGGTTAAATCCCCGTGTCCAGGTGTCTTTTTAAATTTTCAGAATATGATATCTAGATGGAGAATTCCTCGCTAAAAAGCATAAATAATAGCTTCGGCTATTTGATTCTTAAATATTCAACCCCTTACAATTATAATAATTGTACACATGGCAGCATTAAGCCAACTACTGAGTCGAAAGTTGCTGTGTTATTTGATAGCTCGTGGTCTTAATAAAATCACACATTTGTAGCCGACAATTTCCTCACGGCCATCATAGACACTGCCTTAAAACATGAGTGAAGAATAACCCTGGGCATGGGATAATTCCTGGATAGCTCAGTGGTAATAGCATTGGCATACTAAGTCAAAGATCCTGTGTCCAGGTGTCGTTTTTAAATTTTCAGAATATTAACAAATTGTTTCAGCGCCAAATTACCATTTTACCTTAAATAATAAATTGGTACATTTTACTAAACCTAAGTGTTTGGAATAGGTATTGTTTCTTAGAAGATAAAAACTGAAATGTTCACACCAGTAAATTGTAAGAAAAATATGGAGAGTTGCATTTCAGAACAAAAAATTTAATCTGTGTATTATCTAATATTTTATCAAGTCAAAGACCATAATTTACTCATGCCAACATCATTTGATAACAGTATTGTTTTACACTGATGTGTGCTGACAGTTATACAAATCCTTAATTTTAGTCAAATAAATTGTGACCATTAAGTTATCTGCTGAAACTTCCTACATAGTCTTTAAGAGCTTGGTGACCACTAGACTAAATGGGGCTACATAGGTGAGCACTGAAACATGTTTCAGACATTTATTTAAAGACCTCTCATTATTTAAGAAGTAGTTTTATATGTTTTAATATTATTTTCACCAAACTGTAGGTGAACTCAATCAAAAGGTTTCTGACCAGTTAAAAAGTTTAAGTTTAAATTAAAAATTATATATATTGGACGACAATCTATGCAAAATTTTGTACTTTGAAATTAAGGTAAAAAGCTGGAAACCGAAATTTATCCTCTTCTATCAAAGCCATGTTTTGATAGGATCAAATAGTTTTTTTAAGATAATGAGGGATTGCTTAAGGTAATCTATCAATGCTCTTATTTTTCTACTGAAAAGTAGCCATCATAACCCCCCCCCCCCTACCCCCAAATTCTTTATTTCACCTCTTTGACTCACTAATCTGTTTAAGAACATGAAAGAAAGACAAAAGAATGGCATTAGCTAAAGGGAAGAATAAAGCGCAATAGCTATTGTTTTCACCCCAAAACCTGCCCTGATCATGTGAAACCCTTAATACAAAACATAATTTTAATATCTTTTTAAAAATAATACTTTTAACTAGGAAATATTAGAAATTACATTTTTGTTATTTTGACCTTTTAGAGCCATGTTTTTGGAACATAAAAAAATAAAAATTATGCTGCCCTTGCTCGAGAGGGTGGTGGGGTGGGTAGATATTGGAAGGGGAAGGAAATAAACTTGGTGTCATTACTATAAGGGATGTTCCTTGCATAGTGCCTACCATGCTGAGGATAATAGTGGAAGGGGTATGTTGCGAAATGTTGCAGAGGTAAGTAGATTGCTTAGACTGTACCTAAATGATTTTATCACTCAGTAAAACACTCCTTGGTCAGGTAGTAAAGGAAATACATTAGGATGTGAGATATTTAGAGCAGATACTACATGTATGTGTGATTGGTCAAATGGGGACCGAGTGGGGAAAAAAATATTATCACAGGCACAATTTTAACAATCTCTGTGCTTACACTAGCAACATTCCACACAACCAACTGAAGAGTAGAATACCTATCTATACTTGTTTCCCAATATATTTGGCCTCTTCAGACACCGACATTTTAAAAACAACTTAAAAACTTGTTTTTTTAATAATATTTATGTTAATTTGGTAAGGAGTAATAATTAATAGATGGAAAGGTTATATCTTGTTTATTATTTTTATTCCCTCCTTATTTTACATACGTTTTAGTTTTTCTTCTATGAGACAACATGTTTCGGTGATTTTTCACCATCTAAAGTCTTATTTGTATTTAAGATTGGTTTTATTCATACTATTGGAAAGTTTGTGAAATTTTACGGTTTTATATGGAGTAATTATTTTTTGTGAGATCTAACTATTATTCCATATAAAACCATAAAATTTCACAAATTTTCCAATAGTATGAATTAAAATGTTTGTGAAATTTTACGGTTTTATATGGAATATAGTGAGATATCAATAAAAATTATTCCACATAAAACCATAAATAAAATTCATTTTTAAAAAACTAAAAATAAGACTTGAAGATGGTGAAAAATCATCTAAACATGCTGTCGTAGTCATAGAAAAAAACAACTGGAAAGTATATATAATAAGAAGGGAATAAAAATAATAAACAAAAAGATAAAACATTATTATCAACTTAAAAAACTGTTACATATCCAAATCACTTTTTGAATTATGTTTAATAGTGTTGACAAGGGGTGTCAACTGATATCTCATGTCACAGTGATGAGAACCAATTTGTTAAATGGATAGTTACAGTACTGCCTATAGTATATTTTTATGTCTGGAGATAAAAGAGCAAATTATATATGATTAATCAAACCATAGTCTGCTTAGATTAGCTAATAGGTTTATGTAGTATCACACCTAATAGTTACAAACTGGCAGTTCCAGGCCTAATTAATGGTCAAGCAGGAAAATATTCAAGCATTCAATTAGGTGGTATTCTTTATTCCATCTATTATTTCACAAGTTAATAAACTGTGTAAAGGGTCTAAATGAGAACAGAATAGTGAACGTTCAGATTGAAAATTACTTTTGTTGAAATGGGCAGATATCGTCATTCCTAGTTTATAGTGTTGTTACTATTTTGTACATTTGACGTGCTGAAACCCTTAGTTCCTTCATATTTCAAAGATTAGAAAACAAAACTGAAAGATTTTTCATATTTAGTACAGGGGTAATAGTTTTTGTAGATAAAATTGTGTTATAACCCATATGTGACCTAGTTTTTTATGAATAAAATAATCATACTCTTTTTAATTATTGCAGATATCAACTTTATTATATTATTTAACTTAATAAAACTATTCATTGTTCTGAATACATATAAGTTATACTGTATGACGCCTGTGTATTTAAAGTTTGTAGTGGTATTGTTAAATAAACTTTACACATTCATCATGTGACTCCATTTAATAAAATATATTAATGAAAGTAGTTTTTGATTTAGTTTTAATCTAAAAACAATTATTCTGTCCACCATTTGAATAATTGGTAAAATTAAATTGTTTGTCTTGTTTAGAAAAATATTGGATTGTTGTCATCAAATGATTTGTTTTATGAATGTCAGTAGTAAATTTCTCTTCAGCTTTTGTTTTTACAGAAATTTTGAGGAATTAAAACAAATCGTTTATTTGTTACAACTCCATACCTGTACTTGGTTCTTAAAATGATTTATATATAGTTTTATTACCATATACATACTGTATAGATTGTCAAAAACTTAAAAATAACTGTTACCCCAACTTTCAGTTTAGCTTTCACTTTATATTCATCTGTGCCAAGTAATTTGACTATTGGTGGTTACAAGAAGAGATGGCAAGGGAAAATGCATAGTTATTGGAGGTATTAACTAAATAGCTTATTTCATTTTACATCATTTGGTTCAATTTGAATGGTTGCGATATCACATTAAATATATTTGAAATAAGCATATATTTTTAAATACTTAAAAATACTTTTTAAGTTTTCATGATTTCACACTATTTTGTACTACAGTATAATATTTGTTTGCCATTAGAGGTTTTTATATGCGATATTATGTTAGAAACATGACTTTTTGACCATACATGAACCCAAGTTTGCTTAGATAACTTTTTTTTTAATCGTTAGGGTGATCTGCAAGTATCGCAACATAAGAACGCTCTACCGCAAACCCACTTTTCTTCTAATGTGCATTAAGACATGGACAAGAACTGAAACTGAAAACAGATTATGTTGACAACTATTTGGTTAATACCCCCTTAATCCTTAATTTCATGTGACTTGTTAAGTGGTACACCATCCTGTTTGGTATTACCCATCACCCCAAATATTTATAATAGGAACTTATATATGAACGCTTTTAAAATAGTGTTTCAGTTAAATAGAAGCACTTAGGCTTAATAGTTGCAAATAGAATTGAAATTATATAGAAAAGTAAACAGAATAATTTATTGTTTTGGGGAAACTTGATTAAAATTTGTGAACTACAAGATGATTTAGAATAAGTGTATAGATGGCATTTCAATATTTATTTGTTAAATAGTACTAACACCTTTTTTGTATGGTTCATACTACCTAATTAGAACAAATTGTACATAATATATATACTCTACTACAAAATTTATTTGGAGATAATATAATTTTATATATTTTACTTGCATAGCTATAGGCATGTCCTAACATTTTAATATAATCTTGTGTTAAATATTGTTACTAATATGATATCATTAATAAAAGAGCTAAATCTATTTACACACATGCCATTTTATCCAAACAAGTCCAAGCATTTGAGTGAAAATAATGATTCAGCCATTGGTATCGGTGGACAATGTCAAACAAAGTGGTGACCACACAAAAAAAAACTTGTAAATTTGAAGACACTAGGTAAACTAATCGTTAACATTAAGTTTTGAAGTTCCAATTATTGTAATTTGTATCCTATTTGGAAAATGACGGGTTTTTTTCATTTTGTTATAATTTTATTCCTGTGTTTAAAAACTACCTCAGCAATAAAGTATTATGTACATAATATTTGATGTGTTTAATATTTCTTCTGACATTATGTATGCCCTTCCTACTTGTCTGTAATGTAGGATTTGGTTGTTTATGTGTGTAGGGGGATGGGGGGAGTTCCACTGGACAACTAAGTGGGGTCCATTGGTTTTCCCCGCAGGAAAATTATTACTGTGAAATGCTAATTTATCAAAAGAAATAAAATATCAAAAATAATTAAAAATTTATAAAAATGGTCATAATTCTGTAGTTATTATGACTATTAAGTTTTTTATTAACACATTTTTATCCATGAATAGTGCTAGAATATACAAACGTTGACGTTTCAATAAGTTGTATTTTTTGAAATTTGACTTATAAAATTATTTTATGAGCTAAAATTTGAAAAATCAAATAAGCAACTTGCACTAACTCTTAAATCACAAAATCACTTTGTACCTAATTCACTTTAGTGTTATGTTAATTTTCCTTGGCTTCATAGAAAGAACTTCCCATGTGGTAAGATCATATCTGGGGCAAATCTGGCATTTTTCCACATGGGTCTGTAACCGACTCCTCAGGATATATGTACATGTACAAAGCTTATTAAGTCTGTCTTCATTTATAGAGTTCCTCATGTGTGATCTCAACAGCTTTAGGGATGAGAAAGAGGTATGTGGGTAGTGGGGGGTGGGGGTTCCAACGCTTTAACCCCCTTCCCCGCACCAGTGCCCTAAACAGTTTACTGACCAGGTAGAAAATTATAGAAAATTAAATATCACTGATGACAAATTATTAGGGCTTCCACTTGAAAATAGATTGTCAAGGATCGACTAAACATCAAGGAATTTGCTAAAGTTGCAGATTTAAAAACATATATACCCAAGTTTTTAAATGAGTAGTTGCACTAATTTTAAATTATCCAACAAAGCAAAAAGAAAGGTTTAAACTTTAGAGTAAAAACAAACACTGTTATAGATGTTTATATATCTGAATCTTATACATGTGATTAAATTACTTGTAAATGTTCTAAAAATATTTAGATATTGAAAAATGTCATTTAGTTAGAAATTTCAAAATGGTTTATAAGTAACCTGTTTTGAGTACCAATATATTTACTTGGCCAAATTTCAAAAAAACCGTTTTCAAGAGGTGCGATTTTTGTATTTGTATTGGTCTTGGGACGCCGTCAATCAAAAACGCCAGCTTCGCCTTTTGCATACCTATAGGTAGGTACCCAAGTCAAACTTTCCAACAGAATAAGTCAAAAGTATTTTCCTTAAATTGTATTGTTGCTATAATTTTAATGGGGTATTAACCGTGATAATTACACAGTGTATTAAATTCACCAAGCACTTAGCTTCCTTTCTCCACAAATAAAACAATTAGATGTTTAGTTAGGTGTCCTGGTGGTCTAGGGGTAAGTTGTCAGACTTCTGTGCTGGCGGCCGGGGTTCAATCCTCGGTCCCGGCACAAATTTATCTGAATACCAAACCCTTCCTTCACCTCTGACAAGACATCTTGTGAATGTGGGGAATGCCAGGTCTCCACCATGGTTCGGATTCCACGTTAAACTGTAGGTCCTCCATTTCATCTCACAATCACCCTATTATTACACAGCGTAAGTGCGTATAACCCGAACGGGTAGTAAGACGTGGTGCTAATAGTAGTAATTAGATGTTTACATGCTGTATTGTGTGTCTTGCTAGAGATTGAAGATAATCTATACTTTAGATTTACTATAAAGTAAAAATTATTTAATTACTAAACTATGTTTTTATTGTAATCTACCTTAGCTATTGATGTTTTAGTCAATATTTTTATAATGTCTCGAGTATTTTTTAGGATCAACCATTAAATAGTAGAAATTGGGAAAAACTGCCTACATCAAAATTATGTCTACTTATTTTACATTTGAAACTCTGCATAAGGCACCTGAACTATTTGGTGTGTCATTGTGCTAATGAAATCCTTTATTGTGAGATTGAGGTGAATCGAACTAAGGTTGGACGGAAATCATTCAGTTTAATTAACAATTTTGGCCAAAATAAATGAAATATTTTTTCAGTTTAGTTTAATTTTATACATATTTTAAAATCAACAGTTCTTTGTTATTTGTCTTAAGCACTGTGGAATTTTAAAATAAACTTTTTAAATTGGTAGAAAATGACCAGTTCTAATTCGAGGAAAACAATGGCAAATATTTAAGAACTGTTGATAATACTATATGTGTAAAAAGTTAATAAAAAACTTGAACAGTATATTTTGGCCTAAAAAGTTTTTTATTATAATAATGTCAAATGAATGGACCTTGGTTCGTGTTCTATTCCACCCCACCTTAATAAACAATACTGTAGCTGTTTTGATAAGCATGCAATAAATGCCAATCGTTTATTTTAAAGCTGTCTTAGCAAATCAAGTGGAATATTGAGGGAGATATATCTTAGTAGTGGTTGTATATCTTACATATTTTATGTTTATTCAGATTATTTAAAATTTGAAACTAGGCGTGAAACAAAATACAATCTAAATAGAATACAAAATTAGTTTTATTTATCGAATCTACTTACCGATTTTTTACTTTCTCGTGACCCTCAAAGAAAGAAAGGCTATTGTGTTTGTCGGAAAAAAAAAATCAAATTAGAGATTTTTTTGATGTTCACGTTTCATGACCACATGAACTCGAAAAAAAAGTTTACACAGCAGAAACCATTTTACCAATCGGGCTAAAGCTTGGTATTTAGGGTGTCATCCCACTGCCCCCCCCCCCCCCCCAGAGGAGTTTTTAGAATTAGATGTCTAACCATAAAATAAAGGTTGGTTTACTACCTAAGAGTGAAAATAGAAGGGAAAAAATATCTCGAAATTAGCTCAAATGATTTAGATTAAAATTTGTATTTAGGCGTTTATGTTTAACATTACAAACACATTGTTGCATCTCTGAATCTCATTTTCCCGCGAATATAAAAGATTGAATGATGAAATCAGGATAATTCAATTTGAAATATGAAAAACAAAGCCGTCCTAATGGTAAGTGAGAGGTTTGGGGGGGGGGGGGGGGGGTCACAAATACTCACCCCTGGGAACATTTTGAAAATAAAGACACCTCTTGAGGTATTTGTAATGAGCGATTGGGGTTCGATGTATCCTTCACCCACAATCCAGTTTCATTTTTAAACAGTTGATTATTCTAGAAGATATTTGAAGGAATATATTTTATTTGTGAATAGAGTTTGATAAATACTCCCATAAATAGCCTTTAAAAATAAATAGAACAATGCACCACGCAGACATTCTGTATATAAATATTTAGACATTTACTTAAAACTCAGATTTGTGAAACGAAATAATATACATTGTAACAAATACATTATGTAAAAAAAGACACTAAGGAAAAGGTAGCATCTCTATTTTATCAAATAACTCCTGATTTCAGATACCTCAATTTAAAAATATTATTTTCTTATATTTCGGAAACTTTTGGTTTTATAAAAACATATTTCAAGCAAGTGTGTTTTTATTATTAATAGTACTTATTATAACTTTTCAATTATAGGTTATTTCATATATCAAAGAATTGAGTGGATATGATCCAAATTGGAGATATTCACTTTTATAAAAAAAAACTCTTAGTCATTTTTCAGAAAAAGGAGATGCGTCATTTCGTTTGAAAAGATAAACATTGCCTGGATACGAATTTTAATCAAATTGTTAAGGGGCAATTGAGAAATTGTTTTTTTTTCTTTCTCTTTTTTACCGTCAGTAAACTACCCTTAGTTCTGGGTTTAGATATCTAATTCCACAACTCCTCAGGAAACCTTGTAAAATATAAAGTTTTAGCCCAATCAGTAAAATGGTTTCGGCTCTAGGTTGAGTGAAATAAATACAAAAAACTACTACCGTATTTTGGTTTAAAGGGGTCTTGAAACTTGGACATTAATCAAAATTATAGCGGGTTTTTGGTATACTTATAGAATTGATTTGTACTGTGTCTAAAAACACTTCAAATTTAGGCGGTGTCACACTGCCTATCTACCCGTACGGCAAAACTGGTATAATTCAGCCGCATTGTATGAACACACCCTGGTTTTGGTTGGAAGAACAGTAGAGAAAATTCAAAAATATTTCTTTGCGGACAACAATGATAACATTTCTTTATATTATTTGTGTTATATTATAGGTATTAATAATATATATCAAAAGTGACAGCTGCAGATAACATGACTTTATGTATGATTATATTAAAATGGTTTTAGTACCTTTAGTAACTAACTTCTACTGTCCTTGCTACCAAGTTGTCACACCACTGCGGTGCTACCGCCCTCATCGGAAGCTTCCGCTTCGTGCTGCTGCGTGGCGGGATAGCCGGACAACCGGATAGCTGCATTGACGCATTTATTCGAGTACAGGTGGTCACACTGTACGGCTGTGCCGGTCCATTTGCTTGCTTCTGTAGGACATCGACAAATAATGTAATGCTCAATCTTTCCTCTGAACTTATTGCGCTCCTAAATGTTGTATTCTGTTTTGGTTATGTGCTGGCACATTATCTTTTTATCATTTTATCAAATTAATTTGTTAACATGCGGTAGTACTCAAAACAAATTTCTTTCACGTTATCGAATATTACCGTAAAATGTAATAACATTTTCGCTTGACTCTTGTTCGGTATGGAGAGGACGAACCCAATATTTACGTACCATTGAAGCTTTCAATAATCCCTCAGAGCGTATAACTCGTAAGACGCGGTGCTAAGTAATAAAAAAAAATCTTCAGCTTCAAGAGCACACATAGCTTTCAATTTGGAAAACATTATTTATAACTCTTTTAAAAATATTACCTGTGGGGCAAGTCGTTACACTGTAAGAACGTGCCCCAACACAAATGTAACAATTTGCCCCATGATGCCATTTTTTAATTTTTTATGGCTTGAATACAAAATCATTAAAGGCTACATAAATAATACTTCATTTAGAGTACAATTTTAGACAAACGCCTCTACCGCTCCTTTATAGCACTAATTCGAAACAAAAGAAGGGTGGTTTACTTTTGACGGATGAAATAAGAATCTTACTAGTTACTTCAACAGCAGGGTATTCGTTGACAAATGGCGGGAGGAATTCTTCTGCTTCAGTACAAACCGTGAGGGGCTGAGACAGGCCTGTCACTCACGAAAATATTATCTATCATCTTTAGGGATGATTTTTAGAGGAACTGTACCCCATTTGCGGATTGGAAAACAATATATCCTCAGTACACGCTCTTGGAATTTAAACCTCTATCTCATCGGCAGTCTAGTCTAATGCGAGAGTGACGCCTTAGACCGTGCGGCTACCAAAGTGGGGTCAGTTTTTATAGTAACATTCTATTTTTGGGACCCAATAAATTTAATGTTTCTCCATTATATAGGTTTTTGTTAATTTTTCCACATACAGTGATACCAACAGGTTCAAACCCCCTGAAATTTTACGAAAAAAATATATTATATGGCTTTGTTTATGGTCCAAACAATATCAAAATTAAGCTATAAGTACAAATTAGGGGGCTGTGTTACCATAAAAAAAAAATACTTCAGAGAGCTTCTAGAGGTGTTTAGTATTTATAATTTGTTAGTGGGCTATGTTGCTATAAAAACACTTCAGATAGCTTATAGAGGTGTTTAATATCTAGAATTTGTCCTAGCCTCTGGCAATTGGGGAATGTGCCACCAACCCCCACCCCTGAAATTATTGACTGGCTACGGCCTTGTTTGTCATGGCCATACTGGAATTAGATACATTTTTATCTTATTTAAAAAAGTCATATAGTATTAAGATGCTCGTGACAGATATTCAAGAGCTGTTGATATTACTATATTTAGGAAATTAGACTAAAACCTCTAGTGAAGCTAAAGTTTATTAATTTTGGTATACAAACTTCCATACCATCTTAATTTTATTCGATAGTAAAAATGCATTGCATAATTTTAACAAGACGTGTATAGTTTATAAGGTATAAATAGTGATTCGATGATTTCGAAATCATCACAGTTCACGAGTTATGAGGGGACAATTTTGATCATTTATGCTTTTTGTGCACAATTATTAAGGGTGCTACATTTTTATAGCACTGGGACGCGGTGCAGACGTTAAATCTTGCATTATTTAAGAAGTTCGATATTTTCCTAACATGGTTTTAAACATAATGTAGGTGAAAACTATCAGCAGGTTTCTCATCATTTAAAAAGTTTAAATTTTTTTACTTTTAAGTTATTTTTTAATTCAATGACATCCACGCGAAAATTTGTACTTTTAAGAATCTAAGTTATAACACATTTTTAAAACACTTTTAACTTAGAATTTAAACTTTTTAACTGATCAGAATTTTCACCTACATTTACACAAAATCAAATCACTTCAAAAATAAACCGGGATTTTTAAACGTTTTTATTAGATTGAAATGAAGCACCGCTCTTAAATTTTTTCTTAAAATAAATCAAAAATTCTCTTCACTTATAAAAATTATTGCTGACCCTGCGTTAGAGCGATTTTATACAGGCGTTCTGTACGACACACGACGGCAAAAGCTGTCGCGGGACGAATAAGTCCTTTTATTCTCTGCCGTCAGAAAAATTTGCCGTCGTGTCGTACAGAACGCCTTAGACCATGCAGCCACCGCTGCAGGTAACACACATAAGAAATAGATAAGACATTTTTTTGTGACACAGCGAAAGGGAATGAGCTCTATTTTCGTTCTCTCCAAGGATCGAAGCGGATCCACTCTTGACGAGTGACTGATCGAGTGACGCATCGTGGACAAGTGAGACGGACCTTGATGTTTCCACTAGACGACGGGGAAAACCTTGTCCTTCGCAACCCATAGGTGAGTGGTTATTAAACGTGGCCGAGCTGCCATCGTAATAAGTCATGACGCAAATCACAGCTCGAGCCACGTCATCAATTGGTAAATAGCACGATCTTTATAATGGTACAGTAACGATACTATTATCTTACCAACATCCAAATTCGCATGGACTAAACGTCAAGTTCATCTAGTTTGGGTTACCGGTAATAGATAGGTCAGGGTGTTCTAAGGGTGTTTTTCCCTCTTCTTAAAGTAGGTGTTAGGAAGTTTAGTTAAGGGAAGTGTTTTTGCAGTTTTTATAGCAATACTTTTTTTGGTCAAAATAAATCAAATAATGCTCCTGTAGAAACATACAGAGTTTAATTTTCTTCACACGGTGATATCAACAATTATTCTTGAATATCTGTCATGAGCAACACGGCATTAGATTACAAACTTTTTAAATGAAGAGAAAAATATTTCATTAAATTCCAGGACATTTCTTACAAATATTCAAGAGCTGTTGATATCACCATGTTGAGAAAAACTAAACTATTATGTTTCTACTGGTAAATAGTAGATTTAGTTCGACCAAAAAAAAAGTTTTGACATAAAATCTGCAAAAACACTGCGTTAATTCGTATTTCCTGCACTCCCACCCTGGTATTTTCCCCATCTCCCTCCACGCAAATGTTGGTTAATTCCCTCATATTTAATTTTACCTTCCTCATTCCTAGCCCCGTTGATATAGATAAATGTTGATAACCCGGTTTGGTGGTAGTGCAGGGATGAAAGCAAAATCTACTGTCATGGTGAGGCCAGCGATATTATCCATATATCTGGGGGACCAGGGTTTGATACCTGCTGCATAAGAAGACAATTAAGTTACATATCCCATCTTATTCGTTAATTCTTTAAGTTGTCTTAAAGCTCCTTCATCCTGTACCCTTAGGTTGGATGCAGTCCGATTTAGAAATAGAGGAATTTTGTGACGTCTCTCAAAAGTGACATAGATAATTATCATACGCCAAGACTTCTGATAATATCCTGTCACTTTTGGTAGATATCAACACCTATTAAACAGTATACTACTTAATAATATATAATAATAATAATAAATAATAATAATAATAGGCCTCGTGGTATATTGGTCAGAGTTCCTTACTGCTAATCTAAAAGTCCCGGGTTCGATTCTTGGCTGACACCGGGAATTTTTCTCTAACTGGGGAATACTTCCCACGGTATCCAAGGTTTGGCTAGCTAGGCTTAAGTTAGGTTCACCCTCACCATCCCCTCATCTCGTCGGGACATGGAAAGAGCCTCCACGGAAATGATGTATGATTAGTACATTCGGGCATCTCCTGGGTTACGGTACGTTAGTACTGGCTAAGGTACGTAGTACGGAATCTTTCCACTACTGGGCTACAAATGATGTAGCTCACACACGCCATTATTTATTATAATACTAATAATTTAATTTAATTTAGTTTGAGTAATTTATTACATTTTACTATATTTAACATTTATTTTTATTTTTAAATACTCCTTAATATATAAATGAAAATAAGTAGTGGCAGACTAGACAAGTCCAAAATTCAGCTAGCCCTCAAAATGGCACACCGGTCGGAAAAGTTTCAGCATCCTTGACCTAAGACTTCACTCTCGCAATAGACTAGAATGTCAATGACATGGGTATCGGTGTTCGAATCCCGCTCAGTTGTACTGAAGTTTGTTTTTACAAAATTGTTTTTCCCTCTCTTAGCGCAAATGTGGGTACCTCTTCTCTAAATTCAACCTTACTCATCTCTAACTGATTAGCGTAATTAATTAGCATGCGTATAAACTGAACAGGCAGTATGAGTAAAACGCATTGCTAAAAAAAAATGGTTGAATTGTCTTAGGAAGAGCCTCGCATTACAGTTCAAAAAATTACTATACTTATTTCCATGTGGCCATACGCCAAACTATGTGATATGAAGCAGAAACTTTGACAAATGTTAGATATAGTAAAGTAGCCTGACGTTAATATTGATTTTTATGTAAAGCATTGAGTTTAGAACCACGTCAAGCTCAGCTTCGTGAGGACAAATTAGGAAATACTTGAATAATGAAGTAGCAGCTCAAGTATAGAAAACTGAGATTAATAGATTGGGGAGTGGGGGGGGGTCTATCTGTGATGACCACATAACGCCCTTTATCCGCAAATGTTGGTACTATCATCACTAACAGTGGTGGCAACTCGATTGTATTGCTCGCTTGCCATAGTGTTTCTAATTTTATTTTTATATCTTAAAAAAGGCTATTTTTTTTATCGCGGATATAGACTGGGCGTGCACTTAGTGACCGATATTCTGAGTGGTTGGTATAGACGACCAGAATCATCTGTATCTAAACGCGTGTCCGAACTATTCACATTTTAATTTATTATTAGTAAAACATAGCTTATAGGAAGTGTGACCGCATTTGAGTGAAGGGAATGCGGGAACCCATTTAGGATAGAACCACCTTCTGTAAATCCAGCTCGAATACGAATCCCAACACCACTTGACACTAGTAAACTAGATCAGAAGAGCCTGACGTTTAATCCGCTTGCCCACTGATGCAGGGTCTATACTAACTATTTGATAATATGCATTTAAAACTATTCATGTATATTTAAAATATGTTAAATCTTAAATTTTCCTGGTGGGGCTAGTGAAATACTGTATTAGAAGTAGAATTTATTAAATTATGTAAATTAAAAATTCCCAAGATAAAGTATTTAAAGTGATAAAAAATATAGCACAGTTTAAAATAGTTTCAAGTTTAAAAAAAATTGAAAATCAGGTAGAGCCTATACACTTAAATTTAACTCTTTTTTTTTTTGCGTATATGACTGCAGGCTGGATTGTAATACAAAAATATTGCAGACAAGAGGGCCAGTCAGATAAATCTCGCGGGCTATGAGTTTGTGATCCTTGATATATACCGTAAAGATTAATAAAGTAGCCTTCAGCCAATGTTCGCTAGTCTACTTCAAGTTTAATGCACTCTAAATGGCTACTTGTATTGTGACTATACATCTCAAGAGCATGATCTAGATTCTAGAGCAGGAGTGGCTAGACTTTTTGATCTAAGGATCTACTCCAGAGAAGGAAAATCCTTTGCGATCTACTACGCAACCACA
The DNA here is from genome assembly GCA_039000515.1 of Timema cristinae. Lineage (NCBI taxonomy): Eukaryota > Metazoa > Arthropoda > Insecta > Phasmatodea > Timematidae > Timema > Timema cristinae. The sequence goes on along the minus strand of JBCFYV010000100.1, from coordinate 25,228,701 downwards.
TGCTTATATTGTTTGTTTCATTGGTAAAAAAATTATTAACCCAATTTTGGTTTTAATAGTAAAATTCTATTGCATATAAAAACTTACAGTCCTTTCGCACACTGAAAATTATTTTTTTCGTCAAATCACATAATAGATGATTTGTCTGAAAAAAGTATTTTTCATTAAACACTTCACTTTGAAGTTGATGTATGACACCGCCTAATCTTAGGATAGTTTGTTGAATGAGAGTTCATAGTTATTCTGTCATAAACGAAGGAAGGATTGTAAATGGACATCAGTCAGACAGCTTCGATATTTAGATTTTCTAATGTTGATTTGAGAAAAATCTGCAAACCCTCTCTTTAATTTTTCTTTCTCTCAATCTTTTATAATCGACCAAACTAGCGGTCGTGGTAGACCGGTTGATCGCAATCGACTTTTTGGCCACCTCTCATCTATAGCGTAAAGATGAATATAGTATACCGCGACTTAAACTGCTTTAGGATCCACGTGGTGGGTAGGCTGGGGAGCATTGTTGCCACATTGTGGGAGTTTGCGCGTTACTACTACGCAAGCATACTCAGTGGACTGTCAGGAAATCTGGCAACGCGTGTCGGTTGCTATGACAACTACTCTTCACGGATTAGTCGAGCATGTGACGAGCCTCCCCTCCCCACTCCGGCTGCGCTGACCTCAATCCTAAAGCAGTTTAAATCTCAGTATAATCTTTTGCCAATGTTGGCTATTCTACTTATAGTTTTATTCTTTCCATGTTAACTTGTGGTGATCCGACTATTCACCCACGATTTTGTTCTTAATCAAAAAGATAAATGTGGTGACCTTTTTTCAATGTTTAATATATATTCTAGATATTTGTTATCTTATAAAAGTGTAAATATAGTGAGATATTGGTAAATTCAAGAGTGTTTTTCGGTGGCCCATTCCTAGTCCTTCAGTGATGTTCCTTTAGTTTGGTTACAATACTTTAATTTATATTCTGTGAAGGCATAGGTATCCTTATATTCTAATTAGTAAAGGGGTTGGGGGGGGAGGGGAGGAAGATAAGAGGTCAGGATTCACGTATTTTCACATAAAGTTAAAAATCAAGAAAATAGTGCTCAAGTAGAAACTTAAGAGTTTAATTTTCTTCACATGGTGACCTCAAAATTTCATAAATATCTTTCAAGGGTGTCCTGGAATTTAATGACAACTTTTTCTCTTCATTTAGAAGATTTCTCATCTAATGCCGCTATAGTTATGACATATTCAACAACTTTTGATATCACCATGTGAAGAAAATTGAACTCTATATATTTACTAAAGCAATATTTTATTTATTTTGACAAAAAAAAAGTTTTAATGTAAAAAACTGCAAAAACCTTGCCTTTTTCTTGCATTACCTACACTCCCATTACTTAAACACAACACTATATTTTGTCATCAAAAGGGTTGCTAATAGTTATGGATCTTTTCTTGATCTTTTATTTTGATATTTTTTTTAAAACTAAATAAATCCGTATTGATTTAAACAATTTCTAACTACAGTCTTGTGTAGGAAACAATAATTATTGTGGTGTTTTTCCCAAGTTGAGAATTAAAGGGGCTTATTTATTATCCATAGCGGCCTACCTTTGAATATAAAATCCAAAGCCTGGTCCTAAGATGTAGCTCATGTATTCGATGCACTTACAACCATGTTATATATCTTAGTTCTACGTCATCTGATTTATGGATTTGTTAAAATTATTTTGTGTCTTGTGGAAGGGGAAAGGGACGGCAATATATGAAGGTAGAGTGTGTAGATGAAAAGGAAGGGGTGGACCATGTAAGACGTGGCTTAATGTTGTCAAGAGACACATTAAGAGTTTTAAGAATAAAAGAGCATGCATGACTTGGTGTATGTATGTTGTTGAAGAGAAGGAATTATGCAAGGATAAGGAAGGGTGGAGAAAGTGAGCATGGATAAACGGAGTTGTTTGTTTTTTAAAGCTATATGCAGTTTCCTGCCTACCCCGTAAGGAAACGGCGTGATTAGATATATATGTATGTTATGTATGTCATGTATATTATGTATGTATGTATGTATGTATGTGTGTGTATGTATGTATGTAGGTATGTATGTGTGTATGTATGTATGTAGGTATGTATGTGTGTATGTATGTATGTATGTATGTATGTATGTATGTATGTATGTAGGTATGTATGTATGTATGTATGTATGTGTGTATATGTGTGTATATGTGTGTGTATGTGTATGTGTATGTATGTGTGTATGTATGTATGTATATATGTATGTATGTATGTATGTAGGCATGTATGTGTGTATGTATGTATGTATGTAGGTATGTATGTATGTATGTATGTATGTATGTATGTATGTATGTGTGTATATGTGTGTGTGTGTATGTGTATGTGTATGTATGTGTGTATGTATGTATGTATGTATGTAGGCATGTATGTGTGTATGTATGTATGTAGGTATGTATGTGTGTGTATGTATGTATGTAGGTATGTATGTGTGTGTATGTATGTAAGTATGTGTGTATGTATGTATGGATGTGTATGTATGTATGTGTGTATGTATGGATGTGTGTATGTATGTATGTATGTATGTATGTATGTTTGTATGTATGTATGGATGTGTGTATGTATGTATGTATGTATGTATGTATGTATGTATGTATGTATGTATGTATGTATGTGTGTGTATGTATGGATGTGTGTGTATGTATGTATGGTTGTATGTATGTATATATGTATGTATATATGTGTATATGATGTGGGTGATATGGTGATTAGCTAGGTCATCATCTGAAGCAAGATGGTCCAACGGCCTTGACCACGGGTGAGGTCGTGGAGGGGGGGGGGCGATGAGGTGGGGGAATGACAGTCGAATTATGTTTTCGCTCACGGGCTCCAACAGGATGCAGTGGAGGAATCGAAGCAGGCAGATGGCATCAACGCTCTTTATAGCTCGGGATATACGATGATGAGGGGTGAAGGAAAGAGGAGGGGAAGGGTTGGGTGGGGGGGAAGGGGCACTTTAACGGCTGTTATCTCCGTGGGAAACACCTCACCAAACTCCACATACTTCAATCTATCTCCAGTGGAAGGGATAACCGAAAAACCTTTGCGTATAAGTTTTTATCAACAAGCTATAATACTCGTACCAGTGGATATGCCTGGCAAAAGGCGTAAGTCAATTATTTTTGTCTGGTTAGCTGGTTACTGCATTGTCGCGGGCTCGAAACCTGACTAGGCGTAACAGGTTTAAATCCCATCCGTCTTAAATGGGTTCTGCACTTTTACTCCTCCACGCAAATCTACTCTGCATTCCAACTTATTCATCCATCTCTATTCCATTAGCGTAGTTACATCTCCAACGCCTTAGCTCAGTTGGTAGAGTGGATGCTTACTCAGCTAAAAAGCCCAGTGTTCGATTCTCTACATGGCTGAATAAATTATCGTGTGGGAAATGCAGAGTTATGAACTAACGGGCGGGGGCTGGACGTTGTGTCTATGCTAGGTGTAAAGTGGGGATGTAGGTGACGGGAAAAAAGGGCCAGTTCTTTTGGAGTATTTATATTAAAAGTTAATTTGTTCAAAATAAATAAAATATTTCTCTAGTCTAAACATAAGTGTTTAATTTTCTTCCCATGTTGACCTCATCAATTGTTGAATATTTGTCAAGTGTGTCCTAGAATTTAATGACAACTTTTCCTATTCATTTAAAAAGTTTCTCACCTAATGCCGTTATGTCCATGACATATATTCACCATGTGACGAAAATTTCAACTTTGTTTCTGATAAAGCCATATCTTATTTATTTTGGCAAAAAAAAAAAAAAGAAATTGCTATAAAAACTACAAACACATTGACCCTTACTCGCGTCTCTTACACTCCTACCTTAAGTGAATCAGGAGGAGGATGCTGGAAGCTGCACTTGACCCACCTCCTGCGAAACTTGAGCAGTGTAAATATAACATTCCAACAAGAGGAGCTTTCGCACAGCAACAAGCATATCAAAAAATTACTTGTTAATATCTACGATAATTATATTCATTACTAGATAGCTGTTGCCGCGGCTTTGCTCGCGTGGAAGTTGATTATATACAAATATGAAAATATACATATGTATTTACAGATTAATTTAAAATATTACGTTACGTTGATGACCATAACTTGACCTCAGATCAAAAATAATGAAAGTCCGATACAAACTTTCACCCCCTTTTTCATCTCTTATTAAATAAAATTTCCAAAATTCCTGAAAAACGTATTTATTTGTTTTACGTCAATAACCGAAATACAAAATTTTATTTATGTAACTTTCAAAATGACGGACTTTCATACATATTATCATACATATTATCATCCCCTATTTTGACCCCTATGGGGTGGAATTTACTAAATTACTTTCTTAGTCGGTGCCTACTTAACAAAATGAATATACAGTCCGAATTTCATGCTTGTAGCCTTGATAGTTTGCGCTCGGCGATGATGAATCAGTCAGTCAATCAATCAGGACATGTTATTTTATAAGTATAGAAAATAAAGTAATCTTTTTAGCACCATGTTTTACTAGCCGTTCAGATTATACACTTATGTACTAATTACGCTAATGTGTTTAGGGATTGAGAAGGTTATATTCGGTGGATATGTACTAGAATTTGCGTGGAGGGATAGCGGAAAACCATTGAGTAAAAAAAACCACCCTCATTACACCCGACCGAGATTCGATCCTCGATCTTTCCACCATCGGCAGTCTAGTTTGACACGAGAGTAGCGCGTTAGACCATGCGGCCACCGAAGTGGGTAATAAGTTAATTAAATTAATATAACTGAATGAGCTCGATATTTAGTCAACATACGCACCGGACGGGTAAATATAATTCAAAGGTTTCCATCTTGAGAGTGAGTGTGTTAAAAACTACGATCTGTCGTATCACTACTTTGTTTACTTCCCTTATCAAACTAGGTTGCATCAGGTTGAGTTGACGAGTAAGTTAGGGGTGGGCTGATCTATCTTTCTTGTAAAAGGTGACCTGGTGGTCTAGGGGTAAGGTGTCGGACTTCTGTGATAGGGACCTTGGGTTCGATCCTCGGTCCCGGCACAGATTTATCTGATTACCAAACCCTTCCTTCACCTCTGACAAGACGTGTATTAATAACTTGTGAATGTGTGGAATGCCAGGCCTCCACCGTGGTTCGGATTCCACGTTAAACTGTAGGTCCTTCATTTCATCTCACAATCACCCTACCATTACACATTAGCGTAAGTGCGTATAACCCGAACGGGTAGTAAGACGTGGTGCTAATAATAATAATAATAATAATAATATCTTTCTTGTATGGAAATGGCTATTTAAATAACTCCTCTACCGTATCAGGTCGAGTGGTCTAACGCGTCACTCTCATGTTGGACTGGATTGCTGGTTTGAATCCCGGTCGGTTAGGTTGAGGGTGTTATTTTCTATATGTTTTTTTTTTCAATCGTTCTCCACGAATATGACGGTATGCCTCCTCTAAACTCAACCTTTTAATCCTTAGCACAATAGCGTAATTAGTAAATATGCGTTTAACCCCAACGGGTTGTTAGACGGGGTGAAACTAACAATCATAATACATAACTGTTGGTAAAAATCAAATAAACCCTTTCCCGCGTGGAGTATTTCCCTGCCTGGAGTAATGTCAGACGTAATAGGGTAGGTCAGGTCTGGCCGTCTCCTCAAAACTTGTTCCGGCCGGTGTAGAGAGCACTCGTGTATATTACACAGCTCGACTTTTTCACGAAGCTCAGCGGGGCTAAAAAGTAGGTCATTACGAGCTGAAGGGAAAGAAAAAAAAAAGAAAGAAAGAAAGAAAGTGGAGCCGAAGACTTGAAGAGCGCGCGGGGATGCTGCTGTTTCTCTGACAAGACGATGAGAGGATGGGGTGAGACGATATCTACCCCTCTCTCACTCTCAGACTGTCCCGACACAGGGATGAGCACACACAAACACACCCCTTCAACTGGAAAGAGAGTTAAAAGGGGTGTAAGGGGAGAATGAGGTGGAGGTTACAATCGTTTTTCCCAAACCCATTCCCTGTTATTTCTCTTTCTTTTTCATTTGAGGCTAGTGTTCGAACATTTTGATGCATGGTGCTGCTCCATATGGCGAACAACAAAGCCAAATGTTTGTTCCCATTCTACCAATATTACACCCCATTTATTGGCCTGACAGAATAGCTATCGATGTACAAAACATGATGAATGTTGGAAAAAGTAATTTTTTTCTAAGCCTTATGCAGCTCAGTTTGTTTTGCAGTTCCTATTTTTTGGGATTGAATCGGCGTCATCGTGTTTTGGCTTCACACTCGAGGTTCAATGTCTGCTTTTCCTACCATACTTTTGGGTATTTTAGTTGAAGAACGTGTTCTTTCTAAACACGCAATCTATACCAGCACATGGCTTACAAACTAACTTAAACTATGATAGGTATTATATCACACAACAGCGCTTTTATCTGGATCTTAATCCCCCCCCCGTTTCTGGGCATCACATGTCCATCAACTCTGTGATAAAGCCGGCTCGAAATCGTAAATTTATATGAACACTATTGCACGTGAATCATTTATGATTAAACATTAATGGAGATAAATAGTTAATAAAAGTTCCTAATATAGAACTTTATTGAAATATTAAATGATGTTTGGATAAAAACTGCATTAAAAAGACAGCTTTAGACCATTTTATAATGGCTTCACAGATAAGCACGGTGCAAAAATCATCATCCTGTCATAATAGGGAGATACTGTTGTTATTAATAAGAAACTTTGTCGCTTTGTTCCCATCGTTACCACGGAAAATTTCGAGTAATCATTCAAATAAGAATGCACTGCACACATTTCTGTCAAATCTTGGTCTTTTCTTTTCCCTTTTACTCATAAACCTCGCGCGAGCCGGGAGCTGATTTGGGTCTGCTATGATGAACGCTCTTAATATCTGTTCATGTTTTGTTATTATATATAGATTAACCTACTGGAGGTGTCAGCCATTTAGAGAAACTCACCCTCAATACAGCCGGGATTAAAACCCCTATCTCTCAGTCATCGACAGTCCAGCCAAACGCGCGAGTGATGCCTTTAGGCAGGGCGGCCACTGAGTTGGTGAGCGCGTGGTGTGGCGAAGGCGTGGCGTCTGTATGGCATGTGGTGTAGGTATGCCATGCATGTGGTTGTGACTTTCAAGAGGTGACGAAATGATGGTCCAGCAACCAACTCCAGTACACTACACAGCTACGGGCGTATAGCGATCACCATACTGCTGCCACACGAGCTTAAACATGTCGGAGCCTAGTGGTGGCTGCGTGGCGTCATGACACACGCCACACAACTTCAGCGCCTTCCAGTGGGCACTACCCGATTAATTTACATGTGCTTGCCTCACGCCACATCGCATAAGACGCCACGTCTCCACACCACCACAGTTGGTGCCCTGCCTTATTTTAGGCACCGACATGTTTAAATTTGTGTGGCTGCCGCATGGCGACTGCCCCACGTCCACCACTTCGATAGTGTACTTCTTCTGAAGAGTCCATGTTGATGACTGGAATCATCCGTCGGCATATCATGACGTGTGATTTGTTGACGACATAGAAGCCACATCAATGGGCTTTGTGCAATAAATAGTCAACACTTTAAAGTCACACCACATGCGTGGCACACACCACACGAACACTGCGCCACAGCCACACCATCTCATTGGGCACCCTACCTAGACCATTCAATCATATAAAAAGATGCTATATCTACAGATTGAATTACAGGACAAACCTTCAATAAAATTTTAGATAGTATTACCAGATTCAAAAGGAATCAACTAGTTAACGGCCTCTTTTAACCACTGAGCCACGGGACAGAGAGCTTTTTCAGAGCAAAATTATAAGAAAGTTTTAACCAAAAACATCCCCCAAGTTTGATTAAAACATGAGTGTTAAAAGTGTTATAATGTTCATTTTTCCACCCCTTGTAAATGATTTGTATTTTAACACTTTTATTATAAGTAGGGGCCTATAGGTATACATACCAAATTTTATAATAATTAACCAATTCGTTGACCTTGGTGGTCTTGGCGTAAAATGTTCGCCTCAGGATCCGATATTCGTGGGTTCAAACCCAACTGGAGTCAACGGATTTTTCTTGTGCGATAAAAATCCGTAGCCCAGCTTCCTTCAGAGGAGACGTAAAGCCGCCGATCTCATGTCGATTGTGGCGTGTTAGAGAACCCTGGAAGGTGTGTGAAAATATCTTTCCCGGCAAAATTGGGAAAGCCTTTCACGCTCGCTCGTAGGAATTCAGTGTGGAAGGAAACGAGGAACCACACTACACTTACTGAGCTCCCTTAGTACATGAGATTTCTACCAGATTGTGCGGTCAGCACTAACCAGCCCAAGGACTGAGTGCATTCCTAGCTCCAGATGGATGGGAAGCGCATCAAATCAACCTTCGTACTAAACTATCAGAAATTACTCTTCTTTCTAGAATGTTCTATTCCAAGTTATTGTAACATTGCACTGTCTCTCTCTTGCTACAAACAAACAAGTACGTTCAAAGAAAGGAATGACGTGTTAATGCAACAAAAAAAACTTCTGGAAGGATTACTGACTAATCCTCTTGTTCGTGGTGCGTTTTGAATGAAGCTACCTACTTTTCACTTCTCACTCTACTCACAAACATCACACGGGGAAGAAGTATCTCGCTGTCATTGTCAAATCTTATTTACATTTAATAATCAATAGGGGTGACCTGGTGATCTAGGGGTAAGGTGTCGGACTTCTGTGCTGGCGGCCGGGGTTCAATCCTCGGTCCCGCACAGATTTATCTGATTACCAAACCCTTCCTTCACCTCTGACAAGACATCTTGTGAATGTGGGGAATTCCAGGCCTCCACCGTGGTTCGGATTCCACGTTAAATTGTAGGTCTACCATTTCATCTCACAATCACACTACCATTAACATTAGCGTAAGTGCGTATAACCCGAACGGGTAGTAAGACGCGGTGATGATGATATAATAAAAAAATATAAAAATAATAATAATATAATAATATAATAATATAATAATAATCAATAAGACTCTCCTCTCAACTTTAAAAACGGGGAAGACGCGTGCCGTTTTTAATGTAATCAAAAGTCCTCTCTAAATGCCGGTGCATCACCAAGCGTTTTACTATGAAGCTATACTAAAGATAATATGTAGCTGATAGTACAGAATGTAAATATATGGACGACCGCAGAGTGAATGAAACGGTAGCGCGCAATAAGCTACTTTGTAGTCGTTGGACAGTTGGCTATATTCACAGAACATAGCAGAGCTGGCGCATGCGCAGAATGCCAAGGTAAACCACGTGTAACAGTGATCATGTAAATGCCATTACGCGAATAATAATTAGTGTCCGTATAATTTCTTTATTTTCCATGGAAGAATTAATAGAGGAGGTCAATCTGCATCTCTGCTTGTGGCAGACAAGTGACGGTAATTACAACAATGTAGCTCTCAAATAAATGGAACTCTCCATTGTCTTTCCTTCAAGTGTTAATATCATGCATCCATTTCCTCTTTGGATTCTTTAGAGCCTTTGTTAACAATAATAGTAAGACACGCTTCGGTGTCCGCGTGGTCTAACGAGCTACTCTCGCATTAGACTAAACTGCCGGTGAGGGGGCAGGGTTTGAATCTCGGTCAGGTATACTGGGTGGTTTTACACTCTTTCTCCACACAAGTGTGGGCATACTTCCTATAAATATAGCCTTCATAATCTCTAAAACCATTAGTGTAATTGGTATAAAAACGTATAACCCGAACGGTTAGTAATACGCGTGGCTAAAAAAATATCAAGGCTTTGTCATGGGAGTAAGGAGAATTTAATTTTTTTAAATGGGGGTTTCAAAATTGTAAGTTTACGTGGGTAGGGGTGGGGTGTAATTAACAAAAAAAAAGTGTTCATGGATTTTATACCCTCCTCTCCTTCGGTTAGTTTTAGAAAATTGGATAATCCTAGAAGCTATTTATAGTTTCCTCATTTGTAGAATTTTTGGAAACTATACTCTTTAAACAGCTTTATATAAAAGTGCACCCATGGAATTTTTTTTGAAATTTGGATACTGCTAGAGGCTATTTGGAATAGTCTTCCTTCAACGACCTTTTGAAAATTTTGATTCTTCTAAAATTTATTTTAAGAAGTACTTGCCAGATTTAAAGAAAATAAATTAGAAATTAAATAAAACAAAACTAACATGATTTTTTAATTGCTCTGGTATGATTATTTTTAGTTTAACTAATAAAGAATATACTGCTACAATTTTTATTTTGAAATATTTTTAAAATCTAGAATACATTTTCACTTTATAAAAATGCTTGCAGCGAAATCTTTATTCATGTTTTTGACTGATAGCTTTCGGAATTTAAGCAAGGAAAACTAGAATAAATAAGCCCATATTTGTTTGACTCCTTTTATAAAGTGTGTGGATCAAAAGGAAGGGGTAGGCCATGTTAGAAGTGGCTAAATGTGGTATATGAATATGTGGAAAAGAGAAACATTAATAGTGTTAAGAATAAAAGGTTATATATGACTTGGTGTATGGATGTTGTTAAAGGGAGTATATAAGAAGAGGGAAGTGTGGAGAAAGTTTGTGAGGATGGATTAGGCACAGAATATATGTTTTTTGAGCTATGTGCTTAGTTTCTTGCCTACCCCGTAAGGGAAAGTGGGTTTGGATATGTATGTATACATAGATTCTCACCATGACATCTTGTTTTAGGTTAAAGTTAGGGTCTAAGCTACAGCAGAAAATAGCACAGTGCTCGGACAGCTCTAAATCAATTATGCAATATGGAAAATATAAATTTGAGAAAACTTAATTCGGGGGGAGGGGGAGAATTTGAAATTGAAACCCTACATTAATTAACATTTTAGCACAAGTTTGTAATTTTAACAATTTATTGAAGTTCCCCAAACTTTTAAAGTCAAGGCTTTAACAAAAGTAATTTGTTTCTAACTTTTAAAGTAGCATTGTTTTAATAATCTTTTATATTACTAAAATTATGAGTTTGTGTGTCTGTCATGAGCGTTACGTGATATTTATCACACGCAGACGTCTGAAATTTTAAAATTAGTAGCCCTTGTGCACGAATATTTGCATTTCGAAGCAGAAATTTTGATTACAATTATATTAATCTATTAAAAACAGAAAAATGAAATATTAACGTTACTACTACATTTCATACAATTTGTAATGCACAGTAAATTGCTGGCCATGGAAGTTTGGTTGCCATGGAGAATAAACAAGAAGAATTTGGTATCTACAACAAGCTTTTATTCTCATGTCGCCATGATGTATTAAAATTTGTTTGATGGTGTGATGTATTTATAATAAAATAATAACCTTTATGTATTAACACTTTTTCACTGGTAAACCTTTTTACCCTAAAATATTTATAGGGGGCTAAGCAGGGTAATTTATGTAAAAAGGAGTAAAAAGGGCAAAAAGGCCAAAACTGGTAAACATGATAGAAAGTAAATCAAATCAAAAAGGCCAATAGGATCAAAAGGACATAAACATACTAAAAATGCCAAGGCTTATTTACACCAGTTTGTTTATAAAACGAACAATAAAGTGTATGAGAATTTTTACAAAACAGACTCATTAAAATCTTTCATTAATAAGTAGCCCTTTTCATTCTATTTTGTCATTGTGTCCTCTTGTCATCTCGGGATGTATTTTAATTGCGCTAATGAAAAAGGGCTGAGGAAATGTACTCAATCATACGGAGGAAAAAAACAACCAGAAACCCGGTCGGGATTCGAACATCAACCTCTTCAATCACCGGCAATTCTGACTTGATTAACCTGACAACTAGTTGGCGTGCCCAACAATATGGGGTTGACTATCTTTATCAAAATACCGGGATTCTGTTCAAGTATTCTTTGCTTGTAGTTATTCCACTTTATATTTTTAAATGTTGCACATCGAAGAGATTGATATTTATAAATTAACTAATTTAATTTCATTCAAAAGTTTCATTCAATATTTTCTATGCAAGCAGTTGGTGGCCGCCCTCGAAATAGGTTCTTCATATTTCATCCATTGAACAAATAATAATAATAATAATAATAATAATAATAATAATAAAAAAGAGAGTAAACGACAATGGCACAATCCACAAACAACAATGACTCGATTTAAAATACGCAACACCATTTACATGCGAATCGTTTCATACGTTTTTTGGGGGCAATCAAAACGTGACGTGTCTGTGTTTACGACCATCTGCACCTTCTTGAAGCAGCCAATAAATTACCGCGTTAAGACTCTACGAAAAAAAAAAAGTTTGATTGTAACTCTGTAGCACGCCATTGTTTACTTTTCATACCTTCACACATACACATGACAAAGTGAATGGAGCGACGGCTTTTGGCGGGAACAAAAGCTTAGCGAGGACTCTGATGCGCTCTCGCGGTTGAACAGAGGAAACAAACTCAGCGTGTAGGATTATACAGCCTTTCATAACGCGTTGTTTGCATGCGGTTCGTCTGTAAAGGGTCTCTTGATGTCTGCGGGAAAGGGATGAGGTAGGGGCAATGACTAGATAGATAGTTTATAAGGGGAGAGGAGCATTTATGCACCACGTGCATTATAACATAAATTGGAAAAGGGTGAAAAGGGAAATGGTGAACATGGCTATAAATATTTCAAGACGTAATGGCCACAGATGGTATTACTCGTTTCATTTGTTTTCCTCTGAAATTATTAAGGATCTGGATAATATTATGGTGACATGAATGAGATGTTTTATTGTGATTATATTGTTAAGGTTTTTGAAATCTGAGACCTTACATAATTATGAAGTTACAGCAGAGCGATCAGCCCATTCGAATGTTTTGTGAAGAATATCTACATCTGTAAGTAGAGGAGCAATCCTTTCATCAGTGACCCTGATGTCTTAACACCAGTCAATATAAATTCGGCGTGTTTGAACTTCGTAAGAGATCCATTTTATTTATTGAATGACAAATGATTTTTTTAACCCTTACAATAATCAAAATACAATCAATCTTATACAGCACTCCTCACACACGTACCGGTGAGAATGAGAACTACAATGTCAAGTTCTGTTGATTCTGGTGATGGGGGTTCGGGGTTTAATCCCGGATGAGTGGACTGAGGTTGTTTTTATTTCTCTGTGCTTTCCATACAATCCCTCCATTCCTCGAAATTATACCTTCCTAATTGGCGTGAACGATATTTTGTAATAAGAATAACAAATTAATTGTATACTTACTCGGGATTTCTAACAGTCTGCGACGCGTTTCAACGCCCTGGTAGATAACCGCTGTGTTGTCTGAAAGGTTTAAGACGTCACTATAGTAAATAGACTGGCCTGCCGATGATGGTGAGATCGTGGTTCAAATCCCGTTCGGGTGTATGGAAAGTGGCTTTACCTAAATGATTTTTCACTTTCCCTCTACGCAAATGTAATCACACTTATTATATATTTAACCTTTCCCAACCCTAACACGTTAGCGTAATTAGTACAAAGGCGTAAAAACAGAACGTGGTGCTATCTTTAGTCTACAACCAGTACTAATGCTCCGTTGCCCAGTGGACGCCCAAATGTACTAATCGTACATCCTTACGATGAAGGTTCTTTCCATGCCCGATGGTTTGAGGGGATGATGATAGTGAATATCATGGGGTGGAGTCAATAAATACATTTTCTTAACTTATATCTATATTACCAAACCTGGTGTCCGCAGGAATTATTTCTATTTCGAGAAATATCCCCCAGTACCAGTCGAGAATTGAACCCGGATCCTCTAGGTCAGAAGCTAGGAGCTCTGAACACTACACCACGAGGCCAGTAGAGCCTATGCTTAAACCAAAGAACTATTGACTTTTTCTGCATTCTTTCACTTGGCAGTGAGATTGGGACTAATGGAATATTTCTCGTTTTAAAATTATTATTTTCCCCTTTTTGGTTGTATCTTTTAAATCGTATTCCCTGAGTGTGTTTTGTTCACGCTTCAGTGGTTTGTATTCCTTTTTTTCCAGGTGCATTTATTTAAAATCCACCCTATTGATTATGTGTCCTTAGATAATATAGTGTAGGCTGTCTAGTGTTAAGGTGCGGTATTAGAGAGTGCAAGGGATTTTACAGTTTTTATAGAATAGATTTTTTGACAAATTAAATAAAATATTGCTCCAATTCAAACATAGAATTTAATTTTCTTCACATGGTGATATCAAAATGTCTTGAATATATGTGAAGGCTGTTCTAGAATTGAATGACAACTCTTTCTCTTCATTTACAAAGTTTGTTAGATAATGCTACCATGCTCATGACAAATATTCAGAAACTGTTAATATCAACATGGGAGAAAAATTAAACCTACGTTTATACTGGAGCAATATCTATATTTATTTTGCAAAAAAAAAAAAGTTTTGCTGCAAAAGCACTGATCTTTTCTCGCGTCCCCCTCCATCCCACCTTAAAAAATGAATTTAACATTATAAACTACTCTATTCGCTAGCGGAGAGCTGAGGAACTATGTGTGTCTTATAGTTAAATTAGTTTGTAAATCGTATGATGATATACAGTAGTCAGTTGCTTCATAAAATAAAGTGCATGTTAAACATCCGTAATAAATAAATAATATAAAACAGATTTACACTGTTACTTTATGAGAGACGCCTATTTTAAAGGAAATATCCTCAAACGGTGGTATTTATTATGGGAATGTTAACTCTCAATCCAAATACGATTTATCGTTGTGGTTTTCCCATTCTCTCTCCACGCTTATTCTCGTACATTTATCTAATACATTACTCTTATTCACGAATAAAGTCATAAATACAGTGCAGTCTTCATTGGAAGGTCTTCTGACAGCGAGAAAAGTTACTAGATCTACTTTCACATATTCATACGTCAAGTCATATGATCTGCTGTTGTCACTCTTGGGAGATATTATAAATTTACTATAAAACCAGTTTTGGTGGCCACGTGGTCTAACACTCTAATCTCGTGTTGGACTAGACTGCCGAAGACGGGGAGATCGGGTTTCTATTCCGGTTGGGTGCACTGAGGTTTTTTCCTCAATGGTTTTACACTCTCCCTCCACGCAAATGTGGGTGCATTTCCTCTAAATTAAACCTTCTTAATCCCTAGCTCATTAGTGTTATTAGTGCTATAGACGTATAACCCAAACGGGTAGTAAGACGTGGTGCTAAAACACTATAAAAAAGTAGATTGTTATCAATGTTGGTCGCAAAATAGTATATTGGTATTTTTTAAAAGGTTCCTATGAAAATTAGACTAGCAGAAGTACTTACTCGGCGTTCCCCTAGATAACCATACATGCAATGAACTGCGTGGTTACCCCTGGCAAGTGGCAACGCTTTTCCTTGGTTCAAACACAGAGAAAAGAAGCTCTTAGTCTTATTTTTTCCAACCCAGTTTTTAATTAATTTAAAAAATCTAATCCAAATTTTAAAATTCTGGCATCAAGGTACACATCTTTGTACACAGGTACTACTACTATTTACATTTTAGTCCTCTGCAGGCGGTAGATATCGCGTATGTTCATGACAAACATATAAGCTCCTTATTTTATTAACATATATAAGAATAACTTAATTGATTCAAATGTTTCTGACTGAGATTCTTAAGTATCAAGTGCACGTCTATACTTTTAACAAATATATATTTTTTTTTCATCCCTAAATAGGGGAAGTAGCTGACAAAAACCAAACAAACATCTAAATGTTAAAGAAACGGAAACACCACAATATTGAAAGACGCTCCTTTTTTGGTTGATGTGTTTGTGTGTTAACATCCGGTGTCAGACAGCCGGAGAAGAGTTTTTGGACTATCTGCTGTTATGTGTGTGTGTGTGTGTGTGTGTGTACCTGTAAGTAGAAGCCAACAGGCAGGCGGAAAAAGCTTCCTGGGAAGCGCAAACTGGTGTCAGCTCCCATGCACCACCCTGTATCTTCTACAGATCCCAGCTGGAGTCGCCACCTGGCTTCCCTTACTATACACGATCACTCTTTTCAAGGACAGTTGTGTGCCTCCTGACATGGGAGGGTGGGATGTTTGTTTGCGCCGGAGCTCTCTTGAATCTTCCTTCTTGGTGGATGCACCGCATCCATCTTGGTGACGTACTCTAATTCACTTTCAATCGACGAAATAGGATTTCATTAAAGGCACTATGAACTCATAGTGGGCTCAAACGGGTGTTGATTAAGAGTCTGTTGAGGTAGTCAAATTGGTGTGATGCATTTCTCCTCGATACATGTATTTTGGTAATAGTCAAATGGATGTCTGGTGCAGTGTCTTTTTGAAATAATCATATTGATCAACAGTGAGTCTGGTGAGACAAAAATAAATATAATAATATGATGCTGAGATGTCAAAAATTCTCTAAACGACTTTTATTTGGCCTTTGTATATTTTATTTTATAAAAAGTAAAAGTGAAAATTTTCTTTAAAATTATGTTTTATTGATTCTAAGAAACAAGTATTCTCAAGATACCAAATACATTATAGTTAAAACTTGGTGAAATTGTGTTAGCTTTTTTAAATAATTACAATGGTATTTTCTTGACATTTCCAGACTCATTTGTCTTATCTAGCTCAGTCTATTGCTTGAGAGTAAGAGAGAGAGGTGCTGTTGAGCATGAATAGAGAGGGAAAAGACTAGTGAGGAGATAGATGGAAACAGACTAGTGACACTGCGTGTGGGTAGGAGATAGAGGAAAACAGATTTCTTCGCAATTATTTGAGATACGAAATAACTTATCGCTGTATAGGTGTAGAATAATAATATTATAATTAAACATCATTTTATATGAAATATATTTTTTATAAAACTATTAGTTACGGACAGGGATGTGGTATTTGAAAGAAAAGTATCGATATTATACTAATTTAAAGTATCGGAAGAAAAATATCGATACAGTACTAAAATCGAAAGAAAAGTATCAATAACAGTAAGTATCGGTATAGAAATTTTAATCTGGAAAATATTTTTTCCAATCAAGTAATAATTTCAACATTTGCATAGTAATAATAATAATAATATAATAATAATAATAATAATAGTAATATAAAGTACTTTCATATTTATTTAAACACTGGAAATTATAATGATTTAATCATATTATAGTATATTTAGTACCTTCGCGTCAATGTTATGTGTTGAAACTTGGAAGGTTTGATCAAAAGTATTGTATAATGGATATTATAAAAAGTTTTACAATACCAGCTTTCAAAATGTCTATTAAAATTTAGCCGATGGAAAGTTATTTATTAGCTAAATTTGATTAGTAATGAAACAGTAGTGAATGGAAATTTATTTAATAGCTAAATATGATTAGTAATATATTTTTTCAATCTATTTTGAGCCCTTCATTAACCATTGTAAACAAGTAATCCAATCATGAAGGAATCTAACAAAAAAGTTGTTTCTTTCGATACTGATCCTATACCGGAGTGTGAGTACTGATATCAGTAAAAGTATCGGAAAAATTTATTGAGTAAAAAAATACTAGTATCGAAATGAAAATATCGATATTAGTGAAGTATCAATACCTTTCTCACATCCCTAGTTTTTGATCGATAAGCATATATAATGTTTATATTTTATGGATGACTTTGAATATTGAAAATGGACTGTTATGCTCTTTGGTGGGCGGAGCTGTTCCTCTTACCTCAATGTTTCTGTAACAGTGTGTATTATTTAAGCGATGCTCTTTTATTGAGTGTTTCTGCAACAATTTATATTATTTTGTCTAGAAAATCTTAATATTCTTAGTAAATTTCTCCATTTTAAGATAAAAAAAAAGAGAGTAAGTCCGTTCGGTGTACTGTAAGATTTATTATTTCTAAATAATTATTTATTTTAGGCAGTTAAAGCACATTTATTTATCAGCCCCTGGAACTTACACGTTATAATGGACTCCCATTTCCCTGATAGTTCTCCAGTTGGAAATAACCCCAGTGGTCTGTTCAAGAATGAAATCACTAAATGCTCTCAAAGATGGAAGACCGCCAATTAACATACAGTTATCGCAAGAGCTTCATATTAATTCAGATTTAAAATCATTCTATTTATTTAAGTGTGCGGTATTGTCTAAGTTTCCTGGAGTAATTAACTAGTTTACAACACAAACAGAACAGCTAGAATCTATACTGTTAATTTATCTTTAAGTATAAAGGAAAACAATTGTATCAAATTGATCAATTTTTTACCTAACAGGGGAATTGAGTCCGGGACTGCTGTACCAGTTTACAGACGCTCTACTAACTGACAGTGGCGGCTCGTAGCTAAAATTAGTGGGGGTGCTGCTCCAGAAAATTTTTAGCCTTTGTTTTAAAATTGTGTAAAAGGAAAAAAAAAAGTATAAATAGAAAATTTATTCAGGAACTCGATAAAATCTTAACAAAAAAACACTATTTTTACTTACTTTAACTTAAATTGTTACAGTTCAAGCTTTAGCTACCGGTATTCATTTAAAAATGAAATCCATTCTTCTTGTTTTAATTTGCACAAAAAGTTCAATAATTTTCTCCTTGATCTCTGGATGACAATCGAGGACATTTTTCTCCGTTGAAAGTACTGCAAGCGCATTTTATTCTTTCTGTTAAATAAAAGAACCGAAAAAAAATTAATCTAATAGAATAGCTGGAAGCAGAATAATAATCTAATTCTACACTCTTTTACACTTTATCACAATCAAGAATATGGTACACGGTTTTTAAGCACAACACACGCAGAGTAAAAAAATAACTTCCTTCCACCATCACGCCAGAGCCGGTACTTCGAGAGCAACAGTGCTCTCTCTATCTGGCAGTCCCGCCTTCCTTCCCACCCCCTCCTATGTGCGCATGCGCATAACAGTCAAATACAACGTCGCTGGCACTGTGAAGCGCACAGTTCTATACAAAGATTTTTGTATCTTTTTCATAAACTGGGGTATGGCTACCGAAGTACTGACATTATTAAGCTTAAGGAATATATATTGTATTACAAAAATAAATAAAGAAAAAATGACTCACTATATTAAATGTTATCGATAATATCAAGTGGAAGTAGGGGATGCTGCAGTTCCGAAGTGCCTCTACACGAGCTGCCACTATTAATTGAGCTAAAAGGTTGGCCCGAACAAGAACTATGGCAATCTTTGAACCTCATTAGTACGGTTCAATTTCACGCTTTGATTTTTGTGGCAACAAATCTATTGGCTTTCTTCCCAAATCGATGGTCATATGGTATATAATGCTAAGCTAACAATATTTTGGATTTGTAATGACTTATGTGAGGGGTTTGAGGTTCGACTCTTTGCCGGATGCAATGCGTCATTTATCCCAACTGTTTCCCTATCTCTTATGTAAGCTGGTGCAGGAGTATTGTAGATAAAACAAAATGATACCTAGGATCGATCCTAGGCAAGGCTGTAGCCAGGGTATGGGCTTTTGGGGGTTCAAACCCCCACCCGTACCCCCGAAATTTATGAAAAAAATATATGGCTTTATTTTTGGTTAAAATAATATCAAAATTAAGAAACAAGTACAAATTAAGGGGCTGTGTTACCATAAAAAAACGAGAGGAGCTAGAGGTGTTTAATATCCAGAAATTTTCCTTTCTTTCAGCATTTATGGTGTTATGTTGCAAAAAAAAAAACCCACTTCAGATAGCTTCTAGTTTCCACCAAACCCCCCCTGAAATTATTGGCTGGCTACGTCCTTGATCCCAGGCAACACCTAAATTAATCGGTTTTGAGGTTGCACTTGTAATCTAGTTTTTTTTTTGCGTATGGCATTACTGATTGGGAGGGACATGACATCCAGTTCACTTACCTGTTTGTAGACTATTCGCCCTCTGTTGGGCACAAAACATTGGCCAGGGTGCACCAATGGAGGTTGTCTACACGTACCCACAATAAGATGGCGAATATGGAGGTGTGGGCGATGGGCGTATCAAACCAAACTTAAACCTAATTTACTAGCCTCTGGTGACCGTTAGGGTAATTCCTCTTAAGAGAATAATACCTAACGTACCAGCTGAGAATTGAAGCCGAAAACCTTAGGTTAATAATATCCAGGTGCACTGATCACTACACCACGGGGCCGGATTACGTGTTAAATAGGCCTACATCAAATCAAAAACAAATCTCCAATAAATTTTTTGTATCTATTAGTAACTCCCCTTGTACCCAAATCACACACCTCAGCCCAACATGAAGGGGCCGTTTAAATAAAAAAAAAGAACTTGTTTCGCCAAACTGCTTTCCGTGTTTGTAAATGGGTGGAAAGTGCGTGTTGACTAGAGGCGAAGAAATAGAGTATTTGTGATTAGTTCACGTTCACATGATCGGCTCCCATGCGAAACAACAATCGTAATTACTGACAATCCACCTGCTCAAAGAACAACCTCGGAGAGATACACTAAATAAACGGTATTTCTCAAGTGCCCGTGGCTCAATCAGGAAGGCCTAAGGGGGCTGCCTACAGTAGTCCCATGGCTTCTTTGGTGCTGCCTGACAGCTGATGGCTTTGAAAAGTTACCAGACCCAATTATGTATCCCTACGTCGAACCATATGATCTGCAAAACATGTGTTTAGCAGCTGTCACTTATGACAGTCAAAATTTAGGTATGCACCTAAATGTTGACTGTCAGAAGTCAGCTGTGAGCTGTCAGTCAGCACCAAAGAAGCCATGGGGCTACTGTAGGTAGCGGAGATATTGCCAATCATGTATTGTGTTAGGGTTAAATATTCATAACAGGGTTCCTACGCGTCATGAAAAACCTGGAATTTTAAAATATTTTTTCTAGGCCTGGAAATATTAAGGAATTTCTCATTTTTCCAATATTTCCCTGGCATTTTTTATGTTGTCCTGGAAAATCCTTTGTCCCCCTCCTCCTTTTTTTAAAATATAGTTCAGTAAAGCTGGAAGAAACAGGAGTATAACAGATCAGTGTCATTACATTAGTGGTTAGTGGTTTATTTACTTATGTCTCACCCTTCTCGGTGGCGTAGTTGGCTAACGCGCTTGTCGTATGTTGAGCTCGGCTGCTGAGGACGGGAGATCGAGGTTCGAATCCCGGTCGGGTGAAATGGGGGTGGTTTTTCCTAAATGGTTTTCCACTCTCCCTCCACGCAAATGCAGGTTCACTTCTAATTCAACCTTACCAAGTCCTAATCCATTAACGTAATTAGTACTTAAAGCGTATAACCCGAACGGGTAGTAAGACGCGGTGCTAAATATTAAATATTATACTTATGTCTCGTTACTGTGTAGTTTATTCATAGTTTTAGCTTTTGTACTAAGATTTGTTTTTGTGAATGAAGTATAATGACCCCGATTTTTGTAATTTTTATCGCTAAGAGGTAGGGAAGATTGGCCAAATAACCCTATTGTCGAATTATATGGGTACTTGTAATTAACAAATAAAAGGTAATTAAAACATAATTGATATTAACGACTATTTGCAAGTGATGTAGTATTTACTTGGGGTATATAACGTGCACTTTCTAAACCGATTTATTATATCTGCACACAACTTATAAACTAACTTAAATCTAGAACAGACACAACAACCAGCGCCCAGCCGTTAATTCATCAATGTGAAAGTGTAAACCCACATTTCCCCAATGATTATTTGCAAGCGAGTTTGTGTTATGTTTTTAATTATTTGAATAACTCATTGCGTCATGGAATACATTAACAAAATAACAAAAGGTGTGGAAAGTGCAGCTGTAGGTAAGTTGAAAGCCTGCATAATAAACGTATTTTTTTAAATATAAGAAAATATGTAGGCCTAATGATCTGTACTTTGCCATGATTACTTTATACACTTGTGTTGGAGGAATTGTAAAAAATCCTTGAGAAGTCATAGAATTTTTTTTATGATTTTATGTAGGAAGCTTATGATGATAATATAATAATAATAATAATAATAATAATAATATAATAATAATAAAATAGATGAGTTTGATGTTTACTCGAATGAATATAATACCCTATATATACAATACATAGACTTGTAAATCTAGTTTTAAAATTTTCCACTCTGAAAAGTCCAAAAATTTACATAATTCGGTTGATCGTATATACCTAAGGGACTTTGTAACGAAAGGTAGCTGATATAGGGCTTTATCTGAAGCTAGAAAAATTACTAGATTTACTTTAAATTATTCATACGTCAAGTCATATGTTCCGCAGCTGTTACTTTTGATATGATATATTATCAATAACCTACCTATAAAATAACACCAGCTATCTCATTAACAATTTTAGCCACGATAAAATGTGTTTGTATTTTATAAAAGGTCCTTCGTTTGAAAATTGGACTGTAGATAAGTTTGGTTATGTTAGAGTATTATTTATATTGGGTGACCTGGCGGTCTAGGAGTAAGGTGTCAGACTACTATGCTGGCGGCCGGGGTTCAATCCTTGGTCCCGGCACAGATTTATCTGATTACCAAACCCTTCCTTCACCTCTGACAAGACGTGTATTAATCACAACTTGTGAATGTGGGGAATGCCAGACCTCCACCGTGGTTCGGATTCCACGTTAAACTGTAAGTCCTTCATTTCATCTCACAATCACCTTACCATTACACATTAGCGTAAGTGCGTATAACCCGAACGGGTAGTAAGACGCGGTACTAATAATAATTATTTATATTAGACACACAGCAATGTTTCTGTTGGCCGTAAACTTAATGAAAAAAAGGCTTGGCCACAAATCCTATGGCTGGAAGCCACACGAAGCCTTCAGGACCAAACATGTTGGGCTTTATAATTTGGCAGGCTTAATAGGGTGGGAGGGGGGGATTATAACGGGTTTGCCAACCTTCCAGGAGATTCAATTTTAAAAATTAAATTCCTTTTGAAGCAATTCATAAGAGAATAACAAGTCCCTAGCCTGAGCATTAAAGAGAGAAATACACTACATTAAAAAAAATAATACCTTGACTTATTACCTGTTCAGAGTATACACATATGTGTGTTTACTACACTAATGAGCTAAGGATTAGGAAGAGCTAGTTTATAGCAAGTGTACCTACATTTGTTTGGATGAAGAGTGGAACCCTTTAGGGGAAAAACACCCCCAGTACATCCGATCGGGGTTCGATTCCCAATCTCCTCGTCATCGGCAGTCTAGTCTATTGTGCGAGTGACGCCTCAGACAATGTGGCCACCAAAGCAGCTACTACATTGTTACTAAGGTTTTCAAGGTTAAGGAGGGTTGACCAAGAAATGTTTTGCCTACAAAACTTTTAAATTTAAAGAAAACGCTGTGCATTACAATATCTAATTCCAATTTTATGTATTACCATACTAATGTGCCCAGTAAGTTTTTTGGAATAATTTTTCAAACCCTTTTTTAATCTTATTGAACATGGAAATGTGACTCGTTAGCTGAAGCGTGTTTTTCTTCCAAATTTTCAAATAACCCTTCTTCATTCTAATGCGCTTACACTTCTTCTAGAGTGACCTGGTGGTCTAGGGGTAAGGTGTCAGGACTTTTGTGCTGGGGTCCGGGGTTCAATCCTTGGTCCCGGCACAGATTTATCTGATAGCCAAACCCTTCCTTCACCTCTGACAAGACATCTTGTGAATATGGGGAATGCCAGGCCTCCACCGTGGTTTGGATTCCACGTTAGATTGTAGGTCCTCATTTCATCTCACAATCACCCTACCATTACACATTAGTGTAAGTGCGTATAACCCGAATGGTTAGTAAGACGCGGTGATGATAATATAATAATAATATAATAATAATTATAATTATAATAATAATAATAATTATATATATATAATATAATAAATATATATAATATAATAATACAAACTTCTTCTAAACATATTCTTCACCGTTGGACTAGATGCTATAATTTAAATTATCCTTGTGTTAAAATATAAAAATGGAACTGCTTACTCCATGACGTCGGCCCACAATCAAGCTGTACTGACCTAGCGGTTACCGTCTACTGGTGAAGTTAGTGCCAACATATGAGAATATAGGGTGTCATGTGGTCAGCACAATGAGCCATGCAGCCGTTGATCTCAGGTTTTTTTTTTTACACCGAGGCTGCTATTTCTTTGTTCAAGTAGCTCCTCATTTGTCTTCACGAGGCTGAGTTGACCCCATTCCATACCCATGGCTTCATAGAAACTCTGGAAGCACCAGGGTCGAACCCCGAGACCTGTGTATATGTAGCCAAGAACTCTGACCACTAACCATAAAGGCGGTCTGTGAATAGGAAAAATAAGTAAAATAACTAGCGATGTTATGATTTCTGTTTTTCTAGACAGAGATTTTGATTTTCAGGTTCTTTATTCCGATTCCTAAATTTTAAAATTTTAATCCTTTTCCATTCATTTGTTATAAGCACTTTGCTCGTGTTCACGTTTTTTTAACAGTTGAATACTGTAGCTATTATAATATTTGAATTGTTAATTTTTACACTTTAAAACATCTCTTTCATGTCTTAATTTTTCTTATGTTTAGTTTATGGAATCCATGAGAAAAATACATTTTACATTTAAGGTGGCCACCTCGGTAAGCGAGAATTTTCCGCGCAGACGTCCGGTTCTAACACAATATTTAATTATACGATGTGTTATTTCCATAATGGTTCACGTCAAATTAAAAGTCAAAAGATTCCAACGTGGCTCTTTTCCCAAATCTTATATTGTTTGAGTTTTTTAATAGTAAAAAAAAAGGTGATAGTAGCTCATTTGCAACGACTTTTTTCAGAATATTGGTGGAGCTATGAACCTAGGATTTATGAAAGAGGATTCTAGATTCAGCCTTCCTCTAACCAATACAACAATTTTATGATAGATTTAAAACATAAAATTTAAAGGTATTTGAGAATTAGCTAAAATTTGAGTTCCTCTTTACCCTTGAGATAATAAGTTTTGTAGTTTTCTTTCACCTCTTTCTTATTGACATGAGAAAGGGTGGCTGTAGGTGAAGAACTAAAGGGCGTATAGGTTTAGATATAATGATAAAAAAGTAGTCACAGTCCCTTGTATGTTATGCCGTGTGGCCCTACAGCAATTGATACTTTCTCGCTGACCAAAGCAGCCGCCTTAAAAAACAACATGATGATAATTGAGAGAATGAACGTCTTTGGGCAGAGCAGGTTTGTAGGTTGTTTAATGTGATAATGATCTATTTGGTTAGAGATAAATATCTCCTGAAAGTCAAGGTCAAATATATTTTATTTTAAACTTATGGAATTTTTTTACTAGGAAAAAAAAGTTTAAGATAATGTAAATTGTAATACAAATTGCGACAATTGTCTTTTAAACGTAAATACGAGTATAATAGGATGAGTATTTGTGTGTGTTTGTGTCTAAAGCCGCGTCCAGAATAGAACAGAACAACGAACACGAACATTTCCACGAACATGTTCCTTGTTCAGTTAACTGTGACCGAGTGTTCGGACTTGAACAAAACATATTCGCGAGCATGTTCGCAGCGTGTTCCTATGGGTTTTTTTTCTAAAACTATTTTTACCAACGAATAAAACAGATATTATACTAAACAACTGTAGAACAAAAACTCACGTGTGTATGTTTATTGTGATATATTAAGGAAAAAATTATTGTATTTGAGTAGAGATCGTTATAAATAAATTTAACAAATTACTTTAAGTATTACTTTATTTATCATAATTTCACAAACAACATGTCCTATTTGGTAAAAAAAAAGTTTCTGAAAATTAAAACTTGTGAGCAATCAATTTATTAAGTCGTATTGATAAAACGAGGTATGTCAACTGGGAAATTAGCAACAGGTAAAAAAAAAAAAGGTGCAGCATCATTAACAAAAAAATCAAGTTAAAAAAGGATGACTTTAGCCCTCCCCCTACCCACCTCGGTGGCCGCCAGGTCAAAGGCATCACTCTATTGTTACACTAGACTGCCAAGGATGGATGGATCATAGTTCGATCCCAGTCGGGTGCTGTGAAGGTTTTTTTTCCTAAATTGTTTCCCTATTCTCTCCACGCAAATATGGGTGCACTTCTTCTAAATTAAATCTCTCACATCCCTAGCCCACTAGTGTAATTAGTACATAGGTATATAACCTGAACGGGTAGTAAGACGCGGTGTCAAAAAAAATTATCCCCTAGTTGTCCCTAAGTACCCTACTTAGGGCGTATTTTGCTCACTGAGGTCAATAAAATATTTGACTACAAAAATGTTTTATATATATATATTATATATATATTAGTTATATGTATAGTTATAAGTTATATGTATAGTTATATATATATATATATTTATATATATAATTTCTTAGCTTTTCCTGTACTGATGGTATCTTATTTTCTTTTTTTTTTCTTTTCTAAGGGCGGTTAACGTACTTTACATTTTTTTTACTACATTCGTTCCCATACCTCTCCATCACGGCCTCAATCTCCTCCACGCATACGGTTTTTTATTTTATTATAGTGATCAAAATCTTTAGAATTCCAGAGTACCTGGTGTGACTTATAGAGAGCTCTTATGAGCTTAATTTACACTTCTTTTGAACACTACATTTTTCTACAATATGCTAAAATAATGCGATAATAATAATTATTATTAATTCACCACAAACACTAAGAGGTACAATCGCCAAAAGATATATGTAGACTTACAAAAATCAAAACACACGTGTGACTATGCTGCTGTCTGAATAATGCCTGTATGTTCAGGGAAATGTTCGCGGAGGCGTCCTGACTAGAACAAGACCGAACACAAACATCGTTTTATGAAACGGGAAAAAAACCGAACACTGGTGGGTCGGGGCCGATCAGAACAACAAACACATTTTGATACAATGTTCTGTTCGGAAAAACGTCCGCACTTGTGGCGAACATGTTCATTGTTCTGTTCAAGTCTGGACGTGGCTTTAAAAACCGAGAAACCTGAAGCCTACCCTACGTGTTTAGTGGTACTGAGAATCTGCACCTTGTCTTCCCCCTCCCCCCCAACCCCCTACTACCCGCTTCACCTGCCTAGGTGGCATAGTTAGCTAACGCGCTAGTTTCGTGCTGAGCTAGACTACCGAGGACGGCGAGATCGAGGTTCAAATCTCACTCGGGTGAACTTGGTGTGGTTTTTCTTAAATGGTTTTCCACTCTCCCTCCAAGCAAATGCGGGTCCACTTAATCTATATTCAACCTTCCCAGGTCCTAACCCATTAGCGTAATTAGTACTTAAGTGTATAACCCGAACGGTTAGTAAGACGCAGTGCTAAAAAAAACTACCTGCTTCACTGGCCTCTTGATCTAGGGCATTACTCTTGCAATAGACTAGATATCGATCATAGGGAGAGTGGAGTCCGAATTTCGGTCGGGTGTACTGAAGTTTTTTTCTTAAATTATTTTTCACTAGGCTCCCACTCAAATGCGGATACACTTCTTCTAAATACAACCTTACTCGTCCTTAAACACATTGACGTGAATATATACACGTAGAACCCGAATGGGTAGTAGGACGAAGTGCTAAAATAAAATAATAAAAACTTCTTTTGCGAGATAGAAATCTTAAATTACTTAAACATTTTTTTTCTATAAGAATATAATGTAGGTCTACTATTGAATATACAGTAGCCCCATGGCTTCTTTAGTGCTGACTGACAGCTGACGGCTGACAACTTTGAAAAGTTCCAGACCAAATTATGTATCCCTACGCTAAACCATGTGATCTGCAAAAAACAGTGTGTAGCAGCTGTCACTTTTGACAGTAAAAATTTAGGTATATACCTAAATGTTGACTGTCAGAAGACAGTTGTGTGTTGTCAGTCAGCACCAAAGAAGCCACGGGGCTACTGTAGTATTCAACCGTTTTCAATCAAACTTGATACTCAGGGAAGAATATCAACTTCAAATACAAGGATAAATAATTATAAAATATATTTAAATCATAAATCCAAAGAAAAATGGTAATTTGATTGATAGTTTTGTAGTAGTTAAAATCTTTATTTTATTTTATCTTACATTTATATTGTGTATTCTGCAAATTGAATTAACTCATTAAGAGAGTGCATCACATCCCTATCAATGAGATATAGTCGGCTGGAACTCGTAAATTTACACGAACACTATTACACGCGGATCATTTCTGACTAAACATTATTGGAGATAAATAGTTAATAGAAGTTCCTAATTAGGATCATTGTTAAAATAAAAAATTATATTTGGATAGACACTTTATTGAAAAGGCTGTTTTTTACCATTTTAGAATGGCTTCACAGCTAAGATTGTGCACAAATCTTTATTCTCTCTTAATAGGGACATACTTTAGTTATTAACAAGAAACTTTTTCACTCTGTTCCACTGCACACATTTCTGGCATATCGTAGGTGCTTTTCTTTTAGATTTTACTCCCATACCTCGCGCGAGCCGGGAGACAAGTTGGGCCTGCTATCATTTGCACCCCTATCGTATTTAGTTTCCCTTTTGCATAAATACTCGCTTTGCTCTTTGGGGGCTACGCCCCAAGCCCCCAGTGCGTTTTATTTACAAGTAGATGTAAGCTAATGTAATTCCAAAGCTTTTTTTGATAGGTCTTACCGTTTAGCCACAAGAGACCTGCAAAGAAAAATCCGCACCGACTTTGAAGTTGCTTCGTCATTTTAATTTATTTTCGGGGGTCAAAAATTAATTTTTTTTAACTTTTTTGTAATTTTACCGTCGGTTACATGCTAAAAGATAGAAAGTTTGCCAAATTTCAAGATTAAAACTCATCTGGAAGTGGGTAAACATTAATGTCAGCCATGTGGCTTTATAGTTGAATAATTACGCTTATATTACGCTACAGTAGCCCATGGCTTCTTTGGTGCTGACTGACAGCTCACAGCTGACTTCTGACAGTCAACATTTAGGTATATACCTGTCAGAAATCAGTTGTGAGCTGTCAGTAGCTGTAGTCTAGAAAACTAAGGTTATATTCCGGCGGGTTTATTGTGCTGACCACATGTCACCCTCTATTCGCGAATGTAGGCACTATCTTTGCAAACATGCAGCGGCCACTCTGTGGGTATAGCTCTCCTACGAGCTGATGCCATATGGAGTTTTTTTTAAACATATATTACAAGTTGAGCGACTTAAATCACGTGGCCAGTGGTATGGATAGCTCCGAGACAAAAATAATCATATGAAATTAAATCTTGGTAATAAATCAAACCTGAGAATGTGAATAGAGTGATTAGATTTTTTTAAATGATATTTTACTTACATCGGTGGTCACGTGGATTAAATGTCAGTCTCGTCTTGTCTAGTTTTCCGGTGATCATAAGATCAGGGTTTGAATCCTAGCCAGGTGCACTGAAAGGTTTTTTCCCAGAATTATTTTCTTATCTCCCCCTCCACGCAAATATGGGTGTTTTCCTTTTTACAACTCTACCTTCCACATCTCTACTACAGTAGTCTAATTAATATGTAGTGACGAAAAAACGTATATTTTAGCCGCAAGCTACAGTAAAATTTTCATGGGAAGGGTCTTATCTGACAGATATAAAATATTAAAATCATGTGATCTGTATCTGACTCTTTTGATAGATATTATCAATACCTATGAACTAATACTAATGATATATTAAAATAAAATCAATCTTAGCCTAAAAAAATATGTTTGAATCTTTTAAATGTCCCTTCCTTTGAAAATCGGGCTGATGTGTACAAGGTTGAACAACATATCTTACAATATATTCCTGACGAAAGGGATAAAACCCCTCATCCCTCAGTAAGGGAAGTGAATCGGCCGGGTGACCAGAGCCTTTGACCTTCGCCGCCCTCCATAGTGACCTGATTTGACCTGGAGGTAGCTCCACTCTCACCCCGTGTGACCCAATTCGACCCCAGGCCCCGCGATCTACGACCCCCTGGCGAGCCGACAAGGAACTGCGAGGAGTGGAACGGGACGAAGCCTCCCCACCCCCACCCGACAATCTCCACTCCCCCTTCCACCTCTACGATTTAATCGAGGGAGCGTGCTCTAATTTACGACGCACGAAAAAAAAAAATTGATTCCTTCTTGGATTCTTTGTCAACCATCCAACGACGGGTAAGTCATTAACCATGATTTTCTCCTTTTTTTTAAAAGATTCTGTTTTTACAGTATCGTGTCTTACTACCCATCCGGTCTATCCGGATTTAGTTACACACTAACGGGAAAGGTATGAAAAAAGTATAATTTAGATATAAAGCGAGAAACCAAAAAAGAAAAATTACCTTCATTTTTTACTATACTCAACAATATGAAGGTGGTTTTTCTTAAACGTTTTCCCATTCGACCTCGACGCCAATTCAGATACAACTTCCTCTAAAATTTAAACCTTACTTATCTCTAGCCCATTACACCTCTGAGAGAACTGCAGGTCTTATGAAGGAAATCTTTCTCTTCACTGTTGCCATATATCCTCTTTATCGTTTATGTCAGGTGATGTAAGACAAAGCTACTGGCAACATCGACAAACCAGCGTTGCAAAATCTATCGTATATTTAAGGAAAGAATGACAAAACGAAAACAAGATAATGATAACCATACAATTACCCCACAAGACGTGGTGATAAAAATACAACAAAAATACCTTGTAAGGGCTCGAACCTCAATACCTCGTAGCTGGAATAATCAGAATAGCTGAGCCTGACATTTAGTCCACGTGGCCACCGAAATGTATTCCAATAAAAATACCACTAAATAGAACGGAAAAGGGGCGGGGGAGGGGGGAACACAAGACGTGGAAGTGTAAAATGCATTCGCCTTTTTAAAATAATTATATAATAAAAGTTCAACAATAATCTGAATAGGAAAGGCGGGCGGGCGGGCGGATCAACCACTCGTGCATAAGAGGTAGTATATTCAATTACTCAGACATGTTTGAAGTTCCCCTGTGTTTTGAAATAAATGACTAACGGTTCTGTTGATCAGCCTGAAGTACTTTCTATTATTTCCCACAAGTGGTGCCAACCTCAGAGGTGGATTAAACAGTTCAATACAAGCCACCACGGGCCAATTCGTAGAGGGGGGGGGGTATTGTTGATACATCCTGTCTGCAGTCTCTTGTTTGTGTAAGAAGAGGGTGGAAGGGGTATCACCGCCCAAAGGGGGTTAAATTATTATTATTATTATTATTATTATTATATTATTAATAATATTAGCACCGCGTCTTATTACCCGTCCGGGTTATATGCACTTACGCTAATGTGTAATGGTAGGGTGATTGTGAGATGAAATAGAGGACCTACAGTTTAACGTGGGATCCGAACCACGGTGGAAGCCTGGAATTCCACACATTCACAAGTTGTGATTAATACACGTCTTGTCAGAGGTGAAGGAAGGGTTTGGTAATCAGATAAATCTGTGCCGGGACAGAGGATTGAACCCCAGGCCCCTATCACAGAAGTCTGACACCTAACCCCCAGACCACCAGGTCACCGCCATAGGGGGTTAAAAGCAATTATACATTCGTTCGAGATATTTTAAAATTTTATTTTTATTGCTTAGCTTAAGGAAACAAACCTTTTTTTTCTTTCTTTTGGGATGGGGTTCAGGGGTGCAATATTTATACGTAAATAGGTATTAATCTATGTAACAAATTACTCCCATGTTGGTGATGGAGAGGACGTGGCTCAAATCCCAGATTAGCTAGTTTTTTCAAACTTATTTGACAATCCTTACCGACGCCAATGCGGGTACACCCCTCTAAATTTTATCTTATCATCCTACTCCTCATTAGCAGGAATGTAAGAAAATTTTCAGTTTGAGAGGGAATGCTATGACCAAAATTAAATTTTGGTTCTCTAAGAAATGAAATTGACTCGTTTTCTATAAATTAAAGTACGCTACCAGACCGATAGAGGCGCCTCTAACACACGTGCAAGGCCATTTGTTCTGTTCTAAACTAAGGAATCAGTCAGCGGGTTCCACAAGCAGGTAAATTCGGCGCCGGTCTCGATTTTTATGGGTGGCTGGCAGTCCCAAGCATTGGATAATTTAACGTGCAGTTATATACAAAATGTGCAGTTTAGTAAAAAAAAAAAAAAAAAGGATGCCTAGGAGTTGGAAACGATTTAAATATAAAAAGAAAAAGACAATAAATACTAGATTAATTATCTAACTTAGTGGGTATCATCTTTTTTTAATTTTAAATTAAACCATAGTATTTACGGTTCCGACAACATTAGTGCTAGGGTCAGGAATGACTGCCTTCTTTATACTAAATTCCTTTATAACAAGGTGACCTGTGGTATAGGGGTAAGGTGTCGGACTTTAATGGTGGGGTCCGCGGTTCAATCCTCAGTCCCGGCACAGATTTATCTGATTGCCAAACCCTTCCTTCACCTCTGACAAGACGTGTATTAATCACAACTTGTGAATGTGTGGAATGCCAGGTCTCCGCCGTGGTTCGGATCCCACGTTAGATTGTAGGTCCTCCATTTCATCTCACAATCACCCAACCATTACTCATTAGCGTAAGTGCGTATAACCCGAACGGTTAGTAAGACGCGGTGTGATATATATAATATAATAATAATATATAATATTAATAATTTAACCAAATCTTGGGTCCTCCCATTCACACCGATCACTTTCTATTAATCACTTCCAAGACAACAGGAAGACAATCCACATCGTCTAAATCCGTGTCCAAACTAGAACAGAACTTCGAATGTGTTCGTTGTTCTGTTCGGCGCCGATCCACAGTTGTCGGTTTTTTACCCCTTCACATCAAAGGATGTTCCATGTCCGGGCCAGAGATGTTTGAATGTCTCGGAAACTTTCCCCCGAACATCCAATCATTGGTGGGACAGCAGTCGAGTCACACCTCCACATAGGTGGAGTTTTAGCCCCCCCCCCCCCCATCATGGTAGTAATGGATAATAGATATGCAGCCACTGCAACATGCACACATGTGCACCAATGTTGAAGCACAACTGATCTGGATGAGAAAAAAAAAATTAAAGCACCTTTCAACTATGGGAACACGTTGCGAACATGTTTTGAGCAAGTTTGGACACACCAGCCCCAGCGAACAGAACTAACATGTTCTATTGAAAATGTTCGAAAATATGTTCTGTCCCAGTCTAGATCCGGATTAATGGGGGCATGCGATGCGGTTCTAAGCCCCTCCACATGTTCCTACGCACCAGCATATGCTGATAATTCAGACGGGTAGTAAGAGTTTGAATCACGTGCTCATCTAAATTTGAGAGAATATCCTGCTAGAGTGGCACAGCAATTCCCACGCTAGCAGAAATGTACGTTGACCCATGATGCTTTGCAACACACAATTAAAACAGCTGGGTATCAATATATTTGATTTTATAACGGATCAACAGTTATTTTAGATGTGTCACGATGGGCGTTTTCTAACCATTGTGTTGTGCAGTGAAACAAATATACACAAAAGGATAGTGACAAACTTTTTATTCAATGAGTTATTTCAAATCAAATCCCAGCAGCAGATGCAGCTGTATGCTTGTCTCTCTCGCTGTGTAGGTACATGCGTGTACTCAATCGGTTGGTTTAGGTGCATGCGCACTGATTGACTCAGCTGGTTTAAATATTTTATTGGTTCTTCCATGCCAATTTCATAGAGAAGCGTCGGCTCAAATTATAATTGTCTCTATTAGTGCATAACATCCTATGCAGTTTGCGCTGATTTCTTGTGATTGGTACAGAGCTCGTCACGTGAGTTCATTTCAACTCCGCTCTTGTTTTCGGTTAATATGTGATTCCGCAGAAATATATGTAACCCTCCCCATCCCCAAAAGTAGGTATTGTCTATAAATAAAGGATGAGGATTTTTGTTTGTAATGTCAGTGTGAATTTATTTTTCTAAGCCTTAATAACCATTCTGGTTATACGCTTATGTACTAAATACGCTAATGGTTTAAGGGATTAGGAAGGTCATATTAATATAAAGTGTACCCACACTTGCGTGGAAGGTGAGTGGGAAAACATTTAGTTAAAACCACTCTCAGTAGACCCAATAGGATTTGAACCCCATGTCTCCCCATCATCGGCAGTTTAGAGAATCACTCTTTCGTTTGACTGGATTTCTGATGACGTGAGATTGGGGTACGATTCCCGGTTGGGTATAGTGATGGTAGTTTTTGATAAATGGTTTACAAATCTACCTCCACACAAATGCGGGATATTTCTTTAAAACCATAATTTCTTCTTCCCAATTATAATAGTGTAATTAATGTGTACTTTTAATACGAACGAGTTATAGTAAGCGGTTAAAAAATAATCTGAAAATAAAAATATTACAATATTCACCCGTCTGTAGAAAGGATAGGTTTGTTTCTTCTATATTTTTGTGACTCGCCTCGTTGGGGTAGTTGGCTAACGCGCTAGTTTCATGTTGAGCTTGACTGCCGAGGACAGGGAAATCGAGGTTCTAATCTCGGTTGGGTGAACTGGGGGTGGTAAGTGTTCCTAAATGGTTTTCCAATCTTCCTCCATGAAAATGCAGGTTCACTTCCTCTAAATTCAATCGTCCCCATTCTTAATCCATTAGCGTAATTAATACTTAAGTGAACCCGAACAGGTAGTAAGACACGATGCTAAATAAAAAAATATATATATTTTTGTGAGATACGGTTAGTTATACAGGCGAAGGTCATTTTCAACTTAATTTTAAATTTAAATTTTGCACCACTTCTTATTAACCGTTCGAGTTATAAGCTTAAGTACTTATTAGTCTAATGGGTTAGGAATTGGAAAGGTTGGATTTAGAGGAAGTGAATCCGCATTTACGTGGAGAAAGAATGGAAAACCATTTAGGAAACCCCCCCCCCCCCAGTTCCCCCGACTAAGATTCAAACCTCAATCTCCCCGTCTTCAGCAGTTTAGCTAAACATGAAACTAGCGCGTAAGCTAACTACGCCACCTAGGCGGGTCCATTTTCAAGTGCTCAACAATTTCTGTAGCTTTGATCAGAGCCGTTGTGAAGAAACCATTATCACACAGATATACAGATGTAAGCGTCATCAGTTATGATGTTGACATCTGTACATGTGTGTAATAATAATAAAAGTGTCATCAAGATGTGGATTCAATGACCTTGATTATCAGATTAAAAGTAGTTAAGTAGAGTTTTTATAGAACTTTAATAATTATTAATGTATTCACTGATAGTTTATGACCTTTTTAATGTTACCTGTTTAATACTATAAATTGAAATTAAATTTGCAACGGTGTTTATTGTGAATATTTGGCAGCATTAATTTACACTTTACGTTAATTATTACCAGCAATTTATTGATTACGTTAAAAAATAATGATTTATTACTTCGAAAAACTACAGTAAAAGTCAGCATGACCGTGGGGTATAGGAGGGGGAGTACAGGTGTTGGTATTTTTGCTTACAAAGGGGGAAAGAGGGTCCAAAATGGCCAAAAAAATACTTACGTAATACTGGAACACCACCTAATCCCTTTTTATTGCTTCGTTGGCAAATGAAGAACTTTAACATGTAGGAAGAAATAAACAATTTATTAATCTATAATCATGCTGCACCTCACCTGAAACTTACAAGCGCCCCACAGTTTGATAAACAATAGGGTAAAGAACCTATTTGACATTCTACAAACGAAGTTGCTATCTCAAGGTCATATAAAATAAAAGTAAAAATAGTATCAAATCGAAAAATTTATGTTTTGTTCATTTTTCTTGACTTCCCATGGAACAAAAGCTGTGAAAAATTCCTTTCTTTGTTGTTTTCTCCGCCCATCCCTTAACTTGAGCGGCAGCATACTGAAGAACATTCCAAGGTCAAACTTTTCCTCCCCTTACGCCGGCCACTGATGCGTGCGCTCACATTTACCATGTCTTCCCCCATAAGTGACAGGCAGTGTTGCCAATATAGGAATTTATACTCTTCGCGTGATTTGCTGTAGTTTTGAGTAGACTGGAGTTAAATTTTCTTCACATGGTGGAATTAACTGTTGTTAAATATTTGTCATAAATATAGCGAGAAACTTTTAAAATGAAGAGAAAAAGTTGTTATTAAATTCCAGGAAATCTTTGACAGATATTCAAGAAATGTAGAGGTCACCATGGGAAGAAAATTAAACTTTATGTCTACAATGAAGACATATTTTATTTATTTTGTATACAAAAAGTGTTGGTATAAAAAACTGCAAAACACTGGACTTGTCGTGTGTCCCCTACAACCACAACTTATCAGATACCGGGGTTTAAGTACGGTACTCATTAGTAAAGACATTAAAAAAATACTGAGTAAAAACGTACTGGTATCGAAAGGAACATGTCGATCGGAATAAAGTATAGATATTTTTTACACATTCCTAAGCTAGTCGGCAAAATGTTGGCAGTGTGGACTTAAGGTGAGGATGTGGGGGACGTGAGAAAAAAAAGACAGTGTTTTTTTGCAGTTTTTATATAAAAAAATGTATTTGGTAAAAATAAATCAATTATTTCTCCAGTAGAAACATAGAGTTTAATTTTCTTCATATGGTGATATCATCAATTGTTAAATATATGTCAAGGATGTCTTGGAATTTAATGACAACTTTTTCTCATCATTTAAAAAGTTTGTTATCTAATGCTGACCAGTGGCGCAGGAACGTTTTTATTTGGGGGGGTAAATATAATCATGGGCTTTTATAGGGAATAACATTTTTTAGATTTAAAAAAGACCAATAAAATGTAATATTTAATAGACCAAATGTGTTCTTTCTCATTAATTATGGGCATGCCAAACATTAGAATGAATACACACAAAACTAATTAAGAAATAATATATCTGATGCTGCTCAACTCAAAATGATTAAAAATAACAAAATTAAAGTACGTTTCCAAACACCTTTGCCCTATATTCGCTACTAGCTATAAAACCACTAACTAGTTTCGCAATGTCAAGTTTGTCGAGTCTCTCAGGGTATGCATTAAGCAGACACAGGTGATTTAGTCTACGTTGCCTCATCGTAGAGCGAAGATAATTTTTTATGCGTCCAAGCATTGAAAAACTTCTTTCTGCAGTAGCTGATGTAGCTGGTATCACTATCAGAGTATTCAAAATCTCTTCTGTGTGAGGAAATAAACTTCGTGTTTCCTCGTGCAGGCCTTGAAATTCGGTGAACGTGCTGGAGATGCTAGAAAAATGAATGATTTTGCTACACAACGTCAGCTCAGTTTTCAGCTCTTTTGGGCAAATACTTCTTTTGTTCAAAACTTTCATCATGGGTTCAGTAAATTCATTTGACTTCGAGAGTAAGATTTCCTCCAATATGCAGAACTCTTGAAAATCTGGTTGGTTGAACCTGTATTCAATTTCTCCACAGATTGTGTCCAAGGTTTCATAGTATACCGACTTCATATTATCTTTGGGACTTGCCCATGTGTGACCTTCTGTTTGTGTTTCCTTGTGTTCGAGACTTCTAGGACACGACACACTCAAGTCACCACTCCCCACGCGAATGAGTGAATACCAGACGGTATTTACAACCCCTACCTCTCTTCTGGCTCAACCCCTCCCCCTCCAAGACCTTGGCACAAGTCACAAGTGGACTTGTAAAGTAACATAGCAGCACTGTCGCGCCTAGCAGAAGGGCGTGGTGGAGACTGGTGATTGCTGTCAAGCACTAAGCAGTACCTACGATAGGTCAGGACTAGCCAATAAAACCACTCGAAACAGGATTATATTTTAATTTTAATATGTTACCTTAGAGTGAACTGTGTATCTTGCCTCAACAAGATCTTTCTAGTATCTAAAAGTTTTATTATATTTGTTTGAGAGCAGAGGGGTAAAAATTATACTTTTTACCCCCCTCCATTTCTTGGGAGGGTAAAATTTACCCCCGTACCCCCTAGTTCCTGCGCCACTGATGCTGACATGCTCATGACAGATATTCAACAACTGTTGATATCACCATATGAAGAAAATTAAACTCCATGTTTCTACTAGACTCACTAGAGAAATATTTGATTTATTTTGGCGAAAAAAAGGGTTTTTCTCTAAAATTGCAAAAACACTGATATTTTCTCGCGTTCTTTACATCCCCACCTTAACCAAAGAGAAGATCCTAATCAAGCGTGGAGCTTGACAATGACATCTACACTTGAGATCTGGGCACTAACGGTACCTTTATCTCCATCTGTTCATTTTACCGAAACTAAAAGAAAGAGATGAGTTATTGTCAAAGTTCTTTTGAGTTTACTCAAACATAAAACTAAGATCGTCAAACACGCTTCGTTAGCCACGTGGTCTAACGCACTACTCTCGTGGTAGATTAGACTGCCAATGATGGGAAGATCGATGTTAGATTCTCGGTCGGGTGGACTGAGGGTGGTTTTTTCTAAAATGGTTTTCTACTCTCCCTCCATGCAAATATGGGTACACTTCCTATATATTTAACCTCCCTCATTCCTAAAACCATTAGCATCATTTCTACATAATATTTTCAATATTTTAGTTTACCTGTGGGTACCAGAACCTACTGGGGAGTTGAAGGTTGGAGTTTGTCTTCCAGCTGGTTTCACCCATGGTTTTGCGGTCTTTCTCAGCGCATATGCGTGTACATTTCCTATAAATTCAACTTTACTTATCCGTAACACATTAGTGTAGTTAGTACAAAAAGACGCGGTGTTTTAAAAAAAATTATAAACACTTATTTTTCAATAAAGAAATAAATACACGGTAAACCATATAACAATGTAATAAATTGAAAATAAAATGAAAGGGTTATGAAATACTCGAATCGGTGGGAGCGCGGACTAAACGTCAGTTTCCTCTAGTTTAGTTTATAAATGACATGGAGGACCAAATTCTATTCCCGTTTGGACGTTCATGGGGAAAGATTTTATCACCCTCCCTCCTCGGAAATGCAAGCACATTTCCTTTAAATTTTTACCTTCCTCCCTTCTACCCAATTTTTAAATTAAATGTGGGCGTATAGCTTGAAGGGGTAGAAAGAAAGACGAGGTGTTAATAAAAACAAACTTTAAAAGCAGATAGTAATCTGGCAGTCTAGGGGTAAGGTGTCAGACTTCTGTGCCGGGGGTCTGGGGTTCAATCCTTGGTCCCGGCACAGATTTATCTGATTTCCAAACCCTTCCTTCACCTCTGACAAGAAGTGTAATAATCACAACTTGTGAAAGTGTGGAATGCCAGGCCTCCACCGTGGTTTGGATTACACATTAGCGTAAGTGCGTATAACCCGAACAGGTAGTAAGACGCGGTGCTAATAATAATTTAATAATAATAATAATAATAATAATATTAGCACCGCGTCTTACTACATGTTCGGGTTATACGCTTTAAGTGCTAATTACGCTAATGGATTAGGAATTTGGAAGATTGAATTAGAGGAAGTGAACCCACATTTACGTGGAGGGAGAATGGAAAACCATTTAGGAAAAACCACCCCCAGTTCACCCGACTGAGATTCGAACCTCGATCTCCCCGTCCTCAGCAGTCGAATAATTTAAAAGTAAATAGTCCTAATCTTATTCAAATTTTCATAAAAGGGCCTCTTTTTTTTTAGAATACAAATATAATTGTTTGCAACAATATTGATATAATTTTACTATCAGTATTAATGTTGTTTTATAAGTTTTGATAATATCTAGCAAAATATCAGCTGCAGACGTGTGAATACATAAAATTAGATCTAGTAGCTTTTCTAGCTTTGAGAAAATGACTGTGATAAAACGCGGTTGTACTTTAGTTGATTGAAGTGCACATAAAAGCTGTAGCGACAGTAAACGATCGTAATAGCAGTGCCAACAAAAAGTACCATTCCTTTTAAACAGTTGACTTTGAATTTATTTTATTATTTATGTCAAATCGTTACTATCAGAAACATATATTTACGAAATTAAAGGGACTGCCCCCTTAAATACAGATTTCTTTCTAGACGACCTCTCCACTTGTCATCAAAATCTCTGCCAAAAAAAAGGAGGAAATGATCGTTGGCGGAAGTTTTCCGACCCGGAAAATGATTACCCCTGTCACATCCTTTCAACTTTTCAACCCTTTGATCTCGCTGCGGGGCTTAAAATCCAATGCTTCCACGCAGGTGCGTGAATAGAGGCTGCGCTCCAGTTTAAATAAATACTAATAAAAAAATAGGGATCAAACAGACCAACGTTGTTGAATCAGACGGACCCACAGAGACAGAGAGAGAGAGAGAAAAAGTCCGTTATAACATCGAGTAACAAAAGAACAAGTGTATGCTTTTCCCACACATGCATTCCAATAGTTCCTGTGCTGCCACCCCCCCTACCCCCTCTGAAACCTCAATCCTCCCCCTCCCCCTCAACAACTTGTAATGTGTATAATTCTCGATCAGTTTCGTTTATTTTTTAAAGGATGCTAGTCCCTTTCTGATTTATTTTTTTACCCCAGTTGACACTTGCCGGTAAAAGGGTTGACTTTGATATTTCAGAGCCGCCCTCCTCACCCCCTTCATCCCCTTCTCTTGAGGGTAACCTAACACCAGAGGTAGAATGGGTGGTGACACACTCAAT
Organism: Timema cristinae; assembly: GCA_039000515.1. Classification (NCBI taxonomy): domain Eukaryota; kingdom Metazoa; phylum Arthropoda; class Insecta; order Phasmatodea; family Timematidae; genus Timema; species Timema cristinae. The sequence goes on along the minus strand of JBCFYV010000100.1, from coordinate 25,188,161 downwards.
AATCTTTACAAACTGAATGTGTCGTGGGTTGCGGTTTATTGGCTTCCAATAGCTATAGTAACGTCTTTAACATACAATACAGTCTAAGGCGTCATTCTCGTGTTAAACTGGCCTGCTGATGACGGGTAGAATGCGTTTCATATCCCAGTCGGGTTCACTGAATTTTTTCCCTAAATATTTTCCCACTCTCCTTCCAAGCAAATGCGGGTAAATTACCTAAAAAATACTTTCTTCCCCATCTCTACTCCATTAGAGTAATTTTAATATATGACTATACTTTTTTTAGCACCGCGTCTTACTATCCATTCGGGCTATACGCTAATCTATTAATTACGTTATTTTTATGGCTGCGAAAGGCTATATTTAGAGGAAATGTATCCGCATTTGCGTGAAAGGAGTGTGGAAAACAATTTTGGCAAAACCTCCCTCAGTACACCCAACCGTGATTCGAACCTCAACCTCTCCTTAAACAGCAAATCAAAACAGATGAGAGTTAAGTTTAGTCCACTTGACCATCGATATAGGCTAGCACGTAGTATTAAAATAATAAAGTGTTACTTTGGAACTATCTGGATTCGAACTAATATGATTATACTTAAAAATCAATTGAGTTTTATGAAATAAGTAGGTTGGAAGAAAACCTGATATATTGACAGTTTTTTGCAGTTTTTATAACAAACACTTTTTTGGCAAAATAAAATAAAATATTACTTCAGTAATTACTTTTATTTTATTTTTCGGCACATTAATTTTAACAGTTTGTTGTTGTTCACGACACACTATTATTTGTCGTGGGTCCTAGCGGTACACAGAACGTGCAGGTTGGCGATACTAAAGACTAAAGGAGACTCGGGTATGCGCATGCGCAGAGAAACTTGTCTCACTGTAACAGGAGATTAAATGTCTCTCTCCTCTATTCGATGACGAATTGAACTTTTTTTTTTGTAAGAAACTACAAGTTTTACATTAATTACTCAACTCTTTGATTGTAAAACAAAAAAATTCCGAATGTATTAAATATTTTAAAGTTTTCGAATATGTTTCTCTTATTTAAAAAAACAATATTTGGTGAAACTGCTTTTCATTAGTTTTTTTTATAAAAAAATAAAATAACGTCCAGAATTTTGGCGGCACATTGGTGTGCGTGGCACATCCTTTGAGAACCAATGCCCTAGCATGCCGGCATTTGACCACGGAACTTATAAATTGAGAGAAGTCCTGGTCAGATTTCGCGATGGCCATGACAAATATAAAAGCATTGTTGCGATAATTATGTGTATACAATTAAACTACTGAAGCAATATTTTGTTTATTTAGGCAATCTGCCACGTGGTGTAGTGGTCAGTGCCCCTGGCTTTAAGCATAGAGGTCCCAGGTTCAATTCCTGGCTGGTAATTTGGGTATTAGACTCCACGGAAAAGATGTACGATTAGTACATTCGGGCGTCCCCTGGGCAACGGCACATTAATACCGACTAATATTTCCACTACTGAATTACGACTGAAGTAGTCCAGTGAACGCGCGTTATTATATTTATTTAGGCCAAAAAAATATCCTACGTGTCCTTCCATTCCACCTTAAAAATCAATTGGAATTTTTTTTTTTAATTTGCACGGAAAAATGGATTTGTCTCATCAGCGGTCATAAAACTCTTTTCATTCTTTATCGTGGTAACTTTTCTTCTATTTCTTTTTCCCCCCCTTATTTTATCCACCTCACCCCTACCGTAATTGAATAAAACGTGCCAAATGTTGGCAACGTTTGTGATCGGCGACCCTGCGAAATTTCTCCATATGTTATTAAATCAGCAAGGGGTGTCATTCGCTCACACCCAACTAGCGGAAACCGCACAGTGGTCGGGCTTTGCGCAAGAAGGGGACAAGTCCACGCGTAGAGATGTCCCTTCCCTTCCAAACAAATATATTATAGTTGGATCGTTTTAAAAAATTATCATCACATTATGAAATAAATGCAACGACATATTGGTGTGTATTTTATAGCATGGTCTATTATAGTTTATGACAGAGTTTAAAAAAAAATTATCAGTTAACTACCGATTGTTAAGTCTTCCCCAGAAAATCAAAAATTATTTTGATAATAAATTAAACACCTTTAAAATATAAATTTGATAACAATATTGCAAAATACATATTTCATTAAATTAGAAAAGTGTAAAAATCAATTATCAATAAATAAACTAACCTAAATGACTTTTATTTTTAGAAAATTGATGCTAAATACATATTTATCATGGTAAACCCTTCACAGATATTCTTAAAAAAAATTTCTATCAGAATATATGGACCAGCTTGATCTATCATAGTATATCTTACATCCAACTTTCATAGGACAGCTGTAAAGACTACTCGATCCATTTTCACCTATTCATACGTCAGTTCATGTAACCGGCAGTTACTACTTTTGATAGATACTATCAATATATATAAAATGATACTAATAATTTAGTAAAAGGCTATCAATTTCGACCTAAGAAATAGTTTGTATTTACTAAAAGGCTCTTCCTATGAAAATGGGACTGTACCACTAAATGTCCGAATCTAACACTATCTGGGTAATATTATGAACCTTTACAGATTATGTTAACCCACTTGGGAGGGAATCCGAGTTCACTAGTTTTGTAATAGCTCCCACTCCCTCTAAAGGACAATATCCCCTCTCCACCCCCAACGCCATCCACCACACACACTTGTTTCTGTATTGCATGGTAGTCCTTGCTACCTCCTAGGACGACACAAATCACCTGTTTCATCCGAGACCCTAGGGGCCCACAGGGGAACCGCCTCCAAGCTGGTGACCCCAAGTGCAACCAACCAGGTCATTCCGTTCCCAGCAGGAGGTCGTCACACATTCAGGAAGTCGCACAAGGTCCAATCATCCAACAGCGTCTAAAGGAATACATCCTTTAATCACTCAGACACATCCATACGTGGCAGAGACAAAACATCCATTAACTCTAGACCCCCAAACGGATAATGATACTGACACTTAGGGTACAAAGAATCAGAACTAGTGTGTTTAGGTTATTTTTCCCCTTAAATTGTGATTTTAAGGTGGGGTGGAAAGATACGCGAGTAAAGAACAGGGTTTTTGCAGGGTTTTTTTTTTAAACAAAATCTTCTTTTTGGCCAAACAAAATCAAACTATTCTCCAACAGAAACCTATACAGTAGCTTAATTTTCTTCACACGGTGACATAAACAGTTTTTGTCAACTGTTTCTCTTCGCTTAAAAAGTTTGTCATCTAATGTCAATATGTTGATGACAGATATATTCAACAACTGTTGATATCACCACGTGAAGAAAACCAAACTATGTTTTTACTGGAACCATATTTGATTGATTTTGTGCAAGGAAAAAAATCTAGAAAAACTTCAAACGTACTGGCTTGTATAACCTTCCATCCTACCTTAGGAGTCCATTCCACCACACTGTTAACACATAGCTTAGGTAGGGGTCCTCGCAACGGAGTGGGTTTCCTATATTCTACTTTAGAAAACAATCGAACTGATACCAGTTAAAACGTATTACCATATTCTAGAAAATACAAAAAACTTACCTACCCTATGGCATTAGGAACTCTAAAGCTCATTGCCGCATTTACAAAAGTATGCCACCTATTCATATCTTGAGCTAGCTCTATCCAGTCCACCTTAACACACCTTATCTTGAGCTAGCTCTATCCAGTCCACCTCATTACACCCTATCTTGAGCTAGCTCTATCCAGTCCCCCTCATTACACCCTATCTTGAGCTAGCTCTATCCAGTCACCCTCATTACACCCTATCTTGAGCTAGCTCTATCCAGTCCCCTCATTACACCTATCTTGAGCTAGTTCTATCCAGTCCCCCTCATTACACCCTATCTTGAGCTAGCTCTATCCAGTCACCCTCATTAACCCTATCTTGAGCTAGCTCTTCCAGTCCCCTCATTACACCCTATCTTGAGTAGTTCTATCCAGTCACCCTCATTACACCCTATCTTGAGCTAGTTATATACAGTCCACCTCATTACACCCTATCTTGAGCTAGCTCTATCCAGTCCCCTCATTACACCCTATCTTGAGCTAGTTCTATCCAGTCACCCTCATTACACCCTATCTTGAGCTAGTTATATACAGTCACCTCATTACACCCTATCTTAAGCTAGCTCTATCCATTCCACTTCATTACACCCTATCTTGAGCTAGTTCTATCCAGTCACCCTCATTACACCTATCTTGAGCTAGTTATATACAGTCCCCCTCATTACACCTCTTGAGCTAGCTCTATCCAGTCCCCTCATTACACCCTATCTTGAGCTAGCTCTATACAGTCCCCTCATTACACCCTAACTTGAGCTAGCTCCATCCAGTCCCCCTCATTACACCCTATCTTGAGCTAGCTCTATCCAGTCCCCTCATTACACCCTATCTTGAGCTAGCTCTATCCAGTCCCCTCATTACACCCTATCTTAAGCTAGCTCTATCCATTCCACTTCACTACACCCTATCTTGAGCTAGCTCTATCCAGTCCACCTCATTTCACTCTATCTATTTCTTGAGCTATCTCTATACAGTCCCCTCATTACACCCTATCTTAAGTTCTTTCTAGTTTGCAATACAGCCCAGCACCACTGTGACCGGCCTCTTCAGAGGGTTTCCGCAACCTCACGTGGAAAACAGCTGTTCGGATGAAGGGGCAGTACAACCAACCCTCCCATCTCACTTAGTTATTACGTCCGACTTAAGCTGCGAGTGTTTGTCGTTAGAGGATTATAACTTAAAAAATACTCTACGTGAGGGGACATCGATGAAAAGGATCAAGGTGCGTGCTGAAGACAATAGGTGGAAGACTTCTAGAAGGTCGGTTGATGTTGCGGTTTACCTAGCTGGTCCATAGATTGAAATCGAGTAAAATACAACAGACTTCATTCAACCCTACCAGCTTTTTCTTTTTACTGACTATAGTTTTAATCTGATTCATCCTTTATCTACAATGTTTTCTAAAAGCTTGGGGCATGCTGCACTAGAGGTATATTAAAAAAAAGAATTCGGTTCCATTGGCATACAACTTAGCTAGATCATCAAATAGCCTATACTAGTATTTTATAAATAACATACGCTGCATCATTATTTTTACGAACATAGGCATACCTACGTATTTTGTGTTTAAAAGTGTAATGATTATATTTCATAGGGCCTACATTTTATTTTTTATTAATTTATAGAGATAATAAAATCTGATCTAATATGATCATATTCAAAATTGACTAATATTTAACAGTATCTTTAGTAATAAATGTCAACGTGGTGCAGCATCCTTCTGTCTTTCTGTCTGTCTATTGGCCACCCGGGTGAAATCTTCTCCGAAAGTAAGGGTGGGGCACAAAAACGGCTGTATCTCGTTACTCAAGGAATGTTCTAGACGCTGAAGACTTCTTAGATATACCTTTTAGCAACCGTACAGTAGCTCCATGGCTTCTTTGGTGCTGACTGACTGCTAAAAGCTTTAAAAAATTACCAGACCAAATTATCTATCCCTACGCCGAACCATATGATCTGCAAAAACATGTGTTTAGCAGCTGTCACTTCTGACAGTCAAAATTTAGGTATATACCTAAATGTTAACTGTCAGTAGTCAGCTGTGAGCTGTCAGTCAGCGCCAAAGAAGTCATGGGGCTACTGTAGGCCTCGTCACTAGCTTGGTAGTCACCGAGTTGTCCGGGCGTTTGTCCGGGTGTATGAATACATATTTTTATTAAAATCACCGAATTGTAGTCGGAACTTTAGGCTTATACATTCCGCACCAAACATGATCCAAACATTTTTCAGTCAGCACAGTTCCCTATAAAGGGAATCAGCAGCAACTATTCCAATTGTTCAGACTAATAACGACATTGAATTAAACCAATCAATCACACTTTTGTCTTATTATTAAACTCAACAAATATAGAACACTAAATAAAAAAAAATACATATTATAAAAATATTGTCACTCGAACGTGGTGACATTATATTTAATCTTTCATCCACTTGCAGCGAAAGGGAGCCTTAACATTGATGTTCATAAAGGAAGTCACTGTTTCTCAAACTTGACCCTTACTTGTGCTACCTTTAGTTCCTTTATGATTGGACATTTAGATCACCTTTTTGAAAATACGAACATGTGTTTGGTGCTCAACATTTATAACATTTTACTATATTTTTAGTAAAGCTATTATTTTTTTTAAATTATGGTTATAGTCGCAACTAGTGATCATATTCTTTAAATTGAAAAATCACACCTCGACTTGGAAATTGAACCCGGGACCTTTGGCTTAATACTCCGATGTTATAACCACTGAGCTATCCACGAATAATCCTGTGCCCAGGGTTATTCTTCACTCATATTTTAAGGCATAGTCTGTGAATGATGGCTGTGATATCTGATAACTGATATTATGAATTGATCACACATTTGTAGCCGACGATTTCCACACGTCCATCACACACTTTGTCTTAAAATATAAGTAAAATTAACCCCAGGCATGGGAGACGATTCCTGGATAGCTCAGTGGCCAAAGGTTCCGGGTTCGATTCCCGTGTCCAGGTGTCATTTCTCTATTTAAAGAATATATTATAGGTTTTGTTAATATCTATCAAAAATTACACCTGCAGGTCACATGACTTGACTTACGAACATATGCAAATAGATTTAATAATTTTGCTGTCAGATATGTCAATTCGTGAGAAAATGGGTGCACACTGAATTTTGTAGGAGTAAACATCTGAAAAGCTTTTTTTTATTTACCAAGCCATATTATATAGTAGGATTTTGGAGGGAAAAGGGGCCTTTTAGATGTCCATTCCTACAAAAATCTGTGTGTAGACTCGTCACGCGTTCTTCGTGCGGGCAAGTTGCATCCAACTTTCCTTCCACGCAAATGCGTGTACATTACCTCCAAAATGCATATTTCCTCATCCCTAACACACTAGAGTAATTATGATATATGTGTATAACCTGAACAAGGAGTCAGACGCGATGATATAAAAAAAATACATAGAGCCTTCCTCAATCTAAGTCAATTTTAACATTTCACAACAGACAATTTTAAGATAATTAGAGATTGTTTTAGTGGTTTTAAATCTTTAGAAACACTATTCTCATAAGTATTGTGAGGATATTTCCCTTAATGTAGAAGGTGCTATTGAGGTGGGGGTGAATAGAACGTGAGAAAAAGGCAGTGTTTTTTTGCAGTTTTTTATAGCAACACTTTTTTTAGTCAAAATAAATAAAATATTTCTCTAGTATAAATATAAAGTTTAATTTTCTATACGTGTTGATATCAACAGTTCTTTAATATTTGTCAAGGTTGTCCTAAAATGTATTAACAATTTTTTCTCTTAATTTAATAAGATTATCAGGTGACCTGGTGGTCAAGGTGTAAGGTGTCGGACTTCTATGCTGGGGTCCGGGGTTCAATCCTTGGTCCTGTCACAGATTTATCTGATTACCAAACCCTTCCTTCACCTCTGACAAGACGTGTATTAATCACAACTTGTGAATGTGTGGAATACCAGGCCTCAACCGTTGTTCGGATTCCACGTTAAACTTTAGGTCCTCCATTTCATCTCACAATCACCCTATCATTACACGTTAGCGTAAGTGCGTATAGCCTGAACGGGTAGTAAGACGCGGTACTGATAATAATAATAATAAGTTTATCATCTAACGCTGCTATGGACATTACAGAGATTCAACCACTATCAATATAACCACGAGAAGAAAATTAAACCATGTTTGTACTGAAACAATATTTGCTTTATTTTGGCAAAAAAAAAATCAATATAAAAACTGCAATAACACTGACCTTTTCTCGCGTCTCCTACATCCCCACCTCGAATTATAAATTTCTACAAGGAAGGAAAGCAACATAATATCTTCATAGTTGCATCGCACATAGCTTAGACAATTTTTTTTTAAGATTTCACTGAAGCCCCAGCACGAGGAATACGGCGCTCTCAGAGGCTTCGTACAAGGCCGTAGTCAGGGGGGGGGGGGGAAGGGTTACGAACAAATATATATAGCTTTATTTATGGTTCAAATAATATCATGATTATGTGCAAGTACAGATCAGAGGGCAGTGTTACCATGACAAGTACTTCAGATAGTTTCTAGAGGCCTAGTCTTCGGCAGTTAGAGGGTTATGTTGCCATAAAAACACTTCAGATATCATATAGAGATTTTTATTATTTAGAATTTATTCTTGCCTTCAGCCGTTAGTGGAGTTTGTTAACATAAAAACACTTTAGAGAGCTTCTAGAGGTGTTTTAATATATATTACACCCCTTCCGAAATTATTGGCTGGCTAGGGCCTTGGCTTCGTACACTTCCACACTTTATCTTCTTTCAAATGGATATTTGGAGCACATTTTTAGAAAACATACACATGTTTTACCACCAAGATCATTAATTTTTTTAATATTATTAGTGCTAATTCATAAATAGTGATAACATTATATATATATATTATATTAAATAAGTTAAAGTCAAGATTTCCAGCATGGTATACGAATGCGTAAAGTAAATATAGAAACTTTTTCTGGCTCTTTGAGGAAAACTAGGTATAAAGGTGTTCAAGTATCGCACTGAAAGCATAAGGCATTATACATTTGGTTGTATTCTATTGGCAGTTCTTCCATGCAAGCATGGTACAACAAAGAACAAGGCTGAGAAAGAATAAGGATGCTCTTACATGGAGATAGCCATCAAACAAAGAAGGGCACAATAGGGTACTAAGTTGACCCACGCATCGTCGGTCCAACATTCACGACAATATCTAAAGGACTTTTGGAAAGATTTACCGAACCAGAATGGAGAAGATGAAATTGTTTTGCTAGCGCTTGCAACTATTTTTGTGTGTGTGTAATCTCTCTTAGTTACTACCCTCTAGCCCTATCCCTTATGTTTTAATAGTGGGGTAAGGAATAAATATAGAATTAGGATAAATGTACCCGTATTTGCGTAAGGAAAGAATGTGAAAACATCTAATAGAAACACATTTCAACACACCTGACCAGGATTAGAGACCCATAGCTGGCTCAAGGGGTCGTGCGAAACGTGCGGCTACCCGGGGCGCCGCGCTGGCTCGAGGGGGCGCCCAACAGAGCTAAACCTAACTTAATGTAGCGTGGGCGTGATATGAAAATAATCCCCAAACCTAACATAACCTAGGCGTGATAGTGGAGTTGCTAAGCATAACAATCGTCCAATTTTTGATAGTAACGTTAAATTTTACATATTAGTATAATTTTGTGGTGAGTAAATTAGAATTTAGTGCCACTCTCAAAAAGTTATTTTACATTTGTCAGCTTGAAAAATTGGCGTGTTTGTTAAACGAATAATACAAAATAGAGGTTAACATTGTCTACAAAACAGGTTTTTATGGTTTTATTTGTAATCCTAACAGTTTTTGTACAATCTCGAAGTGAAAAGTTTAGCGTATAGTTAACATTTGTGGAGTTTCCCTTCAGATTATTTTCCTATCACGCCCAGGCTACGATAGGTTTGGAGTTGTTAGGTTTGGGGATTATTTTAATATTTTTCGAAAGTACAATCACCGACGAGCACGAAATTTATCTCGGAGCCTCTGTAGAGACCTAACCTCCCGACACCAGCAAACCAGACTATACCTATGAGTCGGACGTTTAGTCTCCATGACCCCCGATCGTCATCTCATTACTAGACAGTGACGGAGTTTGGTGCTACCAACCTTGTAATCTCATTACTAGACAGTGATGGAGTTTGGTGCTACGAATTCGTCATCTCATAGCTAGACAGTGACGGAGTTTGTTGCTAGGAACCTCAGTCATCTCATTACTAGACAGTGACGGAGTTTGGTGCTACCAACCTTGTAATCTCATTACTAGACAGTGATGGAGTTTTGGTGCTACGAACCTCGTAATCTCATTGCTAGACAGTGACGGAGTTTGGTGCTACGAACCTTCTCATCTCATTACTAGAAAGTGACGGAGTTTTGGTGCTATGAACCTCGTCATCTCATACTAGACAGTGACGGAGTTGTGCTACGAACCTTGTCATCTCATACTAGACAGTGACGAGTTTGGTGCTACGAACCTCGTCATCTCATTGCTAGACAGTGACGGAGTTTGGTGCTAGAACCTCGTCATCTCATTACTAGATAGTGACGGAGTTTGGTGCTACGGAACCTCGTCATCTCATTACTAGACAGTGACGGAGTTTGGTGCTACGAACCTCGTCATCTCATTACTAGACAGTGACGGAGTTTGGTGCTAGAACCTCGTCATCTCATTACTAGACAGTGACGGAGTTTGGTGCTACGAACCTCGTCATCTCATTACTAGATAGTGACGGAGTTGTGTGCTACGAACCTCGTCATCTCATTACTAGAAGTGACGGAGTTTGGTGCTACGAACCTCGTCATCTCATTACTAGACAGTGACGGAGTTTGTTGCTAGGAACCTCGTAATCTCATTACTAAAAGGTGCAAGAGTTGTTGGTGCTACGAACCTCGTCATCTCATTACTAGACAGTGACGGAGTTTGGTGCTACGAACCTCGTCATCTCATTACTAGACTTTGACTGAGTTTGGTGCTATGAACCTCGTCATCTCATTACTAGACAGTGACGGAGTTGTGGTGCTACGAACCTCGTCATCTCAATACTAGACAGTGACGGAGTTTGGTGCTACGAACCTCGTCATCTCATACTAGATAGTGACGGAGTTTGGTGCTACGAACCTCGTCATCTCATTACTAGACAGTGACGGAGTTTGGTGCTACGAACCTCGTCATCTCATTACTAGACAGTGACTGAGTTTGGTGCTATGAACCTCGTCATCTCATTACTAGACAGTGACGGAGTTTGGTGCTACGAACCTTGTCATCTCATTACTAGACAGTGACGGAGTTTGGTGCTACGATCCTCGTCATCTCATTACTAGACAGTGACGGAGTTTGGTGCTACGAACCTCGTCATCTCATTACTAGATAGTGACGGAGTTTGGTGCTACGATCCTCGTCATCTCATTACTAGACAGTGACGGAGTTTGTTGCTAGGAACCTCGTAATCTCATTACTAAAAGGTGCAAGAGTTGTTGGTGCTACCAACCTCGTCATCTCATTACTAGACAGTGACGGAGTTTGGTGCTACGATCCTCGTCATCTCATTACTAGACAGTGACGGAGTTTGTTGCTAGGAACCTCGTAATCTCATTACTAAAAGGTGCAAGAGTTGTTGGTGCTACCAACCTCGTCATCTCATTACTAGACAGTGACGGAGTTTGTTGCTAGGAACCTCGTAATCTCATTACTAAAAGGTGCAAGAGTTGTTGGTGCTACCAACCTCGTCATCTCATTACTAGACAGTGACGGAGTTTGGTGCTACGAACCTCGTCATCTCATTACTAGACTTTGACTGAGTTTGGTGCTATGAACCTCGTCATCTCATTACTAGACAGTGACGGAGTTTGGTGCTACGAACCTCGTCATCTCAATACTAGACAGTGACGGAGTTTGGTGCTACGAACCTCGTCATCTCATTACTAGATAGTGACGGAGTTTGGTGCTACGAACCTTGTCATCTCATTACTAGACAGTGACGGAGTTTGGTGCTACGAACCTCGTCATCTCATTACTAGACAGTGACGGAGTTTGGTGTTACGAACCTCGTCATCTCATTACTAGACTTTGACTGAGTTTGGTGCTATGAACCTCGTCATCTCATTACTAGACAGTGACGGAGTTTGGTGCTACCAACCTCGTCATCTCATTACTAGACTTTGACTGAGTTTGGTGCTATGAACCTCGTCATCTCATTACTAGATAGTGACGGAGTTTGGTGCTACGAACCTCGTCATCTCATTACTAGACTTTGACTGAGTTTGGTGCTATGAACCTCGTCATCTCATTACTAGACAGTGACGGAGTTTGGTGCTACCAACCTCGTCATCTCATTACTAGACGTTGACTGAGTTTGGTGCTATGAACCTCGTCATCTCATTACTAGACAGTGACGGAGTTTGGTGCTACGAACCTTGTCATCTCATTACTAGACAGTGACGGAGTTTGGTGCTACGAACCTCGTCATCTCATTACTAGACTTTGACTGAGTTTGGTGCTATGAACCTCGTCATCTCATTACTAGACAGTGACGGAGTTTGGTGCTACCAACCTCGTCATCTCATTACTAGACAGTGACAGAGTTTGGTGCTACCAACCTCGTCATCTCATTACTAGACAGTGACAGAGTTTAATGCTACGAACATCGTCATCCAATTACTAAAAGGTGCAAGAGTTGTTAGTGATAGGAACCTCGTCATCTCATTACTAGATAGTGACGGAGTTTGGTGCTAGGAACCTCGTCATCCAATTACTAAAAGGTGCAAGAGTTGTTAGTGCTAGGAACCTCGTCATCTCATTACTAGATAGTGACGGAGTTTGGTGCTAGGAACCTCGTCATCTCATTACTAAAAGGTGCAAGAGTTGTTGGTGCTAAGAACCTCGTCATCTCATAGCTAGAAGATGCAGGGATATTTTAGAGTCTAGATTAACCCACACTCAGTTCACGTCATCTCTTATTATTAAGTGTTGTCTCTCTAAATTCTGCGAGAATATAGATCAAATAATGTTCGAAATGAAAGCAAAATATTTTGGAGAGATTTACCAGTTTTTCTCATGAGCACTTATTTATTTCTCATCCAGTGTTAATATAACTTTCTTCTTGGCCAGTGACGGAAGGGGCCACCTCTACCATCATTAAATAAGCAACATTAACAGTAAAATAATGTGGTTATGGGAAGTTTGTCTGCCTTTGCTGTTTTAATTCAACATTGAATGGTTCTAGAAAATATTTGAAATTTGTTTTCTACATTCATTGGGGAGTTGATAGTAAAGAATATACCTAATATTTATGGTTTGCTTAGAACAATCTTCGACTAAGGCATGAATGAAGTTAGTTTTACTTTTAAAAAGATTAAAAGTAATTTTTACTGCATTTAAAGTTTCATAAGAGTTTACCGTGTTCATCCCTCAAAGCAAGTGTAGCCAAAAGTTGACTTATGAGCACGATAAATGTTCGAAATCATAAAATGAAAGAATAAAATATTGATAATCAATTAATATTGTTGTGAAAATGTGATATTTTTTTGTGTTTTCTACCTCTATGTTAAGGGACTTTGGACAACAACATGCAATATGGGAAGTTTCAGCAAAAAACTATGGAGTCAGCTAAAAGTGGGGAAACCATTTGAAAATACAGGAGAAAAAGGCAACGAGTTCAATTCCAACTCAAATTGAGTTAGTAATGCCATATATTAGATAATCATAATATCTTTCTAATTCACTTATGCTATGGTTAAAAGAGGTATAGTATGTCATATTTAAAATTAATAAAAAAAGTGTTATATAATGTAAGATATAAATGTTGGTGTTCTGGAAAATGTATATAGTGTGAATTTCCTCCTTTCCCCCCTGTATCTTTCATTTGTAGATTCTTGGTGAACAAACATTTGTTCTTAAAAAACAAATACAAAAACCTTTGTTGGTGACCTTTCTTTGAATTTTCATTTATATAAAACAGAGATTTAAAATAATAGAGTAATTTGAAGTTTTGTTGAACTGTTGAAATTCCTGCGTTCTAGAAATCAAACTGAATGTATCTAATGAATAACACTTTATTTATATTTACCAAAATGGTTTGTTTGAGATAAAAACTGCAAAAATACATATATTAGCGCTCTATCCATTCCATCCCACCTTAACAGCCTTCGGCAATGGAACCAAACCGTCAATTAAGCGTGCTCTATAAGATAATGTGAACGATTCCCCAAGGTCTCTTCATTAGTTTTATTTTCCCAGTTTCTCGAAACCACTCTGTGACCTTCATTAAATCATGCAAGAAGCAAAGCACGAATTAATAGGATGGGGAGGTGGTCCCTTTTCTTCAAACAAAGAACTTCGCACTGATATTTCCACGAACCTTGCGGCAATAGACATGATATATGTTCGGCTAAGACTTCCGACACCCTCGAAAGGCTAAAAACAAAACCCAAACAGATCTTCTCATAATCTTTGAATGGAAGACACAAGAAGCCGCTGTTCTAAAACAAGGTTTATTATTATGTTTCGATGTTATTCGAGGAACTTGTTGGATTTTTCCTTTACTTTTTATCACAATAACTACTAAACGTCTTTCTTACACACGTGATAATAAAGTGTCTGACACTTGATGTCAAGCACTGTTTACCGGCTACGTACTAAAAGCGCACAGGTTGAATGTGTGTACGCGCTTTGTATTTATTTATTTATTATCATCACCGCGTCTTACTAACCATTCGGGTTATACGCACTTACGCTAATGTGTAATGGTAGGGTGATTGTGAGATGAAATGAAGGACCTACAGTTTAACGTGGGATCCGAACCACGGTGGAGGCCTGGCATTCCCCACATTCACAAGATGTCTTGTCAGAGGTGAAGGAAGGGTTTGGTAATCAGATACATCTGTGCCGGGATAGAGGAATGAACCAGAACCCCCAGCACACAAGTCCGACACCTTATCCCTAAACCACCAGCTCACCCGTTACGCGTTTTGTAGTACATCAGAAGCGCACAAGGTAGGTGAATCAAAGGATCACCATTGTTTGTATGTAGTCTGGACTACTTATGGCAACAACGTTTGTTGACTTCGAACTAACCTAACCTTGCATAGCCTATCCTAGCACCAAGTAATGAAAAGCTATTACCTTTGGCCGATCATATTTTGGAGAATTACATTCAAAGTGATAGCTCATTCCAACTATCACTGTGGGCACAATATGTTTGCCATGCGCCCACGTTATGCAATTGTAGTTTCTACCCTGTACGTTTTTTTATACAAGGTCTAGCTAGGTGCTGCTTTGATACACGGTCTAGCTAGGTGCTGCTTTAATACATGGTCTAGCAAGGTGCGGCTTTGATACAAGGTCTAGGTACACTTTTGATTCAAGGTATGTTTGCGCTTATTTATTGTTTGTCAATCAAGGTGTTATAAAAAAAGACATTGATTTAATTTTTTTTTATCACCGCGTCTTACTACCTGTTTAGGTTATACGCATACATGATGATTATTCTAATGGGGTAGAGAGGAGGAAGGAAAAAATTAGAGGTAATCTACCAGCACTTGCATAGAAGGAGAGTGGGAAACCATTTATAAAAAAACACCTTCAATAGATCTGACTGGGACTCGAACTTCAATATCCCCATCTTCAGTATGGCAATTTAACACGAGAGTGACGCCTTAGATCATGCGGTCACTGAATCGGGTGAAATAGGAATTTAAATTAAAAACAGATGTGTAAATAAATAAGTGGAGGGAAGGCATTTAATTCTCCCTTTCACTTTTGACACAAAGTGACGTATAGCAACGGAAGGAATTGTTTTATTATGTTCGATGAATTTAATTACACCCGTAACCTAACTAAATAGCTACCGTCCAGAGTGATAACACCCCCACTTTTTTCCTCGCGCGTCTCAATGGGCGTTGAGAAATGTTGCGCATGCGCAGTAAAGAGTTCTAGTCTCGTTTGTACAAACGCTTTGTCTCAAAGAAGTCCATTTTGAGATTGACAAGGATGAGTTCACGGAGTATAATATTTCAATATAATGAATTGAACATTTCATGTTTAGAAAAATTATTTATCTAATTTTTAAATGTTGTCATTTGTAATACTGGATACTAAAAAGCCTTACCATTATTCTTAAAGCCATCTAGAAATAAAATTATTTTAAAATAATTTTTCGGAGTGGGTGACCTGGTGGTCTAGGGGTAAGGTGTCAGACTTCTGTGCTGTGGTCCGGGGTTCAATCCTCGGTCCCGGCACAGATTTATATGATTGCCAAATCCTTCCTTCACCTCTGACAAGATATCTTGTGAATGTGGGGAATGCCAGGCCTCCACCGTGGTTCGGATTCCACGTTAAACTCTAGGTCCTTCATTTCATCTCACAATCACCCTACCATTACACATTAGCGTAAGTGCGTACAACCCGAACGGGTAGTAAGACGCGGTGCTAATAATAATAAATTTTTCGAACTCATCAGCAGGACCACTACATATTATGAACCCTGATTTTTATAGGAAACCCATTTTAGACTTTCAACATTAATTGAAAGTAAATAAAATTTGGCACTCTAGAAATATGTCTTATTTGATATTTTTAATTATTTAGTGATACTAAAAAAGCTTACATTAATACTTTATTATGGTTTATTGTATAGTTTCATTTACATTATATTTAAACAGACTAAAATATAAATACAATTGTTGTTGTTGTTGTTATTCCCCTCCGCCATTGTGATAAAATGAGTTTCTTGTTTTCAAATAACGGGATTCTTTGAAAATCAGACTTTAGTATAAATTTTAATACCCCTTGGGCAAACGTGGCTTTTAATTTGTTTAAATATACATGTGGAGGTATATTTAATAATAATATAATAATTAATGTATCGTGGGATTACTGTGTTTGCGTCTGTTTTGGCAGCACTGGGAGCGTAAAACGTCTGGGCATGCAGGCATCAGTAGCGCCGCAGCCAGATGTTAATTGGATTTCATTTGAAAGAAACGGCAAGTTTCCTAGAAATAGCTCGCGGGAAACAAATTATAGGTGTCGATCATATATCGAACAAGGAAAGTGGTTCTATGAGGCGATAAGAAGACGAAATAGGGAAAGGCAGGCAGGGGTTTCTATTCCGATCTACGAGTTTTGACAACTCGCAAGCGCTTAACACACCCTCGGGTTGTATGTTTGTGTTTCGGATATCATCCACACTGGAGGCGCCATACAGTTCCTATTTTTACTGAACTCGTTATAAACATAATTGATTTTTATTTTATTCCAGTGTTATTTTCTCAAAGCATGTCCTCTTGAACGAGTGGTTAAATGGGTTGGCTCTAAGGTTCTTTAAGGTTGTTCTTTCATAAACCGCAATCTATAGATACCTGTGGGTGGTCTAGGGGTAAGGTGTCGGACTTTTGTGCTGAGTGTCTGGGGTTCAATCCTCGGTCCCGGTCAAGATTTATCTGATTACCAAACCTTCCTTCACCTCTGACAAGACTCTTGTGACTGTGGGGAATGCCAGGCCTCCAACCGTGGTTCGGATTCCACGTTAATCTGTAGGTCCTCCATTTCATTTCACAATCACCCTACAATTGCACATTAGAGTAAGTGCTTATAACCCGAACGGGTAGTAAGATGAGGTGATAATAATAATGATTTTAGCACTCGATAATTTGACCCTTACTTTTTTTAGAATAATAATATTTAGCACTGCGATCTTACTACCCGTTCGGGTTATACGCCTATGTACTAATTACATTATAAGTTTAGGGATGAGGAAGGTTAAATTTAGAAGATGTGTACCCACATTTTCATGGGGATAGAGGGGAGAAACCATCTAGGAAGAACCACCCTTGGTACACCCGACTTATCGAAACACGATCGCCCCTTTTTCGGCAGTCTAGTGACTAGTCACGCCTTAAACCTTGTGGACACCGAAGCGACTAAGTACTCTTTATTTTCATGTTATTTGGGACAGAATATTTTATTTTAAATTCTTAATATAAAGTGAAAATGAATTCATACTTTACCCCTAATCATTTAAGATTTGGTAACCCCTCCATCCATACGATCCATATCTATATGTACATATAACTGATATTTTTAATTCGTTTATTACAAACGCAATTCAGACATCGTTATTTAATTGATATGAATAATATATATGTTTTTATAATAAAGCATTGATGATCATTGATCCATAACATCAAAGTTTTTCATTAGGTGCTCATATTTATGACATAGCCTCTAAAAAATATAATCCAATTTTCTTAGAAACTTTCAGTTTTTGCAGTCAACATTGATGGCGGTTTTAGTAAAATATTAGTATTATTATATAAGGATACAGTTACAGATCACATGATCAGACGTATGAATGTATTTGAACTATTTTTAGCTACTTTTGCAACTGGTAAATATATTGCTCTTCCTATCAGAATCTTTCTCTTCGGTGAATACCACTTTACCACTTTTTTAAAAGTTGTTCCTCACAAGTGGTTGAAGGCAGGAGCGCTCTTTCAACAAGTGGGCTAGGTTGGTCGGTGGTGTAGGAACGCTGTGGCCTTGAAGCGAGATAGTCATGGCTAGGGGCGGAGGGGGGACATAGTTCCTCCTTACAGGGGTTGTAAGGAAGGGAGGAGTGATGGCCTCGCTGGAAGACAGATGGATCTAGGATCCGTACAGTCCGGGGACGATTAGCTGGAGCCTATAGAGAACATAAATTAGTTTTATTATCCGACGTCTTTATACCGCTTCACACTGAAAGCTAGGCTAAGCGATGCCTTATTACGCCACGGTATGTCTTTTTTTTTTCCAGATTGTTGGCCGGGCAATTTTTCTATCTTCCATCTTGAATCATCTTACGTTGCGCATGCGTATAACACAGTTTGGGCTTCGCGTTGAACAGATGCAGTGCTGGTTTGGTGAAAATAACCAAAGAAGTGTTGAAGTTCTGTTTTCAATTCGTTTCACGTATATTTAAGCAATATTAGATTTATGTTTTATGTTTAATAAAAGTTTTTATATTGCAATTGAACCGTTAATTGACCATATAAAACCTCCAGCTCCTAAATTTTTATTCCTCTTCCAAAACAGCTGTTAATGGCAGCAGCTCATCTGCCTTTTAATAAAATGCTATAACTTAATTTCACTGGAGGAGACCAGAAAGAAACCACAGTGAATTCGGGGGGAAAAGAGAAACCATAGCTTAGCTTAGCAAGGAGTGTAAAACCAAATTAACAAAGTCTTAGCACAGCATAACTTAGCTTAGCGTTCTGTCTGAACCGACATTTATGCCGCTCTTATAATTTGGGATATTTATGATGCACTTTATGAACCTACTGGTTATATCAGCGAACAACAACCAAACCTCCGGCCGCTAAGCCATTGCTCTCAAAGGTAAAGCTTCAATTTCACCAATGATACATTTTTCAGCCCTACCGGTCCCCAATATAGATTATTGTCATGGTTGAAAAATTGCCACTGTGAAATTTGAACGTTCTTATCAAAGTTATGAATTGATCAGTTGGGGTGGTACTAGGAGGGGGGTTAGTTGGAAGCTGTGCCTATTCTACATGATTAAATCAGTTTGTAAGTCGTGAGTTATCTGCAGGTTCAAAAGTTCTACGTTAGATTATAATAATACGTCTATTATTTTATTTACAACCTTTTGTCGGATAGATTATTTTGCTAAATTTATAATACTATCAACAAAAATCATTAGTAATGAAAAAGTGTGTGGCTGTTGGACGACTGTTGCAGATCTTCCCCTTACCCCTCAATATATTCTCCCCTCACCCATCATAGTAAAGGTAAAAGAAAACAAAGATTGAGCTAAGAAGATGAGTCGGATAGGGATGCAGAATATTTCAAGGTAACGCAACATGCTCGTGTCTTCTTTTGTTTTAATGTGCCATCTCTCTCAAATATTTCAGAACAAGACAACTTTTTAATTTGGATTTTTTACTTTTTGTTAAACATGAATGGCAAATAGTGTTTTGTAATAGTACTAAAAATAAAATTAATTTTCAATCGGTAAAGTAGACAACGTTTTTATTGGTTTGATTGGTTTAGTATTTTGTTTTTGTTCATGCTTCAGCGGAGGTGATATGCGTGAGGGGATGGGTGGTTAGAAGGGTGGGGGGCTAGAGGTTCACCTGACTTACTGTCCGATTTTCTTTCGAAGAACCTTCCGAAAGGAGTGACGGATCAAGGGAGAAGGTGATGGGGCGATCCATCCCCCTCCCCAAAGAAAATATTATTATTAATGTATTTATTTACATGGTAAAGTTAAAACATAAGCTTCTCTTAAATTACATGCTAATTAAATTAATATATTAATTACTATCAATAAATAAAACACAGGAGACAAGTATTTTAGGAAACATACACATGAACATAAAATATATAAAACATTGCAATGAGATAAACACATACAAAACCAGCAACCAAAACAGTAATATCAACTAAAACAAAGTATCTATAGATTAGTAGTGTAAAAAAAGAGATAACATAAAATTAATAAAATTTTCCAGTAATTGGATTACTAGGTTTAGCATAATAACCAATTATTTGTCTTAAAATACATATTTTTTATATTTATACCTATTAAAACATTTTAGACCCATATACATATGTATTACTTTTATTGTGATAGTGACTTTTTGTTTTATGTTTTTTTGTATTAAAATTATAAAATGTTAAAACAAAATCGTGTTTTTTTCTTACAAATCCTCTTTTTATTACTATGTGTATTAATTAAAATTATTTTTAAAAATCAGTAATATTGTTATTAAATTTATTATAAATTAAGATTTTGACTGTTTACGATTGTTAAATTTATACTTTTAAGGAGACTTAAGCCAATCGCACCCTCAGCAATATTCCCTGGACCCGCCCTTGTCCTAAAGGGATATTAAAGATACCACCTGAGAGTCCTTTTTTCCTTCCACAATAATTCTAGTATGCACTACCTACACCTTCTATACAGTTCAACTGTTCTTGAATTTATCATTTGATGATAAATCTTTTAAACGAAAGGAAAAATTTATGTTCAAATTCTAAGACACCCTTGACCGGTATTATTATTATATTATAGTTTAATTATAATAATAATTAAATTATAATATTATATCATCATCATTATCATTATCATTAACATTATCATTATTATTAGCACCGCGTCTTACTACCCGTTCGGGTTACACACACTTACGCTAATGTGTAATGGTAGGGTGATTGTGAGATGAAATGGAGGACCTACAGTTTAACGTGGAATCCGAACCACATTCACATTCAAAGATGTCTTGTCAGAGGTGAAGGAAGTGTTTGGTATCAGATAAATCTGTGCCGGGACCGAGGATTGAACCCTGGACCCCAGCACAGAAGTCCAACACCTTACCCCTAGACCGCCAGGTCACCTTGACCGGTACTCAAAAACTGTTGATATCATTATGTGAATAAAATTAAACTCTTATGTTTATACTGGAGAAATATTTGATTTATTTTACCCCTCCCCCAAAAAATGGTTCGCTCTAAAAACTGCAAGAATACTGACCTTTACTCGCCAGCGCCCTTACATTCGACAAGTTTAATAGCAGCGAGTAAATTCGCAGGCAAGAAGCTTAGTAATCTTGCCCTATGTAATTGAGATTTTAAGACAATATTGGCGTGGTACCACCTTCAGGTCACGTGGTCCAAGTGTTAGTTACTCTCACAATAGACTAGACTTCCAATGACGGTGAGATCGTGGCTCGATCTGGCTGGGTGTACTGAAGATTCTTACCAAATGGTTTCCCACTCTCTCTCTCTCTCTCTCTCCCCACGCAAATGTTAGAACAATTCCTTTAAATGCAGACTTCACCTTTGACCTACTAGTGAAATGAGAAAGAACGAATAGTAGAATTTAGGGCTAAAAAAACCACAAAAAATCAACAATAGACTAGTGTTAAGATTGTGTTTAAAAGTTCAATACTTAAATTTTAAAAACTGGGTTATTTTTAAAAACTGTATTTTTACTCCTCAATTTTGTTCTAGATTTCTTTTCTCGTCTTACAGCTTGTTAGGATTAAACGCGTATGTGCTAATTACTCTAATGTGTTAAGAATTAGGAAGGTTTAATTTTGGGAAAGTGCACCCGCATTTGTGGATGGAAAACCATTGAAAGTAAACCACACGATGTGCACCCAACCAGCATTGAAACCCCGATCTCCCCGTTTTCGTCAGTCTAGTTTAACACGAGAGTAGCGCGTTAGACCATGCGGCCACCGATGCGGGCTTGCTTCGCTTCTTTTTAACATTCACCTGCAGACCCGTCGTAGCACACAAACTCCCACGGCACACACTGCAGACCCGTTGTAGCATACAAACTCCCACGGCACACCTGCAGAACCCGTCGTAGCACACAAACTCCCACGGCACACACCGCAGACCCGTCGTAGCACCCAAACTCCACGGCACACCTGCAGACCCGTCGTAGCACACAAACTCCCACGGTACACCGCAGACCCGTCGTAGCACACAAATGTGCCGCGACACACCGATTGAAAAACGCTTACTTAAGGTGTATTTTTAAATTTTTGACATCTATTGCTAGTCTAACGCCTTAAACCTCGTTAACAATGGTTATCTTCTATTAATATATATTATTTAATAGAATATTCAGTTTCTTCCTCTCAACTTGATCACCAAAGTAAAATATCCTACTGAATGAGAGCCAACGAGAAATCTGTATACCAGGGGTCGGATCTTATTTGGGCCCCGAACGATTTTTACATTTATCAAAGGTCCGCGATCACCTTACGTTTCGCCAATCTACTTTAATTAATTTCTTTCTTTCTATACATCTGGTATTTATTTATTAAATTCAATATTTCCTCCGATACTTATGCCTCTACCTATATATAAAATACATAAGATAAATAATTTTAATTTAATTTAGCACCACGTCTTACTAACTGTTTGTATTTTACAGTACTAATCACGCGAATGGGTTAAGAATTGGGAAAGTTGAATACAGAGAAAGTGAAACCGCATTTGCTTGGATGGAGGGAGGGTGAAAAACCATTTGTGAAAAACACCCCCAGTTCACACGAGCGAGATTCAAACCTCGATCTCCCCATCCTAGGCAGTTTAGCTCAACGCGAAACTAGCGCGTTAGCTAACTACGCCACCTAGGTGGGTCACAAGATAAATAAAATGTACAAGTCCGTTTACCCTGAATGGTAACAAGTCTTACCTTGGCGGATTACGCTATGGCCTTATCTAATAAGTTATACCAAAGTGGAATAATGCAAGGTAAGCTTGCCTTTTCGTGACGATCGTGATCGACCTTTTTACCGACCACTGCTTCATACTGTAATAACGATAAGCACATAGCGGGAGCGAAGTCTACTGTTCACAGAAATACTATAGTAGCCCCATGGCTTCTTTGGTGCTGACTGACAGCTCACAGCTGACTTCTGACGGCTTTGAAAAGTTACCAGACCAAATTATGTATCCCTACGTCGAACCAAATGAACTGCAAAAACATGTGTTTAGCAGCTGTCACTTCTGACAGTCAAAATTTAGGTATATACCTATATTTCGTCTGTCAGATGTCAGCTGTTAGCTGTCAGTCAGCACCAAAGAAGCCATGGGGCTACTGTAGTAGCCTTCCTAGGGACTGTTTGTTTTACATTTGTTTTCATATTCTCGATGTGTTATCACGTGGTTGGGGGGGGGGGGGGGTTAGGGAGAGGGTGGCTGGGATGTGGGTGTTGGTCTCCTTCCTCTACACCCCTCAGAATTATTAAATATCTCAGGTAAAAGGGTTGAGTAAGGTCAGTAACAAACTCGCCAGAGGAGAAGTGCTAGAAACAGTTTACACTTTATACGACACAACGGGGAGGGAGACTCTTTGTGATTCATTCTAGTCTCGCGCTGCTGGTGCTTGAGGGGGGGGGGGGGCTTGTGGGATAACAACACCGAGTCAGCAGCTACATCGGGGCCAATCAAAACTGGACCGTGTGGGTATGGGAACAATGCCTTAAATTGACTGCGTGCGCGAGAATTTGACACGACTGTCCTTTTCTTTCTCCCCGCGCCCCCCTTTTTTCCCCCCTCACCGCGTCTTATTTCTCGTTCGGTCTGTGCGCGTTCAATGTAGAGAACGTGAGAAAAGGTCAGTGTTTTTCCAGTATTTAATAGCAAAACTTTTTTTTTTTTAACTACTGCTCTAGTAGAAACGTAGAGTTTAATTTTCTTCACGTGGTGATATCAAAGTTGTTGAATATCTGTCATGATCATAACGGTATTAGATGATAATCTTTTTAAATGTAAATAAAAGTTAGTCTTTAAATACCAGGACAACCTTTATATATATATATATATTAATATATATATATATATTATATTATATATATTATATATATATATATATATATTCAACAACTGTTTGATATCCACACGTGAAGAAAATTAAACAACTATATCTTTGTACTGAAGCAAAATTTGATTTATTTTGAATAGAAAGTTTTGATATAAGAAACTGTAAAAATATTGTCCTTTTCTCGCGTTCCCTACACTGAAGGTGAAGCTATTTTGTTAGGCGGGTTGCATCTTAACTTTATATACTAAAAACTCTTAAGCACCATCACACATAAGCGCCAATGTACGAACTAGAAAGAGAGGGATGTTAATGAGCAGTTCAAACTGTGAGATCTCTTGTTTTGTTGTTGATAGAACTTCCCCTCTTCCGCTGACGAGTATACAACCACACTCCTATTTGCAAGTGGACAAGATTGACTTTTAATTCAAAATTAGATTTTTCTTGTATTAGGTTTTTGTTTCAATGTGATTTTAATTTTTAGAGCAACGTCCTACTACCCGTTTGGGTTATACGTCTATGTACTAATTACAGTAATGGGTTGGGTATGAGTAGAGTTGAATTTAGAAGAATGTACTCTCATTTACGTTAAGGTAAAGTAAAAACCATTTGGGGAAAAAACACTCCTGTAGTTGGCCTACAGAAGACCGGGATTTGAAACCCGTTCTACACGTCATTGGCAGGCTAGTGATTAGTCTGTCGCGAGAGTGACTGACTTAGGTGATGCGGCGACCAAATCAGGTAAACATTTATGAAGGGGGAAAAAACTTTTTTTTTTGCAGTTAATATTTACAAAAATTTACTTTATTATATTATTATTATTATTATTATTATTATTATTATATTATTATTATTATTACTTTTAGATAGGTAGACTATTAATAATATCTTGTGAAAGTAACAGTTTCAAATCACATTCATTTTCGTGCACATACATTAAAATTGTTTAATTTGGTTTTTAAGGGTCAAAAATGTTTTTTCCTATCATTATTACTATCATTATTAGCGCCGCGTCTTACTACCCGTTTGGGTTGTACGCACTTACGCTAATGTGTAATGGTAGGGTGATTGTGAGATGAAATGAAGGACCTACAGTTTAACGTGGAATCCGAACCACGGTGGAGGCCTGGCATTCCCCACATTCACAAGATGTCTTGTCAGAGGTGAAGGAAGGGTTTGGTAATCAGATAAATTTGTGCCGGGACCGAGGATTGAACCCTGGACCCTAACACAGAAGTCTGACACCTTACCCCTAGACGACCAGGTCACCCTACGCTAATATACTCTGCAGCACTAGCCATATAGATAGCTTAAATAAACATGACATAATTAGAGGTAATGTATTTACAAACGGTATTGTTTTTTAATTCAATTTTATCCAAAAGACATGTAATCTGAGTGTTTTTTACTTATTAATATATTTTGAGTGTAAATTACATATTATGAGGACAGTTAAAGAACAAATTAAAAAAGTATATGTGATGTCATGCATAAGGTGACCTAGTAGAATATTTTTTAAATTTCTGTTGTTTATTAATAAATAACGGAGATATCACACTTAAATTATCTGTGCTATCTACTACGTAAGTTTATCGTAGTCCTATTACAGCTACATGTTTTTTTGTGTTTTTTTTAGCACCGCGTCTTACTACCTGTTTGGATTATACGCTCATGTACTAATTACATTAATGTGTTAGGGATTAGGAAGGTTTAATTTAGAGAAAGTGTACTGCATTTGCGTGGAGGGATGGTGGAAACCATTTTAGAAAACTACCCTCAGCGCACCTGACCGGGATCAAACCCAGATCTCCCCGTCTTCGGTAGTCCAGTCCAACATGAGAGTAGTGCGTTAGACCATGCGTCCACGGGAACGGATTAAAGATTCGTATTCGATGTCCATAAATTACATCAGTACAAGGTTAATTCCCATTACGACTACATACTTGAGTGTTTTTACCCCCTTTGCCGGATGGGAAGAAGGTGATTCGTTTAGTAAATACTCAGGAGAGGTGAGCATAGCCAATAGAGGTCAGATAGGGGTGGATAAAAGTTGAGGTATTAGGAGAAGCGTCATTGGCATACGACATTATGACAACCAACACAACGAGTGATAGTGTGATATTGTGTGTGATACGTGGATTCAGAGCTCTAGGACGGGCTTACGAGTGACGTCCAACCGGGCAACTCGGCGGAGGCTCGGGCCAAATTTGATCAGACGGTGAATCTGGTAAACTTCTACATCAAATTTCAGCGCTCATCGGCTGTAGATACGGTGAGCATTCAACAAAGTGGGCCTATGAAGGGCCAACAAAACAAGAAAATAGACAAGCTTTCTGAAAACGATCGCGTACATCAGAAGAGACATTAATCCAGGACTGGTCCAGGGATCTTGACGTTTAGGTAGTACTTACCGACGAAGAAATGGGTACCAACAACGAATTCGTTGCAGCAACAATATTGAAGAGACCCGCCTCAGTGGCGTAGTTGGCTAACGCACTTGTCGTGATAGCTTGACTGCTGAGGACGGGGAGATCGAGGTTCGAATCTTGGTCGGGTGAACTGGGGGCGGTTTTTCCTAAATGGTTTTCCACTCTCCCTCCACTCAAATGCGGGTTCGCTTCCTCTAATTCAACCTTCCCAATTCCTAATCCATTAGAGTAATTAGTACTTAAAGCGTATAACCCGAACGGGTAGTAAGACGCGGTGCTAAATATTATTATTATTATTATTAATATTGAAGAGGAAACTTTTATTCAAAACTAAGGAGGACAAACCTCCCAAGGGAATCAGAATGACAAATCAATTTGAAACATTATCCGACAACGAGCGGTCAATTGAAACTACAGACTTACCCAACATAAGCTCTCAGGTAAACAGTACTGAAACTCAAAAATCCAAACCTAAGATATCGCCAATAGTTATCTCAGGGACGGCAAACTATTCAAATATAGTAAAATCAATTAAAACAAATATGGTAGGGACTTTCAAGGTCTTCCACATAAAAATATGGCTTGAAAATACATACTACGACGTTGGAGGACTTCAAGGCTCTACAAACCCTGCTCAAAAAGACTGGGCAGGAATTCCATACTTATACATTGCCGAGGGACAAACTCCTCAAAGTCATTATCAAAGGACTTCCACCGAACATGCCGATATATGACATCAAAGAAGAGCTACTTTCACTGGGATACACAACGATAGACGTGTGACAATTCACTTCGAGGACAGTCAGAAAACAACCTCCAAGACAATCTCAAACTACTCCCAAACTATTTTTGTACTCTCGCAAGAACGGATCAAAACTTCAAACTGTTTTAAGAGACTTTCATTAACAACTTAAGAGTAAAGATTTAACACTATGTACAGATTCTGAAAATTGAAAAATGACACCTGGACACGGGAATCGAACCCGGGACCTTCGGCTTAGTACGCCACTGCTCTTACCACTGAGCTATCCAGGATTCGTCCCGTGCCCATGGTCATTCTTCACTCATAGTTTAAGGAAGAGTCTAAGATGGACGTGTGGAGGTCGTCAGCTTTATAAACACGTGATACACAAGATCACAGCCATCAGACCACGCAGTTTGTTTGTTAGTTTGTTTTAATGAGTTCTTTGTTCAACGAGTTTTACTATTTATAATAACAGACTGTACTTGGTTAGGGTGGTTGAAAGTTTTCAAGCTTGATTTTTACAGTTGTGTAGAGGTGGAGGGGAGT
The DNA here is from genome assembly GCA_039000515.1 of Timema cristinae. Taxonomy (NCBI): domain Eukaryota; kingdom Metazoa; phylum Arthropoda; class Insecta; order Phasmatodea; family Timematidae; genus Timema; species Timema cristinae. The sequence continues at coordinate 25,160,467 of JBCFYV010000100.1, read as the reverse complement.
AAAGAAGAAGAAGAAGAAACATCAGCCATCCCTCCAACCCCTATTCGGCCTATTTTGAAGGTTTGGAAAGGACGAGTCCAAGTTGTGTTCCTAAGGAGGGAGGGGTGGAAGCAAATGATAGACGAAGGTCACGGGAAAGACAAAAGACTTCTAGACAAACGACCCCAGGAGAAGACAAAAGATGAGGAGATTGCCTTTCGAAGATAAAAAGTTGACGCGAAACAAACGACCAGGCAAGTAAGTTTCATGAAACTCTATATTAGCGGTTAGGGTGAGTTAAAAAAAATTAACACATTCCCCCTCCTCCACACACACTAGATAAGTTTGACTCAACACTATAGAGTTGACATTAAGTTGGCCAAGTTTGACCAATCTAAATGTCGCAATAGTAAACTAAATAAGGGGGCTCTTGTATAAACACCTGTCTACTTTTTAGGTGTATGGGGTAGAGGGGGTGGGGATGATGTTAAGGGTTTTGTTTCCAGAAAATGAATTCAACTGTAGAACTTGTTTGACCATTGTTTAAGTTTTGAATGAAGACAGTTTACAAAGGTATTATAAGTAGAATGAATGTTTGTACAGGTGATAAGGGTAATGAGAATTCCTTGAATACGATAACATATTTCAGTTGTTATATAGTCGTTAAACATTGGAGTTTTAGAATTTATGGTATTATTTGGAATAATCAATGTTCACTTTATTAGCATATGGTTATACAATTATATTAATTAATTATTATAGGCTGTTCCACTCTTAAATTGCAATATCGGCTCTCTATGGACATTTACAATTTTTTTTCTAACCCATTGGTTTACCCGTAAGCACCGTCCTTTTTCTCTTGAGCGGAGTTGCCATTTTGTAGCTTAAAAAGGAACAATTATTTATATGAATTTATTAAGCTACATTATATAGCATTCCCTGATTCATCTAGTGAAAGCAATTTAAGCTAGAAAAAAAAGTTTTGAACACCCAATTCTTAGCAAAATATGAAAACTATAATTGTGTGTCAGTTCCACGAGTTTCAAATATATCACACGTCATAAGTCTCGTTCCAGTTGTGAGGGAAAGCCAATAACTTTATAGTGGCTATAGTAACGGTCATGAGTCATGAACAAACTCCTGCTGCAAAGTTTGAAATGGATATCTTTGACAAGAAATTTAAAAAATTTAAACCCAAAAAACCTCTCGAAAAAAAAACCCAGTCTTATTAACCAGGCAAATAGCGGTGCACTTCTTAGTGATTTTCTTCATCCTTAATACATATTTTTAATTTAAATTATTATACGTCGCTGATAGCCAAAACACAGGCAACAGACGTAGCACTACATATAGTCTTTCTGAGCTTAGCGCCAATAAATCCCCCCCTTCTGATAACAGCTGGGAATATGAACCAATGTCCTCTGCGAAAGGCTAAACAGAGCTGTTTGAAACATACCTACCTAAGAAGTTGGTGTACCAGTTGTGAGATATTAGTGTTGTGTTTCAATCATTATTTTGGTGCAGACCTAGATCATTTTTGGTGATTTAATCATAAATTGTTATCAAACGTAAAACAAATTTATAAACGACTTATATTTTAATCAAACTAATAAGGATGAGTTAAATAATTGTTTAAGACACTTTGTATGGATAGAGTGTGTGGGGGGACAGTTGGTTTTAACTGATTGGGGGAAATGAAACCATCTTCAGTTCGATATATTTGGTTCAAAAAGGGATGCGGTAACTAAAGGGTGGAGGAGGTTATATAATGATGAATTACATACCCTATTCTAATCAAAAGCAATTACTAGGATAATCAAGTTTCGTATATTACGGTGAACAGGACATTAGGATAGACTAAGCTAGAATATGAATTTAAAAACTAGGGTACAATCGAGGTATACATCAGACCCACAGCCTCCAGGTTAGAATGACTGCGTCCCGTGGGAGAGCGTGAGTACTTCATCAAGGGGCATTAAAAAAGTAATTTCAAACATGGCTTCTCTAGAGAGACGACACCAATATCCATCTCGAATCAGATGACTTGCTTCCACAAAGCTAGATTCAGGTAGTGACCCAACCCCCTCTTCACACAATCCTACCTCAAAGCTAGATTCAGGTAGTGACCCAACCCCCTC